>CM024607.1:30066255-31266255 GCA_014182555.1 Eucalyptus erythrocorys | reverse complement strand
CCCGTCAACAGCATTAAAAGCAAATGGGCAAGGGAAAAAAATAACACCCAAATAAAGACGACCTTTTTCTTAATCTATAATTAACATTACTTAACCATATAGTCTATTACTTCTTTCTCTCAAGAAACCCGAACTTCAACATTTTACATACATGTTCTAAACATGCAAAACCAGACTGAAGTTAAAATAAAACAATGTAATCGTGATTGACATAAGGAGAGCGGGCTATATGCATATACAGGAGAAAAGGGGGTGACATGGATCTATATGGCATTAACTTTAGTTTCTCATCCACTTCTACTAAAATTCAGCCAATTTCCCCATCTAAAACAGCGCAGAATTAACTGATGAGCAGAACCAAAATCAGCTATAGAAATAGAGTGGAAGATGAAAAACCCGGCGGTCAAGATCTGAGCCAAAAGGTCGAGAGAAGCAGAAGATGGCACAGAACTCACGGTAGAATTGTGGCAAATGAGCTTCTCCAGAGTATGCCGTAACTCTAGCAACCCTCTCGCGGCTGACGTCGACAAATCACAACCCCTCAGCTCGAGGAACCTCAGCCGCCCGAACGGGAGAAGCGAGAGCGGCGTCGGATCCCTGGACTGAGGCGGGAGCACGGAGACGACCTTCAACGAAGTCAGGAGGCGCAGAATCCTCCGCAGCTGCTCGAGGGCGCGGTGATCCCCGAGGTCGGAGACGTACGCCCGGAGGTAGTCAACAGGAGCCCCCGCGAGGAGGCGCTCGAGCTCGTGCAGGGACTCCAGCCTCGACTGCACGTAGTGGAGCCCCACGGGGTTCAGCTTGAGCACTAGGGTCCCGTCGATCAGCGGGCCGGCCTGCGCCTCCACGAACCTCACCAGCCTCTCCAGGTAGCGGTCCCCGGTGACGATCGCCATCCGGAAGGCGCGGGCCTCTCAATCGCGGCGGTCTCGAGTGGGGAGAGGGCGGCGCATCTGCTCCGGCGCGGCCACCTCCGGCGGCCCGGTCGCGCGCGACCGGGAGCACGGAGGCGCGGGGGGGGGAATCGAAGCGGCCGAGAAAGAGGAGGAAGAGGCGGCGCCGCGGATTCTCGGAGGAGCGGAGGCGGGAATTGACGGAACAACGCCGCCGGAGATCGACGGCGGAGGGGGAGGGAGATCAAGCCTCTTCCGATGGAGCTCTGCGGCGGAGAAGGCGCAGCGAGGGAGTGCGGAGGGGAGAGTTGGGAGGAGACGGCGAGCGAGTCAAGCGTGGAATGGACTCAGCCGAGTCGAGAGCGAGTTAGATAGAGAGAGAGAGAGAGAGAGAGAGGGAAGGGAGGTTTGGGAGGGAGGAGATGGAAACCGCCATGGAGGAGCAGAGGGAGAAGGCGAGGGAGAGGGAGGGAGATGATTGTTAATGGGGGCTAATGATTGGTTACTCTCGGTCGGCCTATTTTGTTCCCTTTCTTCCTCTTCGTCTTTTTTTTTTTTTTTTTTTTTTTTTTTTTGGGGCTTAATCTTGATTTTTACATCGGGAGTTAATCTCTGTCGAACGGGGATCTCTGCAGAGTCGCCATTTCTCGAGACAAATGTCGTTCCCCTCTTCGCGACGCCACGGCAATGATTTCTTTTTGGTCCGACCTCGTTTTGCGCTAAATCTCCGGATTAATTCCTTCCTTCTTCAATTTTTTTTTTTTTTTTTAATTCCATCGCGTTCCGTTTTGCGCTAAATCTCCGGATTAATTCCTTCCTTCTTCAATTTTTTTTTTTAATTCCATCGCGTTCCGCATCGTCGTCGTCGTCGTCATCGTCCCCTTCGTTTCTCTAGACTTTTCTAATGGGATTCTCGCCTCCCTGGCCCCGATGGTGCTCCATTAGCGTTATGGATCGATCTTGCGAGAATCTGAGGTTAAGAAGAATCTGATGCTCGAGAGGAATCATAGGATGCACAAGTCGAAATTGCACTTCTACACTTTCATATGAAAAGGCGATATAAAATTTTATAGCCGATATTCTCGTGAAATTTTAAGTTATGTTTCATCGAGAATTATAAATCTAATTGGATTGTAAGAGGGTGATTCCAATCGAATCCTTTTACATCAACTCCCAGAGGAAAGCCTAATAAATTTCACAAATTTTTAATGTTCGGATAACACGTACTTAGTTGGAAAGATTTCGAAACGTCACTTTTCAATCGATCGTCCATCCTGTTTGCAAAATAATATCTGAGATACACTTGCCCAAAATAAATGCAACATCCTCTCCTCCTCCTTTTCCATAAGGGGTCTATTATTGAGCGGTCTGGTTATTGACTGTTTCGGTGGCATTAGGGGAAGAAACTTCAATGATCCTGCTCCTCATATGGATTTTTTCAGAAGGAAAGAACCTCTCGATAATGATGGATTTGATATAATAAGGGAATGAACAAACGGATGATGGGCACTTGTCACTGCTACCATTCTTGGACTGCTATCATCATGTCAGGTCCAAACACGAAAATGGGAAAAGGACCTTTGCTTGCGGCTCTCGAACTTACATTGATGTTTCTTGTCGTTGTGCATGTAATGGCATTAGGTCATTTTTCGCTTCATCACAAGGATCGACACTGCTGCCAGAAAACAGAGGCGCATTCAATAAAGTTGCACCCGCAGGGTCCCTGCAAGGCTGCAACTGTGGCTGTTTTTTGTTTGCATTTGACCTTAAAGATAAAGAGCACCTCATCTTGCTTCCCTCGTTTGAACGTGTGTGGGGTTTCTCTAGGTTTCTGTTTCGATCTTCGCGTTACGGGCGATTCGAAGTTGGTACTAAGTTGGATTTATCGACCCAGAGTAGGCTTGTTCATGAAGAAAGCAATAGGAAAATCAACATGTGTAAGCAACAATCTTTAGGTAACTTTCACTACACATTTAACACGGGGGGGCAGACTCGATGCCATACTTATATACAGATGGCGTGTGCACCTCAGTTGACTTGCTCGCCGCTCCCTAGGCGTCTCTTCTCTTCCTCCACTTGCTCCAGCAAAGCTTCGAGCTCAGCTTCCGTCAAGCTCTCTATGCGCTTCTGTAGAACCAAAACAAGCCCAATTGAGCGTTACGAAATTAGAAGACAGACCCGAGAGACTACATAAAGAATAAGAAGTATAGAGAAGAAGCTTCAATATGCAGGCGAACTATCCACTGCTCCTGAAAGGACATCTAACAGTTAGATTACCACTATGCACCAACACGAGATAAACTGGTTTCAACCAGAACGGTATAATCAACAGCTAATTCCTAGAAAAGAGACCCCTCTAATTTTACGTACAAAAATTAATGTCAATTTTATTCTCTTAATACTGTGGAGAGAGAGAGAGAGAGATCAGTTGATGCAAGAAAATCCCAAATCAAGATTTCTCCAATTCACCAAGACTGGCCTTGTCTTTCAACAAAGCAGCACTGTTTCCATGAAGCCACGAGAGAACAATTCAAAGAAAGATCTCGCCACAAACAAGAATAGTATACTTTACAAACAGCAGAACAAGTTCTTTTCCACCTTAAGGCGAGAATGCATGCTACCATTTCTCTTGTAACATGCAATTCTCGGCTGAACAGAGGAAGAAAAGGTCAAACTTTTGAATTCCACAGAAAAGGAAAGCAAAACCTCCAATCAACTGTTAAGTGAACATCAATACAGTGTAAGGTAGCTCTCACACATGACGACAACAACCCCATGCCACTAGATAGCATCCTTGTACTGGCAAATTCAGAATCAACTGCATAACAGCTCCCTTGGTCCAAAATATTTGCTTCTACTAGAATTAAATGGTCATAGTCAAAATAGCGTTAGATCCTTTACCTCCATGACCTTGTTTTCATAGTCACGTAGTTGCTGAGCATATGTCATTTCCTTGTTTGAAACCCTAAATATATAAGTGGATATCCATCCAACAGTTAATCCCAACACCAGCACTAGCTGGACAACGTTCCCTGCTTGTAGAGGATCAACTCCAGCAAGCTGCATAAGACACCATACACCAACCATTAGATGGTGACTTCCCATCTTAGTGCTGTTCTCTGACCAAATAACAGGCTATAGCAACCAAGGGGAAAGAACAAAGAACTATACATACTATTGCAGAATGCTCAGTAAGACCATTCAGATTCATCTCACACCGGACCATGCAATGACTCCAACAAGAAGACATAAATCAAAAAGGTAAGCTGTCGTCCATAGAAAAACCTTCAATCAAATATGAAAATCCATTGGGGAAACTGTTTAAGTGGCTATGTGGATATGCATGAAAGCTGGACAACAGAAAAGTAGCCGAAATTTCAAGGTCAAAGAAAATTTGAGAGCCACAAACTACCTCCAATCCACTTTTTAAGCCAACGCCAAGAACAGTGACTCCAAGTCCAATCAATAAAACGTCTTTCCTGGAGTATCCAAAAGGAGCCTGCACATGGATTAACGAAACACATGGCCATTAAAAAATATAATGATGAAAACAACAATAACAACAAACCAAGCCTTATCCCAACAATTTCCAAAAGATAGTTTTGAACAATTAAAGCATATTCACATAAGCTTGCGAAGCTTGTAGTGAATGCTTAGTATCACCTGCAGTTCTCAGTACTGTGAGATTGAGTAATATAAGACCCATCACTAAACCCACACAGTCGTTCCATTAGGTAACCCCTACCCAACTACCTGGGGGGAAAGGAAAAAAAGAAACCCAACTTTCATCACCATCTGACAGTAAAGGAAATATAGCGCATCAAGGAATTTAATCTGGCAGCTGGGGAGTGAAAGTGAGACATTATAAGAACAAAGGGACATTCATCACGATTCATACCTTGCCCTGATCAGAGGAACCCTCACTGACATTGCTAGAGTCTGAGGAACCACCACTTCTGGGAATTGTAGAACCCGTCCTCTTAGGCATCATCCTGCCCAATCCACTTCTGGAGGAAAAAGAATGTCTCTCCACGTAAAAGCTTCTTACAGAAGGCCTTCCTGTCAAAGAAGAAGGATAATCAGACCTCATTCTCTTTTGCTCTTTTGTTTTCTGTTTTTTGTTTTTTTTCAACAAGTAAAGTGAATACAAGAGAGGACAAAGGTGTAAGTGGGCTTAATGGCAGAAGCCTCCACTCGAGCACACAAGATCGGCCAAGTGCTTACAGACGCTCGGTCTCCTACTCTGGCCGAAAGAGCGAGTAAATGGAGACAGACCCAGAGATTAATTGTACTCAGAAGGTTCCTCGCTAACTACAACACAGAGGGATAAGCAACGAGAACAGCCCAGAAAATGACCGAAAAAAAATGAAAAGCAAAGTAAAGAATATCTTCCAACTGAAAATCCTCTCATCTAGCCAGGATAACCACGCTGACGAGAGTGCTTCCATTATCAATCTTGGAAGAATTCCTCACGCCCAAGAACAATTTCATTTCATCTCGGCGTTCGACTAACCCGAATTTGGCGGGAGGAACACACGTTACAAACTATCCGGGCACGAACGTACTCCACCATAGAAATCACGTCTCCAGAACCTCTAGTTCCAAAGAAGCTGAACGTCACGCAAGAAGAATTCACGACGGCAAGCGAACGACTGACAAGAACCCATCCAAACGAAACTGAATCCGTCATAGCTTCACAGAGTGTAACCCACCAACTCCAGAATAAGCGGAACACTGACTAAATTCACCTACCTCCGAGTAGACCATTGGGTGCTCTCAAATCATGACGCAGCGACGGGAGAGCTGAGGCGTCCACCGGCGAGACTGGTCCGTCCCTGGACAGAACTCCGGCGTTCCAGCTTCCACGCAGAGGAAGAAGAAGAGCCATCGCTTCAGATCCTCCGTCGACGCCGCGCGCGATCGAATGGAAGCTCGTGAAGCCGAATTGAAGAGACGGAGAGAGTCGGTCTCCCGCACTCCGCGAACCGAAAGATCGCTCGACTGACGCGATTGGCGAACGATAAGAAGCACGTGCATCGCACGCGTGAAGATCTTTTTCGCTCGATTTAAGGCCCCTCCTTTTGCCACGTCACCGAGATTGAGGGAATGCGCGCGCGAAAAACTGAAAAAAAATCTTGCTCTGGAAAATTTTGACAAGTCATGCTGTGCCGAGTGTGATATGTTTGGTAATCATTTTATTTTCCAAAATAATTTTTGACTTTTTTATTATGTTCTTAAAAATAATTTTAAGTATCTTAAGTCAAAAATTATATTCCAATATAGTATTTAATATCGTTCTCAAAATTTTTAATTCAAATCATATTCTTTTAATTTTTTAATATTTTTTTCTTTTCGTTCTCTTCATTTTTTTTAAGCTTTGGCCGGGAGAGGCCCATGCAAGGTCCACCTAGCCATCGGCGAGCTCATCGAACCCAGTCGTCGGCAACCAATAGTGATGGACGGCAGTGGCGACAGTGGTTGATGGCGATTGACAGCAATGGCGATGGACGAAGAAGAGAGAACAAAAAAACAAGAAAAGAAAAAGAAGAGAAGAGAAAAAATGAATGACTTGATTTTAAAATTGATCGATTTTTATTCTTTAATTTTGTTCCAAATTTATTATCGGAAACAAATTTATTCTTGGAAATAAAAAATTTACTAAATGAATTTCCGTTTCAAATCTATTTTCGAAAATAAAAGAATATAATTAAGTATTATTTAACAAGTTGTTAGATGCGCCCTAAGAATCTCAAAATAATTTTTCATGCGACACGATCATCCCAAATCTTGGTCTCTATCGTAGTCTCACCCATTCGTAACAACGCCTCAACAACATTTTAATTAGACTTCCATATCCATTATGACCGTTAAAAAATCCTAATATAGGTGCATGCATGATTAACGTCACGTTGAATCTTCAACATCATTAAAAACAAATCTGCGACGTGTCTTCTGGGATGATTAAAATAAGCTTAAAGATATTAGTGAGACAAAGAGATGGCTACACTGATGCATTCGATTATAAAAAGGTTCAGAATCTTTTGCCGAAATTGTTCTTTAATAAATTTCACGACCCTAGCGTCAAACTTGATCTTTGGGTAACAATAATTTGATTTCCAGAGAAAGTCAACGGAGTAAGATTTGGTAGTCGAGGGCAGTTCAAGAGCAAAAGAAAACCTCGCTCTCTTCGGAGGAGTAGAACCTTTACGACGACAAGAATCCACCTGGTTTAGATGATAAATTACCAAATTTCATTATACAAAAGACACGCACAAAAGCACATAATGCACGTGAAACTTCAAATTGTATGGCTTCCTTCTCATGTCCTGTATTGTAAGGATTCGTTTCCCTAAGCTCGTAGAATTAGTGGTCGGGATCTCATTGATGGGCGATGTCCCGTATATCTAAACGTCACGCCATGGATGTTCGCAAGCGGAAGCTCTGCGAGCGCTATTCGGCTCAAAAAATGGTCGACCAACAAAGCTCGCGCTGGTTAGCTTCATCGTAGCCCCCCGACGATGGTTTCCCCTGCTTCTTTCTTTCAAAAGAAACTGCTGCGCGCCTTTCTTGTTTTAAACAGATGAACTGCTACTTTCTCCCAACAGTTGCCCGATCCATTCAATTTTCCCCATGAACGCCTGGTCGTTGTTGAAAGCATTCTCCCCCACCTTTCAGCAAGAATCACGGTACCATCACAGACCTACTTTCCTAGATTCACAATGTATGAACAGTAGTTCGCTGCAGTAACTTCAAGGGCCACCTTGCTTCTCTAACGTGCATATAACAGAGCAGCCATCTGGTTTGTAGCAACCGAAGTTTATTGGCAGAGGCAGTAGCTCCACTTGCTCCCAAGTCTTTCCCGCAACAATTGCTCTTCTGTACTCAGCTGAGCTTATCTGGGTTTCCTGCAATTACTAGGAGCAGGACTCCTGCCTCCCAATGCACGACCAGTTTCTTCTGGGCCAAGGAAAATCTTCACTGACCAACACAAAATGTGAACTATGTCAACTCAACACCCACATGAAAAAACACACAGAAAATTGTTCAGCAAGGGATGATCAAACTGTGTTCAGTAATAATTCCTCCCTTTCAACATATTCTTATATTACTTGTAAGGGCATGTTCTAAGGGCGCAATTGATAACAAGACATTCCAAGACTGAGCTTCTTGAGAACTCCAGAGTAAATTTTGCAAATTTCACTGTGCCTACCAACACCCATTATGAGACTACGGAAAAGCAGTTGCCAAGAAATGTTAGCATAATGGGCAGTTAGCCAGACTTAATTAGTATAAAGCAATCAGTTGCAGGCAAACTTGGTGATAGAGTAACCACAGCTTAATACAATCATAAATGAATGCCAAATCCAGTTCAGCTTACCATCCAAAGGAGTGAGACCATAGGCACTCCACTTTCAGCCCCAGCTAAATCATCGTAGATTATCAAGAATTTAATTCGTAGCTCTTGAAATACATAGATTCCTGAAAGCTTCTTATTGGATAGTAATGGAGTTGAGGGGGCGACTGAATTGTAGTCACCCAGGCTTTTGTACAGTTCTGTCCAAAACACACGGCCTCGTGGTTCTATTTGTGCATTGCAGAAAATTTTTAAAAGATTCCTTTTGTCAACAGATGTCAATGTTAACAGATTCCTTCAGCCCTGGGAGAAATTGAGCGAGTTCATTGCTGATGCCTGAAAAAGACAGCTTCAAACCTTTCGATTCCATCTCATTATAGATCTGAAGACACTTTCCTCTGTCACCTCTCTTGAGATAGCTTGTAATCAGCATCTTATAGAGGTTCGCGTTTTCGGGTAGCGAAGGAGAATCCTTATGCCTTAGATACTTCTCAGCTTCGCTCAATTTTCCACATCGGCAGAGGCTACTAACCAAAGAGGTGAAAACCATTGATCCACAGGGCAATCCTCTGTGCTTCATCTCATAATAGAGCTTGAGAACTTCATCACCATGGCCTTCTCTCGCATAGCCAGAAATTAATAGGGAGTACGTGGCTTCATCCGGTGAGAACCCATTATTCAACAGAAGGGTGAGCATCTCGTCGGCCTGCTTCACATTACCCATTTCACACAGCTTTGCTACCATCTCATTGAAAACCAAAGACGTAGGAGATAGTCCCGTATCCAGCATTTTCTTACAGCAGCTCAAGCTCTCATCAACTCTCCCGGACTTGGCCAAACCCTCAATGAGAAGATCATAAGTCTCAGCATATGGTTTGAGACCTTTGTTTCCCATATCTTCCATCAGGTTCTCTGCTTCTTCAACTCTTCCAGTCCTGCAGTATGCTCCTATAAATTTAGTATACACAAACGAATTTTCATCAAAACCTCTCTTGAGCATTTCTTCATGAACCTTCCATGCAGAATCTATATCCCCAACCATAGCCTTGGAGTAAATAATCATTGAATAGGCTATAGTATCGAAAACCATGTTCTTTTGCAACATCCTCTTCAGCAACACCATCGCGTCGTCAATTCTACCTTCCTCAAGAATCCTGTGAAGTAAGCTGGCATTAACAACAACCGAAGGAGCGCATCTCTTCCCATGGATCCTGTCCAACATGTCCACGAACATCTGCAGTTTCCCTTCCTTACACAAGGAATCGATCATAATTCTGGTCGTCGCTTCGCTCGGATAAGTTCTCCTCTTAATCATATGCTCATAGATCCTCCAGACGAGAGGATTCCGATCAGATTTCTGGATCACATTGATCAAAGTATTGAAAGTCGCCAGGCTCAAGGAGAACCCACGTTCCTCCAAATAGCAGCAAACGTCGAACCCGACCTCGAACCTCCTCAGCTTAGCGTAACCCTGCACGAGCAAATCGAACACCAGAGGGGTCCCGAAAGCGATCTTATAGCAATCGAGCAGCGAATCCGCGACGGAGAGCTTCGAAGACCCCCCGGCACTTCTCTTCAGAACCGATTCGATCAGCGCCTTCGCGTCCCTGACCAGCTGGCCCCGGACCAGGATGTTGATCGCGACGCAATACGACCGAATCCCGTGCTCGAATCTCCGCTCCTTCGCCGACCAGTGGAAGAACCCCAGGGCGCATCTCGCGTCGCCCGGCTCCTTCAGTTCCAGCAGCACTCGCTCGACGAGGGCATCGTCCAGCGCGAGGTGCTCGAACTTCCGGTTCAGGGCGTCCCAGCTCCAGCCCTGCCGGAGCGAATTCGACAGCGCGACCACTGTCGCGTCGGCGTTCGCTGCTGCTCCTGCATTAGCGTGCGCCCGCCGAGGCGCGTCCCGCGGCGACCGAATGGAAAGATGGCTCGGGGGTTGGCGAAATGCCGGGAAGCGCGACGAGACAAGCCTTCGCAGCATGGCCGCGAGCCGAATTCGAGAGCTCCGGGCGAGAGGGACGCTCGGACGACCTCCGGAATCCGGGATTCACCTTCCGACAGCATCGCACGCCATGTCGAATTGCGATGATGAAAGTTCGGCGAAAGGGTCCTGCAGTAGTGAATGCGAAGTATCTGTTTAGGATTGCTCAGATGAAAAGCACGTGTGTTATTTTTAATCCTAGCGCAATTACTTTCTTGTTCAATCTCATCTTTTCTAATATTTTGTCATCTATCAACTGTTTAATTGGGAACAATACTCTCTCGCCTATGCAAGTTTTCTCTCTACCTCATGGTAGCATCATCCTCCATCACAAACCCTAAATCACTGTTTTTTTCACTGTTTCCCTTTTGTTTTCTTCCTCCCTACTTTCAAAAATGAAAATCTCACAAAAAAGTATCACAATAAAGGCATTACGACTAAGCTAGGGTTTGACATCTTGTACACTTGTCTGCGTTCCATGGGCAGATCTTCGGATCCAGCGGTAGTGGAGGTCTTCGGGAAGATCTATGGATCCCAGTAGTGGTGGCGGTCTTGCACGGAAGCTTGGAGTAGGTAACATGTCTCTTCTCTGCCCAACTAATGTTTTGGGGCTGGATTGAGTTGCTTGTAAGTGGATCTCTGTTGTCGCTTTTGCTCGTCTTCACCTAGGTAGTCGGATCCAGTTGGGAAGAGGTAGAGAGTCAGATTTTTGCACCTGGGATTAGAAGAAGATGGGTATTTTATGGGGTAGGCGACTGGAAGTCAGACATTGATTTACCTAGAAAGAAATCGAGAGTTAGTGAAAATGGGAAGTAAAGATGACAATGAATTGTGAGTCGCTGCATTATGTAAATGTCTTGAGCACCTTTGGTCTGAGGAAGATGTTGTCGAAGTATCTGCTAAAATTACCCCATAGAAAAGGGAGGAATGCCTAAGAACTCTTTATGGCAAACTATATTTTCGACCCAATGTGAACTATCCCGCCTTTGTCTCTACAATGAAGAAAGCATAAAAGACTGAAGATGTTATATGCTCTCAAAAAGAACTAGGTCACTTCACATTCATCTTTCAGTCAGAGGAGGAAAAACAGCGAATCCTGAAGACCTCACCTTGGTCATATTCCAGTAATCTGCTAATGTTGCAGCAATGTGAGCCTGAAGTTCCTCAACACTGCTATGAGTTTACCAAAGCAGCCTTCTGGGTACGTATTAGAGGTATCCCCCCTGGTTGGAGAATAGAAAAAGTGTTTTATGATCTGGGTAAACGGCCAGGAAAAGTTATAGAAGTTCAACTTGAATCTATAGGTCAGGCTCAACATAAAGGAGGAAGGGTGAGAGTTGAAATTGATTTGACCTTACCTTTGAAATCGGGGGCTATCCTGGATATCGACAATAAGTGGCTTTGGGTGGAATTCAAGTACGAGTGGCTCCTACACTATCGTTATTCCTGTGGCAGGATCGGACACTACGTAGCTGACTGTGCTGAAGTCCCCTATGTACAATCTCCCTGGGCAATGGACAAAGTAGGACCCTATGGATCCTAGTTGAAATCATAGGCAAGTGACCATAGCCCTTACTGGGAAGCCTTTTATGAGACACTTGATGAAGAGTTGGTGGTAGAAGAAACTATACATGTGCCATCCAATCAACCCAGTGGGATGGAGATTATAGCTCGGGAACCATCAATTGAAATGCAGATTGTAGCCTGCAGTAAAAAAAGATTAGAAAGTTGCCTAGAACAGGAGGTAAGGCCAGTAGATGTACCTAGCGCAGAAGCTAACCGAGACCGGTAAATAGGTATTAAGCCCTGAAATTCAAAAACCAGTTTTATCACAAGTTGGAAAATGCAGTAAGAAAAGCATGAAAATGCAGAAGACGAAGAAACAAAAATGCATACCAGAAACATCCCATCTCCTTCTCGACGAGGTAGACTTTCTGGAGACCCCGGTAAAGTTGATCAAAGATGGACACGAGTGGGCTTTGGTGGCTAGCCCTAATAAGCCACCAAAGACATCATGAAAATAGTTAGTTGGAATTGTTAGGGGCTGAGCAACCCCCTGACAATCCGGGAACTGAGAGCTCTTATTGCTCTTGAAAGACCTAGTTTACTTTTTCTCATGGAGACAAAAAATAAAGCATCAATGGTGGAAAATGTTCGCAGAAAATTACAATATCAGTATCTCTTTTTAGTTAATCCAACAGGAATTGCGGGGGGTCTAGCTATAATGTGGCAAGAGGAAATTGCATTAATGGTGCAAGCTAGTTCAAAACAGTTCATAGATGTGATATGTACTGATCCCATAAGCAAAAAAGTTATGCAGATTACCTTTGTCCATGCCTCAACTGATTTTGGAGAGCGGTTGGACCTATGGCATCAGCTGGGGACTCTTAAACCTCATCACTCTACTCCATGGACATGTATGCGAGATTTCAACGAGATTCTGTATATATGGGAGAAACAGGGGAAAAAAGAAGCTGATAATAGAAGACTGACAACATTTAGAGATATGCTTAATGATCTATCCCTAATGGATGTAGACAGTCATGGATGTGCATATACATGGACTAACAATAGGGAAGGGGAGGAACTGGTCAAAAAGCGACTTGATCGTTTGCTCTGTACTTTAGAGTGGAGAGTTACCTTTTCTGAAGCAGAAGTCCAGGCTCTTCCGGCCATTGAATCAGACCATAGTCCCCTAGTTCTTCGACTTTACCCTGAAGCAAAGAAGAGAAAGAAATAGTTTAAAATGGAAGCTTTCTGGACAGAACATGCAGATTATCAGGGAGTGATCCAACAAATCTGGTCTACAAAGCCAAGCCAGATATCCTCTTTCTCAGGAAAATTTCGGGAAACAACACAAGTGCCGGCCAAATGGAGTAAAGAAAAATTCGCGAATGCTTCTGTGCAGATAAAGGAACTTAGCCAAGCATTAACAGATATTATGAATCAAACACCTCAGCCTACAAGTAAGGAGCAAGTGCAGCAAATCATTCATAAAATTGAAGTACTGAGAAAGCAGGAAGAACAGTTCTGGGGAATGAGATCACGTATTAAGTGGTTGCAGTGGGGTGATAAGAATACCGGATTTTTTCATGCTACAACTATACAGAGAAGGCAGAAAAATCGTATTACAATGTTGCAACTAAAAGATCAAAGTTGGTGTCGTGACCCCGTGACCCTACAGCACCATATCCAGTCTTCCTATGAGAATTTATATAAGACTGAGGGTCCAAGAAATTACCAGCCGATCCTAGATCAATGTCCCTCACCTATAACTGACAACATCAATGAAGAACTGGTGGCTGTACCTTTAATGGAGGAGATTCATGCAGCTGTTTTTCAATTGGGAGCCTTAAAAGCACCTGGGCCTGATGGCTTCAATGGAATCTTTTATCAGGAGTCATGGGAATTTATTAAATCTGACCTGATGCAACTAGTTCGGGACTTCTTTCATAACAGTACTTTTGATCATCGACTCAACCAAACACATATCCTCGATCCTTAAAGTCAAAAACCCTGAAAACATAAGCCAATTTAGACTCATTAGCCTTTGCAATTTCAGTTACAAAATAATATCCAAAATTCTTGCAAACAAACTAAAAAAGTGGTTGCCACTTATCATTGAACCGGAGCAAAGTGCTTTTGTCCAGGGAAGGCAGATTCAAGACAACATCCTCATTGTACAGGAAGTTCTGCACCAGCTGCGCATCACAAAGAACAAAACTAAACATCAGGCTATTTTGAAGCTTAATATGCAGAAAGCATATGACAGGATTGAATGAGACTTTGTGAGGGATAGTATGCTGCACATGGGTTTCTGTGCTAAATGGGTTTCACTCATCATGCAGTGCATTTTTATGGTTTCTTTTAGTGTGAAATTTAATGGAGAACCTACCTCTTTCTTTCGCCCTTCACGAGGCCTCAGACAAGATGATCCACTCTCGCCCTATATTTTTATCCTGATTTCCAATATTTTGACCTGGCTGATGAAAAAAGCATTAGCAGATGCTAGTATAAAAGGCATACAGATTAATAGGCATTGTCCTCAATTGTCACATCTTCTTTTTGCCGATGATGCAATCTTTTTTATGGATGGTACTCTGATGGAATGTCAGAATTTAGCACTCATACTTAAGCAATATTGCTATGCCACGGGTCAAGCTGTTAATTTAAATAAATCAGGGATTTACTTCAGTGCAAACTGCCCGGAACTTTTAAAAAGGAACATGGCCACAGAAATGTGAGTTAGTGTATTGGAGAAAACAGGCAAATATTTGGGTATACCCACAGAATGGGGTCAATCTAAGCGAGAATTGTTCGGTTGAATACTAGCAAGGGTAAATTCAAAGCTAGAAGGCTGGAAAGAGAAATTACTTACCAAGGCTGGAAATGAAGTCTTGATAAAAAGTGTAGTCAATCCATACATACCTATGTTATGTCCATATTCAAGCTACCGGTTTCTATTTGCGGAACCATAAAGAAAAGGATTGCGTCATTCTGGTGGCAGAAATGAGATGCTAACCGGGGGATGCATTGGAAACGTTGGGAAATTTTAAAAACCAGAAAGGATACTGGAGGGCTTGGATTTAAAGACCTGATTACCTTTAACAGGGCCATGCTTGGTAAGCAAACTTGGAAATTAGCCAACTCCCCAACAGCGCTCTGGAGTCGTGTCCTTAAAGGTATTTACTTTCCTAATGGTGATGTCTGGACAGCAGTTAAGGGTCGCAGGTCGTCATGGGGCTGGCAGGGACTCATGCTTGGCAGAGAAACAATTACAAACAATGTAAAATGGTCAGTGGGGGATGGAGAGTCCATTCGCATTCGAGAAGATAGATGGTTAATGCAGGGGATTATAGGTGGACAAGCAAACCAAACAGAGCCTTTTCTGGTATTTGAATTAATCAATACAGAAACCTGTGAATGGAAGCAACAGACAATCCAATAGCTTTTCGATGCAAACATCGTGAACGAAATATTAGCTATTCCACTGAGCCAACAACCCAAGCCAGACACATTAACATGGACAGGAAATAAAACAGGGCAGTACTCTGTCAAAAGTGGCTACAACAAAGCTATGTTAAATGCAACTTGCACAGATCTAGAGCGACCCTCATGCTCATATCAACCACCACGCACCTTGTGGACTCAGATCTGGAGTCTGGATGCAGCACCAAAGGTTCGAACCTTCCTTTAGAGTCTTTGTCAGAACGCCCTCCCCACGAGAGAAAACCTGCACAAAAGGAAGATCATTCAAGACCCGTCATGCCCGTTCTGTCATACAAGCCTCGAAACTACAGAACATCTATTTTTCCTGTGTAAATGGACAAGGAAAATTTGGAAAGACTCGAGATTTGAAGGGATCCGACCCAGCAACAGCATCAAACGAACAGATCAGTGGATATCCGAAGCATTTCGAGGCAATAAACTCTTACCTGCACGAGAAATTACAGCCATGGTTCTGTGGAACATCTGGAAGGTGAGAAATAACTGGATTTTTCGCACAAAACACCCCCGGCCAGCAGATCTATTAAGTTCAGCACAAGAACAACAAATCTTTGTCAGTCAAGGAAAGTCGAAACAGCTTACACTACAACCTACACGAGACAAACCTGGTCAATGGACGCCCCCGGAAAAGCAGGATTTGAAGCTAAATGTTGATGCGGCTTGGAGTTCAGGAGAATTTTTGGGTTCTGTGGCAGGGCTTGTGTGTGATTCATCTGGCAAAGTACTCGAAGGGTTCGCCTCCATGGCTAGGGTTTCAACACCGCACAAAGCGGAAGCGGAGGCGATCTTTCACGGGCTCTTATATACTCAGGAACTCCAGACACGCCACGTGGAAGACTTTGGAAGCCGAAGAGTTCAATGGCTCATCGAAAGCGACTGTTCAGCGGTAGTTGATATGATTATGGGCCGGGCTGAGGCTTCATGGAACCTAGACATAGTTGTGCAGAAATGTCGATGTGTGTTGGCCCAAAATACTGACATCATGATCGCACATTGTCCACGCGAAGCAAATGCTGCAGCAGATTGGATTGCACGGATCCATCGAGCACATAAGCTACCTCTCAATTGGTGGATTCATCCCCTGCTTCCTTTATGGAATATATTATGTTCGGACCTCTATGCAAGTGTTTCTTGTAAGTCCTTTATATAATTATCAATATCATGCATTGTTTTTTGACCAAAAAAAAAATCTCATCTTTTCTACCCTTTTTTATTAACTCAGTGTTATCTCTTAATTCATGAAAATTATTTGACCAAGGAAAAACACTCGTGAAAATTAGTTCACTGTAATCCTCTTGTTAGAAAGGCACGCGTGCAACGTGATTTTCGCTTAAGTGAGATATTTATTCAATGATCAGAGCTTATTAAGATGCATTTGATAACGTTTTTATTCAAAAATTATTATAGGGAATATAATTAGAAAAAACTAATTATGTTCCGAGGAATAATTTTTTAACAGAAAAACGTGTTTGGTAAATTTCTTCCTGGAATAGAAAAAAGAACATAAACACATTTGGTAAACTTGTATAATTTTTTTGTTTCTTTTAATTTTTTAATATTTTAATTTTAATTTTCCTTTTCCTTTTTCTTTTATCTTTTATCATTTTCCTTTTTTCTTTTTTTCCTTTTTCTTTCTTTTGGCGGGTCGCCGATCTCGGTGACCGGCCAACGAGGGGCCGGTGGCCTCACCCGGCCACGATGAGGCTCGGCCCCCCAACGAGGCCGAGCGTTGCCATGGCTAGGGGAGGCGAGGTCGAGCTTGCCCAGCCACCGACGAGGGGCCGAGCCTCACCAGGCTGGTAGCCGGCGACACTCCGATGAGGTTGTCAGCCCTCTATGGCTGGTCGCCAGCCATGGCCGAGGCCAGCGACTGGCCAAAGAAAAAAGAAGAAGCAAAGAAGAAGAAAAAAAAGAGAAGAAAAAAAGAGAAGAGAGAAAAATTATTTTTCGGAAGTGTTCCAAAATGTTTTTGTTTCCATTCCAAATTTATTCCCAAGAACAAAAAAATAGATTTAGAATAAAAACGCAAAAAACGCGTTTATATTCTTTTTTTTGTTCCCCGGAACAAAAAAACACAAATTGTGTTCATGAACAAAATAAAAGAACACAAACAAACGCATCCTTAGTGACACAGAGTCCTATCATAATTATAAAAATAAAAACATGATGCCGCTGTTAAACTCAATAATAACTTCGTCTTAATTCTACTCTCTTTGGTGAGCTATTGGTGATATGGTGGTTGGTAGGGTTGTCAAGACCCGAACCGAAAACCGAACCGAACCGCGAATCGAACCGAACCGAACCGAAAACTTCAATCGGTTTGGTTCGGTTCGGTTTTCGGTTTGGTTTTCATCAAAAACCGAAAATTTTTTACCGGTTCGATTTTTATCGATTAACCGAACTGAAAACCGAACCACGAACCGATAAAATCAAATCTAATGATCGAATGATCGTGTGCGGTGCGGTGCTGGTTTTTATAGACGGGGAGGGGAGTTTGTATGGATTTGTTGTTATTTTTTCTTTCTTTTCGCGTTCGGAACGCTGCTTCGCCGAGAGAAAGATCGGGTGGCTTCGGAATCGGAGCGGACGATCGTGACGTTCGGGTGGTTCCTCGGACTCACGTCTGGGGGAAGGGAAAAATCCTATGGTTGCGCGTTAGGATGTTTGCCGAGAGAGCCCGTTTCTCTGCATTTTGAGTATATTTGCGCGTTGAGTGACGATTCGGCGTGCGTTTGAGCGTGTGTTAATGAGGCTCAGAAGGATTTGTCGAATTATGTGGAAAAGGCTGAATTAAAAATGTGGATCCGAGTGGTTTTGATTCAACGCTGTTTTTTGGCCTGGCAGTGATCGAGCATTTTGAGTGGCTAGGTGATTTCTAGCTTGCGTCTGCCATGGACGATGGCGATACCTTGCATTTTCGTTTGTAATTGTGTTCTTTTCCTTGTGTTGTTATGTCTAGCCGATGCTTTGTCTCTAATTGTATTTGCCGGGTTTCTTTGCTTTTTGATATGAGGGGTTACGGAAGACGTGGCTATTGGATCGAAAAGTGAAAAATTATAATCATTCCAATTGAGATTAGATCTCGGCCGAGGCTTGTTATATTTCAATTAAATGGTAAAAGATTGTAAGGATGTTGACTTTGAGATTAGCTAACAACCCAATAAAAAGAAAGCTAAAGAAATAGTTAATTGATTTCTAGATGATCTATATTTATGGTAAGCCGTCCCAAAAAAAAAAAAAAAAAAACAAAACAAAAACAAAAAAACAAAAAATAAAAAATAAAAGTTGAAAACCGAAAAACCGAATCGAACCGAACCTTCGGTTCGTAATCGGTTCGGGTCTTATTCTATTCGGTTTGGGAATTTTTATAACTGTTCAGTTCGGTTCGGTTTTTCAAAAAAACCGAACCGAACCGAACTGTTTACACCCCTAGTGGTTAGGCTCGACATGAGCTACATCTAGTTGAGCAAAATGTGTGGGTTTCTAGGCGACGATGATAGCCCAGATGCCAAATCGAATGGTGGTGATGAAAGTCGAGTCGAGTCTAATTGGACCAACAATAATCATCGTGGATCGACCGGCAACTATAAAGCGCACCATTCTATTTTCACATGGGCTCGCATGGCTCGAAACTATCAAAACATGTAAATTACCCAATGACATTGACTAGGAATTAGCACAATAAGATCATTGGCGAGCTCTTTTCCCTTGCACAGGGCATAGGACTAGCTTTGGGAGTTGCACAATGCACCGAGTTCTATCCTCTCGATGCTTTTGTGGGCTGGACAATAGAGGGACCAACTGAATACGCACATGAAACTGTGTCTAGAAGAGGCTCTTTTCGAAGAACAATGTGTTTATGTAAACAAAGCACCTGAGATTTTCAAGGCCATGGGAGACCCCATTTACTCAAGGGTACCCATAAAAAGTTCCTTTTTTTAATCGAAATTTAGGGCCCATCTATTTAAAGGGAATTATTTTTTATTATTTGATTTTCCGATGTTTGGACAATAGAAAAACTAATCGATCTAAGGAAAATAAAAATCAACCATTTTCCTTGAGAATGATTTTCATGAAAAAAAAAATATTTTTTTTTCATGAAATTTTCAATAAAACAAGCATACCACTAGTGCCTTCACCGTCATTTGATATCTCACTTTTTCCTTCACTTTTAAATGTTAATAACTCTTAACGGTATATTTTTGAAATTGATCATGTAAAAAGAAACTTTATTATAAATCCTACGAGGTTAAACAATGAGAATTGGGATCATACTCTAGAAAACCATTTATAATTGTGTCATCAAATGTTATGATTTGTATATCGGATAATATATGTTTTAAAACCGCTTCTAATCGAGTGAGACAGCTTCCTAAAAACTATTACACTAACTACAACATTCATTTAGAGCACGAATGATAACCATTTCGACTATAAATTAATTTCCGAAAAAAGAAATATATTTTTTTTATTTCTATTTTTATATGAGTTTCTAAGTAAAAATACTTGTTTGATAACGACATAAAATTTCTACTCTCAATATAGACATTCGTTTGATAACGACACAAAATTTCTCTCTTTCCAATGGCGGCAATCGATGGTGATCGATAGTGACCGATCGCCGACTAGCAACCGGTGCGACGTCGGCGGCGGACAACGGCCGGCAACCGATGACGATGATTGGCGGCGATGAATCCGACACCAATGAGCGGCGACCGGAAACCAACAAAGGCGATGGCAAATGGCGAACAGTGGTTGATAACGACGGATGGACGATCGGTTCGTAACAAGGACAAATGATGAGAAAAAATTTTATTTCTCATTTTTTTATAAATATAAAATTAAAAAAAATTACTTCTAATTTCTATTCCAAACCTATTTCGGAACAAAAATCTATTTTATAAATAGAAAAATGAAATAATTTTATCAAATATATTTCTATTCCAAACAAGTTTGCAATGGAAAAATTGTTTATGGAGCGAGAAAATTTGGTTTGTCATGCACCCCCTTAGTAAAGTGGTCACGAGACTGCAAAATTATATTTCAAACTACAATTGTGCCGAGAAAAGTGATAACAACACGCTCAATGTCAATCGGGTTGTTGTAATTTAATCGATCTCATGATGTACAAAACTATTAAGTTATTAGTAGACTTATATATTTAACATACCGCAACCCGAACTTTTAGAAAGTAGAGAAAGGATAATTTGAGCAATTCGCGAATCAAAGAAGTGAACCAACATGAGTCGTGGATGAACTTCGAGGAACATTTTTTGTGAAGAACTCAAAGCTTGATTCAGCTTGTATGGGTCCCAATAATTTTATGAAGTTTTGAGCAAAATAGGGCACAAAGCCATATTGCAACAGGTTTAGGAAATGACATTTTGGATGCCTAATCGAACTAAAAAAATCATGAAAAAAATTCCACGTTATAGTTTAAAACGTGGTCTAAACTTTTAAGAAGAATACTAGCTCAAATTATTTAGAGTTAATACTCTGAAAAACTCCAAATTAGTATATATGTAACAAATTTATAAAAAATTAATTTTTTTATTATAAGTATACTGATTTAGGATTTTTTACCATAAGTATACTGATTTGAGATTTTTTATAGTTAGTTGAGGTAAATTTATCAGAGTTTGAAATTAATTTGAAGTGAATTCGTCATACATATCAATTTAGAGTTTTTCAGGATATTAATCTAATCATTTATTCTCCATCTTATCCGGTGCTTCTTGCGATGTCTCAATAACTCGAGGGAGAGTTGGGAGTGCTCCAATCGAAGAATGGAACCCTAAAACACCAGGGTGCCAACAGCGGGAGATCCGCACGGGTCCAATCCGAGTCCCCCCTTTCTCTCCACCGCCTAGGTTTCCCCTCGCCACTCTTACAACATCGTTTTTACTCTCTCTCTCTCTCTCTCTCTCTCTCTTCTTCTTTTCCTTCCTCCCTTTGGTTCCTTCTCCTACTCGACAACAACTTATCCCCTCTCTCTCTCTCTCTCTCTAGCGCGGCGGACATGGCCTCGCAGTCGGCCAATCTGTGGGTGCTCCTCGGGCTGGGCATCGCCGGGATTGTGCTGATGACGAGGAAGCTGAAGCGCGCCGTCCGGGAGGACTTGGGCGCCTTCGTCCGCAGGCTCCAGCTCCTCCCCCCTCCGCAGCCCGCCCCTCCCAAGGCCCCTCACCCCCTCACCGGCCTCTCCTTCGCCGCCTCCGACGTGTACGTGCCTCCTCCCCTCTTCTTTTCGTCGCCCGTCGTCGTTTTCGTGCCTTGCCGGAGGAATCCCGTTCCGCCGGTTGCCGACGATCGTTCGCTTTTCGTTCCCCGAGCGTTTTTCGCTGGGGCGGACTTGAAAGTCGAGTCCTTTTGCGGTTGCGGAGCGAATTGCGTAATGATGTTACGGAAGTTTCGTACTTAAGGGGTCGGAATTGCGTGTTTTTATCTGAATGTTTCGATAACCAGTCGCGTCCTTTTTCTTTTGTGCCTTTGGTTTTCATTCGATAGTTCCAAGTAGAGTTGCCGACTGAACTTGTTTTCATCATTCTGCTCTCTGCGAATATTTGTATGCTAATTGACTCAGCCTGCTTTAATAAAATTTCTTATTCTCACAGTTTTGATATCGAGGGATATGTGACGGGGTTTGGCCATCCTGACTGGGAGAAGACGCATGAAGCGGCTGCTCGAACAGCGACAGTTGTGTCCACGCTTGTTGAAGGAGGTGCTACTTGTGTTGGGAAAACTGTTGTTGACGAATTGGCGTTTAGGTATGAACCCTTTCAATCATTTGACTGTTACCATCTAAATATGTGCTGTTGAATATGATCCCCTCATGGTCCAAGGGACTTGTACATGTAGTTTTCTATGCTAGTTTATAGAGCAAAAGACTCTTTTTTTCCCCTGTATATCTTTTTGCCAACTTAATTACCTTGCCTCATGCCTATCGTTTCCCAGTATAAGTGGACAAAATAAGCATTACGGTACGCCCACAAATCCTGCAGTGACTGCACGGGTACCAGGTGGGTCCTGCAGTGGAGCTGCTGTGGCTGTCGCTGCTAATCTTGTTGACTTCTCTTTAGGTAAGGGTATACTGAATCTTATTGATGGCTTGCATCCGCCTTTCCACTTGTTAGTCTTCCACTGGGGCATTAGCTCTTTTTAAGCTTGATACCATTCACTCGTTTCACGTTTAATCTGGCAATTGGTTTCGGTAACGAATGCAGGAGTGATTAGCAAAAACCAGTCAGAAGTTTGAATTGTTTAAGATAGGCATGCGTGCTTATGCTGTAAATAATGTTTTGCTGAAAAATTGATTCGGAAAATGCCAACTGTAGGATAAGTTTCATCAAATGCTTCTTGGTCATTGCAGGTATTGATGCTATAGGTGGTGTGAGAGTGCCAGCAGCATATTGCGGCATCATAGGCTTCAGAGCCTCACATGGCACAATTTCGAACATGGGAGTTCTACCAGTCTCGACAAGTTTGGATACAGTGGGTATGTGTGTCCTTGTGTTGATAATTGCAAATTGTGTGTAACCTACATTTGATGTCCATGGTACCAGCATATACGACTTTTTTTGATGGAGAGAACTCAGACATGACTATGCACTCGGGAACTAAAGAGTGGGAATGTCTTATTCTTTTCAATGAGTTGCCCTACCTAAGAGATAGGCTGGAGCAGCTGTTAGGAAGACAACATATGTTGATTATATTCTATTGTAAGACGTGTGACCGCAAGAAAGCTGAACTGTAGCATTCACTTTTTCTATATACCTGAATTGAAGGATATTAGAGTGGTTTGCTTTCCCTGGAGCATTGTTCATGTATAAATTATTTTCAGTTGTAAAAGTAATGAGATCGTGAAAATCTCTCTCTCTCTCTCTCAAATTCATTGGCTCATTGTTGGCACTACTGGGAAATTGCTATTGCAGGATGGTTTGCGAAGGATCCTTCTATTCTGCGTCGAGTTGGCCATGTGCTGCTGCAAGTTCCATTTGCAGTTCAACGTAATCCAAGACAGATGATAATAGCTGATGATTGTTTTCAGTTGTTAAAGATTTCTGTAGACAGGGTTGCTCAGGTGGTTGTTAAAGCAACAGAAAAGCTGTATGGAAGTGAGTCCACTGGAAGAATGGTTCAAGTTCCTCTTGATTCATTTAATTTTTTTTTTTAACTCTCCACAAATTTTAATGAAGTTCATACTTCTTAGGGCAAATTTTGAAGCATGAAAATCTGGAGTCATATTTCAATTCTAAAGTTCCAAGCTTGAAAGCATCTCCTGCCAAGAAGACTAATGGTGATTTGAAAAGATCTTCTATTAGAGATCTCGCAGAAGTTTCGATGTTTGTTCAAAGGTAAGTTTTATTCATGGGGGTGTGGGTTCGTATTGTGTTTGAGTTGAATTACTTTTTGGGATCTGTGGGAACCATGTAGATTCACAGTGTGAGACCAACTTGTCCTTGCATTGCCAATTTATGAAATGTTATTAGTTTAAGTACCTAAACTTAGTAGGCCCTTTCTGTAACACAGGCATGAATTCGTTACTAATCATGAAGAATGGATTCATTCTGCAAATCCTGTTCTGGATGCTGTCATCTCAAAACAGTTGCATAACGTGCCACAGACAGCAGAAGTGGACATTGAAAATTGCAGATTAATTAGGAATGAATTGCGATCAGCTATCAACTCGCTATTGAAGGTGAGTGCTTACATGCTTGAAACATGAAGAATTGAATGCATGGAAATTGCATAACTGTCGTCACTTGTACTTTCTGGTAGATGACTCAAACTGCTGGTGTGGACTCTGAACTGTCAAAATAAATAGAGCATACTGCATGTTGTTTCCATTTACTTCGTGTTCATAGGCCTGTCATTCAGATACAAGCAGCATAAATAAGTTTAGTTCTTTCATTATCCGTTATATAAATTTTTTGCTATTTTGTATGATTTTTTTTTTTTTTTTTTTTTGGGTGTATATGATAGGGAATGTAAAATGTACATAAAATTGGCTTCACCAATCTTATATAACCTTTTCCCTCCTTTTTCCCTCCATTGAACATGATGGTGCTTTTAGAATCCTTTTCCCTCCCTCATGGTCCTCCTACCAAACTATGTGTAAGTGTTTGGCGAAGAGTGAATTTAGAGACTGCCTTCATAATTGAATGCCGCCATATGTAAAATTCACATTCCGTTAGATATCTTCATGTTTAAGTATCAAAATCGCTTTTGTTATATGTCTGCATGTTAAAGAATTGATTAAACAATGAATTTTTGTCTGGTGAAGGAGCTTTGTACCTTTTAATCTGCCTATTGTTAATAGGACACAATTTAATTCATCTTTCTTATAGCTATCTAAAATTCCTGAGAATTTTATCTTTTCTCTAAATAGGCAGAAACATCCTTTCTTCACCATAGATGTGTAAGATAATTCGTCGGACCTATTCTCAAGTACTTGAAATGCACATTCAAATGCATGAGCCTTCAACATTGGGGCTTGCATGGAGTCAAATTATAATGCATACAGCTTTACTTTTGCTGTATGAAAAGCTGTTTCTTTGACGTGCACCAGTTATATATTTTCAGAAAATGGGCATCCTTTATTTATGCTGATCCTTTGTCTTATACCTTGTGATTCCTAATTTCCATCCATCTCCTGTTGGGCTATTGAAAAACTTACTAGGCTATTGTACTTCACAGAGCATAAATGAGCTTTTCTTTTAGCAATAACAATTTTATAGCAATTGTTTGCTTTAATTCTTTCTTTTGTGATTTCTTCATTATTGTAAAGGATGATGGAATTCTGGTTATTCCTACCATTGCTGACCCTCCTCCAAAACTTGGGGGGAAAGAGCTGCAATCAGAAGACTACCAGAGCCGCGCTTTTAGTTTGTTGAGTATTGCCAGCATATCTGGCTGCTGTCAGGTTCTCTCTCTTTCTCTCTCTCTCTCTCTGTCTCTCTCTCTCTCTCTCACAGCTAAGGACCACACTACATCACGCACAATGTCTGACCCTAAAGAATGTTATTGGGCAAGTTATTTCTATATTTAGTTGGCTTCTATTGGAAAGATTGCTTTGAGATAGTCGTATACTATTTAGTATGCTTAAACTTTCTCTCCATCGTTTTTCTCGTTCAGGTCTCAGTACCCGTGGGATTTCATGACAAGTGTCCTGTCTCTGTGTCTCTCATAGCAAGGAATGGGGGGGATCGATTTTTATTGGACACAGTTAATGCCATGTATGCAACCTTGCAAGAACAGGCTGACATAGCCAGCAAGTCAAAACTGACAAAAAATGCTGTTACACGGGAAGACTCAGCTGAAATTGCAAAAGAGAAGGTCAGTTCAAGTTTTCTTTTTTCCCTTGATTACAACTTTTGAGGGGATTGTGAGAAATGCGAGAGTGAGGTTGTCTCCAATCATGAGTGAAAGATACTGTTGAATCAATGCTTCTTCTTGCTAAGGATAGAGGCAAGGGAAAAGCAAAAGGAACAGTAAAGATGTCAACCCAAAGGGTTTTATATATGACTTCTGGTTATGTATTTGAGTAACTATGAGCGAGTTTTGTTGTGCAATTTTTCTCTCTTCTTGAGATTGTTGGAACAATTTGAGCACTAGAAATTTTGGGTGATGATGCAATATGTATAAAAAGAACATATTGGTTCATATGTTTGCTTAATATTAAGTAGACATTTATTATTGCGATAGAGAAAGATGACTAAAATACTCTACTCTGATGTGAATCTACATTTGTGCCTCCTGTTTTTCATTTTGAATCTGACCATCTTTTGTGTCTTCTCTAGGGAAACCAAGCCTTTAAAGAAAAACAGTGGCAGAAGGCAATTAGTTTTTATACAGAAGCTATCAAGCTAAGTGGCAATAATGCTACATATTACAGTAACAGAGCAGCAGCATATCTAGAACTCGGAAGGTACCATCATGGCTAATGTTAGAGCTTTGTTATGTATATATCATGTCTTAGGATACTGATGTTCGAGTAATATTTTTTATTCTCTGATTTTCAGTTTTCTTCAAGCTGAGGCAGATTCTACAAAAGCCATCAGTCTTGATAAAAAGGTAAGCTTCTTCTTGAGAACAGTCAGTGTAAAGCTCAGTGATAACGTCTTAGGCCCTGCTTTTCATGTTTCTGTTAGAATGATGAGAGATGCAGTGTTCCCAAGATGTAGTTGTGGAATATGCAAGATGAAATGAATGAGTTGGAACACTGGTGTGCTATTGATCCCTGTGTTTTATCTAAGGGGTTGGTGAGGTTCTTTATATGGCATCTTAGAGAAAACTTTGTCCCCCTCCTTTTACCTGGAATAGGAAATTCCAAGGATGGTTTGTAATATCAGAATGGTAGTTCCTCCTAGGTGGTTTTGATGCAAGCTTGTCCTTTAAATTGGTCGTCTGGTGGAGCATGGTCCCTTTATTCTGGTGCTGGGAGTCTAGATCTTTCCGAACAGCCACAGCAGGATAAAGGATAAGCAGTTATAATGTGGACCAACTTGCATAGTCTCTGGTGACATATATAATGAAAAGTATAAATTATTATTGTTACTTTACACATGACATCATTTCTGCGGGCAGTAAGGTTTCTAGCAAACGGAGATCCTGGAGTTTTATTTCCTGTATAAATTTGGACACAATCAAATTTTCTTGATCCTGAGACTTTTCTATATTTCTTTCCTTTCTTGTGGGTGTGAATGCTTGTGGAGATCTTACTAAGATGGACAAGTACTTTTCTGGTTGCATTGAAGAGTCTTATAAAAAGTCTCTGAGTTTTGGGTTATTTCTAAAATCTCCAGAACATAAAGGCCTACTTACGACGAGGCACAGCCAGAGAGATGCTTGGCTACTACAAGGAGGCAATTGAAGGTAAGCAATGGATCTCATGAGGTTCTATATGTATTGCTGATTTAATCTAAATGCTAAGTAATGTTTGGTAGGCATTAGCTTCAGACTGAGTAAAAACCCTGGAAACGCAGGCTGTTATTTGGACTGACGTGTTAGTCTAAATAATTTTGTCAATCTAAAAGGAAAAAATTTAGTGTAAAATAGGCAAAAGTTTAGTGTAAAATAACATTTACTTAAGGGGAATATTGGATTGTAGATCTTAGAGGAATATAACATGTGATTGAATGGGTAGTTTTGTTACTTGGACCAAGCAATTTCCTCATTTTGCAGCAAAAAGAAAAGAAAAGAGAAGAATAGGCCACTTTTTAACATAATAGCTGGTTCATGCCAAGTGGTTTGGACAGTCTATTAGGATTATAGAAAAAACTGAATGTTGATTCACTCTAGTCAAATGCTCAATACTGTTTGAATGACAGGAGTACACTATGGGGCATCTTACTAGCTAATTTTTGACGTTGCAGCACTTCTCAGTTGTTTATCTCTGGT
This sequence comes from Eucalyptus erythrocorys, assembly GCA_014182555.1. NCBI lineage: Eukaryota > Viridiplantae > Streptophyta > Magnoliopsida > Myrtales > Myrtaceae > Eucalyptus > Eucalyptus erythrocorys. The sequence goes on along the minus strand of CM024607.1, from coordinate 31,238,618 downwards.
CCTGATGACTAAAGGTTTCTTCCTCTTTGCTGTTTGCAGACTTTGACTATGCACTGGTTCTCGAACCAACAAACAAAAGAGCATCACTTTCTGCTGAGCGATTGAGGAAGTTGTTTCTGTAGTCTTAAACTGGTCTGGCCGAGCTTCTGGGATTTTTGACGCGAGGTTCTTATCTCACATCCTGCACCAGTTATATTTTGCATCGAGGAATCCAATTTGCTGATACAGCCACCCGCATGCACGGTTCATCGGTTAATCTTTGAATACCAACATTCTATTCAGCGTGATAGGTAGGAAAGATGAAAAACCATTTTTTCACCCTGATGGTAGAGTCAAGAGGTCAAAAGAGGATATACGTTCTTGAATTCTGGCTCAGCAGGTCTTGTTCATGTCGAGCCAATTTGTATGTATGGTCCAATTTTGTTTGGGTTTATATATACTACATTTGAGTTCGTAATTTGAGCTGTGAGGCAAGATCTTTGTTTGCTCATATCATTAATTCTTACCCTGTCAAAATGGGTGTATCCAAATTTGTATAAATGAGTCACATATGAGTCACTTTAAATGTGAGGACTTGACCTTAATAGGTCCTAAAATAAAATGCCCCAAGTAAATGGGTATAAATGCGTTATGTTTTGTGCTAGATGGGACCAATCTGAATGCAGAACATAAAGTTGAGATTTTAAATCCATGACTGGTAATAGTCATCTTTATGTGCATGTTCAAAGTTGACGCGGGGAAATACAAAAGTGAAATTCAGAGCTTTTCCTAGGTTATAAAATTAAAAAATGTATATTAATCGCCAGATATATGTCGCCAACCAAATTATAGAGATTAATGTCTTGAATTTGAATGTGATTGATCAAAGAGTCGGAACTCGTTTCCCGGAACCTTAATATTACTTGAAACTACACCTATTTCATGATTAATGATGACCAAGCCGGACTTTCATCACTACCTTCATGCCTTGTCTATGTCTTGACCCCTGAGCTCTTAAGTTAACTCAACGGACCAGTTTATGGGACTGCTTATTTGTTAATGACAACAATTTGAAGAGAAAAAAACATTTAGGTATGAGTCGTTAAATTTGCATTGAATAAAATAGACCAATTTGAATTAGATCATTTTTCGACCTGACCCATCTATTGATAGGCCTACTTCTCATAATTATTATTGAACAGCTTTATCTCGTTTTGCTAATTAACTTCATGTCTTCTGTCTTCACTGCATCTTAATTAATTACCCAGACGGATGCCTCCACGTTTGACACACGCCTCTTTAAGATCTTCACAAGCAGCCTTGTTTTCCTCCTTTTATATTCTTCTTCCGATTAATGCATCGTCCAGTATTTAGAATAAATTTCACTTGTTTTAAAGGTGAATTTTCTTTTGACTCTGCCGTAAGTATCTAATCTTATAACCCCACTCATGAGTCCACTCGGGAGGCGAAATGAATCAGCATAATCGAATGTGTAATTCCGAGTTGCTAAGGACCTATCCTATTGTCAGAAAATCTGACTAAAGCATATGATCTGTCTCAGCATTAAGTTTCTCAAGGAACCATCCGCCTTCCAATGTTGACGACCATCTTAGAAATAATCATCTAATTGAAAAGCTTTCGTTTGAATAGCCTCGAGATTTTCATCTTAAAGATGTGCATCATTTCTATCTTTAGACGTGACAAAGTGACTGTGTTTTCGCCTAAATGACCAGAAAGCAGGCGTAGGCCATATAAAAGTGAGTGATGTCTTGATGGATTCATCTGGATTAGGAAAAATGAAGTGATGCTCTACATTGAAAAGGGATACCAGGGTAAGGGTTAAAAACAAAAACAGCAAACAAAAATCTTCAACTCACCGAAGAAGCAATTCATCCTGTCCATTGCCATGTTGTAAGCCAGGCACAACTCATCCAGGATCTTTAAGTTTGTTCGTTGTCACTCGCAATCCATGAGCTCCTCTAGTTGTTCATCAGTCCACTGCAGGAGTGAAGTTCTCAAACTAAGCTGCTGCTGCTGCTTCTGCTTCCTCATTCGATCTACACTAATGCCATCTTTATCGTCAGAAACTTCTGCAATGCCCGACCTTGTGTCATTGCGCTCAGTGTTTCCTGTAGAACAATCCATAGTCTCACCACCCCTAGCTGCCCTAAATTGGCTTATCTCATCATGTGCTGCTGGTGATGGTTCATTAACCATAGAAATGTCACAGTTTCTACTAGTTTGGTCGCTGCAAGAGTCAGTCCCTTGTACCCCTCCAGCCTGTTTGTACTGTGGACAACGAACTGTTCTCTCTTTCGTATTAGTGGCTTGCTTTAAACTACTCAAGATTCCCTCTATTCTCCCCCTTAACTGGGACGATGCTTTCTCTTGCATGCTGGATTTCTCTCGAATCTCTGCCAACCCAAGTCTTAATCAGTAAAAAAATGGATGTATTAAAATGCTTCAAGAACTTAAGAGGAAGTATTGTGTCTACCGATAGAGCATTAAAGACTGAAGACCTACCCAAACTGGAAGAACATTCTTTAGCTGGGAGAGAACAATTCTCTTTTGACGGAGGTCCACTGTCCTTAGAGATGACCTGCGGGAATTTCCATTTTTGTCTAAGTTTTTGAAGAATTGCAGAATCAATTTTCACAAGGTCTTTCGAACTTGTCAATTCAGACTGAAAGTTTGTTGTCAGTAAATAAGATAGTTGAGATCCAGAAAGCACTCTCCCCAAGGGTCCACAATCTACCACATGAACTGAGTGGCAATAGCCAGGATATATAGTGATTCATGACATAAAACAAGATCATATTAACAAAATGCTTACTATGCCATATAGATTCTAAACACTTACTGAGTTAGCATACCTTTATGATGTTGTTCAAAGTTATGTTGAGATAGCAAGTGCAGCGTGAAGGTGAAAACACCGCAACCTGAAACAAAGCACCTCTATGAGCTCCTTAGCAGAATAATCAGAAATATAAAAATTAAAGAAACTCAAGAAGCAAAAAGCTCCATCTAACTACCATATATTAAAGCACGTAATAAGTGATTGTCATGCAATCAAGAAAATCAAATAATATAATAGTAACACCAGTTTAAATTTTTCGCTAGTGTGAATCATAGAACCTTCTGAAGAATTAAAACTGAACCAATGGATATCTCCTTCGCAAAATCCTTCTCTTGCAGAACTTTGCGATGAATAGTAGCATCCACTGTACCTGTTGGATCCTGAAATATTTAAAATCACATTCATAAGTTCTATATTCTGCCTGGAAGCCATCCCAAGTACACTGGAAAGCACATCAATGTAAGTAGTATGAACTGGGTATACCTTAAGTGTCACCATCATATCACCAAGGCCATTTGGAGTGCAAGATTTGACAATTGCAACAACCTAGTCATATCCAAATGACAATCAGACACATGATGATTCCAACTTGTTAAAGAATTAGCCAAATGTTACTTGATGCAGCGGTCTGTAAATCTTCCTCTCCACAATACATGAAAGGAATGGTGGCAGTCTGTTTGAAATTTCTTATTTTCACATTTCACCAGAAATCAAAAGACCAGCTTCCTTAGTACTTTCAAATTTTCTCGTACATTTAACCAAGAAATGAACTTTTCCATTTCAAGTTCTAAATTCTGAGATTCGCTTTGCCTTGGGACTAGGATTGGGTGGGTGTTTTCCTGTATCCTATCATGCCCCAAGTTTGACATAGTCAAATTCTTCTACTCCATTTGTTAAAATAAGCCAATAGCCAAATCAAGTAAATTGTCGAATAGCTATTCCTTGCTCCGTTTTCATCCATTATGATTGCATTTATCAAGTTGAAAATTCTAGCATTCATCTCAGCAATTGAAGTTGGATAAAGAATCTGAAGACCTGTGACACTTTATCAGGGACAGTTCCTCTCTTAATGGAGCAAAGAGGCGTCCCAATGGCCACTCCATCACCATCCACCAACCCTAACAATAGAATCAACCAGCGAAAGCATTACAATCTAACCATCCAACAATTGGAAAACATAAATCCAAACCCACAAAATCGTCAAAGTCACGATCTCAAAAACCGACAGTCAAAAACCCCCTTAACTCGATACCATAACCTCAATACCTTGCCGCCGCACGAATTCCACCGCACAAACCCATGGATCGAGCGTGAAATCGCCATCGTCCTCATCCCCATTCTCCAGAGCCCTCCTTATATACTCCTGCGTAGGAATCGGGTTCGCGTCCTCCTCCTCCTCCTCGCCCCCGGCTATCGGAAACCCCTCCTCCGACCTCCGAGCTCTCCGCCGCATCGCCGCCTGAACTGCTCCCGCCGGTCCGGGTATTCTCCGCTCGCCCTTCGCTTCTTCTTCACTTCCCGGCGGAGATTCGGGAAGAGGGAGAGAGGCCGGGCTCGGGGACCGAGGAGGGGGTTGGGAAGCAAGGACCGGCGGGCTGGGATGCGGCGACGGGGGTTGGGAGGAGCGGCGAGAGCAGGGCCGGAGAACGGATGAGGAAATCGGGGGATCGGTCAGGGTTTGGCGGCGCTTGGGGGGGCGCCGGAAGCTGGAGAGGTCGGAGTCGTCGACGTCGAGCGCTTCCCACGGCTCCTCCTCCATCGATTGCCGCCTTCCGTCGAGCTCCGACGAGGAGACGATGGGGTTTGCATCGTCGGGGAAAGGATCGTGCAGAAAGCGCGGGAAAGGGACCATCTATATTCGGCCTATTTTCACAAGGGTCCCTAACTTTGCGCAGTTTTATCCATTTTAGCCCTTAATTTTGAAACTTGTGCAAAAGATGCACTAACTTTTGGTTTTTGTATCAATTTCATGCAATGTAGTCAATTCTTGGGGGGAGAATCACACGACTTGGTTCATAAACTTTAATTCAATATATAATGCAATCCATGAATTTTTAATTTGTTTAATGTAGTCTTTAACCTTTTAGTATATATTCAATGTACTCCGTAATGTTGTTCTTAAACTTGAATTTATGGAATAATAATAATAAACATTTTCACATAATTCCTTTATTTTCATTCAAAACCATATTAAACATGTCAAAAGTAAAGTGATTACATTAAACAAATTAAAAGTTCAAAAATCATATTATATATTGAGTTAAAGTTCAATTATTACATTGTGCAAATTAAAAATTTGGGGATTACATGAAAGTCAATAATAAACATAACTATAACAACATTTTATCATATTTCTGTCTACTAATTCATAAAATATATATATATATATATATATATATATATATATATATTTAATATAATTTAAGGAGAAACACGAAGAAAGAGAGATACATAAGTATAATTGTTTGTCTGAATAGTGGAAACAACACTATATATATAGTTATTAGATAAAGTGTTGTCTTATATTAATAGTATAAACCAGATGAAACTGGACGATTTGATTTGATAACATGTTCAACAAAAAACCAAATATAGCAATCGTCTGCTTTGCGCTTCATGACTTCCGATCAAACTGTATTTGCATTCAAAACATACAAAAAAATGTCATCCGATCGTTCCTCTTCTTCTCTTCCAGGAATTTCGGTCCTCCTCTCTGTCTTCTCTCTCTCTCTCTCTCTGTGGTGAAATTTATGAGGGAAATGTACAGCCATTTCCCCCATCGTTAAGCCTGCTCAACCCACCTAAAGAACAAGGGTGGGTGCTGTTTGTCTTCTCCGACGAACCCTCAAGAAACAGCCAACTTCGATCGCACCTTACAGGTATACAATTCCTTGCTTACATGGGAAATATTTCATTAAAAAAAAAAGAAGGAATATCAAGGTAGAGAAAAGCTTTCGTCTGTTTTCAGATTTCCCGTTATATCTTATGTATCTTGATGATTTCAGTTTGACTCCCACATCAAAAAGATTCAGTGGTTTTTAGCGCTCTTTTGCAGGGAGATTCTTGGGAAGCATGTAAGGAAGGGTAGAGAGAGACAGAGAGAGAGAGAATGTCGTCGTCCCCAACAACACCACCTTCCTCTAGACCATCTTTCATGGATACCTTGTTGGGTCTCCTCAGAATTCGCGTCCAGCGGGGTATTAATCTCGCAGTTCGAGATGTTCGCACCAGCGACCCTTACATCGTCATCAAGATGGGTAGACAGGTGCTGTCATCGTTGTGTTTCCTCTTCTTTTCTCAATCTCGCGTTTTGAATTGCATTCCATTGCAATGCCAATTATGTTCGTGCGAACAAGGTAGTATCATCGTTAACCTGTTGTAAATTAACATGTCAGAAAGTAATTTTGTTCGGTGCGATAGGTTAAGAAAGATGAGAATTTGTAGGGGAATGCATGGCCCGAATGCAAAGCAGAAGGCTTGTGATTTAAGTAGTTTGCTTCATTTTGTGCGAATACATTCATTCTGTTGTTATCGATGACCTTTATTTATCTGGAGTGAAGGAAAATGTTCCCATGCAGAAACTGAAAACTCGAGTAATCAAGAAGGATGTTAATCCAGAGTGGAAGGAAGACCTCACGCTCTCTGTTTCAGATCCTGATATTCCTATCAAACTGGTAAGACCCAAGGCTAGTGGCTCCAAATTACATTGCTAGAGACTGGTTTTCTCAGCATTTCAAAGGTTTTGATAACTTGCATATGTTGCCTTTTGTTGATTTATTGTTTAAAAGACATGAACTCATGGTTGTTTAAACTTTTAATTACCAATGAAATGTGGCTGGGAACAGATAGAGTAGTCAATTTCCCTTTCGCCTTTTTGGATATGTTGCTCTTATTCACATGAGACTCGATGTGATCCGGTTTTTGACACGACATGAGGACACCTGCGAACAGCTATGGACAAACACATCTGCATTATTTCTTATCTGAATATTCCAGGGGCATGAGCATAGAAGCCTGGCCATCTGCATCTTTTTACGCATGCTTCTCCATTTTGTTATATAATGTTGATAAGAGCAAACACATATGATGAAAGAATGCGTATGAATCTTCACTTGATGATCAGTTTGGTTTGCACGGTGGTCTTAAGAGATAGAACTCAGAACCAAGTCGTTCCGACAAATGAAACATGCAACTTCAAGAAACATGTTGATGCCACCAAAAGAACCTCATCGGACAGCTTAACTTTTGATACATCCTTGCGTCTTTCTATTTCCATGTCTGAGAATTTGGCATTTGCTGTGCTCTTTTTATAAATGTTGTAATGATGAATATCTACTAGTCAGGTTAGCATGAAATGCCGTAAGAACGATACCTTGTGGGTCAAATAATCTGGTAATGCTACCAAAAACCTGTTACCTTCCCCCCATTGCAGTTGTTAAAGATCCGTACTTTTTTCCTCGCTTTGAAAGTTGACGGAAGTCGAACAGCAGGAGTCGATGCGTTAAGTAGCATAAAAGTGGTCTGCAGGACATATTGGAGTTTATGTCGGTTATGGCCTAATCCATCTCTCATTTTTCTGCTTGATTTTTCAGACAGTTTACGATCACGACACGTTCAGCAAGGACGACAAAATGGGGGATGCGGAGTTTGACATCAAAGCATTCATAGATGCCCTGAAGATGGATTTGCAAGGTCTCCCGAGCGGCACCATAATATCCAGAGTACAGCCGTGTAGGACGAACTGCCTCTCCGAAGAGAGCTGCATCGTATGGAGCGAAGGAAGGATCGTCCAGGACATGTGTCTCAGACTTAAAAACGTCGAATGCGGAGAGGTGGAAATCCAGTTGCAGTGGATCGACCTTCCTGGTGCCCGGGGTCTATAGAGAGATTCTTGACGGACATGCTATTTCGATGTAAGATTCAAGCGTTGGACCGCTCGGCGTCCTCTTGTAATTGGATCTCTACGATGTATTGTTTTGCAGTAACTCAATAGAAAGGCCTAAAAAGGGCAGCCTTGTATGTACTTGATTTTGTAACCCGCATCGGAATAATAGCAGGAACGAGAATCACTTATCAGAAAATAGCGAAAATGAGAATTCGGACACCTTTTGCTTCTCCCGCCAAATACAGCGTCCGTCTTTCCATCATTCGCCGGACAAGGAAGAGTTTGCCATTAGGTTCTGCTTTCCTGTTTTATTCAAGGGACGAAATTTGAACATTTATGACGAGGTTGACGCCCCTTTCCTCTTACTGGTGGTAAAGGAACGAGATCGATATTTCACGCGATTTCCTGCTCGCATTGTCCGTGTTCTCGCCGCATTCCATCTAGTCATGTGATCACATATCAGACATTGAATCTCGGGTGCCGATGAATGACTCATCTCTCTCCCTCTCTCCCGTCGCAAATTCTCAGCTATTCACTTCTATCTCTCATCAAGGACCCTCCGTCTCTTGCTCCCTCAATTCATCGTGCTCATCACGACCCCGATCACCGGATTTGCCATCCAAAAATCGCGCTCTAAAGTCGCCACAGCTCATATGACCATTTATTCTTAAAGCTAATGATCCTAAACTGGTTATAAATGGAGAAGCTACCGAAAATCGCCGTAGCTTTTGGACAAAGGAAGGAAAAAGGAGGGAGAACTCTACATGCCTTGTCTCCTTAGCTTTACTATTAAGAAATTCCAACCTTTCAACAGCAGCACGTGTGCATGGCCGGAAAGAAAAAACAATAGCACGTGTGAGGAACAAAATATTGGCTGTCCTCAGCCCACATTCGTCCTCGTGCTTTGACAACAAAGGGCCCTTTTCCCCCTAACGTTATAGGGTTGGTTACATGAATTCTCGTATTACATTAGGCTTTGTTTATGTTGGCTTCCACGCATGCGCTACGCAGGCAATTACTTTTATGCACTTTTCTATGAAATATAGCCTTCTTAATTTCACATCTGGAACTACCTTTTACACTTTGGATTATAGAAGTAGTACGGTAAACATCCATACAATCATTTGTTATTGTTAGTCTTGAGTGGGTCAAGTCGAAAATGGTCAAGCTCAAAATGACACATTTACTTCGTTTTAATCAATTTTCATGTAATACAAATTTAGTGACTCATAACAAACTAAACTCATATCTGACTCAACTTATATTGCTAAAATATTTATATATTTAAAATATTTATATATTTAATCAATTTAAGAAAATTTATACTCAAATTGAGGTGAGAGTATAGAGCGCAATGTGAAGTGAGGCAGAAAAAAAGTGAAAAATGAGTCATAAAAATGGATCGAGTCTAAGTAAATTGTAAAACTATTCAATACACATATTAAATCCTTAAAGTTGGGTCTAAACCTATTTATGGGTCATTCGCCGAATATAATTAAACATGCAATTTTGGAACGCGAGAGCGTGTTTGGAATATGGAAGTAGACGCAGTAGAGTAGTGGTGATTAGTGTACCCACTTGTAGTGAAACTAATTTATGTGGGGAATGGCGATATCTATATTATCAAGCCAAAGTGGCCAAAGTAGTGGCGATTAGTGTACCCGCTTGGAGCGAAACTAATTTGTGGAGGAAACGGCAATATCTATATTATTGGCTCAAAGTGGACATTGTCTCACTTGTTTATTTTCCAAAATTATGCATGCATAAAAAAGTTAAGACTATTCTCTTTCTTTATCAAATCACCACCCAATTCACACATCTTTAATAACTATCTATAACACATCCACTCAATTAGATAAATACTTGCTTCCTTAAAAAAAAAAAAAATGAATCCTTTCTCTTTATACATTGAACCACCCGCGATCAAGCACCCACATAGCACTTGTACTCAAAAATTCAATTATTTTCAACACAAATAGAAAAAAATTCAAATCCTCATTCTATTTAATGAATATCTTTCTAATTTTAGTGCGTAATTTACCATGAAAGCCATGATAATTTGTCGCATTTCACTTTATTATAGGACCATTATAGTCATTTTGGAGGCGAACATCCACCGGCCAAAAGATCTGCCCTAATTTGCCGGTAGTATCTCTGTTTGTACTATTGAGCGAATGCGTATATTCCAAGCACTCAAATCTCATTTGAGGATTAAGAATTGATTGGGGGAATGTGCCACCACCTTTTCATAAACAGAAGAGCCCCTAGCAACATGCCAAACGAAAACCTTTATAGAAATCCCCAAGCCATGGAACTCACAAAAAGATTGGGGTTTGGTGTGGTTTGGCAAAAGAGATAAGGTAAACAAAGAGCCAAGAGAACCCTAAAGAAAAAGTTAAAACTGAGATCAAGTTCTTGGCCCTTCATACTCTTCGAAGACCACGAAACCCCCTCTTGCAATCTGTGCAAGTAAACAAGAAGGGGCTGGGGGAGGGGTTGGGCGTGGGGATGGTGTCTACTGTCTAGGGTTTTGAATTCCAAGAGGGTTTGTGAACCTGACACGCCAATCTTTGTCTCCTTTCCCCTTCATTCCTCGCCACCCTATACTATCATTAACTTTAATGCACGCTTTCTTGTGGTTTTTATGACTTCTAGGAATATATTTATATTTACATTGTGTATCGTTTCCCTCCTTCCGAGATTTCAGCCAATCATTCCTTGCCATGTCACCTGTTTTCTTTTCAATATTTCAGAAAGCGTGCGTGCCCTACTCTTGAGGCTCGCTAGGGAAGATGGAAGGAACTTTCGTTCCTTCCTCCCACCCTCCCTCGGGTTGGTCATTTGAGAGAAGGGAAATGTTTTATATCTGAAACGTTCAATGGCTTTCACGTGATTACGATAAATTGGTTGGTGACTTTCCCACTTAATTTCGTTAAGATATATGGTATTTTCCAGTATCGAATGAAAATTATATGGGAAAGCATATTTTAAATTTACGAACCCGTTTGTGCATATCTTATTGTTTATAAACCAATAATTACTAACATCGAAATGTACACTGTCTTGATCGTGAAATACTTACACACATCATGTTCATGGGCATAAAATAAAACAATTCGCGTGCACAAATAGTGAATCCTCATAAAGAACTTTAATGATGAATGGCATTATCAGCACAAATAACATCATTCCAACACCTTTAGTATTCTCGGTCTTGCTCCCCTTGATCTTTTGGCAGAAGAGACAATCCTAAGATATTGATTATCGTTGTTAATCATGACCAGACCGAGCTTAATTAAGTCGAATCATTGTTTAGTCCGATTTCATTGACAAATAAGCATGCTGCTAGTGTGTTTAGGGTTAGGCAAAAGTAATTATCTTTTGCCCACCACGGGGGGCGCGAGGGAGAAAGAAGTCAGCATATACTGCGGAACTAAAGTAGGGCTTTTGCCAAAAGGCAAAGAAAGTTATTTCAAACTTTTTTCGTGGGACAAATAAACATTATCAATTGAGAATATTTGCTCTGTCTGATGTTGATTAAGACCCCTTAATTAGATTGCTAAACAAGCTACGGCAGCCTCAATTATTCACGAAAAAAAGAGGGCTGCATAGCTAGTGCTCCGTACCACCATCACTTTATATCTGAACTCAAGAATTAGTGCAAATTGCACTATAAATGATTTGGGGTTTAAATATAGCATAATGAACCTTTATCAAGCACTACAGAGAAAAATTAAGAATTACCCAAGATCAGATTTATAGGGTTTAATTATAAAATAACCAATTGGAGACTAATGCCTAGTTTTGCATCGCCGTCATTGTAGATGGGTGGGGCTCAAAGAAATTGCAATTTGATTAAAGAAATTGAATGGGTTTCGTGAAATTGAAATCCACGAACAAGGAGGTGGGGTTTTCTTGAAGGCTTAGAGGTCAGCCATTCACATCATTCCCCTAGGCTTGAGGCGAGAGACGATAGGCCTTTTCGGCTATGTCTCCTGATTGAGGCAATTAGTCCACTATTAAGGCTGCCTGCTGAGCATATCTCTCGGCTCCTCCTCAGCGTTTGGTCGAAGTCCACCGTGCACCATACGCCTACCTTGATAGGGATATAAGATCAAATAAGGTAAAATGACGTGTAGGAGACATTCTCACGCGCACCTGATGTATGCATACGCATCCATTTAGACCATTGAATTCAACCGATTCTGAATCTGGGAATTACGTAGTGGAATGGGGCAAAGTTAATCGATGTCGCCAATTCATGATTCCCTTATGTCATTCCCGACAAGCTTTGTGAATGGCCTTGTTTTTTTTCTTCAAGAGACACGCTCAAGATTGGACAATCGAAAACGCATCGAGTGCCCAAAAGCAAATGAAGATTTTGTGAGCTTAACAGGACATGTTGAATGGTCCATTTCAAATATTTGCCCGAAATCCCGAGCGCAAATCTTAATTTCTATGGTCAATATTTCTAGTAGCCATGATCATCCCTATACGATGCATAATTTTCGCCCCCGTGCTCTTGCTTCTTTCACTACCGTTAGGGTTGTAGATTTTTATAGATTGACTTACCCTATTCTTTCGGCTTTCGCGTGTTTTTTTATTTTAGCTTTTTCCCTTTAAAAGGTTACTTTTATTGCACTTTTCTAGCTCCAATTCCAAAATGTGTCCTTGCATTCCAAAAGCAATATGAATCGGCAATGAACGCTTACATGGAAATTACAGCTATTCACGAGTCTTACTCATGAGAAACAGAAGAAAGAGAAATGGATATTTTCCTTTAAAAAAGGTATAGCTTTATGTTTGGCCACACATACCATGTCTACATGTATGTCGCATTTATTTTATTATCTGACAGGTTGTCACGACAAATTTACCAATGTTTCTAAATGCGTTGCCTGACTATTTTCGTTGCTTCAACTAATTCTTCCACAGGGTAAATAGAAAATCGAGCTTTAAAAGATGAGCAAATTTCCTCTCAAGGAGTGACAATTTCGACTGGCTGGAGAAAAGTAATGAACTGAGCCATTCATTGTTAAGAAAATCTGTAAAACATAAAAGGAAATGGTCCCTTTTGTACTTTATGCATGGCGAGTGAATCCATCCGCAATATTCTCTTCTCAATCGAATCTTTTTTCTCTAAACTTTTTGCTGCCAATTGGTCCATTGACAGCAAAAATGGACACTTCGGAAAAAAAATACAAAATTGATGATAGCTTTTCTTTTTTTATTTTTATTTTTTGTTAGCAAAAGTTTAGCAGAAAAGGAGATTAGCCCATACGAAGGTCGGATTTACAAAACTCATATAAAAGGGGACTGTAGATAGTGAAGTTCGAATCTAAACATGATATGCAGAATGTTCGTACATCACTAGCTGAGCAGACCCACTAAAAAGTTGATATATCAAATCGTGTTGCCCATTAGAATGATGACTTATATTCAAATACGCAACTAGAATTTATCAGTTTACTTGCTGCAAACCGAATACGTAAATTCATCACATATTCCTAGCATTATTTTATTGAAAAATACCCTTTTTACCTCGAATCCAAACAAAGCTCAAAACAAATAGGGAAAAAAAAAAACAAAAAAACAAAAACGAGATAATTAATAAAATAAGTAAACTCTGGAGCATGCTTTGGGGACTGCGAGTGCAAGCTTGCTTCGCAACTCTCAAAGCTTTAGAGGATACTGCAACCCAAAAAATATAGGGCAAAAGAAAAAGGGAATAAAAAGAGGGGGAGACTCTGCACTATTCTCTGCCTTATTACTCCCAAAGCTCAAGAACCAAAACACATGCTCTCTCCCACTTTTCAAGTCACTCCTCATCATCACTACCACCACCACCACCAACGTCTCCTTCTCCTTCTTCTCGTCCCTCTTCATCTCTTCTTTTCCAAGCCCATTTCGCAGACCCCTCCATTGATCCCTCAGTCGATCTCAGGGTGCTAACTGAGCAGCAGAGATGATCACGGCAACCGACTTCTACCACGTGATGACCGCCATGGTTCCACTCTACGTGGCCATGATCTTGGCCTATGGCTCGGTCAAGTGGTGGAAGATCTTCACCCCGGACCAGTGCTCCGGCATCAACCGGTTCGTGGCCTTGTTCGCGGTCCCTCTCCTCTCCTTCCACTTCATCTCCACTAATAACCCTTACACCATGAACTTCAAGTTCATCGCAGCGGACACGCTGCAAAAAGTCGTCGTCTTGGCAGTCCTCTTCGTGTGGGCTAAGGTGAGCAAGAGAGGCTCATTGGAGTGGACTATCACGCTGTTCTCTCTGTCGACTCTGCCCAACACGCTGGTCATGGGCATTCCTTTGCTCCAGGGCATGTATGGGGGCTTCTCCGGGAGCCTCATGGTCCAGATTGTGGTGCTTCAGTGCATCATCTGGTACACTCTGATGCTCTTCATGTTCGAGTACCGAGGTGCAAGGATACTCATCTCCGAGCAGTTCCCGGACATGGCAGGGTCGATAGTATCGATCCATGTCGACTCCGACATCATGTCGTTGGATGGAAGACAGCCCTTGGAGACAGAGGCCGAGGTCAAGGAAGACGGCAAGCTCCATGTGACAGTGAGGAGGTCCAACGCTTCAAGGTCAGACATCTTCTCAAGGAGGTCCCAAGGCCTGTCCTCGACCACCCCTAGGCCATCGAACCTGACCAACGCAGAAATTTACTCGCTCCAGTCCTCGAGGAACCCCACCCCAAGAGGGTCCAGCTTCAACCACACCGACTTCTATTCCATGATGGCCGGCCAACGGAGCTCCAACTTTGGCTCGGCCGACGTCTACGGGCTCTCTGCATCGCGTGGCCCCACGCCGAGGCCATCAAATTATGAGGAAGACGGTGGAAACAAGCCGAGGTTCCACTACCATGGCCAGGGTGGCGGTGCTCACTACCCAGCCCCAAACCCGGGAATGTTCTCGCCAAAGAGTGGCGGAGGCGGCGCTAATAATGTGAAGAAGCCTAATGGCCAGGCTCAAAAGGGTGAGGATGGTGGGAAGGATTTGCACATGTTTGTCTGGAGCTCGAGTGCTTCCCCAGTTTCTGATGTGTTCGGAAATAACAACCATGATCAGTTCGCAGCTAATGAATCAAAGGACGTGAGGCTGGCTGTTTCTCCCGGTAAAGGTAAATGAAAGCTTCATTACCTAAGTTTAGAAACCTTTTTCATTCTTCGGTGCATCTTGACAAACAGTTCCTGTGTCTTTGTGAATGATGCAGTGGAGAATCACGGAGAGAACCAAGAAGAGTACATGGAGAGGAACGAGTTCAGCTTCGGCAACAGAGAGAACGTGACCCACGAGGCTGAGAAGGTGGATGATGGGAAGCCCAAGGCAATGCCTCCAAGCAGTGTAATGACCAGGCTCATCCTCATCATGGTATGGAGGAAGCTCATCAGGAACCCCAACACGTACTCAAGCTTGATTGGCCTCACTTGGTCCTTGGTCTCATTCAGGTCATTTCATTATCTCTCTTCTTCACTACAATGGCACATTTCTTTTTCTGTTTCCTTTTGGGATATTTTCAGTTTTGTTGCTTGCTGTTCTTTTCCTTTTTTTTTTTTTTTTTTTTTTTTTTTTTTTGGGTTCTAAAATTCTAAGACTTGCATTAAAGGGGGTTTCATTTACTTTCAGGTGGAATTTGGTGATGCCTGCAATTATAGCAAAGTCCATCTCAATACTGTCAGATGCGGGACTTGGCATGGCCATGTTCAGTCTTGGTCAGTACTTATATAAAACAGCACACTCAGTACTACTTGCCACATATATTCTCTCTTAACAGCTTTCTTTTCTCTTCTTTTCATTTTATTTCACTTTATTAGCATTACCTCATTATTAAATTATTTGGAGAAAGGAAAAACAAGCGCACACACTGAAATCATTGACCAAATGCTGCTGCTATCTTTACTCGCCAGACACACTCAGCACAAAACACATTGTACTTTACTTTAGCCAAGTTCAGATCTGGCTTAGGTGGAAAATCCTTCTCAAATGAAGTGAATTTAATTCAGTTCTTGAACTCAAGTTGACGAGGTAGACTGAACTTCAATTTGACAGGTTCGGTTCTCCATTGTTGATTTTGCAATTGATGAACCGCATAATTTTTAACCATCTCAATTATCTGTTTAAGTAAAACAAACGTCCGAATGGTGAAACTCGATTTGGGTGTAGCCTCAGATGGGCTACAAGGATGGTTTTTTTTCTTGACCAATCAAGAACAAACAACATTCGAGTAGAGATTGACTACGGGACTAGGCTTATACACACCTTGATGTTGCTTGACGTGTGCCCAAATACTAAAAGTGGGTGTGTGATGAATAGAAAGGCGATGTGATCTTCTTTATATATATATAAGATGGTGGAGGTGGTTATGATGAAAGGTGTGAGTGTAGTGTCATCAAGCTCTGATCTTT
The DNA here is from genome assembly GCA_014182555.1 of Eucalyptus erythrocorys. Classification (NCBI taxonomy): domain Eukaryota; kingdom Viridiplantae; phylum Streptophyta; class Magnoliopsida; order Myrtales; family Myrtaceae; genus Eucalyptus; species Eucalyptus erythrocorys. Next base: position 31,222,473 of record CM024607.1, on the reverse strand, counting down.
CATTCGGTGATGTGATTTAAATTTGCAGGGCTGTTCATGGCATTGCAACCGAGGATAATAGCATGTGGGAATTCTGTAGCAGCTTTTGCGATGGCCGTGAGATTCCTCACAGGCCCAGCTGTCATGGCTGCTGCCTCCATCGCTGTTGGCCTCAAAGGAGACCTCTTGCACGTTGCCATAGTCCAAGTACTCTCTCTCTCTCTCTCTCTCTCTCTCTCTCTCTCTCTCCTACCTCCCTCCCTCTCCTGCTTCCTTCTGACACTACCAATCCTACTTAACTGGACATAAGCTCCAAAACCGGTGCTTTTTGCTGTTCTTTGTAATTGTTTTTGCTTGCTTATTGAGCTAGCTAGATGGAAAAGCTCCAAAAACTACAATGCCACCCTAAAAATTGAAGCTTTATTTGCAGATAAGCTTTTTTAGTAGTTTTTGCCTTTTCTTGTCTGCCATATTTGGTGTTTTCTCATTCAAGTAGCAGAGCGCGACCCCATCATCTGCAGTTTGCATTTGAGGTTTTCTTGTTGGAGTGGGATTAAATTAATGGTTTTTGCCAGTAGCAAAGTTCTTGCTGGACATAGGAAATTGACAAGCAAAACCAAACAAGGGGGGATCTTTCTTTTTCTTTTCTTTTCTTCGCCAAAATTTTATTTGGGAGAAAATAGATGAAGGGTTTTTTTGGGAAATTACAAAAACAACGAGTCACGTCTGTCATAATTATTCCTAGTCCAGTTAGCAGCTTTTTCAAAATTATGACTGAAAAAGCAAAACCCTAAAAAACTAAAAGAAATCCGGGGCAATAATTAACATTATTTTTTTTTTACTGCTTTGAAAAAATATTTACAGGCAGCACTTCCACAAGGGATTGTCCCCTTCGTCTTTGCCAAGGAGTACAGCGTGCACCCGGACATTCTGAGCACAGCGTAAGTACTCAATAAAAAAAATTCATCAGAGCCTTTAATTAAGCACTAAATTTTTTTCTTTAATAATCTATTCTAAGTTCTAAATTTTGATTTGCTGTTTTGGCTTGTGTCCCCAAAATTTCAGGGTCATATTCGGGATGTTAATTGCTTTGCCCATAACGCTCGTCTACTACATATTGCTGGGCATATGAAGCGGAGCAGATTGGACATGGTGGGATGGTGACCATCCATGGGAAGTTCGATGTGGCCATGTTGGGTTCCATGGAGGATATGGCAAATTCAGGAATTAGTGGGGGAGAAGGGAGGGCAGAAGGGGGAAGATAGAATGCTTAATGTTGAAATGCGTTAAAAAGGGGAAGTTGTATAATCATGATCTTGGTAGTCAAAGGTAGGTTGAAAGAAAAGGTGGGTTGATCGCTTAGATCACTGTAATTTTTCCTTGATTTTCCATTTTGCATGCAGACAAAAAAAGGGAATTAGAAAATTTTCAAAAAAAAAAAAAAAGAGGGAGAAAATTGATTAAGAAAAGTAGGCGATGTAATGATGATGCTCCTGATGTTTTTACGCTTGGATAATTACTGCAGGAGCGGTGAGACTTTCCCTCTCTTTTCCCATTCACTTTGCTTAATTTTGGTTAGCCATCAAGGCCAAAGGAGGATAAGCATGAACGGCTCTTTTTCTTAGGCCTTGTTTTTTTCTTTTTGGATTACACCCTTTTGACCCTTTAATCCATTAGAGACCCAAAGAAGATTTTCATAATTACGACGACATGAAATGAAATCGCGACCATTGTAAGTTTCTGTAATCACAACTCATTTGTCTTAAGACACTCGGAATAAAGTATATGTCAAAAGATCACTTTATTCTCTCGCTTGGAAAGTGAGACGACGGTCAATGGAGTGAAAATCGAGTAAAAATGATATCTTGGGGTCCACGCTTACCAATTACCCTCACACAAGGTGAATTTGAATAAGAAAATGTGAATTTGAAGAAACATTTAGGCTAATTGGTTTGCCAACAAAGGCCAAAGGAGGATAAGGATGAGTGATTTCTTTCTAAAGCCATTTTTTTTTTTTGTATTAGAATCTATTGACCCTTTAGGCTTTTAGTTTTGATCATTTAGAGGATATCCTTAATTATGGCAGACATGGACCGGATTGATGGCCACTACGTGCATTTTCAATCAAGTGTGTTGGATAATCCCGAGATACTCTAGAGAAAGCATGACGAGATGCAATTATTCTTTTTTATTTAGAAAGTGAAAAGATGTTGATAGAGTAAAAATCAAGTGAAAATAATCTCTCACCTCCACGCTCACCAATCATCCCCACACGAGAGGTGAATTTGAATACAAAGTAAATTATATTTTTCCTACTAGTTGATGAAGTAGCTCCCACGTTTAGGCCTTGAGAGATATTGATGGTGATTTGAATTATCGAAATCAAGCATTAACATGAAATGCATCGTGGACTCTCTCCATTCACTGTGAAAGCGCTTTCCATGTGATGGAAAATGAGCATTAACAATTGAGAACGAGGAGCCGTGCATCCAATAAAGGGCATTAGCTAATATGGAGACGTTGTCTGTGGGGGATTGGAGAAGAGTAGGGATGGGTCACCAAATGTCTACATTAAGGTGCTACTTTAGAAAGTTAGGGTAAAGGCATACTTTATAGAATGTCTCTTGATAGTGCGAGAGAGAGAGAGGGAGAGGGTCCCCCCAAATTGGAAGACGGAGGGGCTTGATTTGATGTGGACATATATCGAATATGTTGGAGGCATCAGTCACCGTCCTAAGCTTCTCCTCCCCTTTCCTTAGGTTGTCCTTACCCTTTTATAATGATCTACATGGTGTTTCTTTCTCGACTCGATGCGATTCGATCCCACTCCAACCCCCCTCCCCCCCTTTCTTTTGAATCTCGAATCTTTTCTGTATGGACCGAATGGCGGACCGACCCTTAGGTGAGATTGGAATCATTAGGATCCACCCAATTCAAGAGTTCGTGCACCATGCTATTGGGTTCCTCTTTTGGTTATTCATCACTTGCAAAAATAAGGTTGATTCGATTATGCTTACTAATATTATAACTAACTTTGTTAGGAAATACCTAACTCATAGAATGTCTTGAATGTTAAATTGATAGGTGGAGGAATACCACACACATATATATCTAATGTATAAACCGCATAGTCAAAGCCATGTAGGATATTTCAACAAAGTTCACCAAACCTCAATCTTTTCCTCTTCTTTTTCTCAATGTCGTCATGAAGACTAAAGAGGGTAAATTTCATGCATTGAGAAAATCACCAAAATAGTCATAAACATGTATGTATATCAATTTACTCCTAAACCTTCTAGTAGTAGCCAATGTGGCCCTTCTGATCAGTTATAATCGGTAATCATTGGTGTGGATGCTAGCTAGTGGCACCACCAGTGCTGGAGGGACAACTTTACAATTTTTTAAAAAATAATTATGGATTTTTATTTTTTTTTTTTTTTTTCATTATGACCATGTAGACTTAGGCCCTCGCCGCCCACAATGAACAAAAAGGAAAAGAAGAAAATATAAATAATTGACTTTTTTTAAAATATTAAATTACCTATGTCATCATCGATCATACCATATAAAATAGTTGATTTCCACACGATCATCATCCGACAAAATTTGTCGAAATGGCCATATTAACAAATCGTCAAAGGATTTTAGGATTGAATTGGCTTATGGATAAAATTAAAAGATATATATTCTCATGGTTATCCATCCTTGGCTTTTTTTTTTTTTTTTTTTTTTTTTTTTTTTTTTTTTTGGGTAAGTTCCATCCTTAGCTTACGTCGTCAATCCTCATTCTACTGGGGTTCCTGTCTTGTTTCAGGACAGGACATCCACGTAATCTGCGCTGCTATCAATGGCGTACGCGTATCACCAGATGACGTTCTCGCTTATGTACGCTTGATGAAGAAGATCACTACGGATTTTTCAAGGGGTATTTCCAAAACACCCCTCCATCGGCCATGACCTATAAGTCACCTGTCCAAATCCACATTGCATGATATGAACGAAGCCCCGTATGTTGGCTTGAATGCCACCCCGTGCCACCTTGCATCGTTACGAAAAGTGACGACAAATTGCTTTTCCATTAAAGGCCTGTGAAAACGTGTCGACTCGAGCGTCAATTTCAAGTTAATCGTGTCATGTCGGGTTCGGATTCTTTTTAAATGAAATTGAATGGAGGTTGGGTCTTTGTTATGGTCCCATGCCAAGAACTTTCACCCTAATCACGTCAAAGGATAAGTTGAAAGCGAAAATTTTATAATAAAAAAACAAGCAGGTCAAAAAAAAGGAACATCCGAATTCGAACTTATCGAAACCTGTTCTCATATCACACTACAATAACTTAAACCATCAAGAAACGAGCCTATTGCAATATGTATATCAATCGTAACGAAATCTCCATTAAAAAGCTACTATGTACATATTATAATATGACGTGACCGATCCGATCGGTCGACGATAAAAACCCTGAGTTCGATTATTATGTCTCCCAAAAGTTCATGGATCTTAACGAACTTGCCGAATGATTCGGACAGCGACATGAAAGGGCAGCATACAGCGCACGTCGATGTGATCGCGGATCGTTACAACTTCGGACCGGGACTCCTCGACACGAACGCCAGCACAAAAAGGAAATGTAAAGAAAAGAAAATGGTCGCCATCGATGCTGGGCGAGTTCGCGAGCGAAATCATGGCTGCCGTGGGCTTTCGAGATGGGTTTGACTGAGGGAGGGGAGCAAAGCGTGGAGGTGATGATGAAGGGTCAATATGCTTCTTCATTGCTGGGGCGGAAGAATCTGAAGCTTCCCTTTGCGCTGGTGCAACGCTCGTGGCTCTCTGGCTTTTGAAGATTCTCCAGCATGTTTCATGCTTGGCCCACGTTGTTTTTTTTCTTTTTTTTTTTTTAAGTTCGAACCCTGCCTAAGCAGGTAAATCTCGAGCTGATCGATTGTCTTGCCGATCTCTAGGTCGGTAGCATGAATATGGGATTGTTTGCACTTCACAGTGAGAGAGATTGGGACTGATTCGTTTGTCCGATTCCCGCTCACATGTTCATATCTTAACGATTGAGTTGGCTCCTATGGGATTTTCTACACGTGTAAGTTTTATTTTAGTTTTTTTTTTTCATTTCATTTTTTTTTTTTTTTGGTAACGTTGCATTCATTTCTTTTTTTTTTTTTTGGTAACGTTGCATTCATTTCTTTTTTATCAATTGAGAAATTCGATTAATCACTGGGATTCGCCCGAGTGGCCACCCTTCCAACATGGAAGGGGGAAGTGAGGTTGGCCCCCACCTTCCGGGGAAGGGATGGAGTGGGGACGCGCAAGTTTCAGAGTGGGTTTCAACTTCCACACCTAAGTAAGTATAGAGTAGGACTGACAAAAAAAAAAAAAAAATTAGGAAATTCGATTTTTATTGAATGTTTTATGTACCGTACGTTGGGATCTTCTAAAGAAAGATAAGCGAAAATGCAAAGGTAACCCAACACTCCTAGACCCCATAAATTATTAAGTCATTTGAAGCGACATTTTAGTTGATCCTCGTGTTATGATTGTCGAGGCGTCGCAAGAGCCTCGCTCGTGGCAGAGGGCGAGGTGTGTAGATCACTCGACTTATTAAAATGAATCATAAATTTATTTGTTAATTTATATTTGATGGGATGGATTGTTTTATGAGTTAGTTATATTTTAAAAATTAGCTATAAATAACTCAACTCTATGAGTCATGAATGGGTTTAATATGTTTATTAAATGAGTTTACAACTTAATTAGACTTAATTCACCCACCCTCTCTCTCTCCCCTCATGCTTTCACCTTAGTTTGGATGTAATTTTCATAGATTGGGTTAAATATAGAAGTGTTTAAGTAATATGGGTCAAGTCGAATATTTATCACTAAATTTATATTATGTAAAAATAGATCATAACGGATAAAAAAGTCAATTTGGGTCGAACCAATTTTAAGTCTGTTTATCGCTATTTCTCTTGGAGAAACCACATAAACCTTAATCCATCCTTTCACTTGCAACATCCAAATAGTCAGATAATGGGTTTTGTGTGAGATCTACGTGATCAAAAAGTCAAACCGCCCTAATTTTTCTGGAGACAAACGATTGACTTACGCAGACGGTTGCTATTATATTCCAGGGCATACTTTGAGCCACTGTCAAAGTTAACCCGGCAAAAGGTCAAGCCAATCAACATTTTACTTGCGTTGCTAGGTGATATTCAACTGCCTTTACAAATGCCTTCCATCTCCGTGTCACATTGTAAGCATCACTTGTCTTGAAATGAGGAAGCAAAGGATCCTCCCTACTTTACTTTCAAAAGCATCGAAGCAAGGCAATATCAGCATTGATCTAAGGAATAATACTTCTAAACCCCACAAATTATCGAGTCCTTTGAAGAGATACTTCAGGTGACCCTCATGTGGTGGTCGCGAGGCCCGCCTCACCCTCACTCAGTGATGAAAGCTATGGTGTTACCGCTGCACGAGCCTTGCTTGTGGCAAAGGCAAATGCTTAAACGACATGGGGGATTAATTGCATAAAGAGGTGTGCTGACTTCTAGACCGGTCAAAATGGGTCATTAATCCATTTCTTAACCCATATTTGATAGATTTTATTATATAATTAGTTATATTTAGTAAATGGGTCATAAATAGGTTTAAATTAAATCCTATGAGTCATAAATGGGTTGAATATGGGTGTTAAATGAGTTTACAACTTAATTAGACCTAATCCACTTCTCTCTCACTCTCACTCTCTCTCACTCTCTCTCTCTCTCAATATTGCACTAGCTCACATCATGCTTTCACCTTAGTTTGGGTATGATTTTCATAGATTGGATTAAATATAAATATGTTTTAGTACTATGAGTCGAGTCGGTTCGAGTATAGGTGGTATTGGTTACTAGAATTGTATTGCATAGAAATAGATCTGAAGAATTAAATGGATCAATTTGGATCTAGCCATATATAGGTCTACTCACTGCTTTTGCTCTTGAGGAACTACATAAACCTTAATTTATCTTTTAACTTGCGATATCCAAATTATCGAATAACGGGCCTTGTGTGAGATTCACCTTATCAACAAGTCAAACCGCCCTAATTTTTCCGGAGACAAATGATTGACTTTCCCTTACAGTTGCTATTATATTCCGGGGCATAAACTTTGAGCCATTGTCAAAGTTAACCCAGCAAAAGGTCAAGCCAGTTAACATTTTTCTTGCTTGCTAGGTGATATTCAACTACCTCTACAAATGCCTACCATCTCCTTGCCCCGTTGCAAGCATCGCTTGTGTTGAAATGAGGAAGCAAAGCATCTTCCCTACTTTACTTTCGAAAGCATTGAAGCAAGGCTAAATCAACATCGATTTAAGCAATATAACTATAGTCTCTCAAATCAAACAATTCAACCATAGCACATAGTATCGCCCGCCTAAATCTTTTTTTCTTTTTTGACACCGATGGCATATGCGGTAAAACTAAAAAAAAATTACATAACTTTTTTTTCAAGTGGATAATTTAAGGGCATGAATGTACAGCATCGTATGCAATTGGGAAATGAAAGGAGCTCTATAACCATCGTACATGACGAATGGTTTGATGTGCATTAATGTTATTGTCCAATGCAATATGAATGTTATTAACATAAGCCGAGCACGCACTTGTCTGGAATTAAATTCTTCCCCTTCTGAAATTAAATATGATAGGAGGAGCCAAAAATACATATTCTCCCCTTTCCTTTTTCTGACCAAAAAAAAAAAACATATTCTTCAAAATAAAAATAAAAAATAAAAAATAAAAAGAGAGAGAAAGGAAAGAGGGAAAAGTGAAAGTACGTAGGATACATCACGCCAAGCAAATCGGCCCAATTCGGAGAAAAGGGAACCCGACCGCGACCGCGACCCACGTCAGTGTCGTCTTTATCACACCACTGATGCTAACTCCAGCATTTCACGCTGTCCAATTCTAGAGATAGAGAGAGAGAGAGAGAGAGAGAGAGAGAGTCTGACGTTTTCCCTTCATGTCCCCCCACTATCCGATGTCGGGTCGGCCACTGCACGGACAATAATGATAGACCCCCCTTCCCTCTCTTTCTCTCTCTCTCTACCTCTCAAAGCAGATGTGTCCACATGAATGTCCCGAGGGGCATGTGTGAAGAGGGAGCTTTTTGCAGCGTGTGGGTGCGTGCTTGTTTCATACGTTGTCGATTCTTCTCCTGCGATTGGAAGAGGAAGCAAACCGAACCCAAAACAACGTTGGGCTCGCGATTCACTTTTCAAGAGCAACCGTCGGGAAGCCCGACCAAATAGGGTTGAATATAAAGTCTTGGACTGAACCGTGTGGGGCTTGGAGAGAGAACTTACTGATGGCTGTCCTGATCGTTTGGGCTTCAGGAGAGAACTTACCTGTTGCTCTGTGCCGGAGCTTTTGAATAGGGTCCAAAGTTTCTGCACTTTTGGCTTGGAGGAAAGTCGGAAATCAGCATCATCAATTGCAACGGACTCTTTTGGGCTTTGTGGAGGATATATTCTTATGGGGCTGCCGATCGGATGTTGTCGATCTTGCCGCTTCCCTACTGGTGAACCCATCTCGCGTTTCCACCATGAGCGTGTCCATCCAATTATAGACCTCACCGCACCTAATCCAGATAAATTTGGAAGTATTATCATTTCATTTCCTTGAATCTTACTCATTGCACTCGAAGTGAATTTAGAGCGAGGGGAACGAGGGCTTTTGATATCATATTCAAAGGATGGTCTATTTCACATCCATCAAATGGGCGGATTGGATGAGGTCGAAAATAATCCGACTCAAATTGATTCATTTAATTTATTTGACTCATTTATGTGTAATACAAATTTCGTTATTTATAATCGACCCAACATATTAAAACACTTTCATATTTAATGAAATTTAGGAAAACTTACACCAAAGTAAAAAAAGATTGCAGAGTGAATGCACGCGGGAACATATGAGAACTAGAGAGAATGAAAAAGGACTTATAGGGGTGAGTTTTTTTCTTTTCTTTTTTTTTTTTTCTTATAGAGGTGGGTTGTGTTTATGAAAGTTGTGATCTCATTTAACACACATTTTGTTTTGAGCTTTATCATTTTAAATCCATTTATGACCTATTGAATAAATATAACTAATCCATATAATAACTCAATCCATCAAATATAGATTAAGAAATAGGTTTATGAACCATTTTGACATATCTAAGTCTATGTATGTGTGTGTGTGCATGTGTTTTACTTAATTAATCCCTGCACATTACCATAGTGTACTTAAGAAAAAGATAACGTTTATCATTGTTACCACATATCCATTTTTAATTGGTTTTAATCCCCATGATGGTATGAGAGGATGTACGTTGGCTTTGTAGCTATGATAGCTTTAATGGTCAGTGATGACTGGTTGACCTAGTAGGAAGCTTTAAATCTTTCATAATCTCACCTTAGGTGTGGGAGGTTCAAAGAAAGAGACGGGAAATCTAGCTTCTTCCGATGGCCCCCTTGTTTTCAAGTGATATTTTTCTTCCTCACCTAAAAGGAAATACCTCCGAAATTTTAGACTGCGCATGACAAAATTTTTGAAGAAGAAATTGATTTCTCGCTAGAAATTGATTTCTCAATTTCTATTCCCCGGACAAATTTCTAAATAAAGAAACTCGTTTGATAACAACTCAAAATTTCTATTTCTGAAACAGAAATCCGTTTGATAACAAAAAAAAAAATTTATATTTCTATGAATCATGATGTCCCCATCCTTTTACCTCACTCTTCTTGATGCTTGTGATGGTAATTTAATTTGATAAAAGTTGATAAATCACTTTAATTTATATTGGTAATTCGATAAAGTAGTTAGGAACTTCAAAATATTAGCAATTTATGTAAATAAAAGCTAGTAATTAGTATAAAAAATGCTAATATGCAAACTATAAAAGATTTGGTATTTTCAAATGCTAATATGCAAATAGTGAATGTATTTATTCTCTTTATTCAAGATTCGGGTTCAAGTCACTACGCTTTTTTGCATTCTTTTGAGATCACTTCAAGTGGACAAACATGTGTGATCTTTGGTTTCTTTCCTCTATGTGTAGTACGGGAGGATTGGGTGTTCAAAAAGTCACGAACGACCCACTACTATACACAAACCATAGAAGGAAATCTTCAACTAGAACATCAGGCCAATTGCTAAATGAAGTGATTTTATGGTAGGTACTAGTTGACATTGATGGAGGCGCAATTTGCGAGAGAATCGAAATTAATAAAATGTAAGTTGTGCTAAAAATAAAAATTGATTAGATAACAACATAGGAAATCCTCAAATACAAAATAATAGTCGAAATAATACTAATACATTACAAAAACTAAAGATACAATTTCATGAAATTTCCGGCATATTATTATCCCTTGCCATTTTATTGGCAATGGATTTCCTAAGCATGTTCATTTCGTTTCCTCCTTGGTCAATGTATTGTTTGAAAGCTCATCCTACGTAGGTTTAGACACGTTGTAATGCCCCAAATTATTCGTTTTATTTCTTGCTATTTATATTACGCATATTAGAGATTAATGTCATTTCTTAGGTAAATAATAATAATAATAATAATAATAATAATAATAATAATAATAATAATAAAAAATAAAGGGGGAAAATTTCACGTTAAGCTCAGCCACGGCCACCTCCTATTTAGAATGGCAATTCAAGGAGAAATCTCCCCCATGTGGATGCCAAGTGCCGTGTGTAAAGGGAAGGAGGAGGTGAGTCAGTCCTTATTATTATTTTTTTTACTCTTTCCCCTTCTCTCATTATCGATGGTGTTCAGTCGAAGAAACGATTCTCCTCTTCCTCACTTGCGTTTTCTCTCTCAACAAAAACACCCACTTCTTTTCTCCCCTGTTCTTGATTCGTTCCACCAGAAACTGACCTAATCTCCGCCCCTCGCCTCCGTTCAGCAGCGGATTCACCATTGCCTCTTCCCAATTCGGAGCTTCCACCGCCATTTGCGAAGACCCGATTTGCTGACAGATCTATCTCCCTTTCGCCGATAAAAATCAAGGCAAGTGGAGCAGTGATTAAAATTTTGGGTGCATGGGTTGGCTTTATTTTATTGTGCATGTGAAGATTGGGGTGGATTTTGGGGTTAGGTGCGAAAATCAGAGAACACAGCTCGGTTCGAAGCTGGATTGTGAACGCTTTTTGTGTGAGTTCCACGCCCCCTTGTCTTTTGCATTCTTGTGTTTGTGGTTTTGCACTTGGCGTTGTGGAATTAGGGCTTCTGAACTTGCTTTCTGCCAGCCTTTACTTGGGACGATCGGCGTGCACTCGTGTTGGATGTGCTCACGCGAGATCTGATATGTTTTAGGTCGGTACGTGGCTTGAGCTGTGGAATTACTGTCAGTGGAGTAGATCTGTGAGGGTTTGGAGATCTTTGATCTGATTTGGTTGGAATCTAGTTGAATTCAGCGCTTGATTTGATATCGGCGATGTTTCGATTGTGGTTAGTTTAGTAGTTTGAGTGTGATTGAGGATGGAGTGGCTATGTGATTGTTGACTTAGCTTCAGAAGTCGCGGCATTCTTCTTTTGAACTACTGGTGTAAGTGTCGATATGGTTGGTATCGTGGCTGTTTTGGTTGTGTTGTTAATGAAGTCGAGGCGAGAGGGAGGCTGTGGTCCATCGTTGTTGAGTAGGAAAGACAGATGAGCTACAAAACGGGCTTGCGTGTTGATTTAGGAAGGTTTTTCTATCAATAAAAACTTGCTGAAAGGGTTCTTAGATGCTGAGGAATGGACTTAAAGGGTTGTAAGATAGATTGGTAGAGATACAAATGACTTGATTGAATTAGGAATGAAGAAAATTGCATGTGCCGCTCTGTTTTTGGAGAAAGTTAGAGGGAAAGTCCTTTTAATTATATAGCTTTTATTTATAATGATGAAAATAAGTGAAGAAACCATTTTATTTAAGGATTACATCCATTAATTGGGATTCAGCATCTAGCTATAACCATAAGAATGTGAAAACATGAAGATAGGAGTAAATTTATTAAAACCAGTAGGGGTGTGCATGGTCCGGGTGGGCGGTTCCCGACCTAGAACTGGGAACCGCCCGCTAAGGACCGGCTCCGAAAAATTGGAACCGGGATCCACCCGTTTATTGCATGGATCCACCCGGGAACCGGACCGCCGGTCCGGTCCGGTTCTTGGGTGGATCCATGGAACCAATCTTGATGCGAAATAATTTTGATTTTCAACATAGAACGGTCGGGTCTATGAGTTGGGAAGGAGGGGAGGAGGTCTATTGTAACGCCCCAAATTATTTGTTTTGCTTCTTGCTATTTATGTTGCACATATTAGAGACTAATGTCATTTTGTCAAGAAAAAAAAAGGGGGGTGGGGGGTTTTACGGCAAGCTCAGCCATGGCCATGTTTAAATTTAACGTGGCAAATTGAGGAGGAATTTTCCCCCATGTAGAGACCAGGTGCCGTGCGTGAGAGAGAGGGAGGGGTGAGTCAGGTATTACTCTTTTTTTTAGGTTTCCCCTCAGTCGACAGAACGCTTCCTCTCTTCCCCTCATCTGCGTTCTCTCCCTAAAACAAAAGCGCCCCCTTCTTTCCTCCTCTACTCTTGATCCGTTCCACCAAAAATCAACATAATCTTCGCCCCTCGCCTCCATTCAGCAGCAGATCCGCCGCTATCCCGTCCAAATCCGGAGCTTTCGTCGCCGTTCACGAAGACCCGAGTTGCCGTCAGCCTTCTCTCCCTTTCGCTAGCAAAAATCGAGGCAAGTGGCGGTTCTGTTGCACTATATTGCATATCAACGCCCTACTCGCGTATCCTCCCTAGGATTAACCAGAACTTGGGTCCGTTTGTGTGTCGATCGAAGCTCGATTGAATGACGTACATGCGTGGGTTTGTTGGGTAGGTGCTGAGTGGTGCTGATCGTCAGGTTAGAGGGTGTGGATTTGGTAGGTTGAATTTCGTTAGACGATTCAATCCAGGTTCGATATTAGTTGAGCTGGAAATATTGTTAAATCGCTTTGTCGTGCATGTGAATATTGAGGAGCTGAGACTATTTTGAGGTTGAAAGATGGGTGGATTGTTCGGATTTCACATGCATGTGGTTGATTCTTCAAATTTCAGTCAAAACAGATTCTGGCAACTATAAAATCGTGAGGAATCCGGCCATTGTTTCAGTTTTTGGAAGAGAAAACCTCCTGACTTTTGTTGAAGCTCCAATTACTATGGCACCAGTTTCAAACGTTTTAAAAATTGCACAGTGCCTTCCAAAATTTTTGGGTTTTGTATTGAATTTGCCAAACCAGTGTTGGTCGGGTTCATATTTCGGCTTACTACATGATTTTCAAATTAAGTTGTCACTTTTGAACCAAGTTTTGCATTGAAATGAAACCTCCCGACCCTCGCTAGAATTTTTATATAAACCGAGGCACCGTTCATCAACGTTTCAAAAAGAAAAGGAAAGGTTTGGTGCTCTTGAAACCCTGATCTTTGATGCGAACCCATTATTATAAAATCATGAAGTTAGGAGTGGGGTTAAATTCACCAATGTGCTGAGTTCGAGTTGTTTGTTTTAATAACTCTTCTTAATTCTTAGACAAGTGTTGCAAGCATGATTTATAAATTGCAGATGATTTTGAAATGCATTTGAAGATTTGCCGTGAGAATGGACCTACGGATTTTGTTGTTTCACTACTGAGTTTTGTTCAATGGTAACTCAGAAATACTTTAGCACACAATTTCAAAACCGGTTATTGTTGCTTCGAAAATGGTTTTGGCATTGGAACAGTTGATTGAGATATCATGGCTGAGATGTGGCTGAGATGTGTTGTGAATGCCGTTGGACCCTCTCTGTTTTTTTTTCAATTTCTTAGCTTTTGTTGTGTTTCGATATTGAGCAAACTTCTTTCATGGAAGTTGTGCAATATCCTGATCTGAGACATATGTTTAATTGAGAATTTTCTGAGTTAAATTGATTCACGTGAAGACTTGATTTTATACCATTTGGGAGCTGTCCAGAATCAGTACTCTGTTTTGGACAGCTTGACCTTTGACGAATTAGTGAATTTTCTGTAATTATCTAACCGCAATTTGACCTTGTGTCCTTGATGAAAGTTGTAAACAACATCTTGAGGAATAACATACTAAAATTCGAGAAGAAATGGATAAGTATTGGCTGCTGAAACTATTTTTTTTTCTGTAGGTAATTAACCTGCAATCTGTTGCAGAATTTTGAGGAGAAAACAGCAAATTTCTGCTCTTACTACATTAAGATTTAGACTTAAATGTTGATCTAGATCCCTTCTATAACGTACTGAAATTTCGTAATTTTCTGATAAGGATTGATGCACTTTCTGTTTTTGTGAACAAAACTGCTCCTTTTAGCTCATAGACTGCTTGGTTCAGAGTATGTATTAGTTGTTATCTCTTGTACGTGATTCTTAATTGGCTGAGATTGTTGGTGCTGCAACAAGAAAATTGCAAATGTGTGAAGTTGGTTAAGAGCCAATGTGAGACCCCGGGTGTCGGGATGCCTAGAGAGGGGTGATGAAGAGTAGCAATATTCTCTCCAGAGGTCTAAGAAGGGCTGAATAGCTTCTCAGGGGACCTTGTGATGCCAGGTTGGGTGCGAGGGGGTTCAAGGTGGAGTGTCGTCTCCCCCTGGTGATTGTTGCTGCTAGACTTATGTGGATTCAGCATATTATAATCTGTTTACTTAATTGTTGTGTTATTAGCCAAGTCTAAGTTAGGATTAACCGCTCACTTGCTGAGTTTTTAATTTAAAAACTCACACTTGTTAATTTTGTTTTCTTCAAACTAGAAGATGGCCTCGGCACCACCTGCATCACCTGCTGCAACCACTACCATCTTGTATGGCGCTCCTGTAGACTTCGTGTGGCGCCAAGAGGACATCCAGGACCGCCAATTCCCGGGAGTAATCTTCATTAAGTGCACATCATGCTTGACGGTGGATACCGGAGCGCCAAACGGGCCAGCACACATGGCCTTTGTTGCCCTTTACGCTCGGGTAGACGGCCGACTGGTGGGACCTCTAGCGCTATACGATGATAGGCCGGGGCACGGTGGTAGTCTTGTTGGATAGGTGGTAGCAGAGGAGTGCTAATGTGTGGGCGAGTTTTGTTTTTTTGGCCGTTTGATGGCGTGTAAATACTCCATGAGAGGCGGGATGGTTACTGTTTGTAGTTTACAGTGTCTTTTGTAAAAATCCCCCTCTTAATCTTACCTCCCCACATGTAAAGGAACCAAGTTTGGTGATAACAAGGAGCCAAGTAGCTCAGTTTCTTATGATATATTACTTGTTTGAGTTTTATTTCACAAATACTTAAAGTGCAGTCAAATATAGATAAGTCATTATATGTAAGATCCAGGGTTGTTACATTGAGTGGTATCAGAGCCTGGATTAATTGGAGTGATAAGGCGTAGGAATTTAAATAAATAATAATAATAATAATAATAATAATAATAATAATAATAATAATAATAATAATAATAATAATAATAATAATAATAATAATAATAATAATAATAGTGTACTTGAGTGTGTAGACATGATTGTCCATATAATTTGAGACCATTATGGGTATGGGCAGTTCGTTTCATGATTAGTATGGTTTAAGTAACATGGGAATATTACGTTACTTTTAAGTACTAATATAAATTTCTAACTATTGATGTGGGTAATGCGCAGAAAGTTTAGGAGAAAGATGGTGCGATCAAGGAGTTCGTCTCCGCCAAGGAGAGAAGCGGCTGCATTGGGGGCGGGGTCAAGGATGGAAGATGTGTTGCAAGCCTTGGTTTCCTTAAGGAATTTGGTGGAAAGACAGGCCCAAATTCCATTGCAACCACCACCTCTGCCACCACCCCAACAGCCACCTCCGACAGAGCAACGCACCTAGGGATTGGTAGAACAGTTCCTAAAATTAAAGCCACCAAAATTCTCAGGGATGGGATGCCCCGAGGAAGCAGAGCAGTGGGTGGATAGTATGGAAAGAATTTATAAGTTGTTTGGTTGCAATGACCAAGATAGGATGACACTCGCTGAGTATCAATTAGAAGGGAATGCCATGTATTGGTGGAGAGCATCGAAGGACACCATATTTCCAGCAAGTACGGAAATGGTATGGGATGAGTTTGTGAAAGCTTTTTATAGAAAACATTTTTCGGAGTGTACGAACGATCGTAAGATTACTGAATTTGTCCAACTGAGCCAAGAGGGATTGATGGTGGATCAATACAAGGCAAAATTTTCAGAACTTTCTAGGTATGCTCCTAAGTTGGTTGAGGATCCTGAAGATAAAGCAAAGAGGTTTCTAAAGGGCCTAAGGACTAATATTAGGAAGCAGTTAATGCCTCTGGGTATAAGAGACTATAATGAAGTGTATGCTCGAGTCCAATGGGTCGAGCAAGAGCTCATCAGAGAATAGATGGAGGACAGGGAAAAGGCCAGAGCAGGGTCGCAAGGAGTCATAAGGGATGTGCGTAGCGGTAAGAGACCTTTTCCGTCTCGGGATACACCTTGGAGTTCCAAGAAAAGGGCCGCATATAGAAGTCCTGAAGGGACGAAAAAGAGGCAATATGTTAATTGGGCTGCATTTCAGAATGACCTATGTCAACGATGTAATCGGCGACATGCGCCAGGGCCTTGCCTCGATCCCTTGAGATGTTTTAATTGTGGGCAGAAGGGTCATTTCAAAAGAGAATGCCCTCAATGGAGACCGCGAACTGACAAAAATCAACCGCCTCATGCCCTACCACAACCTGGGAAGACACAAAGACCGGCAGCAAAAGGAATAGTGTATGCAATGACTCAGGAGGAAGCGGAAACTTCCAAGACCGTTATTACAGGTACGATTTCCTTGAATGACCACAAAGCTTACACATTATTTGATCCAGGCGCGACCCATTCCTTTATTGCTGAAAGGTATAGACGATTACATAATATAGAAGTAGTACCTCTTGTGATACCTCTTAGTATTTCCACACCATTAAGGGATGAAGTATTTTCCACCTTAGTTTGTCAAAATTGTGAAATCTCAATAGAATGAAGGTCACATTCTATCGATTTGGTAGAAATAAGTATGTATGACTATAACACCATTATAGGCATGGATTGGTTCAGTAAGCAGCGAGCCAATGTGGATTATTATAGAAAAAGGATTCAGTTTAACCCCTCTAAATGAATCTAGTTATGAATTCTGTGGAAACAAAATGACCCCCTCCACAACTCTTATATCGGCAATAGAAGCACATAGACTTTTGAGTGAAGGATGTCGAGGATATTTAGCAGTGATTAGGGATCAGGAAAAGAAAGAGGTGAAACTGGAGGAAATTAGTGTAATACGTGAATTTCCTGATGTATTTCCAGAAGAACTCCATGGATTACCCCCAGACCAAGAGGTTGAGTTTGCCATCGAAGTTCTTCCGGGGACGGAACCTATATCAAAAGCTCCATATCGAATGTCTTTGGCAGAATTAAAGCAGTTGAAAATCCAGCTGCAAAAATTATTGGATAAAGGATTTATAAGACCGAGTGTATCTCCATGGGGGGCACCAGTTTTGTTTGTGAAAAAGAAGGATGGATCAATGCGTCTTTGCATTGATTATAGAAAATTGAACCAAGTTACGGTTAAGAATAAATACCCCCTACCAAGGATTGATGATCTATTTGATCAACTAGCTGGTAGTTCAGTCTTTTCAAAAATTGACTTGAGGTCTGGGTACCATCAATTAAAGGTTAAGGAGGAAGATGTTCCCAAAACAGCTTTTAGAACTCGGTATGGACATTATGAATTTCTAGTTATGCCCTTTGGTCTGACCAATGTGCCTGCTGCTTTTATGGATCTAATGAACAGGATATTTATATCTTATTTGGATCAATTTGTAATTGTCTTCATAGATGACATTTTGGTATATTCAAAAGGGTTAGATGAGCACAAGGAACACCTACAAGTCGTGCTACAGACCCTTAGAGAACACAAATTGTATGCCAAATTTAGTAAATGTGAATTCTGGTTAGACCAAGTAGCATTTTTGGGTCACGTAGTGTCGGGAAAAGGATTAACAGTAGACCCAGCGAAAATTGAGACCATAATTGAATGGCCAAGACCCACTACACCGACGGACATTCGGAGTTTCTTAGGGCTTGCAGGGTATTATCGGAGGTTCATAGAAGGATTCGCACGACTTGCAAGTCCCTTGACCCATTTGACTAAAAAGAGTGTGAAATTTGAATGGAATGATAAGTGTGAGCAAAGTTTTCAGGAACTTAAAAGAAGGTTGACCTCAGCACCAATTTTAACCCTACCTTCAGGGTCAGGTGGATTCACAGTGTATAGTGATGCTTCCTATCAAGGACTTGGTTGTGTTTTGATGCAGCATGGAAAGGTCATAGCTTATGCGTCAAGACAACTAAAACCTTATGAAAAGAACTATCCTACTCATGATTTAGAGTTGGCTGCAATTATTCTCGCATTGAAAATCTGGAGATATTATTTATATGGGGAGAAATTTGAAATTTATACCGATCATAAAAGTTTGAATTATTTGTTTTCACAAAAAGAGTTGAATATGAGGCAAAGAAGGTGGATGGAGTTACTTAAGGATTACGATTGTAAAATAATATACCATCCAGGGAAAGCTAATAAAGTGGCAGATGCCCTTAGTCGTAAGTCGGCCATGAGTATGGCAAATGTGAGGGTGAAAGAATGGAATCTTTTAAGAACTATTGCCGACTCAGAATTTAGGTTAGAGGTGGATCACCTTTCAGGCGTATTGGCAACTTTGAGAATTGAACCGCAGGTGCTTCAAAGAATAAAGATCCTGCAGCAATCGGACCAGAAAATGTTAAAAATTCGAAATAACGTGCAAAGTGGCAAGAGGACAGAATTTCGGTTGTCTGAGGACGGAGTTATTAAATATCAGGGACGTCTTTGTGTGCCAAAGAACAAGGAGCTTAGAAGGGAAAACATAAGAGTGCTTATAGCATCCACCCCGGAGGTACGAAAATGTATCGAAATTTGCGGCAACATTACTGGTGGAATGGTATGAAAAATGACATCGCTAGATTTGTCTCCCAGTGCTTGACTTGCCAACAAGTGAAAGCTGAGCATCAAAAGCCTGCTGGACTATTGAAACCTTTAGATATTCCAGAATGGAAGTGGGAGCATGTTACTATGGACTTTGTGCAGGGACTTCCAAGGACCTTTAGTGGGCATGATTCGATATGGGTAGTAGTGGACCGTCTGATCAAATCTGCTCACTTTATGGCAGTTCGAACAGATTATTCGATGGATAAGTACGAAGAATTATATGTGAGACAAATCGTCCGTCTACACGTTGTTCCCGTGACCATTACTTCTGATCGGGATCCAAGATTTACCTCGAAATTTTGGCAGAGCTTACAAGTTGCTTTAGGGACTAAACTCCAGTTTAGTACAGCCTTTCATCCTCAAACTGACGGACAATCTGAAAGAGTAATCCAAATTTTAGAAGACATGCTCAGAGCTTGTGTGTTGGATTTTAAAGGAAACTGGGATGAAAAATTGCATTTGGCGGAATTTGCGTACAATAATAATTTTCAACAAAGCATTGGAGTTGCCCCATTTGAGGCCTTGTATGGGAAAGCCTGTAGGATCCCAGTATGTTGGAATGAGGTGGGCGAGCGAAGATTAACCGAACCTGAGTTAGTCCAAGTCACTGTGGACGCTGTGAAAATCATCAAGGAACAACTAAGGACTGCCCAAAGCCGACAAAGAAGTTATGTAGACCACCGCAGGAGACCTTTGGAATTTATTGTGGGAGATAAAGTTTTTCTCAAAGTCTCACCAGTTAAAAGCGTGTCAAGATTTGGTAAAAAGGGCACGTTGAGTCCATGATTTATTGGACCTTTTGAAATACTTGATAGAGTTGGGGAAGTAGCCTATAGATTAGCATTACCCCCAAGGTTAGCAGGCATGCATGATGTGTTTCACGTTTCTATGTTAAGAAAATATCACCCCGACCCTACTCATGTGTTGGACTACGAGGCCATCGAGGTGGATCAAAACATGAATTATATGGAAGAGCCCGTACAGATTTTGAATCGAAGAGAGCAAGTGTTAAGGACAAAAGCGATCCCGCTAGTCAAGGTTTTATGGCGACATCATGGTTTTGAAGAAGCGACATGGGAAAATGAAGAGGACATCTGTCAATGATACCCTCATCTGTTTAATTGAAAAAAAAAATCAATCAAATTTCAAGGATGAAATTTTCTAAGAGGGGAAGATTTGTAACGCCCCAAATTATTCGTTTTGCTTCTTGCTATTTATGTTACGCATATTAGAGATTAATGTCATTTTATTGAGAAAAAAAAAAAAAAAAAAAAAAAAAGGGGGTGGGGGTTTTACAAAGCTCGGCCATGGCCACGTTTAAATTTAACGTGGCAAATTGAGGAGGAATTTTCCCCCATGTAGAGACCAGGTGCCGTGCGTGAGAGAGAGGGAGGCATGAGTCAGGTATTACTCTTTTTTTTAGGTTTTCCCCTCGCCGACGTAACGCTTCCTCTCTTCCCCTCATCTGCATTCTCTCCCTAAAACAGAAGCGCCCCCTTCTTTCCTCCTCTACTCTTGATCCATTCCACCAAAAATCAACATAATTTCCGCCCCTCGCCTCCATTCAGCAGTAGATCCGCCGTTGTCCCGTCCTAATCCGGAGCTTTCGTCACCATTCACGAAGACCCGAGTTGTCGTCAGCCTTCTCTCCCTTTCGCTAGCAAAAATCGAGGCAAGTGGCGGTTCTGTTGCGTTATATTGCATATCAACGCCCTACTCGCGTATCCTCCCTAGGATTAACCAGAACTTGGGTCCGTTTGTGTGTCGATCGAAGCTCGATTGAATGACATACATGCGTGGGTTTGTTGGGTAAGTGCTGAGTGGTGCTGATTGTCAGGTTAGAGGGTATGGATTTGGTAGGTTGAATTTCGTTAGGCGATTCAATCCAGGTTCGATATTAGTTGAGCTGGAAATATTGTTAAATCGCTTTGTCGTGCATGTGAATATTGAGGAGCTGAGACTATTTTGAGGTTGAAAGATGGGTGGATTGTTCGGATTTCACATGCATGTGGTTGATTCTTCGAATTTCAGTCAAAACAGATTCTGGCAACTATAAAATCGTGAGGAATCCGGCCATTGTTTCAGTTTTTGGAAGAGAAAACCTCTTGACTTTTGTTGAAGCTCCAATTACTATGGCACCAGTTTCAAACATTTTAAAAATTGCACGGTGCCTTCCAAAATTTTCGGGTTTTGTATTGAATTTGCCAAACCAGTGTTGGTCGGGTTCATATTTCGGCTTACTACATGATTTTCAAATTAAGTTGTCACTTTTGAACAAAGTTTTGCATTGAAATGAAACCTCCCGACCCTCGCTGGAATTTTTATATAAACCGAGGCACCGTTCATCAACGTTTCAAAAAGAAAAAGCAAAGGTTTTGGCGCTCTCGAAACCCCGATCTTTGATGCGAACCCATTTTTATAAAATCATGAAGTTAGGAGTGGGGTTTAAATTCACCAATGTGCTAAGTTCGAGTTGTTTGTTTTAATAACTCTTCTTAATTCTTAGACAAGTATTGCAAGCATGATTTATAAATTGCAAATGATTTTGAAATGCATTTGAAGATTTGCCGTGAGAATGGACCTACGGATTTTGTTGTTTCACTACTGAGTTTTGTTCAATGGTAACTCAGAAATACTTTAGCACACGATTTCAAAATCAGTCATTGTTGTTTCGAAAATGGTTTTGGCATTGGAACAGTTAATTGAGATATCATGGCTGAGATGTGGCTGAGATGTGTTGTGAATGCCGTTGGACCCTCTCTGTTTTTTTTTTTTTTTTTTTTTCAATTTCTTAGCTTTTGTTGTGGTTCGATATTGAGCAAACTTCTTTCATGGAAGTTGTGCAATATATCCTGATCTGAGACATATGTTTAATTGAGAATTTTCTGAGTTAAATTGATCCACGTGAAGACTTGATTTTATACCGTTTAGGAGCTGTCCAAAATCAGTACTCTGTTTTGGACAGCTTGACCTTTGACGAATTAGTGAATTTTCTGTAATTATCTAACCGCAATTTGACCTTGTGTCCCTGATGAAAGTTGTAAACAACATCTTGAGGAATAACATACTAAAATTCGAGAAGAAATGGATAAGTATTGGCTGCTGAAACTATTTTCTTCTGTAGGTAATTAACCTGCAATCTGCTGCAGAATTTTGAGGAGAAAACGGCAAATTTATGCTCTTACTACATTGAGATTTAGACTTAGGTTCCTTCATGAAAAAGGTTGATCTAGATCCCTTCTATAACGTACTGAAATTTCGTAATTTTTTGATAAGGATTGATGCACTTTCTGTTTTTGTGAACAAAACTGCTCCTTTTAGCTCATAGACTGCTTGGTTCAGAGTATATATTAGTTGTTAACCCTTGTACGTGATTTTTAATTGGCTGAGATTGTTGGTGCTGCAACAAGAAAATTGCGAATGTGTGAAGTTGGCTAAGAGCCAATGTGAGATCCCGGGTGTCGGGATGCCTGGAGAGGGGTGATGAAGAGTAGCAATATTCTTTCCAGAGGTCTGAGAAGGGCTGAATAGCTTCTCAGGGGACCTCGTGATGCCAGGTTGGGTGCGAGGGGGTTCAGGGTGGAGTGTCGTCTCCCCCTGGTGATTGTTGCAGCTAGACTTATGTGGATTCAACATATTATAATTTGTTTACTTAATTGTTGTGTGTTATTAGCCAAGTCTAAGTTAGGATTAACCGCTCACTTGCTGAGTTTTTAATTTAAAAACTCACACTTGTTAATTTTGTTTTCTTCAAACTAGAAGATGGCCTCGGCACCACCTGCATCACCTGCTGCAACCACTACCATCTTGTATGACGCTCCTGCAAACTTCATGTGGCGCCAAGAGGACATCTAGGACCGCCAATTCCCGGAAGTAATCTTCGTCAAGTGCACGTCATGCTTGACGATGGATACCGGAGCGCCAAACAGGCCAGCACAAATGGCCTTTGTCGCCCTTTATGCTCGGGTAGACGGCCGACTGGTGAAACCTCTAGCGCTATACGATGATGGGCCGAGGCACGGTGGTAGTCCTATTGGATAGGTGGTAGCAAAGGAGTGCTAACGTGTGGGCAAGTTTTGTTTTTTTGGCCGTTTGATGGCGTGTAAATACTCCACGAGAGGCGGGATGGTTACTGTTTGTAGTTTACAGTGTTTTTTGTAAAAATTCCCCTCTTAATCTTACCTCCCCACATGTAAAGGAACCAAGTTTGGTGATAACAAGGAGCCAAGTAGCTCAGTTTCTTATGATATATTACTTGTTTGAGTTTTATTTCACAAATACTTAAAGTGCAGTCAAATATAGATAAGTCATTATATGTAAGATCCAGGGTTGTTATATCTATGGTCGGGTTTTCAACATAGAACGGTCGCGAAACAATTTTCCGCGGCTATGGTGGGTGGCGGCCGACGCAAGGGGGCAAATAGTAACGGCGGAGGAGCCGCGGTGATGGCGTCAACGCTCGGGGAGGAATCGAAATGGCGATAGGATTAGGAGGAATCGAGGAAGAGACAAAGAGAGAGAGAATCGAAGATGAATGGAGTAAGGAGATGGGATCTAATCTAGGGTTTCTTTTAGTATTTTTTTTTTTTAAATACTAAAAAGGTTCCGGTCCGGTCCGGATGGGCGGATCCGCCCATGGAACCGGGAACCGGACCGGTACCCATCGGTTCCGAAAAATTGGAATCGGGAACCGGACCGGTTGCCTCAAGAACTGCCGGTTCTGGGCGGTTCCTGTCCGGTTCCGGGCGGTCCGGGCGGTTACCGGATATTTTGCACACCCCTAGAAACCAGTACTCTGTTTTGTAAAGGACAGCTTGACCTTTGATGATTCAGTGAATTTTCTGTAATTATCTAGCTGAAATTTGATTTTGTGTCCTTGATGAAAGTTGTAAATGACATCTTGAGGAATAACATACTAAAATTTGAGAAGAAACGAACAAGTATTGGCTGGTGAAACGATTTTCTTTTGTAGGTACTAAACCTGGAATCTGCTGTAGAATTTTAGAAAGAAAACAGAATTTATTGCTCCTAATACGTTAAGATATAGACTTAGGTTTCTTCACAGAAAATGTTAATCTAGGTTCCTTCTATAACATAATGAAATTTCATAATATTCCGATAAGGTTAGGTACACTTTCCGTGTCTGTGATTTAAACTGCTCATTTCCGTCTATAGACTGCCTTGATCTAAGAATGTACAGCAGTTACTGTGTTGCCTTTAATGAGAATTATTCTATACCTTAAAGTACTTAATGATGTGTGTTTAGACTTGTTTGTGGTTGTTCACATGTTGAGATTGTTGGTGCTGCAACAAGAGAACTGTGAATATGTGAAGTTGGCTAAAAGCCAATGTGAGACCTCGGGTGTCGGGATGCTCGGAGAGGGATGATGAAGAGTAATAGTATTCTCTCCAGAGGTTTGAGAAGGACTGAATAGCTTCTCAAGGGGCCTCGTGATGCCAGGTTGGGTGCGAGGGGGCTCAGGGTGGAGTGTCGCCTCCCCCTAGGTGATTGTTGCAGCTAGATTTCTGTGGATTAAGTAAATTTATGATCTATTTACTTGTTTATTATGTTATTAGCCAAATCCAAGTTAGGACTAACCGCCCACTTGCTGAGTTTTTAATTTAAAAACTCACATTTGTTAATTATGTTTTCTTCAGATTAGAAGATGGCCTCAGCACCGCCTGCATCACCTGCTGCAACGACTACCATCCTGTATGGCGCTCCCGCAGACTTCGTATGGTGACAAGATGACATCCAAGACCGCCATTTCCCGAGAGTAACCTTTGTCAAGTGCACGTCATGCTTGACGATGGATACGGGAGCGCCAAACGGGCCAACATACATGGCCTTTGTTGCCTTTTATGCTCGGGTAGACGGTCGACTAGTGGGACCTTAGCGCTATACGATGATGGACCGGGGCAGGGTGGTAGTTCTGCTGAATAGGAGGTGGCAGAGGAGTGCTGAACATATGGGCGAGTTTTGTTTTTGGCTGTTTGACAGCATGTAAATACACAACGAGAGACGGGATGGTTACTGTTTGTGGTTTATAATATTTTTTGTAGAAATCCCCCTCTTAATCTTACCTCCCCACATGTAAAGAAACCAAGTTCTATGATAAAAGGAGCCAAGTAGCTCAGTTTTTTCTTTTATGATATTGCTTGATTTGAAATTTATTTTACGACTCTTGAAGTACAAGCAAGTCAAGATAAATCTTTGTGCGTGAGATCCAGGGGTGTTACATTGAGTGGTATCAGAGCCAGGTTTGATTGGAGTGATAAGGCGTAGGAATTTTAGAT
This sequence comes from Eucalyptus erythrocorys, assembly GCA_014182555.1. NCBI lineage: Eukaryota > Viridiplantae > Streptophyta > Magnoliopsida > Myrtales > Myrtaceae > Eucalyptus > Eucalyptus erythrocorys. The sequence continues at coordinate 31,197,068 of CM024607.1, read as the reverse complement.
GAATGATAGTGTACCTGAGTGTTTAAACATGATTGTCCATATAATTTGGGACAATTATTGGTATAGGCAGTTAGTTTCATGATTAATGTGGTTTGAGTAACATGGGAATATTACGTTACTTTTAAGTACTAGCATAAATTTCTAACTCCTGATGTGGGTAATGTGCAGAAAGTTTAGGAGAAAGATGGTGTGATCAAGGAGTTTGTCTCTGCCGAGGAGAGAAGCGGCTGCATTGGGGGCAGGGCCGAGGATGGATGATGTGTTACAAGCCTTGGTCTCCTTAGGGAATTTGGTAGAAAGACAGGCACAAATTCCATTACAACAACCACCTCCGCCGCCACCCAACAGCCACCTCTGGCGGAGCAACGCACCCAGGGACTAATAGAACAGTTCCTGAAATTAAAGCCACCAAAATTCTCAGGAATGGGATGCCCTGAGGAAGCAGAGCAGTGGGTGGATAGTGTGGAAAGAATTTTTAAGTTGTTTGGTTGCAATGACCAAGATAGGATGACACTCGCTGAGTATCAGTTGGAAGGGAATGCCATATATTGGTGGAGAGTATCGAAGGACACCATATTTCCGGCAGGTACAGAAATGCTATGGGATGAGTTTGTGAAAGCTTTTTATAGGAAACATTTTTCTGAGTGTACGAAGGATCGTAAGATTATTGAATTTATCCAACTGAGCCAAGAGGGACTAATGGTGGATTAATACGAGGCAAAATTTTCGGAACAATCTAGGTATGCTCCTAAGTTAGTTAAGGATCCTGAAGATAAAGCAAAGAGGTTTCTGAAGGGACTAAGGACTAATATTAGGAAGCAGTTAGTGCCTCTGGGCATAAGAGACTATAATGAAGTGTATGCTCGAGCCCCATGGGTCGAGCAAGAGCTCATCAAGGAGCAGATGGAGGACAGTGAAAAGGCCAGATCAGGGTCGCAAGGAGTCACAAGGGATGTGGGTAGCGGCAAGTGACCTTTTCCGTCTCGAGATACACCTTGGAGTTCCAAGAAAATGGCCGATATGGAAGTCCTGGAGGAACGAAAAAGGGGCAATATGTTAATTGGGCTACGTTTCAGAATGACTTATGTCAACGATGTAACCGGCGACATGGGCCAAGGCCTTGCCCCGATCCCTTGAGATGTTTTAATTGTGGGCAGAAGGGTCATTTCAAAAGAGAATGCCCCCAATGAAGACAACAAACTGACAAAAATCAGCCACCTCATGCGTTGCCACAACCTGGGAGGACACAAAGACTGGCAGCAAAAGGAATAGTGTATGCAATGACTCAGGAGGAAGTGGAAGCTTCCAAGACCGTTATTATAAGTACAATTTCCTTGAATAACCAAAAAGCTTACGCATTATTTGATCCAGGTGCAACCCATTCCTTTATTGTTGCAAGGTATAGACGATTATATAATAATATAGAAGTAAGACCCCTCATAATGCCTCTTAGTATTTCCACACCACTAAGGGATGAAGTATTGTCCAAGTTAGTTTGTGAAAATTGTGAAATCTCAATAGAAGGAATGTCACATTCTATCGATTTGGTATAAATAAGTATGTATGACTATGACACCATTATAGGCATGGATTGGCTCAGTAAGCAGCGAGCCAATGTGGATTGTTATAGAAAAAGGATTCAGTTTAACCCCTCTAAATGAACCTAGTTATGAATTCTGTGGAAACAAAATGACCCCCTCCACAACTCTTATATCAGCAATAGAAGCACATAGACTTTTAAGTGAAGGATGTCGAGGATATTTAACAGTGGTTAGGGATCAGGAAAAGAAAGAGGTGAAACTGGAGGAAATTAGTGTAATACGTGAATTTCCTGATGTATTTTCAGAAGAACTCCTTGGATTACCCCTAGACCGAGAGGTTGAGTTTGCTATCGAAGTCCTTCCGGGGACGGAACCTATATCAAAAGCTCCATATCGAATGTCTTTAGCAGAATTAAAGGAGTTGAAAATCCAGCTGCAAGAATTATTGGATAAAAGATTTATAAGACTGAGTGTATCTCCATGGGGGCACTAGTTTTGTTTGTGAAAAAGAAAGATGGATCAATACGTCTTTGCATTGATTATAGAAAATTGAACCAAGTTACGGTTAAGAATAAATACCCTCTACCAAGGATTGATGATCTATTTGATTAACTAGCTGGTAGTTCAGTCTTTTCAAAAATTGACTTGAGGTCTGGGTACAATTAATTAAAAGTTAAGGAGGAAGATGTTCCCAAAACAGCTTTTAGAACTTGATATGAACATTATGAATTTCTAGTTATGCCCTTTGGTCTGACCAATGCGCCTGCTGCTTTTATGGATCTAATGAACAGGATATTTATATCTTATCTGGATCAATTTGTGATTGTCTTCATAGATGACATTTTGGTATATTCAAAAGGGTTAGATGAGCACAAGGAACACATGTGAGTCGTGTTACAGACCCTTAAAGAACACAAATTGTATACTAAATTTAGTAAATGTGAATTCTGGTTAGACCAAGTAGCATTTTTGGGTCATGTGGTGTTGAGAAAAGGATTAACAGTAGACCTAGCGAAAATTTAGACCGTAATTGAATGGCCAAGACCCATTACACCGACGGAGATTCAGAGTTTCTTAGGGCTTGCAGGGTATTATTGAAGGTTCATAGAAGGATTCGCACGAGTTGCAAGTCCCTTGACCCACTTGACTAAAAAGAGTGTGAAATTTGAATGGAATGATAAGTGTGAGTAAAGTTTTCAGGAACTTAAAAGAAGGTTGACCTCGGCACCAATTTTAACCCTACCTTCAGGGTCAGGTGGATTCACAGTGTATAGTGATGCTTCCTATCAAGGACTTGGTTGTGTCTTGATGCAGCATGGAAAGGTCATAACTTATGCATCAAGACAACTGAAACATTATGAAAAGAATTATCCTACTCATGATTTAGAGTTGGCTGCAATTATTCTCGCATTGAAAATCTGGAGACATTATTTGTATGGGGAGAAATTTGAAATTTATACCGATCATAAAAGTTTGAAATATTTGTTTTCACAAAAAGAGTTGAATATGAGGCAAAGAAGATGGATGGAATTACTTAAGGATTACGATTGTAAAATAGTGTACCATCCGGGGAAAGCTAATAAAGTGGCAGATGCCCTTAGTCGTAAGTTGGCCATGAGTATGGCAAATGTGAGGGTGAAAGGATGGAATCTTTTAAAAACTATTGCCGACTCCGAATTTAGGTTAAAGGTAGATCACCTTTTAGGCGTGTTGGCAACTTTGAGAGTTGAATCGCAGGTGGTTCAAAGAATAAAGATCCTGCAGCAGTCGGATTCGAAAATGTTAAAAATTCGAAATAAAGTGCAAAGTGGCAAGAGGACAAAATTTCAGTTGTCCAAGGACGGAGTTATTAAATATCAGGGGTGTCTTTGTGTGCCAAAGAATAAGGAGCTTAGGAGGGAAATATTGTTAGAAGCACATAAGAGTGCTTATAGCATCCACTTTGGAGGTACGAAAATGTACCGAAATTTGCGGCAACACTACTGGTGGAATGGTATGAAAAATGACATCGCTAGATTTGTCTCCCAATGCTTGACTTGCCAACAAGTGAAAGCTGAACATCAAAAGCCTGCTGGGCTATTGAAACCTTTAGATATTCTAGAATGGAAGTGGGAGCATGTTACTATGGACTTTGTGCAGGGACTTCCAAGGACCTTTAGTGGGCATGATTCGATATGGATAGTAGTGGACCGTCTGACCAAATCTGCTCACTTTATGACAGTTCGAACAGATTATTCGATGGATAAGTACGAAGAATTATATGTGAGACAAATCGTCCGTCTACACAGTGTTCCCGTGACCATTACTTCTGATAGGGATCCAAGATTTACCTCGAAATTTTGGCAGAGCTTACAAGTTGCTTTAGGGACTAAACTCCAGTTTAGTACAGCCTTTCATCCTCAAACTGACGGACAATCTGAAAGAGTAATCCAAATTTTAGAAGACATGCTCAGAGCCTGTGTGTTGGATTTTAAAGGAAACTGGGATGAAAAATTGCATTTGGTGGAATTTGCGTACAATAATAATTTTCAACAAAGCATTGGAGTTGCCCCATTTGAGGCCTTGTATGGGAAAGCCTGTAAGACCCCAGTATGTTGGAATGAGGTGGGCGAGCGAAGATTAACCGAACCTGAGTTAGTCCAAGTCACTGTAGATGCTGTTAAAACCATCAAGAAGCGACTAAGGACTGCCCAAAGCCAACAGAGAAGTTATGCAGACAAACGCAGGAGACTTTTGGAATTTATTGTGGGAGATAAAGTTTTTCTCAAAGTCTCACCAGTTAAAGGCGTGTCAAGATTCGGTAAGAAGGGCAAGTTGAGTCCACGATTTATTGGACCTTTTGAAATACTTGATAGAGTTGGGGAAGTAGCCTACAGATTAGCATTACCCCCAAGGTTAGCAGGCATGCATGATGTATTTCACGTTTCCATGTTAAGAAAATATCACCCCAACCCTACTCATGTGTTGGACTACGAGACTATCGAGGTGGATCAAAACGTGAATTATACAGAAGAGCCCGTACAAATTTTGAATCGAAGAGAGCACGTGTTAAGGACAAAAGTGATCCCACTAGTCAAGGTATTATGGTGACATCATGGTCTTGAAGAAGCGACGTGGGAAAATGAAGAGGATATCCGTCAACGATATCCTCATTTGTTTAATTAAAATCAAATTTCGAGGATGAAATTTTCTAAGAGGGGAAGATTGTAACGCCTCAAATTATTCATTTTGTTTCTTGCTATTTATATTATGCATATTAGAGATTAATGTCATTTCTTAGGTAAAATAATAATAATAATAATAATAATAATAATAATAATAATAATAATAATAATAATAATAATAATAATAATAATAATAATAATAATAATAATAATAATAATAACAAAGGGGGAAAATTTTCACGTTAAGTTCGGCCACGGCCACCTCCTATTTAGAATGACAATTCAAGGAGAAATCTCCTCCATGTGGATGCCAAGTGCCATGTGTAAAAGGAAGGAGGGGGTGAGTCAATCCTTATTATTTTCTTTTAGGATATATGCATTAGAAGTCCTAAAACTTATCATAAAAATGCAATTGAGTCCTAAAACTTTCAAAAAGTGCAATTAAGTCCTAAAACTTATCATGAAAGTTCAATCAAATCTTAAAACTTTCAAAAGATTCAATAAAGTCCTAAAACTTGTCTTGAAAGTGCAACCGAGTCCTAAGATTTTCAAAAAGTGCATTCCATAGAAGGATTTTGATTAAACAATTTTAATAAGTTTTAGGACTTGATTGCACTTTTTGAAAGTTTTAGGACTTCCAATGCACTTATCCCTTTTCTTTTTTACTCTTTCCCCTTCTCTCATTATCAGTGGTGTTCAGTCGAAGAAACGATTCTCCTCTTCCTCACTTGCGTTTTCTCTCTTAACAGAAACGCCCACTTCTTTTCTCCCTTGTTCTTGATCCATTCCACCAAAAACCAACCTAATCTCCGCCCCTCGCCTCCATTCAGGAGCGACTTCGCCACTGCCCCGTCCCAATTCGGAGCTTCCGCCGCCGTTCGCGAAGACCCGATTTGCTAACAGCTTTCTCTCCCTTCCGCCGGTAAAAATCAAGGCAAGTGAAGTGATGATTAGGGTCTTGGGTGCATGAGTTGGCTTTATTTTATTGTGCATGTGAAGATTGGGGTGGATTTTGGGGTTGGGTGCGAAAATCAGATAACACAACTCGGTTCAGAGCTGGATTGTGAATGCTTTTCGTGTGTGTTCCCCGCCCCCTCGTCTTTTGCATTCTTGTGTCTGCGGTTTTGCACTTGGTGTTGTGGAATTAGGACTTCTGAACTTGCTTTCTGCCAGCCTTTTCTTGGGACGATCGGCATGCGCTCGTGTTGGATGTGCTCACGCGAGATTTGATATGTTTTAGGCCGGTACGTGGCTTGAGCTGTGGAATTACTGTCAGTGGAGTAGATCTGCGAGGGTTTGGAGATCTTTGATCTGATTTGGTTTGAATCTAGCTGAATTCAGTGCTTGATTTGATGTCGGCGATGTTTCGACTGTGGTTAGTTTAGCAGTTTGAGTGTGATTGAGGATGGAGTGGCTGTGTGATTGTTGACTTAGCTTCAGAAGTCGCGGCATTCTTCTTTTGAACTGCTGATGTAAGTGTCGATATGGTTGGTATCGTGGCTGTTTTGGTTGTGTTGTTGATGAAGTCGAGGCGAGAGGGAGGTTGTGGTCCATCGTTGTTGAGTAGGAAAGACAGATGAGCTACAAAACGGGCTTGTGTGCTGATTTAGGAAGGTTTTTCTGTCAATAAGAACTTGCTGAAAGGGTTCTTAGATGCTGAGGAAGGGACTTAAAGGGTTCTAAGGTAGATCGGTAGAGATACAAATGACTTGATTGAATTAGGAATGAAGAAAATTGCATGTGCCGCTCTGTTTTTGGAGAAAGTTAGAGGGAAAGTCCTTTTAATTATATAACTTTTATTTATAATGATGAAAATAAGTGAAGAAACCATTTTATTTAAAGATTACATCCATTAATTGAGGTTCAGCATCTAGCTATAACCATAAGAATGTGAAAACATAAAGATAGGAGTAAATTTATTGAAACCAGTACTCTGTTTTGTAAAGGACAGCTTGACCTTTGATGATTCAGTGAATTTTCTGTAATTATCTAGTTGAAATTTGACTTTGTGTCATTGATGAAAGTTGTAAATGACATCTTAAGAAATAACTTACTAAAATTTGAGAAGAAACGGATAAGTATTGGCTAGTGAAACGATTTTCTTTTGTAGGTACTAAACCTGGAATTTGCTGCAGAATTTTAGAAAGAAAATAGAATTTACTGCTCTTAATACGTTGAGATATAGACTTAGGTTTCTTCACATAAAATGTTAATCTAGGTTCCTTTTGTAACATACTAAAATTTCATAACATTCCGATAAGGTTAGATACACTTTCCGTGTCTATAATTCAAACTGCTCATTTCCGTCTATAGACTACCTTGATCTAAGAATGTACAGCAATTACTTGTTACCTTTAATGAGAATTATTCTATACCTTAAAGTACTTAATGATGTGTGTTTAGACTTGTTTGTGGTTATTCACATGCTGAGGTTGTTGGTGCTGCAACAAGAGAACTGTGATTATGTGAAGTTGGCTAAAAGCCAATGTGAGATCCCGGGTGTCGGGATGCTTGGAGAGGGATGATGAAGAGTAACAGTATTCTCTCTAGAGGTCTGAGAAGGAATGAATAACTTCTTAGGGGACCTCGTGATGCTAGGTTAGGTGCGAGGGGGTTCAGGGTGGAGTGTCGCCTCCCCCTGGGTGATTGTTGCAGCTAGATTTCTGTGGATTCAGTAAATTTATGATATGTTTACTTATTTATTGTGTTATTAGCCAAATCTAAGTTAGGACTAACCGCCCACTTGCTGAGTTTCTAATTTAAAAACTCACACTTGTTAATTATGTTTTCTTCAGACTATAAGATGGCCTCGGCACCGCCTACACCACCTGCTGCAACGACTACCATCCTGTATGGCGCTCCCGCAGACTTCGTATGGCGACAAGAGGACATCCAGGACCGCCATTTCCCGGAAGTAACCTTCGTCAAGTGCACGTCATGCTTAACGGTGGATACAGGGGCGCCAAACGAGCCAACATACATGGCCTTTGTTGCCCTTTATGCTCGGGTAGACGGTCAACTGGTGGGATCTTTTTAGTGCTATACGATGATGGATCGGGGCAGGGTGATAGTCCTGCTGATAGGAGGTGGTAGAGAAGTGCTGAACGTGTGGGCGAGTTTTGTTTTTGGCTGTTTGACAGCGTGTAAATACACAACGAGAGACGGGATGGTTACTGTTTGTGGTTTATAGTGTTTTTTGTAGAAATTCCTCTCTTAATCTTACCTCCCCACATGTAAAGAAACCAAGTTCTATGATAAAAGGAGCCAAGTAGCTCAGTTTTTTCTTTTATGATATTGCTTAATTTGAAATTGATTTTACAACTCTTGAAGTACAAGCAAGTCAAGAGAAATCTTAGTGCGTGAGATCTAGGGGTGTTACACACATAATGCGGATCTCCATATAGGGAAAGTTCTTATCCATCTTGTCCTGATCACGGATGTAATTATGGATGGCACAACATGCAATTACAATATGTGCTTGCTTTCGAATTGCAAATGAGGGCATGTACCTCAAAATGCAAAAGCGATTCTTCAATGCCCCAAATAATCTTTCAATGACATTCCTGAGAGAAGAGTGCCTATAGTTGAACAATTCTCTTGTAGTTGCTAGCTGTCTTGTTCTACCCCTATATTCATTTAAATGATACCGTTCACGTCTAAAGAGAGTTAAAAATCCCGAAGTTGCCGCATAACCAAAATCCACAACATAATATTTGCCTACAACAATGTATTTATACATTGGTCATAATTTGTAACTATAAATATGATCATAAAGAAAATTACTCCTTAAAGGACAAGCAAATACCTAGTGGTGGCCGAGGAAATTCCAAGTGAGTCTCGAGTGCTGCTGCAAGCACTCGACAATCATTCGCAGAGCCTTCCCAACCAGCATCTACAAAAGTAAATTTCATATCAAATGAACAAATGCACATCACATTCTGAGTGGTGATACCTTTCCTACCTCTAAATGGGATTTGCTTCAACACAGGTACAGAAGCATGAATATAGGTGCCATCAATGGCGCCTATACAATCCTGTCATTTTATCAAAGACTAATATTATACAAGATTATCAACAAAATAAAATTGATGGTGTAAAGGAATATATAAGAATTCTACCTTGAAGTAACGTTTGTGGTTAGGATCCATAAGAATCTCTTGTGGGATAACATCAAAAGATGGTGGTATGATAACCTCTTTTGCCAATTTGAGAACTGCTTGCAATACTTTGGTGAAATATTTGCTTATAGTTTGTCCCGAACATTGGAATCTCTCACATAAATCTCTATTTGAGTTATTATGACAAATCATAGATAAGAAAATCCCAATTTGTTCATCTATCCCAATATATCGGCTATCTTTCAATCAACCTTTTGCCTTTATTAGATCACAAAGGTTGAGAAAGACATGTCTCTCCATTCTGAAAGCTTCATATATTCTATCAGAATACCCATGAAGAACCTCCCTTATAATGAGCTATCCTGATAATGAGTTGTCCTTAATGAGTTGTCCTTAATAGGTTCTCTTGTGTGCATGGACATATTCATGGACATATCCACTGCAACAGTGGCCAATCATGCTATCAGTATATCAATATCAAAATCATCAAAATCCAGCTCAATTGGTTCAACTGATGCTACTTGACCATTAGATATGCTACTTTCACCCTTATCCATATTACCTATATCATCACACAAAATAAAAACATAAACCCATTAGATAAGAACTCCAATAGAAATCAGCAATAGCAATAATGTCATCATAATTGCAACGTAAAAACATAAAAAAACAAAGTCTCAAATACATAAGTCATTGAATGAAAATTCTATAGCATATTTCTTAACAACTACTGAAAGAGATTTAAGAAGTCCACGTCTCCTTTGAGGTAGAGAGATGATGAAAGCCTCTCTCTAAGTGGCATTAATGCATGCCTGGTTCACAGCCTTGTTATAAAGATTCTGCTCCAAGTCAGGCATGCATTTAGAACGGTGACCACAGCTCTTATGGAGTAGGGGTCTACCTAAGGTGGGACAACAGGAGGTAAGGTCTTTAAGGTTACGGAGTCACTTGTTGATTGGGCCGTCCTTAATTTTATCATTTCTTGAATGGCTTTGCAGGTGGCACTGAGATCAGAGTTGCTACTCTTTCTTCTCCTCTTAGAATTTGGAGTCCTATTCAACTTGTATTTCTCACGAACTGGGGTGGGAGTCGCGTCAGATGCAAAGACTCCCTCATCAACATTGTTCTTATTAGATTCCTCCGCATCACGTAACGTAGCACCACCACCATTGTCACCACTAACACCATGGTCTTCTCCCTCCGACACCACATACTCTGCTGCATTTTCTTCTACATTTCCTGTTGCATACTGCCTAGTAGTATATGTATCACCAAACACAATACAAAGGTCTAGATATTGAAGAAACCATTCATTCTTAAATTTAGCCCATTCACTATTATCCTGCAAATTTCATAGAAATGACATAAATCAACAATATAATTAAAGCTTACACCCACAATAAGAAAAAATGGACCCAAGTAAAATGATACCTTGATGTGAGAATCCCATACACTTGAATCATCCACAATAATTGTCTTGTTGATATTTTCCAATCCAAATCCAGTTTGTAAAATAAGTTTCTTAAAACTACTATACAACTTCTTTAGTTTGTTTACCCTATTTTTCAACTGAATTACATTAAAGTGGAGTTCTGTATGTTTATTGAACTCGACATGTATGTTATTTCACCCTACTTTGTTGTAGGTACAAGTGGGGCGATTTCCCTTTTTCACCTCTTTCACCAACAAACTTGTAAGTAAATTGGTCAAAGGCTCAGTCCACTTTGCTATAAATGCTTCTTTCGGGGGTGCCATTTAACCTTAACTAAATTAGTATTCAATGAACCATATTAAATGATGCACCAATTGAAGAACAAAAGCTTGTGATTAACAAGCACATCATGAAGGCATAACAAATAACAAATAACAATTAAAGATGATGTTATTCTACTCTTGTTGGGTAAGCTGAAATTAGAAGTTAAAGAATAACAACTAACAATAAAAAAATTAGAAGTTAAAGAATAACAAATAACAAGAAAAGTAGTTACATATGTGGAAATCGTATCTTCAAGAGGCACATTAAATAAGCGATTTGGACGGTCTAAAATCATTTGATGTGTAAAAGATATATTGTTGGTTGTCCAAAAGGCACAAGCAACTTGACGAATTAAATCGAAATGAAAAGTTTTTATCACATTACCATCCACCAACTCAAACTCAAGTTCTTATAAGTTTCACTTCACAGTCATTCTACACCACCAACTTCCCTTCCCCAGATGTTGCATGTCATTTTACCAACACAGCCGAAATCATACTTCAAAGCTCTCTATTTGCTGGATTAAAACATTTTAGTTCCAACTGAGCTCTGGCTACTCAAAATGATCCACAATCCACCGAGTGTAAGCTCAAGTTTTAGCACATATTTTTTTGAAACCAACTCCTTTTGAAGTTGCAGAGCAGATTATGAGCCTTTCACAGCCTCATCTTCCCACAACCTCTCTAACATCCTTATACCATCTCTCTCTCTCTCTCTCTCTCTCTCTCTCTCTCTCTCTCTCTCTCTCTCTCTCTCTCTCTGTACACTCTACCTAACTTAATTAACTTTATCTTGAAGACAACACAATCAAAAGTACGTGTGCTAGGTAACATCAGAAGCTAGAAGTAACCAGGATCGCATCAAAAAATTATTGACACTTTATTAACCAGAAGCTCAGAGCCATCCTGGAGTCACCACTAAAAGAAGCCAAGTCAAAGGGATAGCGAATTCTTTAATGAACACCAGTAAATGGTGACTCCAGCATCAAAAAAGCTCGATTGAAAGAAAATCTTTTACCTCTAAATTTGTTGTCAAGTTCAGGCCACCAGCACTGAGAGTACGCACTCTGTGACCCCTTAGATCCAATCTTTAACAAGAAAACAGAAAATGTTATATAGATGATGATCAACAGACAAAAAAAATACAGCATGGTCAATTCAGTGGAGAATATTAGGTCATTCTCAGTTTGGTCTATGCCTAATAAGCAACGAGACTGGTCTATGCTAAGAAGGGAAAGTTTTGATTACATCTTTTCCAATTAAAATCTATTAAGGGCCTCTTTGTTTGCCATTGATTAACAGCAAGAAGTGCTTTTTTTAACTAACCCACCAAAATCTAAAACAATTATCTAGATCTCGAGAAATCATTCAAGATTATATATTAATTTCAACTCAGCATCCAAATATGTTGCCCACAACACCAACATAAACATCTACAGATTAACTGAGCCCAGACTCGCAGCACGAACACTAACAGTTCAATTGTAGAGCATAAGCACAAAACAAGCACAGAACAACCAAGAAAGAGGCGAAAATGGAAGGATCGATCGAACCTCGTGAGGAATCGAGAGCAGAAAGGGGTGACAGCGACTGGATCCGTGGAATCGAGAGTGGAAGGGGATGCGAACAAAGATGGGCGACGGAAATGGGCGACGGCGACGGCAACTAGAGATGGGCGATGGCAACTAGAGATGGGTGACGGCGATTAGAGTTGGGCGACGGCGACGGCGACTGGAGTTGGGTGACGACAACTAGGGACGCGGACGGAGGAGGCGGGTCCGACGACGACGGCAAGATGAGTGGCGACAGCGACGGCGAGATGAGCGGCAACAGCGGCGGCAAGATGAGCGGCGACGGCGTCGGAGTCGACGACGAAGATGAACAACTTCGGAGGTTGAGGTGATGGCGACTGGGGATGGGCGACGGTTATTGGGGACGCAAACGAGGAGGTGGGTCCAACGGCGACGGTGAGATGAGCGGCGACGGCGTCGAAGTCGACGACGAAGATGAACAGCTTCGGAGTCGCTAGGGTTCTTGACTGGAGATGGGCGACGGCTACTGGGGACGCGGACGGAGGAGGCGGGTCCGACGGCGATGGCGAGATGAGCGGCGACGGCATCGGAGTCGACAACAAAGATGAACAGCTTCGGAGTCGCTAGGGTTCTTGGTTGAGGTGACAGCGACTAGAGATGGGCGACGGCTGCACGGGGACGCGGACGGAGGAGGCAGTCCGACGGCGACGGCGAGATGAGCGCAACGGCGTCGAAGTTGACGGCGAGGAAGAGCTTCAGAGTCGCTAGGGTTTGTTTGAGGTGAGAAGAAGAAATGGGAAAAGGTGAGGAGAGGGGTCAACTTTTGCTGATGAAGAAGTAGGAAAAAGAAAACAATTTCTATTTCTCAAACAGAAATAAAAAAGTTACAATTTCTAGCTTCTGATTTCTCCTCCAAAACAATTTCTGAAGAAGAAATTTGTTTAAGAAATAGATAAATCAATTTGCGTTACCAAACGAGTTTCTATTCTAAACCTGTTTCAGGGAATAGAGAAATTGAGAAATTGAGAAACAGAAATTTTAGGGCGTGCATGATTGCCCACAATTTCTATTCCGAAATTGTTTTTTTATTCTAGAACAATTCTGGAATAGAAACTGTTTGGTAAAATTATTCCACTTTTCTATTTCAAAATAGATTCTTTTCCAAAATAGATCCGGACTAGAAATCGAAATAGAAAATATCTATTTTTCTATTTTTGAAACAAAAATGAGAAATAAAAAAAATTTTCATTATTCATCGCCGTTGCCGCCACCGATCGCCTCTAGTCGCCGGCCACCGGTTGCGCCGCCGTCATCGCCAAGCCGACCGCCGATCGCCGGCCGTTGGTCGCCGCCGCCGCCGCCACCGAACGCCAACGGATGCCGCCGCCGTCGGACGCCGCTGACGCCGACCGACCGACGCCGCCGCCGCCCAGACGCCCGCGCCGTCGGGCGCTAAACGCCGGCCGCCGCCGGCCGCTAAACGCCGCCGGCCACCGCCATCCGAAAGAAAGAAATTTTGTGTCGTTATCAAACGAATTTCTATTTTTAGAGTAGAAATTTTGATCGTTATCAAATGGTTATTTTTGCTTAAAAATTCTTCCAGAATTAGATATTTCTGTTCCAAAAATTATTTCTGGAACAAAAATGATTTCATGCGCGCCCTTACATGCTAGAGTTTAGATGAAGTAGTTTAAAAACTTATTTACGTCCACAATCAAGAACAGTGTATTTATGATAAAGTATTTCCCGCGGCATCACGCGAATTTTTAAGCAACGACCATCGTCTTGGTACGTCCCGACGCCGCGCCCTGCTCCACAGTCTCTCGGCTTCAAGCGAAAATCATGCGACTGAAACTACGATGTTCGCATCGCCCAGGAATCAACTGCCCCTCTTCAGGTTCGCTCATCCTTCGCTCTTCTTGGCACCGCTCTCGCGACACCGCCGCCACCAATCCACTCATCCGCCGCCGCCGCCGCCGCGAGAACCTACGTCCCTAGATCACGAGCTCGATCGAGTGTGCGTATCGGACCGGTCGTTCTGGACCAGGAAGATACACGAGCTCTGCACCCGCCACCGGAACGTCGACGCCGCCCTCCGCCTCCTCGACCACCTCCGCCTCCGCGGCTACCGACCCGACCCGCTCAACCTCAGCAGCGTGGTCCACGCTCTCTGCGACGCGGGCCGGTTCGAGGAGGCCCGCCGTCGGCTCGTCTCCTTCGTTTCGTCTGGTCATGTCGTCCCGGACGAGCGCACCTGCAACACGATCGTCGCTAGACTGCTCGATTCTCGCGACCCACGTGGCACGTTGCGGGTCATAAGGTGTTTGGCTGATGTCAAGCCCGGGTACGTGTGTTCCTTGACTAATTTTAACCGCTTGATTGATCAGTGGTGCTGCATTTCGAGACCCAATTATGGGCATAGGGTGTTTCTGGATATGAAGAGCTGGGGGCATCGTCCGAGCTGCGTTTCCTACACCACTTTGATCAATGGGTATTGTAAGGTGGGCGATGTTAGGGCTGCACAGAAGCTGTTTGATGAAATGGTTGAAGAAGGTATAAGGCCCAATTCTTTGACATATAGTGCGTTGGTCAGTGGTTTTCTTCGACGGCGAGATGGGGAGAGGGCAAGGGAATTGATTCTGAGGCTCTGGGAGGTAATGAAATGCAAAGAGGACTCGTTTGTGAGCAATGCTGCTTTTGCGGATCTTATCGATTCTTTGTGCACAGAAGGGTTTTTCGATGAAGTGTTTCAGATTGCGGAAAGTATGCCTCAAGGCCTGAAAGCTGTCACGGAGGAGCATGCTTATGGGCAGATGATAGATTCTCTTTGTAAAGCTGGAAGGCATCATGGAGCTTCAAGGATCGTCTATATAATGAGGAAGCGGGGGATCTCACCGAGTTTAGCATCATACAATTCTATTGTTCATGGGCTTAGCAAGCAGGGTGCTAGCATGAGAGCTTACCAGCTGCTAAAGGAAGGGATCGAGTTTGCTTACTTACCTTCTGAGTATACTTACAAGGTTCTGGTCGAAGCTCTTTGCCAGGAATCTGACCTTCCCAAGGCAAGGGAAGTCCTGCACGTTATGCTGAATAAGGAAGGTGTGCAAAAGACAAGGGTCTATAACATTTATCTGAGAGCTCTCTGTCTTGCGAATAACCCAACTGAGCTCTTAAATGCGCTTGTTTCGATGCTTCAAAGTAATTGTCAGCCCGACGTTATAAGCCTTAACACGATCATTCATGGGTTTTGCAAGACTGGGAGAGTGGAAGATGCTCTAAAAATTTTACATGATATGATCACCGGTAAATTCTGTGCTCCAGATGCTGTGACATTCACTACAGTTATTTCTGGTCTGCTGGATGTTGGAAAATCCCAGGAAGCTTTAGACTTATTACGTCATGCTATTCTTGCAGAAAACTCTAAACCTTCTGTTGTGACATACAATGCTGTTCTTCGTGGATTGTTCAAACTTAGTAAAGTAAGGGAAGCAGAAGATATATTTATTAGCATGAAAAATCATGGTGTTGCGGCAGATTGCATGACCTATTCTATTTTAATTGATGGTCTATGTAATTGTAATCAAGTAGACAAAGCTAAGAGGTTATGGGACGATGTTATCTGGCCGTCCAAAGTGCATGACAATTATGTTTATGCAGCCCTGCTCAAAGGAATATGTACACAAGGTGATCTGGACGGGGCTTGTCATTTTCTTTATGAACTGGTAGACTCTGGGGTTTCTCCGAATATTTTTTGCTACAACATTCTGATTGATAAAGCCTGTAAATTAGGTTTGAAAAGAGAAGCTTATCAAATTCTTGGTGAAATGAAGAAGAATGGTCTGGCTCCTGATGCTGTTACATGGAGGACACTTGACAAGTTACATAGTTGTGTGAAAGTGCTATCTTACTCTGAGGATTTGTCATCACAATCTGAAGGGAGTCTGCCTGAGTTGATCAGGGAAGAAAGGTTTAAGTATTCATGATGTTATCAGGAAAGTATTAAAAAAGGTTTGCCTGTTTGGCATAAACACATTACTGGATCTCTTCTATTCCCAGTGCTTACCTGTGGAAGTGTAATTGAAGCAACGCGATTCATCTGATGCCAGAGAAATGGTATAATAAGATATCGGTTCTATGACCAGAATTGTGGCTGCTAGGTCACTGTGCTTACTTAAAATGAGAAAGAACTGATGTATTATGGGCTGATGGCCTTTGCTTTTGGCATATTAGAAGATTTAGTGAAGGAACCTGACTTCTTTAACTCCATTGGCTTCTGTGCCACCTTTCTTGCGGAGGAAGTCTTGCACCGATACGACTCTAGCTGCTTCCTCAACTTCCTGGGGTTCAGACTCTGCTGCTGTCATCCATTCACTGACCTTGCTTCAGCAATTAACCAGTCTTTCTCTAGCATCTTGTATGTGAAATGATTGTCCGTTCATTCTCATTCTTACAAATTTATGGTAGTCAACCTCTAAGATTAATCACAGAAGGTTGATTTATGAGTGTTTCTGGGGTTGACACTCTGCTAAGCTGCATTGTGATGGAGCTGACATCATATATCTCTGATTTTGCCGAGCTTGATCCTTGAGATGCATCCAGGAACCTGTTACCAGTGAAGTCATGCTTAATTGTGGATCATCTCAAATAAATTTGACTATTTTCTTTAGGAACATGAAATTTCGCCAATATGTCAGAAGGGAAAACAGTGCAAGAAGCCAGTCAATGATAAAATGTTCCATTTCAAAGCAAGAGTAAACATAGGCAGCAAAGGGATTTTTGTGCCATTTATGGCAATGCAGGTGACATATTGCAAGTCAATTTTTGCTCAGTAACTCAGATGTATATAATCGATCAGAAGAATTTGACTTGCTCAATTTTGTGTACATTGAATTTAGCCATCATAGTGCTGAAAAGAGCTGGGCTTGACAATCTGAGGTACTTAAGTACTTGTCTAGTCTGATGTCAATGATTGGCTGCTTTTCCTTGTATAGGCAGATACACTTCTATATGCAGGTCCAACAAATTTTACAGTTAATTAAGTTTGTCATTAGTGCATTTCTCGATATCCCTCCTGTACAGTGCTCTTTTGTTTGGTCCAACATTGTAGCATGCGTAATTGCATTTAGGCAGGCTTTATGAATAACACAGAAACTACAGTTACAAGCCAATGAGCGTAAGAAACCATGTGTAATTCATCGGAGCCTCTCTCTTTGCCTGCTTTCTTGTGTCTGTAAATCGCATCTCTTATGCTGTAGGAGTTGCTTTTGGCAATATGTACTTTTCAAGTCGAGGACCTAATGCCTTACTTCCATATAACTTTTTCAAGGCGTGGTCTTAGCATACATAGTAGCACTACGTTTTTGCTGGAACTGCAGAGTGCAGACTACCAATTGAATCTCGGCACCCTTTTCATGTGGCAGGGTCCCCCAGCAGTTCTCCTCGGGGCTGGCTTCTCGTTCCAGGCTGCTCATGTAGTGAATGGCATGCAGTGGCCTTTGCCTAACTGCTTGTGCACCGAGCATGCCAATGCATTGGCCCGCTCACACCCACCTTGCGTTCGATGGTCGTTACTGAGAATAACAAAGCAGGTGAGTACTTCAGTATCGCCTCCGTTTCTTTTGACTTCTTGTTTATGACCCTTGGGCGCAAGAGGAGAACGTTCTCCTTAATTTTAGTTGTATCTGTCCTTATTTATTTACCCCATTTCCGCATTCGGTCATGGAATTTATGCTTCGCAAAGGATAACCAAACCTTCTCCATTGCCAAAAAATTGCTTACGTGTCATCAAAGATTTCATGATGAGAAAATATTAAGAAAATGATATGGATGGTCCCTGAATTTTGGCTTAATGTGTAGCATGTTCCGTAGGCTTTTAATTTGTTTAACGTGGTCTTTGAACTATTGATAAATATTTAATATGATCATTTTGTGTGCTCAAATGACAAGTTAAACATTATATGATGACATAAACTAGGGTGTTAACACGTCTATCGTTATTTAATTATGCGTGTAAAATATGGGTTTTGACCTCGTCAAAAATAAATAAAAATAAATAAATAAAAAAGGTAGAAGCTTCAGCGGAGAGAGAGAAATCGAGAGTTTTTGGGAGAGAGAGAAAAGAGAAGAGAGAGAGAGGAAGAAAAGAAAGAAAGAAAAAGAAAAAGAAAAAGGAATAGGAGGAGATAAAAGGGAAAGAGAGAAGAAAAGAAGGGGAGAGAGAGGGACGGCAGAGGGCTCAAGCACAAAGAAAAAAGAAAGAGAGAGAAGAAGAAGAAGAGAAGAAGAAAAGGGGTTTCATGCGTTTTCATCATGGAACCTCACCAGGCCACCTCAACTATGTAATGCAACGCCTGGTAAGCGCTTATGCCACCCATTCGTTCAATCAGAGTAATTTTGGACCTAGGACTTGAAATTTAGAATTTTGGAAACATCGAGTGGCAAAATATGATTTTTGAGTCGTTGAGCTGTGTATTTTTGTAGAAATGATAGCTTAGGATGTTGTGGAGCTGTGGGATTTTACGGATTGTGATTTAAGCTCACGTTTTGCCCAAAACAAAATTTTGAAATTTATTGCGTGTGCTGAACAATGCGACCAGAACTTCAAGGCTATATTTTGTTGATTTTCGGCTGATTTTGGGTTGGCTAAATTGGGGTTCTTGTAGTATGTTGGATGAGCTTTCCATTGACTATAAGTACACTTGAAACGGAGTTCGGCAGAGAAAATTATGACATGATGAAGTTTCGTGCTCAAGCTTCGCGCTAAGGACGGCTTTGAGTAATTGTTTTGGTTGAGTGATTTATTAGCGCGTAAGTGTCGTTTTATCGATGAATAAGCATAATTTAGTCGAGTCGTTAGTTGGAGAGTAGTATATTATTTGGTCTTAATATCGTTTTCGATTTATTAATAGGAACACGAGTGCGTTGGCTCACCTAACCACATAGGTTGATTTTCGACTTTCCCAAGTGAATGGTGCTATCTTTTCTAAGAATTTATAAGGTCACGTCTTCAAAATGATAAAGATTTGATATTTTATTAGTTATGAATAAGCATGCTTATTGTTTTACCCAAAAAAAAAAAAAAAAAAAAAAAAAAAAGGCATGCTTATTGCATAAAAGTTGAATCGGACATTTACTACATTTTGATATTTGAAAATAGTGGTGAGAACTTTTTGATGAATATAAATTCTGTTTGATAAACGAAGTTGAGAAATATTACATGTTTTGGGTTTGTGAAATCATTTCACAAAAAGCTCAACTTTGAAATGATTCATGAAAGGTTATATAGTTATTGATTTGTAATAAGATTTTTGAAATGTATTTGATTTGAAATTGATTTATGAGATGGATTTTGAAATTATTTGAGAATATTTTATGAAAAGTATTTCTGGTGGATAAGTTGAGTTGCGAAATCTTTTGGTGATATATGAAATGTTTTATGGATTTGGTTTGAGAATTATTGTTGTTCTGAATTGATGTGGATGCTCAATATCGCTGTAAGCCTAGCGAGGGGCTTGTGAGTATGCGCATACTATTGTAGGATATTCTTGTGAACCGAGCTACCGGCTAGTAATAAGTGGAGACCATGGATATGTGGTATGAGATTAACTAATGGAATGGACCATTGGCGTGTGAATTAATGAGATTGATCAATGGATTAGACCATTGATATTTATTTTGATATTATCGTTAAATGATTAATTTTGTTGTTACGTACTTATTATTTTAATGTATGTTTGTTATATCCTGGATTTGAGTTAAAAGAGTTTTGTAAATATGCATAATAGATGCTCAATCTAAGATGTACTACTTACTGAGCTATGGTTGTTCACCCCTCTATTTTCTAATCTTTTTTAGGTTCAATGTTATTTGAGTAGGTACGAGAGCGATATGGATGTGGGGACTTTTAGGAGTTGGATTTTGAGAGCTTTGAGGTTGCATCTTGGGAGCCTTGAGGTTGCGTCCTTTGAGTAGAAGGACGGCCGTGTCATCCCCCATTTATGATGGTTTTGGGGTGTGACAATGCGAGTTACAATATTATAGTTTAAGATGGATATCTTATGTGGATAATACATGTCAGGTATTCATGAATCATTTGTATCTTTTTCTCAAAAAAATTATACTAATTGCTTTAACTACAATTTTAATATTGAGATAAATGCATGACTTTTAAAATGTACAATCATATCTTAAAACTTGGTAAATTAATACAATAAAGTCTTTTTGTTAGCTCCGACCAAGAAAATAAGGGTAAAGCTAAGTCATTTGGTCCAAATCTGATTTTTTTTAATTAAATTGAAAAATATGCTAAATTTAAATTATGAAAATAGAAAAATTAGACCCCACCTTCACCGCACTAAAGCCGGAAAAGGCTGGTTTTTGTTCATAGTGGGGGTGATGGTCAATATGGGTCGCCACACCTTAGCTAGTGATTGGAAAAAAAGTTAAATTTGGATCGACATCTGTTTTACCCACACGAGATAGCTAAAAAGAAAATAAAAAATCTTAGCATCTTTCTTTAGCCAATATAAAGAAAGAATTTGATTGTATTAATTTGACTGATTTTATTATTTGATTATAATTTTTAAAAGTTTTAAAATTTAACTGAACCATGAGGAATTTCAGAATTTCTGGCGTATTTATCCGGTAATATTTTGCTATATTTAAAAGTATTTTCCAGGGACGCGTGGACGATAATTGAGGGAGTACAAATTTGATATTTAATTCAAAAGCGAGGACCACTCGAGTCGACGCGTTACCACGTGACTAAAGTCGACACTCGACAGGTGTCCTTTTATAAGAAGAAGCTCTGACTTTTCGTAAATTCTTTTTCTTCTCGGTCGAACGATTTAATCCCTTTTTTTCTTTTCTTTTTTGGGGTCGGTGGATGTTGCTTACTTTAAATGGCAGCGATTGCTCTCGCATCAAATTCCACCACTCTCCATCTTCATCTTCATCTTCCATCGGTTTTCCGAATCGAAGCTCCACGCCTAACCAAATGGCGTCCAAGCCCCCCAGCCTCAGCCTCAAGGAGGCGAGCGAGGGCGACCTCCAGAAGGTCTTCAACCAGTTCGACGCCGACGGCGACGGCAAGATCTCCCCGCCGAGCTCTCCGGCGTCCTCTCCGCCACCGGCTCCGCCTCCTCCCCCGCCGACGTCCGCCGCGCCATGGC
Organism: Eucalyptus erythrocorys; assembly: GCA_014182555.1. Lineage (NCBI taxonomy): Eukaryota > Viridiplantae > Streptophyta > Magnoliopsida > Myrtales > Myrtaceae > Eucalyptus > Eucalyptus erythrocorys. The sequence goes on along the minus strand of CM024607.1, from coordinate 31,175,788 downwards.
GGACATCGACTCCGACAAGGACGGCTTCATCAGCCGCGCCGAGTTCGGCGTCTTCTGCCGGTCCGGCTCCTCTTCCTCCGAGACGGAGATCCGGGACGCCTTCGACCTGTACGACCAGGACAAGGACGGCCTGATCTCCGCGGAGGAGCTCCACCTGGCGCTCAACCGGCTGAGCACCAAGTGCTCCCGCGAGGACTGCGTGAGGATGATCCAGTCGGTGGACAAGGACGGCGATGGGAGCGTTAACTTCGAGGAGTTCAAGGCGATGATGACGGATTCCATTCCTGGTAACGGTGGATCTGTGGCCTGAAATTGGATGATTTGGGGATATTGCGGAATCTCACTTGAATCCGCCTTCTTATATATCGTCTTCTTAGCTCCTCGTGACTAGTGAAAACTCGTATGCGTATGTTTTTGCATCATGCCTGGAAACAAAATCGTATCGATTTCATCCATCTGCTGTGACTTACTTGTGCCATTTAGAATAATGCATGTCCTGTATCCATTTCGATCCTTCTGCTTCGGCTCAGTGTTTTCGATTCGAAGCATGAAGAATCAGCAGAATCTGAATCAGCAGAATCGGAATTAGATTGCCTTTTTAAGGCATTCGTTTAAATCTAAGGGGTGTCGTGGGTTGAGTCGAGTTATGGACCGATTGTCGGTTCCGTAATCACGGTCCACTGGGCTTAATCGCTATTTCATCCTCCATTAATTTGTGTATTGAGTCGGTAATATTGAAACTGAGTTCGAAGGTTCTGCATCCGATTCCTTCAAGTGGAGGAAGTGGATTCCTGTGACGGTAGGGAGTTTTTCTTTTTGGTCGGAAAGTGGGGAGTCCCACTCGATGAAAACGTGGAGAGTGGAGAAAATATTAGGTGCGCCGGGCGCTCCACGTCACCGTGCTCCCGCCCAATCATGATGCGACACGTGTCGTCACGTGGAGATGAGTCCCGCTTTTTTTTAAGCCACCGGGGCGCCATTTTCAAAAAATTTCGAATCGAACAAGTGAGGGTTTCTTCTTCTTCTCTTTCTTCGCGCCTCTCTCACTCTACCCTCCCTCTCTCTCTCTTCGACGAACTCTCTCGCTCTTCCGTCCTCTCTCTCCGACGAGCAGGACCCGATCTCCCAGTCTCTCTGTGCCCTCCCTCTTTCCGACCGGCGAACCACCGCCAGTAACCGACGAACCACCGCACCGGACCAGCGAGGGGACCGCGAGACCTAGCTCCCTCCCTCTGCCCTCCCTCTTTCTGACCGGCGAACCACCGCACGAGACCGGCAAGAGGACCGCGACATCCCTCTCTCTCTCTCTGCCCTCCCTTTTTCCGACCGACGAACCACCGCACGGGACCGGCGAGAGGACCGCGAGCAATCGACGATCCATTGCACCGTCTGCATGTGACTGGCGAGAGGACCGTGACCTCCCTCTCTCTCTCTCTGCCCTCCCTCTTTCCGACCGGTGAACCACCGCGAGCAAATCAGATGTTTTTGTTGAGATCTCCCATCGTCGCCTTCATCTTCTTCTTTCCCCCCCTGTTTTTTTTTTTTTTTTTTTTTTCCCTAGTGTTCTGACGGTGGATCTGGATTTGCATATGGAGGATGACGTGATGTCTCACATCAACCTCGATGGCTTCTTCGACGACCTTCCTGAGGCCGGTGATGTCATCGGCGCGTGCTCCTTGACGAACGCGTCCTCGTCGTCTCCAGACTCAGGGCTCTCGCGATTCGATGAGATCGAGAACATCCTGATGAAGGACGACGAGGGCGGCGGAGTTGTCGGTGGCGGGATTAGGGCTGATTCGAGCCAGGAGTCCTGCGATAGGTTCCTCGCTGACGTGCTTGTTGACTCCCCCGGAGATGGGTCCGCGGAGATAGCCGACGGGTCCGACGACAAGGAGGACCCTGGATGGTCGGATGACGGCTGGGTCGAGGCTGCGAAGGTTGATGGGGCTAACGGTGGCAGTGAAGCCTATGAATTTAACGGTGGCGCATACGCCCTCCGTGAACTCGACATGTACTCCCTCTGTCTCTGTCTCTGTCTCTCTGTTTACCGTGCGGCATGATTGATGGAGGGTTGTCGGCAGTTTGTTAGAATTCTTCTTGAATTTGGAGATTGGTACATGGAGGATTAGTTACTTAGGAATTGTTTGATGATTAGCTTATGATGTGTCTCTATGGATTCCTGAACTTTTGCTGACTGAATTGTCCGCAGTTCAAAGATTTGTTGGGGCTGCCATATTACCGATGAAGGGCTGTATAGAATTTCTCTGACGAAATGTGCGGCGAAGCTTACGTCCATCTCTCTTTTGGGGATGACAGGGGTCACCGACCAAGGTCTTGTTCAGCTGGTATGTTTGTTGTTTCGAATTGATGGTTCGCTTCTGCAGATGTTATGTATGCAGGCTTTAGTCTTGTTCTGTGGTTGGAGCGATTTCTGGGTGTTGATGGTTGTTTCTTCATTCATAGTTCTGATACTAGTGTTCATGACCGATGGTGTCGGTCTTGCTCGGTAGTGATATTCTGCAATCTGATAGAAATCCGTGCAAGCACTTGAAATTGTCAATGTACCTTGCTTTGTTGATGATTATCCGTTTTATTCGCATGCCACTTGTCTATGGGATAACTGAGCCTGAAGTTCTCTCACAATCCAGTCCTAACTTTTTGGAAAAAAAAGTGTGACAAATGAGTCCTTTCGACGCACGAGGCTTAGAACTTCTTGTGTGCTTTCCCCATCATCTGATGTATGCTAGTCGGTATATCCTGAGAGACCTGCTTTTTAGATCGATGAAGCGTCGCAATAGTTTGTCACTGAGCATCATTTTATAAAACAATCGCAATCCATACTCCTGATCTTTTGTCTCCACACGTGCTCCCTCCTGGAAGTGTTGTGTAGCGTTGTCCACCTCATATGTATGTAAGTTTAGCTTCCTGATTGAGCCATTTTTGCAGATTGCAAGAGCTACTGCTTTGCAACATCTGAATATTGGCGGCACATTCATCACCGATGAATCATTATATGCAATTGCTAAAAGCTGTCCACATCTGAAGGTGAGTTGCTCTGGGTGTATACTTCTATGTTTGTGAATGACTATGATAATCTTTCCTCTCCTTTATAACAGCTGTTTTAATTTCCAGTAGTTTATAGGTCTTGAAGTTCTTGTTGCTTGTACATGTTGATGCTTTTAATTACATCGTGTTAGTTCTTTTCCTTGCAGAGCATTTTCCTATGGAGCTGCCGTCATGTGACTCAGAACGGGCTTCTTTTCCTTGTAAATAGATGTCGCAAACTCGAATCAATCAATGTCCGAGGAACAAGAGTTCCTTTAGATTTTTTTGTCAATCTGCTTACCATAAATCCAGGTCTTGAGATAAAATAAAACAAATGCAACTATTCTCAAGTGTTACAATGGTCTCTTCTGGCCGGCAAAGCTGTACATGATTCTTCCTGCTGTGTCATAATTGCTTTTGTACAGATTTATACAATTGTAAAGAAGAAACTGATGAGCCCTGGTGGACTTACGTTCATCAGCAGCAATAAGATTTGTATGAGGATTTATTCAGCTCTTCAGTAAATAAAGAGTTTCCAAGTAAACAACTCTTGTGGTTGAATTCTGCGATAATCTCTGGCCACTGCTATAGCAGTAGCATGTTCATAAACATTTTAAGTCGAGACTGCTGTAATCATTGGACGAAGCAACATGTCGTGTAGTGTTTGTCTTTGCTCCTCAACCTGTCGATGGGTATCCAGCCTTGAGACCTGTTTAGTTTAGACGGCTTTAGCATTGGTAGGCAAGGTCTGGATGATGATGTTCGGCTTAGAAACGTTTGTGTGAAGTTCTTGCCAAAACTGACCGATTGTATTTGACGATAAAAACGTTTCTGTGCAATCCTTGTAGGCGTGGGTTTTGCCATGGGAAGTCGAGGTTTATATCACTTTCTCTAAATTTCATTGCTGATCTCCTGATGCTTATGCTTGTCAACATTTGGACACTCATCTTCTTTCGTGTCTTGATTATATCATTTCCAAGCCCTGCCCAGGTAACGTGAAAAGACTAGTTTATCAACTGTGTTACAGCTTTGTAATCTAAACTTTATGACTGGTACAAAACGAGACCTAAAACAAGTTAAAAATCCATTTATGAGACAATGAACTTACCCTCACTTAGGTGCATGTACTCTAAAAACGATTCTCTCGTACTTGGCACTTTCTTTTTGTCTGGCAAAATAACATATTTTCGCTTGCTCATGTCGCTGGAGAGTTAAGGAAAACCAAAGACTTTATGCAATCATATAGTATTGCTTGGTCGTTGAGAGTCTCCGCCCGTTGTCTTATATCGTTTTACCTTTTGCTTTTTGAATAATGTTGCGACGTTTGTACTAGACTGTACTTTTGATTTTAAACCACTATATCTTTCACCATATATAAATCTAGGGAAAAAACCACCAAAAACCCCAAACTTTGCGCTCGAGTGACACATTTACCCCAAACTTTTTTTGTGTCGTGAAAAACCCCAAACTTTTCAAATCAAGTGACACATTTACCCCAAACTTTTTTTTTGACATCAAAACCCCGAACTTTCCAAGTGTGACACATTTACCCCAAAATTGGAGGGCATTTTGGTCTTTTCATTTTTAAAATTTTTTTTTATTTTTTTTTTTTCTTCTTCTTCCTCCCTCCGCCGGCCATGGCGGAGCCGGCGGAGGGAAGCCGGCGCCGCGAGGGTCGCCCTCGCCCGATGGGGCGAGGGCCGCCCGACGCCCCACGCCCTCGCCCCACGCGAGGGCGACCCGCCGCGCCGCCATGGCCGGGAGGGAAGAAGAAGAAAAAAAAAGAAAAACAGAAACTAAAAAGACAAAAATGCCCTTATGGGGTAAATGTGTCACGGTTTGAAAAGTTTAGGGTTTTTCACGGCACGAAAAAAAGTTTGGGGTAAATGTGTCACTCGGGACAAAGTTTGGGGTTTTTGGTGGTTTTTTCCCATAAATCTATGCACATGAATTCACATATAATTTTCTTAGGAAACCGAACCCCTTCAACATGGCATTACCAATATTTAGGGAAAAGTGCCAAAAAGTCCTAAACCTTTTGCCTTTGTCCGATTTAGTCCTAAACCTTTTTTTGGTGCCGATTTAGTCCTAAACCTTTTTATGTTGTGCCAATTCAGTCCTTTCCAGCCAATTTTGGCCGGATTTTGCTTGATTGGACGCCGGCCGGGCCGACGTGGCCTTATCGGCGCGTGGACAATTTTTAATAATATTTTAATATTTTTTTTATTATTTATTATTTATTTTTTTATTTTTTTATTTTTTCCCTCCAGCCGGTCGCCGGACCGGCGACCGGTTGGAGGAAAAAGAAAAAAACAAAAATAAAAATAAAAATAAAAATATTTAAAAATATTTAAAAATATTAAAATATTATTAAAAGTTGTCCACGTCGGGCCGACGAAGGCCACGTCGCCGGCCGGCGTCCAAAAAAATCCGGCCAAATTGGCCGGAAAGGACTGAATTGGCACAACGTAAAAAGATTTAGGACTAAATCGACATCAAAAAAAGGTTTAGGACTAAATCGGCACAAAGGCAAAAGGTTTAGGACTTTTTTGGCACTTTTCCCCCAATATTTATTGCTAGTTCATGATCGAATGAAGTGCCTCATACTGACAACATCGGCAAATTGGCCACATGGGTTTACCATTAATATGAAGTTGATGGAAAACCAATTAGAGTAAGAGTAACTTACAAATCAATGGCCGTTGCGATGAATGGCTTACACCTTACACGACTTTTCCTATGTATTGTAGTTATGATTCTATCGAAGATAATCAAGAACTTCGGCATTCATCAAAGTTAGCAAATACCAGTACCAACAGGCCTGTCCAGCAAATACACGAACATCTGAAATGGACTACTAACTTTTATTTGATGCAAGTGAACATATATACATACTACCAGTCCATCGTCCCGCAAAATACATGGGCAATGGCTTTGCACCTCAGATGTGGCTTTGCCCTGCTCGCTTCGTAGTTTTGCAATAACCTAATATCCTCGTGGAGAAATAAATTACTTAGTACAAGTGGAAGATGTATCCAAAACCTAAATAAAAACCATATACCCCCCAAACGCAAATGAACCTCGTGGGTATGAAACCGAACTAGGCCGAGCATAATCTACAGATCTCAAGCTAAATCCTCGAGGTCAGCTTTTTCAGTCATTGAGTCTTCACTCGCGGAATTAAAACTCTCTGAGTTGCACATAGTAGCAACCTTCAAAACAATGCGCCGTTGCTCAAGGTGAGTGGTCTTCTCTTAGATATCCCCACCATGTTGCTTCCCAAGGAAAAATTGCGACTTCTGTCCAACATGTGACTGGATGCGAAGATATTTCTACGCCTTCTGCTATAAGCATTTTTTGATTTTACGATCTCTTTAACAGATGAAGAAATAGAAGCATTTGCTAAGCTCGTGAAAGATTTTCACTTGCCATCATAGAACTTCGATATGCCCCTCCTGCAAATATTCAAAAGCAACCATAATCAATACAATGAAATGAATGCTTTACGTGGCCTAAGCTAAGAATTTACTGATTCAATTAAACACCATGACCGATTACCAAAAGATCCACCAAAAAGTCCATGAGCATAAACCAACTGCTTCAATTGATGTTACACTTCCCACCTTTACCCTTCTCCGCTCAAACAACCACCTGCACCCAAGGAAAAAATAAAAATAAAAATAAAAATAAAAAGAAGAAACTTGCTGTGTTAAATGGTAATTGGCTCCACACAGTCAATGGTGTCAACTCACAGCAATTTAATCTTCTTTTATTGCTTCCCCCGCTTGCTTTTCCTTTTCCATTGACTCTTAAGAATGAGGATGCATGACATTATTTACCACTTTGCTACTACAGGGGGAGGTTTATCTGCCACCACAGCAAGTTTTTGGACATGAAAAGGGAACATGAGTTCTTGATTTTTAAACTAAATTGTTATAAGGAGCACCGATACCGAATAGAATCCACTAGGGAGTCAGCTTCCTTGAACTAAAGGTCATAAACAATTCATGTGCTGCATTAACCACAAGCGCCTAAGTAGTGACCGAGCAGGTGACTCTGCAAACTGCACTGTCCCCTTATCACAGAACCCAAACAAGTCCAGTGGCAGTGGACAGTGCAGGTTGCACATTCAAGGCTGATGTGACCATGCTTAGAGCTTTTCAACTACTAAAACTCAACTTTGGACAAGGCATCATTACCTCAAATTGTTCAACAATGTCTGGAACAGCAAATTACTAATGACTTGTCAAATACAATTCTAGTGCAGACAATCACCTCATTGCGTGCCTCTACACCTTCTTCATTGTCACCTCGAAAGAAATCTGCAGACTGCAGGAAGAAACATATAATACAATCAAGCTGTTAGACCCCCGATGCATAACATGACCAGAAAAATTTCAATCTGATCAACAGGACCAGCTTCTGAAGTAACTAGTTATACTTTGTGTGCGATCCAATTAGCAAGAGTCAATCACAGCTTTTCACAATGGCCATGTTCAGCTTTTACAGAATGCAAATTATAAGAAAGACCTTCTGAGTGCCATATCCCACCAAACACTATTAAGTTAAAGGGCATAAACTGCTACCTGACATCTAAACTGAGCATATGACGAGCCACAAACTAAAGAAGATATATAGGCAAAGAGGGATCAGATAACCTAGTGCATATGTTTATTCAGCTCATTGTCAGCAGCAAAAGCAATTTGCAAAGTAATAGGAAGAATCATCATTGAATAAGACCAAGACTAAAGCAAACATGCACAATAAATCGAAGCTTACTTGATTAACTCCATGCTTGAGGCGCCAATACTGTGAAAATGACAATAAAATGAGTAATTCATGAAAGTTAGAGAACTGGGACCATTAAATAAACAGTTGTAACAGTAAGTTATACATTTCCAACATTGAAGTGCTTGGTATCATGGCCCAACCAACGAAGATATCGAGTAAGTTTTGCTGCAGTAAAAGTCTTACCTCGAGCAGGCAAGCCAACCTGAAGAATTAAGAACTCATAAGATTCCTTTCCATCAAAAAGTTTCCATGCTGCTTCACAGAGAATTTGCAAAGTTGACAGAATCTTCTATAACCTATGAAGATTACTTTTGGCCAAACTGGTGAGTTTCGGTAAAAATGCATATCTATGAAAATAAAAAATGAGTCACGTGAGGAGACAATAAACCTCTGACTGAAAAAGCAACCGTAATTAGAATAATGAGGCAAAGTGAAGCAGTAATATAAACTCAAGGTGACAAACTAACAAAAATTTAATCTCAAGAGGGCAATGTGAATCTGACATAAAACTTTAGGGGCAAACCATAACTCTCCCATATATAAAATTCAAAACCAGTACTAAGTAGATGACACAAATTAAAAGGACTGCAATTAGATGAGTGGTTTGAAGCCATTTTAGAGTCTATCAGGGAAATCAAAAAACACAGCATTCAGCCATTATCCCCCCAACTATATAAACATGTGGATGGTGCAATCACATCAATCAGTGATGTAACTAATTCTTTTCAAAAGAAATTACCAGGACAATTGCTAAATGTCTATCTTCCTTTGGCCCAAGCATCTGATCAGCTACGGCTGCAGCAGCCACAGCTCCAGCTGCTGGCATTGGATTCTAAATGATAGGAGACGAACTTGAGAAATTCCACCAGAAAAAAACTCATGATACGAAAATCAAGATATCAATCTGAAAAAACCTTGGTCTTTGTATTCAATTTAAGATGAAAACTGAAGGTAGTTGAACTTGCTGATTTGAACAATCTGGGAGATCCAACTCCTTGATCTACAAAGAGTCCCCGATGAGTATCCTGCTTTTGCAAAGGAGAAAATGTTCCAACGGACTTTGATTCAACCATGCCAGAACCAGAATACACCTTAGCTGGATCTGGGACAACTATCTCCATCTCCTAGCAAAATCAAACTAGAAAATAAGAACTAAAGGAGCAGGAGTTTTACGAGTGCAATTCTACTAAAGCAGTCACTACACAGACAGAGTAACTGCACATGGGTTCATTGTGATGTCAAAAAGTACAGTCAATTAATTGATCCGTGCTCATGCAAATAGATTTGTGGCAAATACAATGAGAACTAATGTTGCCAACATACGCTCGATAAACATATAATTATCACAGTGGTAGATCAAATAGTTTGATACAATTAAGACAAGGAGTCAAATTATACATTGAAGGAGTAACAAGTTTCCAGCCATGAGGACACGAGATAAGTCAGGAGATGAACCTTTATAGGTGCAGGCCGATCAACAGAAACACCACTATCCTTGATGGAATGTGAAGGATTGACTGAACCATCAGAATTAGAAAAAAACCAGAACGGGTTAAAGATCTTGGAGTCTCTGTCATGTTGGCAGCATAAACCAAACCAGAGTGTGTGGAAGTTGATGGAGCTGGGATAACATAATGTTCAAGATCAAGCTCCAAACTAACTGCAGATCCATTCTGGAGAAAAAAAAAAAGAGCAGAGAAAAGATAAACTTAGATGATTCCAACAAGAATCAAAACTAGCACAGTTGAAAATCTACCCTAATATGTTTTCTCACAAGGTGGAAATATCCCCCATTGTGGCAAATCTTGAGGACAACAACACCCCAGAACCAGTTGGATACTGCTAGGTATCATGGACAGGACGAGAGATCAGTGATCCCATCATTAGGTTTTCAACCATCATAGGTAAAAGCAGAGACATGAGGATAATTACATATAATAACATTTCTATCATAGATTACCCTCTCATGCAGCTACCAACAACGCATCTGAAACAAAGGTGTGCAGTTCAATAATTTAGCAATTTCCAAATTTAATCACCCATCGTGATATGCAGGCTAGCAAAATTTCATGTGAACAGAATCAGATGAAGGTATTATCAGATGACTATCTAAGAATATGGAACAAATATCCACAGGTCATCCCATCTTGATGTAATTAATTCACAGGTAATCCAGATAGGTGATAAGAAAGGTCAAGTTATGTTGTCAAAAATCTGTGAAATATAGTTCGAGGCATACATATTACATACCTCGATACCCATCTCAGGCACTGAGTTAATACTAACGTCTGGGATCCCACGAACAGTTGAAGGCTGGAGATTCTCCTGATAGGCTCTCCAACTGGCAGCAAGGTCAAATGGAGATACCCTATCGGCTTTAATGACAACGGGGTATTCAAGAACCTCATCGGCACTAAGCCTGAAAATCACAAGCCTCGTTTCCCCTCGTAAATTACCCCCAGTGAGGAGCCGGTTTGGACCTTCCTCAACTATAACAGGTGCATAGCTGTATTTTGGCTTCAAAAGGAACTTGAAATCCAGGGTCTCTATTATTAGAATGAAATGCAAAAATCATAATAGGAAATGTAAAAATCAATGCTCTCCTCTGTAAGCACCTAAGCTGACAAAGTTAGCCCCTTACGACTTAAAATCACAATTTTAAAAAGTAGTCAAACTTCCCATTTGAGGAAAAGAAGCACTGAGAAGGCGGCGGCGGTGGCGGAGATCGAGTATCGCCGGACGAGGGGGGCGCTCGGCTGGTGCTGGTCGTCGGCGTCGAAGGAGGCGGAGGTCGACGACGACTTCCGCGGCTCAAAGCCACTCTGGACCTTGGAGGCTAGCGGGAGATGCCAGGGCGGCGAGGAGGCGGCGGCGGCGGAGATCAAGTACCACCAGATGAGGGGGCGCTCGGCTGGTGCTGGTCGTCTGCATCGAAGGAGGCGGAGGTTGACGACGACTTCCGCGGCTCGAAGCCGCTCTGGACCTTGGAGGACAGCGGGAGCTGCGAGGGCGGCGAGGAGGCGGTGGCGGCGGCGGCGGCGGCGAAGATCGAGTACCGCCGGACGAGGGGGCCCTCGACCGGTGCTGGTCGTCGGCGTCAAAGGAGGCGGAGGTCGACAACGACTTCCGCGGCTCGAAGCCGCTCTGGACCTTGGAGGCCAGCGGGAGCTGCAAGGGCGAGGAGGCGGCTGCAACGGAGATCGAGTACCGCCGGATGAGGGGGCGCTCGGCCGGTGCTGGTCGTTGGCGTCGAAGGAGGCGAGGTCGACAACGACTTCTGCAGCTCGAAGCCGCTCTAGATCTTGGAGGCCAGCGGGAGCTGCGAGGGCGGCGAGGAGGCGGCGGTGGCGGCGGTGGAGATCGAGTACCGCCGAATGAGGAGGGCGCTCGGCCGGTGCTGATCGTCGGTGTCGAAGGAGGCGGAGAAAGATTTTTGTGAGAGAGACTTCGTGCGGGAGAAGACAGAAGAGAAAGGGGCACTTCAAATGCGAAGGGTGGGAGAAGGACGCGGCCATTAATGAAGGGAGAAGAAAAGGACGCGGCCATTAATGAAGAGAGAGAAGCACGCGGCAAAAATTTGGTTAAAAGAAAAAGTGGGACCCGGCTCCACGTGTCGACACGTGGCAAACCCTGATTGGGCGGGGCGCACGGTGACGTGGAGCGCCGGGCGCACCTAATATTTTCTCTGGAGAGTGCAATTATTGATAGCCAATACAATACTGGACATATTCATGTAGTCCTAGCTAGGGCTGTCAGACAAAAGGGGAAAACAAAAAAAAAGGAGCCCGGCCTATACCGAAAATTTTGGGTTTGGGCCGGGAATGGTATTATCCGTGCGAGTAGAGAGTTAAAAATCCAGTTGGAATTTAAGTAGCACCGCTCGCTACACGGCACAATACGTCGACACGTCATTTTTTAAAAAATAGAGAATTTTGACACGTTGAGACATGTTGTACATTAAATATATACGTTTTAATTCAATCAAATTAATTTGATTAAAATTCACGAATAAATAAATAATAAAAAAGAGCTTATAATGAATTTACACTTAAAACTAGAGCTGACAAAATGGGGCATAAATCCATATTGTGAGTCATATATAGGTCAAGTGAAAGTTAAATATAAGTTAAAAATGGGTCAAGTAAAAATTAAATATGGATTAAAGGTGCGTTTAGGAAGGCTTTTGGGGAAAGCCTTTAGGAAAATGTAAAGACATTTGAGTTAAAGGTATTTTCCAAAATGCAAAGTGCGTTTGGTAAAATTGTAGTTTGAAAGCCCATTTGAAGTATCTTTAGACAAAATGATGTTTGGGGAAATAACATTTACAAAGGGCTTTGATAATAAAAAAAATATCAAAAGAAAAAAAAAATTTTGACCAGTAATGGCAAATGGCCGGGAAGGGCAGGTGGTCGCCGGACGTCCACTGAAGACCACGGCGAAGGTTGCCGGACATCGGGCGACCACTGAAGACCATCACAGAGGGTCGCCGGACGTCAGGTGACCACTGAAGACCACCGCAAGAGTCACTGGACGTCGGGTGACCCCACCGCAACCCAGATCTGGGGCTGCGAGGTCTCACGCGACCTCGCGGCTCCCGAATCTGGGTCGCGGCGAGGTCGCACGACCTCCGGCAACCGTCGCGACCAAGATCCGGGGCGGCGAGGTCCTCTCGCGACCTCGCCGCCCTCGGATCCGGGTCGCGGCGAGGTCGGCGACCCAAACCTCGCCGCGACCCACGGCGATCGCCGTGACCTAGACAAGGCGGCGGTTGCACCACTCCTCGATAACGGTCGCCTGGGCCACCGCGACCATGCCGAGTCGTCGACGGTCGCTCACAGCTTCGAGGAACACGGGCCGCTCACAACTAAGCAGAACACGTCGTTGGCCCCCTCACAACAGGAAGAACCGATGGCGAAGATGAACAGTATCCTCCCAAGGGCAAAAGACGGCAAAACAAAATGTTCGTAAGGACAATTTCGGGAAAAAAAAAAATACATGAATAGTACCCGTGTGGCATGCCGAAAATGCTGAAAGCCTAAGGCAGGTTCCTTGCTGCCTTGGGCTTTCAGCATTGTGGAAGCCTAGCATTTGCACAATAGACTTAGAAGAAGTTTGGCAAACACCCCAACTTTGCCTCAAGGGCCTTTGAAGGCCTAAAGACCCTTGTGAATGCTAATTCCAAACGCAGCCAAGAATGGGTCAAATGAAAGTTAAATATGAGTCAGAAATGAATCAAGTGAAAGTTAATTTGAAGTTTTAATCTAATTAGCATATAGTAGAAGTGGATTTTCCTAAAATATTAATAGGTTTTAGCAAATACGGGTTGGGTCGAGTATGGATCACTAGATTTATACTACAGGAATATTGGTTAAAACGGGTTAAATATGTCAAATATAAATCAATCCATTTTCGACCCGACCCATACCCAACCTAACTCACCCATTTGCCACCCCTACTAAAAACATTAATTTACAATTTATTGATATCAGTTATTATTTTAATTTAACAATTCAATTATATTTCATTCCATTTCAATAAATCATGAAACTTGAAGGGAAAAAAAAGTAATTCACATTCCATTATTTAATTTAACATTTAATAACAAGTTGAAAAGAAATTTATATTTTACCATCAAATATAACAAGAAATCTTCATTTCCTCCTTTATCATTTTTTTTTTTTTTACATATTTACTTTTTAATTCTTGATTTATTGAAAATTTTTAAAATTGGCCACACGTGTGTTAGAATCACATGTGGAATCTTGGAATGTTGGAAGAGTTAATCACATGTCGGATTTTCTTACGCTTGTTAACTGCATTTCGGAACGTATCAAATCCCATATAACATAAAAGCTCTTGAAAAGTATTGGTATTTCATAGATTATAATTACGGTTTTAGTATAAGTCTATGACTCGAACCAAATTGAAATATGTAAAGTTGTCCAAATTGAGCCACATAAGTTTGATGGGTGTTTCAGCAAATGCCACATGCATGGCAATAGAAGTAATCTATCAAAAAGAGAAGTACACATAGATTGCATTTGATCCTTCAAATTCAGATTAGGATATGACAAGATAATGGGGGATTTGAAATCTTTCGAATAATCTCTGAATTGTAGAAATTTTAAATCAAATATTTAGGGCATTCTAAGATAGGATTTGAAATTTTTGAAAATCTACAACCTAAAATAGGATTGAAAATCTTTTAAAATCTTTTTTTCAATCTCTAAAAATCTTTGAAAATCTTTGAAAGTCTCATCTCCGATAGGCTCTTCGTGTACGTGGGAACTCAAATCCTGTAGACCACTGTCATCCACACGCAGTCCCGGGAAGATCGACCTTAGAAGCTTGACGATTTTCAACAAACGTGACCTCTTTCATATTAAGCAAAATTTTAAACTTAAGGTGAGGTTTCATGTAGCACTTGATACACACCTAGTTCAGAGTCAACCGAGAGAGAGATCATGGAACAATGGAGGTCGAGAACGAGTAGGAATCGAAAGATGATCTGAAATGATGGAAAAGCTGACTACTCAACCAAAAAAGAGAGGGAGCCACGAATGAGTTGGTGAGCCCTAACCTTCCAAAAGAGCCATGAGCAAAGGCATTGACAAGAATACTCAAGGATGTCGGAGTGAGGACCCTAACGGTGGATGGCCCCCAAAATGTTGGGTGAGTGCCGCCGATGAGAAATGCCAAGGACAATGAGTCTAGACTCTAGCTTGAGGTGGGGGTTTTCCTCGTGCATGGGAATTGTTAAGTTAATTATTAAAATTTTATATTCAATCCGGGCTTATTTCACCTCCTAAGTTGAATTACTTATTTGGCATTCTATCTAATTACCAAAAATGTCACCGAACACCGGATATGATAATTTGTTATCATCCAGACTCAAATCCAAACCATCAGCCAAGCTCCTAAAAATTTGGCTCAATGTACAATGTCATTCTTAAATATTCGATCTAATTCTTAAATTATATCGGAAAATCTAATGTTATCTTTTCATTAGTTCTATTAAACATCTTTATATAATTCATATACTAAATTAAATATTTACTAAACGTTCAAAGTCATATTAAACAACTTAAAAATTCAATGATGACACTGCACATAATTAAAAGTTGAGGGATGATTTTGCCAACTGGGTCAAAATTTAACAATTATTCATATCATTTTTCTAGCTGTTTTGTCTTTTCTTCTTCGGAATCAAACTTTGCATGGCGATCACAATTAGAGGAATAATTCGAAAATGGGACGAGCAACCATGTTTTCGGGGCATCATGCCCTGCCAATCCATGGTCGCCGGATGACCCCAATATACATTCTTCTTTATGCTTGGCGTCGCACCTTTCTTTTTCTTTTTGGAAAGCAATCGTTTTATTTTCTTTCTTTATGGTAGGTAAGCAATAGATGCAGCTGATTGACCTTGTTCAGTCCGAAATCTCTCTGTAGACCACTTTTAAGAATCCCAAGTTCCACATTGGATTCTAGCAACCTAAGGCCATAAACCTTCGAAATTTGCAGAAGTCAACAACTTCGAGATTTTTCTTAATCCTTTCTTCGAGGTAAAATTACGCGGAACACCTCAATTTTTGGTTCCTGTCGCACCTTGTAGCTTTCTGCCTTGAATCTCAAACTCCACATTTTTCTGTCTCCCCATCATAACGTTAGATCACATCGCTGTATTTTCTTTGACAAAGATTATCATCTTCTAGACTTCACAAATTCATATACACATCACCAGCTCGATTTCCTCATATCTTCAATTACTTGTGAAAACCAATGGATGGCGACTCTCTTCTAATGTTCATTAACCCATAATTGTCACATTTGAATCGGTCATGACCGAAGAGGTAGGATAAAGGAAGCGCGTCCCTAGATTTCAACTCGTTCTTTCGTCGTCGACATCGATTGGTTTCGAACCGACCTCTCCCCAGTCGTATTACCCGACAAGTCGTCCCATCCAGGCTCCGAATTTTTCATAAGGAAAGATGCTTGACCATCATATCTTTGTGCTATTTTACAAGCAACCAAGAGGAAATTCGGTGGTGGCCTTGCTGGGCTTTCCTTGTTGATTACATCAAGTAGGCCGCGGAACAGCCATCCTGTCGCTATCGATTGTGTCACATGTTCATGCTCAATGCCTCTCCAGACCAGCGCCCATATAAAACTACCGGCCTTCTCTGTTTTGGAAGTATATAAAGTGCCGCACCAACCATCCCGGGCAGGCGGGCGGCCTCGACTCCTTCTTGTTCCGTGTGCAGTTTTCATAGACTACTTCCATAACGAAAGTCCTTCTTCCATCGGTGTCTCCTTCTCCTCGCGCTTCTTGTTCTTGGTGAGACTCTTGGGAAAGGGATGGTGGATTCGTTCGACGAAGAGTGCGATTACTTGTTCAAGGCCGTCTTGACTGGGGACTCTGCCGTCGGGAAATCGAATCTCCTATCGAGATTCGCGAGGAAAGAGTTCCAGTTGGATTCGAAACCCACGATAGGCGTCGAATTCGCATACAGGAACGTCAAGGTCGGCGACAAGCTCATCAAAGCCCAGATATGGGACACTGCAGGGCAAGAAAGGTAGAGCAGCTCTGTTTTTCTTTTTTCTTTTTTTTTTGCGTCTCTGTTCCCTTTTTTTTCTTTTGGTCTCGTCCTGGTTTCAAGATGGTCTTGATTGGTTCTGATCCTAGTGTTTCTTGGGATTGTTGATCGGGAGTGGTCGATTTTCGATACCAAGTTTTTCTTGGAGAAAAGTAAGAGGCATCGGACACCCAATTGACTTTCTTCTTCCTTATGCAGATAGGAGTCATGTAGATATGTTCTTGCGCATATTTTATGGTCGATTTCATTGACTTGCATGGTTTTTAAGCTGCCTTTCTTGAGGTTTTTGTATTCATCTTGATAAGTTTTAGGGCGATCAGTCGCTCTGAAAGATCGTGGTTCTGCGGATTTCAGAACTTCATCCGAAACAGGCACGACACAAAAAGGAGAAGGCAACTCTTTACCTCTACTGCTCATCCGTGATTGGTGTCCGTCCGTGAACCTGTTGTACTAATCATACCTCTAGGGTTTTAATGCAAAGTAAGGAAAAAACGAAAAGATGATCCACTGAGGTGGGACCCAGTGTGACCAGGAAGCATGCCCACTAACGTCCGTAGAACCTTTTAGATCGCACAGGCTATGATTGGGAAATTGCATTAGAAAAGTAGTTCCTGGAAAAACGCCACCATAAAGCATCTTTACAATTCAAAGTTAAAATCGACAAGATGGGTTAATACGCGTCTAATTAGAATAGTTAGGTGCACTTCTTTGTCTGTTTTTGTGTGCATGGAGCTTTTCTTTCTCTCCACTTTGAGTTCCTTTTTGCTGGTCACTCTTATTATTGAGAGGCTCGTCCAAAAAGGAAAATTGACCAAGTTGAGAGGCGTGGGTTTGAAGGATGAGATCAGAAAGAACAGAGAGAAGGGGGCGTTTTCTTTAGGCGTGGCGGCAATGAGCTA
Source organism: Eucalyptus erythrocorys (assembly GCA_014182555.1). NCBI lineage: Eukaryota > Viridiplantae > Streptophyta > Magnoliopsida > Myrtales > Myrtaceae > Eucalyptus > Eucalyptus erythrocorys. The sequence goes on along the minus strand of CM024607.1, from coordinate 31,158,456 downwards.
TGATTATTGGTGCAATGCTAACTATCCTCTCATGCTTCCTTTGGATCGAAGCAAAGACTGTTGTGACAGAGAAAATATAATAACGTCCTCCCGCCCCCGATTCAGGGTCTTGGGTTGGCCTTTGTAGGGTAACCCAATAAAAAGCAGTTTGGTAGGCCAATTGCAGGTTCCTAGTACTTATACTTGATCCATTCTGGCCCTATAGACGGGTCGGACAAAGCAGGGAATTACCCTCTAGACCCCTGCGAAGGCCGGGCCCCCCGGGCAGGTCGGACCCAAGGAAAGAAACAGTTTGCCTGGACCCCCGCCCATTTGCACTCATAGCTAATCCTTCCTTGATAGCGGATAAATGGATAAATGGACATTGACTGATACAACGTGAAAACTTTTCAATGCAGATTTCGAGCCATCACCAGTTCATACTATCGCGGAGCACTGGGGGCGCTGCTGGTTTACGACATCACTCGGCGAGTGACATTCGAGAATGTGAAGAAATGGCTGCGCGAGCTCAGAGACTTTGGGAACCCCGACATGGTGGTGGTCCTGGTCGGGAATAAGTCCGATCTGAGCAGCTCTAGAGAAGTGGACCTGGAAGAAGGGAAGAGCTTTGCGGAGGCAGAGGATCTGTGCTTCATGGAAACTTCTGCTCTGGAGAATCTAAATGTCGAGGAAGCATTCTTGGAGATGATCACCAGAATCCATGAGATCACAAGCCAGAAGAGCTTAGAAGCCAAGAACAATGACATAACCAGTAGCCTTCAGGGTGCTAAGCAGGTCATTCAGATTGATGAGGTCACTGCTACTAAAAAGTCATACTGTTGCTCAAGTTAATCACAACCGTCGGGGGATTTTTTGACGAGTCAGTACCAAATTTATAGTTGTCTACTGACCCCATCTTGAATTTTTTTTTTCCCTAAATGTGAGTCCACTCAGCTTCCTCTTTGGGACTTATTGTTCCTCTGTTTTTTTTATCTTCCCTTCATTTTTTATGCCCTGATTCAGATGAGAAATGACTGAAATGTAGTTCTGTAAATGGCTTTGCAGAAGCTGTCTCCTGAATCTGATATTGCTAACAATCTAACCTGTCAAAAGATTAAGTTCTGGGTCACGGGCGAGTAGACCATCACCCCGCCTCAAATAAATCGGGGAAAAAAATTTGACCTTTATCAAAACTAGAGAAAGAAAGAAGCTAGTACTGGAGAATATATAGCACAATAGATTACCATCAAAATTACCAAGATGATCATTATCTTGAAGCATCATGAAACAAGTAAGGACCCAAAAGCTTCTTAAGAGCTGCTGCTATTCGCTGGAAATGCATTCCACGAAGAACCAAACCAATAATGAATATATGCCGAGCACATTACCCCTGACGTGTTTAAAGCTGGTCAGAGATGTGAGAGATATCTCAAGCAGGTGCAATCGAGACTTTATCGACCTCGACAATGTATTCCAAGGTCGAAGACGGAGGAATCTGAACCCCCGTGCCCAAATCGGCGCCCTTATCTCCATACCCTAAACTTGGAGGAACTATCACTCTCCTCTTACCTCCTGCCTTCATCGATCTCAAAACGTATTCTATTCCTTCGCACAATCCTTTACTGTATGGCCTCGACCCCATCACTAACGCCAGCGGCTTCTTTTCACCCTCGAATGTATCGACAAAGACTTTGCCACTTCCTTCTATTTTCCCCTTGAGATCAATCACGATCAAGTCCCCTGGCCTCGGCGATGCACCGCCACCAACTCGAAGTTCATAGTATCTGATTTGTTTGCAGGTGTAAAGAAGCGATCAACTCATTGTCCTCGGCCCTGAAAAACTACTAATTCGAGGGGTCAAAATTACAGAGCACGAGGTGTACCTTATCCCATTAGGCAAAACGACTTCTTCTTCCTTCTCGACAGTCCTGTATAGGGACAGCTGCGTTAGCTGCTTCAGTTCATGCACAAACAGAACATGCAAAGTAAGGTAGATTTTGTAAAGAACTGGCTCTCGAAATACTGCATAACCATTTTATAGCCAGCGGTTCACTGTCTTGAATCAGTGATTCCAAAATCAAAATTCTATTAATGTGTCAGTAGCCTCAATAATCACATACTTCGGTCTTTCTCATTACCCTGGAGATAGAAGCTTAGTTAGGAGTTCGTATCATGATGCAAAAACTTTATGCCTAGTGACAGCGTCAATGTCCAAGAATCAAGAACAAGATCATACCCATTTGGCCACACTTTCATCTTTCGCCGATTGTGAAGCTAACTTTAAACGTGGCTTAAGCAAGGATGGTTTCACTTCAAGTAATGGTAGATTTACTGAAAAAAGCCCGCCACTTATACTAATTTTGTAAACCAATCCTAAAACACCCAGCATCGTTCCTTGATTTTAAATCCTTAGCTATCACTGCTGTAGCACTCTCAATTGCAAAGTACCTAGTTTTGCACTAGCTGTTCTCATCACCATGGAAGAAACAAGCTGCGAATCCAAACACGTTTATAGCTTGGAAGCATTAAACAAGCAAAATTCAAGAACGATCACCGCCACGGACCTCGTACTGGCTTCCTGCTCCGAAACTTCGAGGCGGGTCTTGATCTGCTCGGAGACGACGCCCACGGCCAGGAACGCCGCCCAAGCAAGGCCCGCGCCGAGCCCGAACCGCCGGGTGAGGGAACTCGCGACCCAGTCCGTCGACTCGGCCGTCGTCCTCTGCTTCTTCTGGGGCTTGACCGAGACCGGCTGGGGCTTCTCGGACGAGGCGGCGCTCAGCTGCTGAGGCGGAAGCGGCGACGACGGTGGCGGCGGGGGATTCTGTGGGGATGGCGAAGAGGAAGAGAAGTTCAGAGTTCTTGTGATGGGGTGGGAGAGAAATGGAGGAGAGCTAAACAGAGTGGCCATTCTTGATATCTTCTCTCTTTCGTTTGCTGTCGAGCGAGGCTACAGAAATCTTGGGTTCTTGATATTTTCGCCGATTGAATGTTTGTGACCAAGGACGAGGAGGTAATACTGGAGGGGCCCCATCTTATCCAAACTTCGTTTAGGAAAAATTCATTCGGCGAAACAGGAAATATGTTCTCTTTTTCTTCTTTCCTTTTCCATCTTCAAGGGGACACTCGTTTTTCACGATTTTCACGATTTACCGTGATCGAATTGAAATAGAATGGATCTCAGATTTATGATATTCTACTTTTCGATGTGACGGAAAAACCGTGACTGGACTCGACCTTCCTCTTTTTATCCGCAAAAGGAAATAAAGTACTCTTTTTCATGCGAACTGCACGCTCTGTTAAAATCTGCTTATGATGCCTCTTGCAAATTTTTATGAAGCATGGCCTCTCATGAGTGGCCTTACAAGCTGAATTCTTCTCATCTCCATCTTCTTTACGAAAACGAACGCCAAAGGTATGTTTGGACTCCGCGAATTTGTGCATGGGTGATCCTCATGAGAAATTATTCCAGCCCATGATCATGGCCGATACCTCTAGTTATGAAAATTTCTATGACGAGCTCACAAAAAGCCTCGGAGACGCCCTTGTTGAGCTTGAAAGCTCCAGCCAGAAAAGCCCTTTGTTGAATCACTGTATTGAGTTGATCGATTTTCATCTTCAATTCATCTGTCCACTACTTTTCTGTACTCCTGATCATCCACCATATTCCCTGGTAATGAAATCGCATCTTTTCTGAATAGAATCAATACATTCAAGCTTAGTTTCAGTCAGCGACATGTAGATTTCTAGTGAAATTTCTGTTCTGGTGTAGGTCTGGCTTAATGCAAGGCAATTTGATTGGCTTTTCCATCGGATGACTAAAATGGGATGCTTGTGGATGATGCCCTAAGCGATTGAAGCACTGAATGAGGAAGGAAGGGGGTTCAACAGAGCAATCCATATCTTCACACATCAGACGACAAGACAACACCATGAACTCCCGTTCAGCCACAAGGCCTTCCTCTCTCATCATCCCAAAAGATTTAACGGATCAAGGGCAGCTCCTTGTCTCTCCTCAGGGCACCTACTTTCTCCCAAACCCGCACATTCCTCGGCCCTGTCGAGAAGACCAACGCGAGCAGACGCAAAGAACTGGTCCTGCATCCATCCTGCGATGGCCGAAACGATGGCAAGAAGAAGCGGCTCAACATCAGCAGACGCGAGGGAAGCCCATCTGGGGTCGTGTTACGGCCCGTGAAGCTGAGGGGAGAAGATCTGAAGGGAAATGCAGGAAAGAGTCTTAGGAAAACCAGAGTCGTAGGGCGTAACGGATCAAGATGAAAGGCAAAGAAACTGATGTTCATAAAAAATTCAGCAACAACGTGGGCTTTGAATCTGGAGCTTTGGTCTCAAGTTCTAGGAAGTACATGCCCACTAGTGGGCACAAATTCAGATGATCCATATCTCTCAGTTTGATCTTTTCCTCATAGTTTCTATACTTCGGACAATGTGACATATTTTCTAGCGGGATTCTTGGGTTGGGCTGGTGGCGGTGTTTCTGAACGATAATCATTCGGAGTTATAAAGGGTTTATCACTGTCTGATCATCTTCTAAACGAGGATTATCTGCTGATCATAATATTCACATCCACCTTGATCCTCGAGAAAGGAAGCTCCTTTTTCATCGGTAGTGCGTATCAATCACCGGGGGCGATTTTGGAACATCGTTAAAGGACAGCACACATTCCCTCCACGTCACTCATTCTCTCTCTCTCTGCTCCACGTATCTTCTTCAATAATGTCGCGACAGCTCGCGCGAGAATTTGGAGCAGTAGCAGGTCAAAGCGCTGGTGATCCACAATTCGTGTTCGTTTCTAAATGGGGGGCAACAATTTCGTGGACGGCGTTCGTCGCTGGTTCAATCGTCGCTCGTCCACGACCGTGCCGAGCAACGGCCACAACCATCACGACCGAAATAGCGGCAACGGTTACCACGGCCCCCTTTATGGAGAGCGTCACGTGTCCTTGAGCGAATCTCACGCTCGATCCCCGGATGGTGCGGGCGATGATAGCAAAGGCGGAGGACAAAAGGAGATTCCCGCGGTCGTTGAGGATTTCGGCATCTCCGGATTGTGTCTGATCAAGGTTCCTAAACGGACCCACTTCAATATGGCTGTCGATTCTCACAAAAAGGTTCCAGCTTGAACATTATTCTTTCGACCCTTTTGTCAATTCTGATCTGGGTTATCATTCGATCCATCGTTTTCCTTGCTTTTTGCTCGTTGGTTATGATCTGGTTTAGTCTTTGATGTTCTTTTGGTGAGTGGATGGCGGATTGGGGGGGGGGGGGGGAGAGAGAAGAAAGATTCTCAGACAGTGCTTTCTCTGAACTTGGTGCTGCATACATTGCAGAGAGGAAAGGATTGTGTTTGTCATTATTATTTGGTGGAGTAGCTTTATCAATTTGTATAAGGAGAATAGACCTCCCATGCCTGGGCTACCGATGGGGTAACTTTCACAGGTTCTCTCTTTATTCATCGTTCATTGGCTGGACAATGCGGTATCATTGTCACATCAGCAATTTAGCATCATTTAGTTCCAATGTGTCTTTGGTTGTGAGCTAATGTGGAGAATTGACTAATTCTCATGGTGGGGCTGCTGGCGAAACCGAACCTGATGATATGCTTCATTTATTTCCTGTGCATTCCACTATTCATTGTAGATTAGGTGATGACTAGTAATTTTATGCAGGGAACTCCTGAAGCAGATTTTTTTACAGAGTATGGTGAAGCTAGCCAATATCAAATTCAAGAAGTAATTGGGAAAGGAAGTTATGGTGTGGTTGGTTCTGCTATTGATACCCACACTGGAGAAAGAGTTGCAATCAAGAAAATCAATGATGTGTTTGAGCACGTTTCTGATGCCACTCGCATTCTCAGGGAAATAAAGCTCCTTCGGCTGCTTCGCCATCCAGATGTTGTGGAAATCAAGCATATCATGCTTCCTCCCTCGCGGCGGGAATTCAGGGACATATATGTTATATTTGAGCTGATGGAATCAGATCTTCACCAAGTTATTAAGGCGAATGATGATCTTACCCCTGAGCACTATCAATTTTTCTTGTACCAGCTTCTTCGTGGTCTAAAATATATTCATGCCGGTGGGTAAATTTTCATAAGTTCATTTTGCTTTAATCCCTTCACCGGGAACTTACTGTTGTGAACTGATCCTTTGCAGCTAATGTTTTCCATAGAGATTTGAAACCGAAAAATATTCTTGCTAATGCTGATTGCAAATTAAAGATATGCGATTTTGGGCTTGCCCGTGTATCCTTCAACGATGCTCCATCAGCTATATTCTGGACTGTTAAGTATCTTCCTGCAGATTTCCCTCCATGAGTTCTGATACTTTGACCATGTCATCCACAATGGCATATCCCAGCTAAACTTATGTTATGTCACAGGATTATGTTGCAACTCGGTGGTATCGAGCTCCGGAACTCTGTGGTTCTTTCTTCTCCAAAGTAAGCTGGATTATACGTTGTTTATCTCTAGTTTTTGTTGGTAGCAGAGGCAACACGGTCCTCTTCCCCAATAACTGTTGAATGCTCTCACCATGGATAATTTTCTGGCTTTCATGTCCATCCTCCTGTTTGTTCAATATATTTTTCCTGAACATTTACTGAATGATAGCTGCGACTTACCCCTACTATATATTTGAGCCATAATGCAGAGAGTATTGATCCTTTCTCGATTAGTAGGGGATGTGCACCGTTAAAAGCATTCACAGTTAGTTACTTTGTGATGTGCAAGCTGTTTCACTTTAAAAGATTTCTTTGTTCTGCCTAACCCTGCAAAAGCGGGTAAATATTTTTCACTGGAAATGTTTCTCTCTTTATATGAAACTGGTGCCTTTGCCTCCTGCTGAATTTTTGTTGGCACACTATCTCCAATTATGTTATGCAAGCTACATCCACTCATTTTGTGTTTTACTCACCCTACGCTTTTGTTTCGTCTAAAGACAATTAATTTTAGGTTTTGTGTCTTCTTTGCTGTCTTATGCTTGTTGTCATAATTCCTCTATCTTTTATGTCTCTGGCTGTGTGCAGCGATGGTGGAAGAGTCTTAATTCTGACATTGACATTGAGGGGGCATTTCTCTAGCCCATTCTATGTATGTATAGATTATAGGAGTAATGAAAGATGCTGTCACAGACAGTGTGCCTGCCAACGGACACGGTTATTGCATGTTGTTCTCATTCGTATTAGTGAGCTGTAACACTCTTGTGAAGTATGCATGGGAAATTTTATGGACGTCTCCTGAGTTGAGTGACTTTTCTGAAAAGATGTCATGCTAGTAGTCCCGGCTTACACATGCTGATAGATCCACTTTATGTTACGATTTTCAGTACACCCCTGCGATTGATATTTGGAGCATTGGATGCATATTTGCGGAAATGCTCACAGGAAAACCGCTATTTCCTGGGAAAAATGTGGTGCATCAACTGGATCTGATGACTGATTTGCTTGGCACTCCTCCTCCTGAAGCCATTGCAAGGGTTAGTTGCTATTCATGATGAAAATCTGTCAACTTTAGACAAAGTAATATTATTGTGTATGACATTCATTTGTACAAGATGCTTACACGTTCTTTGTATCCCAACATTCACATATACACATACGTGAGCAACTGTGCAGTATGGATACCACAATTTTGGCATATGTCATACTGTTCTAATATTGTGTTTATTGAGGTAATCATTTTTGTTCTAGGTGTATCCCCTTTGAAATAATTTTTTCCATAATTGGCAGATTCGTAATGAAAAGGCTAGAAGGTACCTTAGTAACATGCGGAAGAAACAACCTGTTCCTTTCAAGCAAAAGTTCCCTAATGCAGATCCACTTGCTCTTCGCCTGCTGGAGCGCCTTCTTGCATTTGACCCTAAAGATCGTCCAACTGCCGAGGAGGTTGTAGAAATGTGAAGTTACATATCCATATAATCCCTCTGAAAAGTTACCTGTCTTCGTTGTTGAGTATATATACTCATGGTATCAATAATACCTATGTTTGCAGGGACTAGCCGATCCTTATTTTCATGGTTTGGCCAATTTGGAACGCGAACCATCCGCTCAACCCATCTCAAAACTTGAGTTTGAATTTGAGAGAAGAAAACTAACGAAAGATGATGTCAGAGAGTTAATTTACCGTGAGGTATTCCCTTAAAAATAATTGTTTCCTCACATCTCATAGCTTTTGTCATTATTGCTAACTATCTGTTATCTTGAGTTGTACAGATATTAGAGTATCATCCTCAGATGCTCCAGGAGTATCTTCGTGGAGGAGATCAAATAAGCTTCATGTACCCAAGGTCTGCCTGATATCTCAACTATTTGAACTTGCAAATACTCTAGGATTTTCAAGAGAGTTAGAGAGATAAATAAATAATTCAAGACCACACCTTTACTCGATGACTTGATAGAAAGAGTACATTTGATGGCTCTGTTTATAGAGAGAGAGACTCCCAAAACCCAAATTATCTTATTTATGACACCCGCTAACTAAGTCCTAATGTCACTAAGTATACTTAAACAGAACCCAAATTGGTATTTAGAGAAGAGCTTACATGTATTGTGTTGTACCAATTATTTGCCAACCTGTTTGCACTTTCTGGATATTCTACCATTTTTTTCTGCTTGCGTTTTCACTAGAAAGAAAAAGAAGGGAGGTAGTAGAATGGCTTTTAAACCTGTAAATCTGAGTGAAGTTTCATAGAAGAAAGCATAGGATTATTCCTGGTTGAAAGTATCACACATAAACTGATGAGTTTGTTCATAGGACATTGAAAAGTATGGAATACTTCTGTCTAGCTATCGTTAAAAATGTTTAAACATGTTCTCCTGGTAATGGGTGAAGTGTCATCAATCGCTTTGCCTTGTGTCAGTGGTGTTGATCGATTCAAGCGACAGTTTGCCCACCTGGAGGAGCACTATGGTAAAGGTGAAAGAAGCATTCCAGTCCTAAGGCAAAATGCTTCCTTGCCGAGGTATGTTAAATTATGCATAAGCTATGATGTTTCTAGATGCAAGAGTGAGAATGGATATCTTTGTGATGTGCTTTAAATCCATTGGTGCTTGTTATTTACTCTGACACTTTTTCCATTAGGGAGAGAGTTCACGAACCTAACGATGATGGTGAGAAGCCAGGTGCCTCTGTTGCCACCAGCCCTCCAAATGCAGCGCAGCAGTCTAATAATTTGGGGAATCCAAGCTCAGATGCGCACCATGAGCCCAACCAACCGAATAGTACACGTTACTTATTGAAGAGCGCTAGCATAAGTGCTTCCAAGTGCATTGGCGTTAAGGGAAGAGAAACCAAGGTGTGTTACTTACAATTTGATTCGTTGTACACGTTTTGACAAGTGTTATATTTTTCAGTTGGACAATGATGATGGTTTGCTGTGCTGTTTTTAGTAGTAATGCAAAGATAACAAAGTTAAATAAATTTTGAGCATGAGGAGCAGTGCAATGGGATTTTTCTTTTTCTCTCCTGTTTTTCGGAACCTTTTTGAACTCTGACATTTAAGAGGCGACGTCTTTGCTTGTTAATCTGTTTAGATAATTATTGCCCAACCTTAAATGATTTCTTTGACACTTTCATGGCTTATCAGTTCGCTTTAGTAATTCAAGGACTCAAATCTTGCTCCATTTCTCGTTGGATTTGTTTGCATGTACTTTTGGATACACCATGACTGTAAACCGCCAACTTTCCTACAGAGATGGTTTCTCTCAGTTCCTATCTTCTACTCCGATAACTCATTCCTTTTCATTGACAGCATGAGGAGGCTGAAGTAAATGACGAGGCTATTGATGGGTTGTCTCGAAAGGTCAAGGCTCTCCATGCTTGACAACTTCAACTCCATTCAAGAAAGGGATCACCGATGCAGCTCGTATCTGGTGGTTATCGCTGAAGAAGAATGCTCAACATTTGTCACACAGTTCATGATCCCTTTTCATGCAGGTATACCTAGAAATTATTACTTTGTCCCGTTTAACGCTTTTCATTCAGCATTCTAGCATCAAGTTTCCTATTCCGTGAAACGCCGGTTTTGTTATTGAGCTCTAAATTGTGCCATTTTGTTTTGCAGCGCTGTGACTGACGGAGAAGAAGTGTTTTGATATTCAGATAGAGAATTTTGCGTGTGAATACCATGTATCAACACGCTTAGGCTGTCATGTATATTAGTTTCCTAATGACAATTTGTTGGAGCCCTTGTACAGATGGATAAATCAGTTGATTTTCAAAGTTAATCCCTTTTCTTCATTGCACGTTGCGATTTATGGGCGCGCCTCTCAGAAAGATTGATTCGCGATATCAAAGGAACTAGCTTGTCGACAGCCAGATCCATGATCAGCGCTGCTGAGATTTAACCGTGGAATCTCATCGGTGATTGGGTCCGATGAGCTGATCCGGCTCGCCGTGAGGCAGTTGGAACTCGGAGTTCTCGTGCAGATGAGCAAGTTTCCCCGGAAGGATTGGATTTGCCTGGTCCAGCCGGGAATTCCAGCATCTTCGTTCCCGTTTCAAGCAGGAAAGCTTTTCGAATTCCCGACTTGCACCAAGCAAATTCAATCCACCGGGGAGCAATCATGTAGTTCTGGACTCGTGAGAATGGATTTGGCACGAAACATAACTATGAATTCGCGCGAAAATTGGGCGAAACACAGTTCAAATTCCCGCACGAAGGTTGGCGCGAAACTAGCTAATCCGATTTTGGGTAGCCCGAAAATGTACGCACAACATTATGGAGATGTGTATCGAATTACACTCTACAAAGCACCGCATTTATAAGTCGAGGCATTCAGTGAGGTAATCTCCTTGGATTTCCCCTCTGATACGCTTTAAATGCTTTACCATTAAGCTTCCCGCTTTTAAGGCAACGTATGATCCCATTGCAGATTTGGTCATTAACCATCCGATTCTAAGTCAACGATTGACCAAGGCGCCGGGCCGTCGGGCTCTAGGCTACTCGACGCTCAGTTCGATTATTAATTTTAGGTCCAATCCTAATTCCATTTTGAACTTTATTTTGTTGGAAAAAACCACAAAATTTACTTGAATCACAGTTCTGCCCAAACATCCAAAACTCGCCACTAACTTCTTTAAAGTTATTGCTATCAGAGTTAGTTAGAGGTTCATTATCAAAACCTCTTAATGTTGATAATCTTGAAAAAATCAGTGGTGCTTTTTGGATACAACGATAGATTTGGGATTAAAGTGAAAGTTGTGGATTATTTTTAGACGAAAAAAAGTTTGGAATGGAATGGATCTCAAGCTAGGATTTCTTTTTAGGGAATTAACCCTTACATATAGAAAAAAGTGGGTTCTTCTTTATAAGGTGGTAGTACCTGCAATATGGCCCTAGCTGGCAATAAATAAATTCCCTTTTTTTAATGTAATAGAACGTGCTTCAATAATTCAATGATCGTTTTTAAGAATACTATCGTCATTATTAATATCATAACCCGATTTTCCTCTTTTGAGTTGGGTTATGATTTCCACGTTGCTCAATGATATCTAGCATTTAAGGGTGTGAATGGAATTCGTGATCTAAATCCTCTGAATTTGTCCATGGCACACGAATGATGCTCTGAACGTGGTGCTCTCATCTCCTTTTAATATGAAGCACGACTCTTCATTTTCTCCATGTACAAATATTTCAAGAGCATATTCTCTACATTTACATTTGTAGCCAACATGAAATTTAATTATCCTTCTGTATTCAGTTCATATTCAAGATAGGATAAAGTCATTTATAAGAAATATATAATATGGATAAAGATATTTTATGAGAAAGGTGGAATAAAGGTGGATAAGTTTTCTTATATCCATTATATAAAAGTTGTTTTTCTCAATTATTGTTATATTAATAAAATTAAAAAAATTAGTTGAATATAAATAACATTTGAATTCTAATAAATAAAAAAATCCAAAATAACAAAAATTAACAACAATTTTCATTTTTTTATTATTCTTATTTTTATTAATATATTTGAATTACTTTCTATTCCATAACATTATACACAAACACGCATACATATAGTGCTTCAACTCTCTCTTTATTACATATTTTAAGTGGATTAGTATAGTTTATTATCTAATAAAAAAATTATTAAAGAATGGTGGAAGGGAATAAAAAGGAAAAGAAATAAAAAAGAGAGTCGAAACACTGTACTTTTTGGAATTGCCAAGGGGAACTATCATATTTCCTCTCTCTTACTAGATTTAGCATTCACTAGTTGATTTACCTCATCGATTTTGTTGTTTCTCGTCATAGTCGAATTTGTGGCTCTATAATGTTGCAATGAGCTCTTTTATTGTTTAAGATCTACAACGTATAACGATTATGGATTGACCGATGAAGATTATCTTCATTTGTACATTTGTGGTTTCTTTAGTAGTGACTACCTAACTTGTTTATCAAAATTCAAAAATCATTCGGATCATAACATGTTCTATCCACCCAATATCTTGCTCTCTATAGCAACAAAGCTCTCAATTAGCACAAACATCTTGTTGTTATGTAAAGATATTTTGTCCGCAAATGAATATATCGATTCGCATACTAAGATTAATCATCTTCAATATGTTTTCTCAACATAAAGGGAAAAAAGAATCGTGGTGGATTTAAAATAGGAAATGGATTTAAGTTTTAGAGTCTACATAGATTTTAAAAAATAAGCCAAGACGTATTAGACTCTTCTAAATTAACATTGGATTAATACCATGAAAAATCTTAAATTGGTACATGTATAATAATTTTATGTTAAATTAATTTTTTTATCACTAAAAATCTCAAACTGATATATTTATAATGAATTTATCTTATGTTAGTCTTTATTGCATGAAAAATTACAAATAGATGCAATTATGTTAAATGGAGGGTATAACTCAAATTTGGTAAACTTATCAATTGTCTCATATCATGCAACTTAGTAATTTGAATGTAAAATTTAATGGAATCTATCAGAAAATTAATTAGTTTATGATAAATTTATCATAAATGCATAAATTTAAGATTTTTCATAATATTAACTGATTAACATTTGTTCATTTCACCCATCCGTGAGCAGCATAATTAATTGAGATTTCTCCTTCCAAAGCATGAAGGTCGATGATTCGAAACTCTGCGCCACTAGCGATTAAAGCAGAACCTGGCGATGGGTTGTTAAGTCAGTTTCCTCTAAGGTATGGTTGTTATAGGTCCTCCATTGTGGAAGCCCATGAGACCCCAAATCGGCCTAAACTGAAGGGCATGCTCCGGCGGATCCTGGATCATCTAAAAAAAAACCTTTGTTCATTTCTTTCGCAACGATTGTTATTCGTTTAGGAGGTCGGAAGGCCCGACAGCCAATTACAACTCCAGAAAGTGTCAAAAAGAAAATCCCGAAATCCACGTCACGTCACAGCAGGCAGGCAGTTATTAGTTGCCACGCACTCTCCGCCCCCTTTTTTCCTTTTTCTCAACCCGAAAATATACTGACCAAAAAAAAAAAACCCCGAAAATATAAAATCCCACGCCTTTCAAAATTCCCTCTCTCTCTCTCTTCTCTCTCTCTCTCTCTAGCCAGATCTCATCTTCTTCTTCCCCTTTCCCCTCTCCTCTCTCCATCTGTACATGCCCTAATTTCTCTCTCTCTCTCTCTCTCTCTCTCGTTTCTCTCTCTAGAGAAAAATGACGCAGCTGGCGGAGACCTACGCGTGCATGCCCTCGACGGAGCGCGGCCGCGGGATCCTCATCGCCGGCGGCCCGAAGGCCGGGTCCAACTCCGTCCTCTACACCAACGGCCGATCCGTCGTCATCCTCAACCTCGACAACCCCCTCGACATCTCCGTCTACGCCGAGCACGCCTACCCCGCCACCGTCGCCCGCTTCTCCCCCAACGGCGAGTGGGTCGCCTCCGCCGACTCCTCCGGCGCCGTCCGCATCTGGGGCGCCTACAACGAACACGTCCTCAAGAAGGAGTTCAAGGTCCTCTCCGGCCGGATCGACGATCTCCAGTGGTCCCCCGACGGCCTCAGGATCGTGGCCTCCGGCGATGGGAAGGGCAAATCCTTCGTCCGCGCGTTTATGTGAGTTTCACTTTTCACTGTTTTCTTCTCCCCCTTTTTTTACCGTTGCTTTTTTTTTTTTTTTTTTTTGTGGGATTTGGTGTATGGTTTTTAATTGTTATTGATTTCGTAGATGTTATGTTGTTCGGCGTTCTTCATAGGAAAATGTAGGAGATTGTGGGGCTCTTGTACCTTAGCAACATGTGGAAGGGAAATCTTAGGTTATAGATTGATTGAGCCGATCTTGTTTGGAAAATTTATTTGATGGAATGCGTTCTTTTTCCCCTCTGTCTTCTTTGAGCTTGGTTGATTGCGTTAGGCTGTCGGAATTAGTCCAGCGATCAATTCATTTCGCGGAAAATGAATGATTTGGAAAATATTTTCCGAAAAAAAAAAGGAACTTCTATCACTCAAAATAATTAGCCAATGAAAATCATTGACAACCATTTATGTTTTTTGTTCATTCAATATTGTCAGTGATTCAAGGGACCATTTCTTGGAAAATGTTTTCTAAATCATTCATTTTCCGCGAAACAAAAGCATCATAAGGCACAAGTTCTTTTTCATCCTAGTCACTTCTTCGCTACTGATCCTGATGGAGTGGACAAATTGTAATTTTAAATGAAGGTGAGATGCAGAACGATTAGATGTGGTTTATTTTAGCCGTTGGCATAAAGAGCAGAAAACTTTGTCGACCAAGTTATGTGTACTCTAGAAAGCAGACTATGTCAATATCTGATTGAATGGCTATGCATGTCAATACTGTGCATGTACATGGATGTCTGGGTAATCTTGTTCCGATGTATAATCGTGTGATGTTGGAAATTTTCTTTGTTTGTCTAGGTGGGACTCAGGCACCAATGTGGGAGAATTTGATGGCCATTCGCGTCGAGTTCTGAGCTGTGCTTTTAAGCCAACTCGGCCCTTTCGCATTGTGACTTGTGGAGAGGATTTTTTGGTGAACTTTTATGAAGGACCGCCTTTTAAATTCAAGCTGTCTCACAGGTTTGTTATACTTAGGTCATCTGGGTGATCTCTTGCTTGATTAGATTTAAATTGATCTTAGTGGTTTCCCATTGTGATCATTCATTTGTACTTGTGCGGTAAACTCTAGTCCTTTGTATTGGTTGAATTTTCTGTACTGGTTGAACTCTCAATCCGTGGATTTTTGTTTGTTTTCAAATGGATTTACTGGTTCAGCATAAATAAATTTTGACTGAAACTTCTTTCCTGAGGATCATGTATAAATTTATTGTTGCTTATGCCTTCTGCTGGTATAATGCATAGTTGGATTTTGGCTATGAAGAGTTGCCTGAGCATTCTAGAGTTTTTTCTTTTTTTTTCCTTGTTTTGGGTCTGAGGGCATTCTAGAGTTGAATTAATACTTATTGATGCATGACTGTTTTCAATTTCTGTAGGGATCATTCCAACTTTGTCAACTGCGTGAGATTTTCTCCAGATGGCAACAGGTTCATTAGCGTGAGCTCTGATAAAAAGGGAATCATCTATGATGGTAAGACTTGTGAGAAGATGGGAGAGCTGTCATCTGTTGGTGGTCACACAGGTAGCATTTATGCTGTCAGTTGGAGTCCTGATAGTAAGCAGGTATTGTTAGATCTCCAAGCATAGTTTTTATTTATTTGCATTCCTTGTTGCAGTCAATCTGTTGGAACCTGGACTCAGGACTAACTTGCAGTAGGTAGGCATTTGAATTCAGTAGAATGGGGGTTGCATATGGAGAGATACAATGGAATTCTAATAGTCAGTATGCCCTATGTAATAGAAAAAGCATGTAAAGTGTGATGATCCTGGATCATAGATGTCGTGAGGATAAATTGTTGCTTTCGAATGTCTGAAAGGGCGTTTGTGTAGCTAGTTTTCTTTCTTTTCTCATAACCATATATATATGTCAACTCTTTTACAATTGTGTAGAGATCTTTTTTTTTTTTTTTTTTTTTTGGGGGGGGTGGTGGGGGTGGTAAGAAAAGCAGTGTAGTAGAGGTCATTAAACGGATCTACATGTGAATAATGAACTTTAATACTTAGATGCACATGAGTGTTTGTGATCATATAAACAACGGTTTTTTTCTGCAATTACATGTAGTTTTCTTTTATGTTAACGATGGTTGGGTGGTTTAGGTTATAACTGTGTCTGCTGACAAGTCAGCGAAGATATGGGACATTTCTGAGGATGGCAGTGGTAACCTAAGGAAAACATTGACTTCTTCTGGTTCGGGCGGGGTTGATGATATGTTAGTTGGTTGTCTTTGGCAAAACAACCACCTAGTCACTGTCTCTCTTGGTGGCACAATCAGCATATACACAGCAAGTGATCTTGATAAAGCACCAGTCTCTTTTTCTGGACACATGAAGAACGTCTCTTCCTTATCTGTGCTCAAAGGTGATCCAAAAGTGATCCTCTCCAGCAGCTATGATGGTCTTATAATAAAATGGATTCAAGGAATTGGATTTAGTGGCAGAGTGCAGAGGAAAGAGTCTACACAAATCAAATGTTTGGCTGCAGTAGATGAGGAGATTGTAACCTCTGGATATGATAATAAGGTGAGGAAGCTGCCTGCAACAAGTTGTTTATTTTTAGGGCTATGTTTTTGAGATGCGTACAGTTGATCGAAGTCTTGAAAGACTACAGAAAATCAAGCATAAAAACTGTATTAGAATGATTTACATATGTAAAGGATTGTATTTCTAAGAAATTTATCATTTTTTTTTCCTTTTCCTCTTAATCAATCCACATGTGTATTGGCTGCATAATGGTTAGGCAAGATATGTAGAAGCGAGGTGCCAAATTCTGGTGGATGGACATGCAGTGGTTGTGCCCATCACCTGTAATTTCACAGAATTTTCCAGGTGTATTGTGCCTGATCTAGAAATGATGAGGCCTAGCATTTGATGACTAGTTATGAGATGAAGCCTTTTCACTCTTTATCTGTTTTCTAATCATTTTAAAATTTGCTTCTATGGAACTGGCTCCTTTGGTAGAGCAGCTGGTGTTTAAGGTGATGAGTTTTGTCCTTCTCACTTTCTAGTATCTTGAGACAAGTTCTATTGATTTTTCCTATACCCATTTTGTTAACCCGCTTTCTCATGAAAATTAGTTTTTGTGAGCTTGTAAGTATCTGCTAAGTGGAATCAGCTTGGCGGTGGTATTGGTTTGTTAAATAGGATATGCCCACAAATGACTGAGCATGGAGAAGCATTGCTTGCTGCCTGTGACTCTCTTTGATTCTCCTTTATTTTGTTTTATGCGACCAGGTATGCAGAGTTTCTGGCAGTGGAGATGCAGAATTCATTGACATTGGCTGTCAACCCAAGGACTTGAGTCTTGCCCTTCAGTGTCCTGAATTTGCTTTGGTTTCAACCGATACGGGAGTTGTCTTGCTCCGCGGTGCAAAAATTGTGTCAACCATCAATCTTGGGTTTGCTGTGACAGCATCAACCGTCGCACCAGATGGAACTGAAGCAATTATTGGCGCACAGGATGGAAAATTGCGCATATATTCTATTTCAGGTGATACATTAACAGAGGAAGCTGTTCTGGAGAAACACAGAGGTGCTATTAGTGTCATACGCTACTCACCTGATTTATCCATGTTTGCTTCTGGGGATCTGAACAGAGAGGCTGTTGTTTGGGACCGTGCCTCAAGAGAGGTAATAAATTGCTGTGATGGCATTTTTGCTGCATTTTGATAATTCAGTTAAGGTGACTACACGATTATGTTACTGAAGGCTGGATAAATCTGCTTAAAAGTGACTTTTTCTTATTTTAAAGTTGTGCAGCTATCACAATTTGATTTTAATCTGACACAAAACATTTAAAACCTTTGAAAATATATATTGACATATGATATCATATATTTGTTATATTTTACCATTTTCAAATTTTTGGAGTGAATGTAGAATGTAGAAAAACTTTTTATGTGTAAACAAACAAAACCTAGATATATAACTTGGGCAGAATTTGCACCCCCTAGGATTGATAAACCTTTTGGATCTTATTAACCAAAGACATACGACTTTGCACTATAGTTAGCTCAGCCCAATCAAGAATCCCCAAGGAATTCCAAGAATTTTTTTTTTATGCTCGTTCAAAGTAACCTGTGGGATGTGGTTTTTATTGCTTTCCCGTTTCAGTTGTGATGAGAAACTTTAAGATGCTTGATTCAATGAGACCATTTACGACACACCCAAGAAGGAAAAGTCTTACCTTTCCTTTTCCTACCCTAACCAATACATGTGGTTTCCTCATTTAATGATCAAGCTTCTTGCAGGTGAGATTGAAGAATATGTTGTACCACACAGCCCGCATCAACTGTTTGGCTTGGTCCCCTGATAGCAGCACAGTAGCAACTGGATCACTTGACACTTGCGTCATCATCTATGAAGTTGACAAGCCAGCATCTAACCGTCTAACCATAAAAGGAGCTCACTTGGGTGGGGTTTATGGATTAGCTTTCACCGACGACTTCAGTGTGGTCAGTTCTGGTGAGGATGCGTGCATTCGTGTCTGGAAGATAAACAGACAGTGATCTTGCAGAGATTATGTGAAGTTTCAGAAATCGCATCTACTTGAGGGTAGATTTGCTGTAAGAAGTGGGAGGTATAGCTTTTTGCATTTTTCAGGAAGGAAGCTGCAAGCTTTTAAGTCTTAATATTGCAGCTTCGAATTCTTCTGCTACTGTGGGGTCTCAAGAATTGTGACAGTAGTGGCAGAGCAGAATTTTATTCTCATCTTATGCTGGTGTGGCCTGGTGGGTTTCATCTAAGTTAATTGTCGTTTCTTTTGAAGGCTGTTTTTTGGCTGCGTCAACCGTTAGAGTTCGAGCTGCAGGAGTCACTGCCTCTTATCTTTTAAGAGAGGTTTTTTCATCATTGAGGCTTGTGTTCGTAAGTGTTAGCAGATAAATCTTTGTTGTATTTTCTCTCCTCCTCCTTTTCTTCTCGAGATTTTTATTGTGGGAATGTTCTACAAGTTTTACTGTATTCTACTGTTTATCGCTTGGGGGTTTTATCAAGTTAAGGTGATTTTATTGCTGGGCTTCTGTTAGGGATGAGTATGGTTCCAGGGTACAGCCAGGAACCGGAGAACTGGACCAGTTTTATGTTCTAGTGAGACCTTTCAGTTCCTATTTCCTCATTTTAAGGAACCTTCGGTTTCTGGTTTGGTTCCTGGGAAATGGACTGGGAAACGGAGAACCTAAGAAATCCTAGAATGGGAAATGAACATTTATATCGGCTAGTGTATCTGTATGATGTATATGAACATGCATGTGCATGAGGCTGAGGCACCCAGTATATAATAGTTATGTGGTGAAAATGCTTTGGAGCATGTCAGGAGTTTAATGGGCGATTGGCTTTCCAATGGTCTTTGTAACAGAAAAAGAAGTCAAGAAAACTCTCAGATTGATTTATTCCGGACTTATAATGGTCAAGCTGAAGAGATGTATATTGTCGTTACTTGTTTTACTTAATTGAGTTTAGCATTTGTGGGATTGTGATCTCAGAAACACATCATGTCTTTCTTAGAAGTTGTGCTCTTTCTTAGATGATTGTCCTTTTCTGCTGGACTAAGATTCTGTTGGAGATCATTGTTTTTTAAAACAATACGATGAAAAGTTATGATTAACTTGCGAAGACACTGAAGAATTTATGACCCGGATTTTCAACTTGTGCTCACAACAACTGGAAACTTATCCATGGAAATTACTTGGAAACAAATTAGAGAAGGTAGCGGTTGCAATGTCGGCACTTCTATCCCATCATCAAGATCTAAATATAGCATATTCTTTGCAGAGCTTGTATTTTGTTGTCAAGATATTCACCTAACTGTTTATCGTTAGTTTATTTTATTTAATGTGTTCATTTTTTATGAATTGTTGCTAATGACAAATGATAAACTTTTGTTTTTGTGGATGTGTTCGCTTTCATTTTGCTTAATTAAAAATGGACAAAAAAAGGTCGATATTCCTGTAGAACCTATGATAGGACAAATTTTGGGTTTTAGATTTTAAGGTATGCAAAGTAAATTTCAAGTACCGAAAAATGAGAATTCTATTTCAATAGATAGTTTTCAGGTTCTAGGTCAAATCTTAATAGAATCCGGAATCGCTTACCCTTATTGAGTTTTTATGGCTCTATGGTTGTCGTGTTACAACAAATTTACCTCTCCTAGCGGTATTGTACTGGCGAAATTTTATTTAAAGCAATTCATTGCACCTAAAGAGCTATGAAATAGAGTTATTGATTGCATATACCTACAAATACTAGATATTCAGATTTAGCTCCGTTGTGGAGATTGAGCTCATATAAAGTAGAAAAGATTTTATAGATTTGCAGGCCTATATGTGATAATTCATTCTCATCATAGAATCAACGGCGGTTGCTTAGCTCAAGAGGAGTCAAAGCTCCCATAAGATCCAGACCCTACAGCTTCACCTATACCATGGCAATGACCGCGTGTACAGACTCATGTATGAAAAATTGAAGCTCATCGAAAGGGAGGGAAGGAGTACATCTTAAGGCGCGTGACGCAAATAGAGGGGTATGTATGAGGTTGGCGTTGGCTGAGAATCCCATACAGCGAATGCGCTTGAACATCTCATATACTTCCTCGTCATATCGGGGAAGTGACGATCAATGACGTCCTTCAATGTCTCCGTCCTATTTACCCATTCCAGGCCCTTCTCTGTGTATGTCTGTGTGTTGAAGTTGGTCGTAAAGAAACGGTCGGCTTCTAGCCGCCTGGGAAAAAAATTGTCGAGAACGAGGGTTCAATAAGTTAGAAGGCACAGCCAGGACGTTATCGAATTAAGGGTCGACACTTCCAGAGCATCCTAATTGGGTTGAGGATAGCAACATTATGAGAGGTACCTGGATGCAATCAGTAGAAAGATGAAGAAAGCAGTTTCACTTATGGCAAAGCCCTTGATCTTCTTCTCTGCATGCAAACCCACCAACAGGTCAAGCTTCTCCACATCGCCTCCATAGACTTCTCGCAAGGCTCGAATAACTTGCTTATCATCAGTCAAATCTTCCCAGCGGCTGATTGGGATCATCAGCATGTTCCTTCTAAACTCGTTGTACCGCGCGATACCTCTCTCCCTGTCTCTGTAAACTGGCCCAAGATGCAAGCATCAGTTCCGGTACAGTCACGTTGATATAGCAGTGTGAAAGAAATAAGGTGAGAAGTCATGTTACTTTCTAATGCTGCCATGTCGATTGGGTCCGGTCTATCTTCGCCATCAACATCTTGAGGAACAAGGTTTCTCATCCAAGATGGGTAATTCCACAATGAGAGAGCCCCACATGCCTGATGACCTAGTGACACCATCATCTGCTCCATTCCAATCTTTGAGAGTCTTCTCTGCCCTTGTCGTCCCACCACTTCCCACATCGGAATCCTAGTAGTTTTCCTAGAACAATTAGTGACTGTAGTCCCTCTATAAGTAAAATTGAATGCCATTTCCCGAAGAAGACAATATATCTGTTATTTCACGAGATTGATGTTCTTTGCTTTTGTCAGTACGACCTTAGTCATGAAGAAAGTGAAATTAGATGCAAATGGTATGGTAAGACGCTTACTCTTCTGCAACGGGCAGACATTGGTGTTCCAGGATAGTTGAGTGGACGTTCCTCAGGATGAGTTGATCCGGGAGGAGTGAATGCATCCTATAGACGCTGACAAACTCCTCAGAGAGTGAGTATGGAACTCCATGATCTCTCGGCCTCTTGAGACCTACTAATCCACTCAATATCGGACCGAATATATGTCCGAACATATCCTTAAATTTCTTCCCCAGAAATCCGTACCTGAACCAGGCATGATAGTGGTAAGTAGTAAGTACAGCATCATCACAGAATTACGCATAAGTTTTAGAACTACTACTAGTAAATCCCCATTCTTTCATCATTAGATATATTTTTCTCTCTTCATTACCAGTTTATCCTCATTCCAGCAAGAAGAGTGTCGGTCTTCAGGAGCTCCACAGTCCAGTCGATAGTGTGGATTTTGGCAATTACAGCTGAAGTCACTAATCTGGCATGGCGATAGAGCTTCTCGTCATCAAGATCTGGATAATATTTCTGACACATATACAAGTACATAATATTAGCTATCCTTGTAGTTCCTTTGGTATGTAAGTGCCGGCAATTTTTTCAATGAAATGTTGTGTTTATACCACTCAACCCTAAGGATAGCACGCATGAAGCCAGGGTAATTATATGAGCTATGGTTCTGACGATGATCAAAGATGTCAGGCTTCTTTGTTCTATAATAGTTCCTCAGGTAAAAGATGTGCAATGTGTATTCAGAGCTAACTTTTCGTTGAAGCAAATAACAACGACAAGAGAAGTCTCTTCCCTTATAGACTTGAAGAATTTGGAAACAACAATATCAGGAGTTCATGGACATTTCACCAGATCATTGCGATCGAAAACTCAGGATCAGCATTGTTTAATAAGGAAATTCTTTTCATTGGATTGGTGGAAGAGAAGGGAAGCCTTACTTTAAGCATATCGCAGACAGTGTTGTGTTCTTTGACGAATAAGGCCTGCAACAGTGAAAAGCCAGCCCAGCTATTCCTGACATCGCCTGAAATAGGAATCCCTTTCTCGTCGTGTTCAAGGAGGCCATCTCCCGAAATCTTTAGCTTCCCATCTTTGAAGGTCCTCACTCTTCTCTCGCCGTTATTGTCATTTCCATATATCACACTTCCATCCCTAAGCAGTTTACAATGTACGACTCATTGATGAAATTCTCTTCACATCAATTCTTCAAGAAAACTCTTAGGGCAGTAACAAGTTAACGGGTGAAATTTTGACTAAGATCAGCTAATCATTTCTCAGATAGCTACCTTTTTTTCTTTTGAGATGAAATCACACCTTAAGTCATTGGCTTAATTGCCTTGCTGGAACTACTAGAGTTCATAGTGACATCAATTTTAGATGAAACTCTACGTGTAAGCAAGTTTTAGCGTATATAAACCAAATTTTGGAATATCTGTATGTAGTTTGAATAATTTCCTCAGAGTACTGTTCTATCCAGGCTACATTCCATTTTATTGAGGAACTCTCCAGCATCTAAGAACAAACTGAGAACAAATATGGACACCTATCTGCTGACAGCATAACGCATGGACATCTGTCTGCTGACAGCATAACGCGGGTTCCTAGTTCTCAGTTCGTTCGGGTGGTGAAGACAAAAAGCAGGGAATTCCAAGTCTTACGGCTCAGCGAGGTTGAAATATTGTCTACAACATTGCTTCTTATTCTTTTTTCCAAATCTTTCTTCACCGTCTTTTTCTGCATTCAACTTGTAAAAGGATCAAGAATCAGATGGCTGCAAAGACTTGTTTTCAGTGACATGAGTTTTTTGAATGGCTGCCTAAAGTTTGGTACTCCTGAGTAATTACAATACTGTTCGCAGGAACTTACCACCACGGGGTCCTTATATTCAAAGAGCCATTCTTCAAATGGGATGACCCAGTTGACACTTTCTTGGTCTTGTTAAATCGGAATGACTTCAATGGACACTTGTCTGCAACTTCATCAGGTGCTTCAATTTCAACCTGCCAAAGATATTATTGATCATTCAGTCTTCAATGCGATGACCCAACTGGTGGATCCATTCGGCCACTTCTCCATTTTGAGTTTGTGAAAAATATTCTGAGGTCTTTTTCCTATCAAGCTGTGCCTTGTGTAATACAGAGGCTTTGGGTTTTTTTTTTTTTTTTTTTTTTTTTTTTTTTTTTTTTGTTATTTAGTACCTGTTCAGTTTCCTCCATGTGATCGACCCAGTCATGAATCATGAACTGTACCCATGAGCATGCTATCATGTTGAATTGCTTCCCATTGTCAATGAACTCTTTTCTTGCCAAAAGCTTGGATGCCACCACAGATGGATGTGGATCCATTAACTGTGGAAAAAGAAGACAATCAAAATTAGTTTTGTTGGTATGGCAGGCTATGCTTGTACTTGGTATTCGATCAGAAGACAATAATCTTTACGGTTGACAGATGAGACTGGACAGCTGTTCTCCCAGCGGAGATAGAATCAAGTTCATGAAATTTGTAGGCCATTTCAGACAGAAACTGTACAAATCTATTCCGTGGGCATGGGCGGTGTGACAGGGCCATAGCCTGCCTCCCACTTAATGAGTTGAGTAATTAATGGGAAACCAAATGAAGAGAATGAGGCCCTTGGGAAGTGGAAATTTTTTCCTGACCAGCCATGGCAGTCCATATTTTGATTTTGACCGTGGGCTATTGATAGAAACCTAAAGGAGAGACTGCTGGAATTCTTTAATGGCTTGTGGTTGGGTAACTTTCTGAAGTTGCATTTTCGTCTTCTCCGATACGTTAGAAAATTTACTTTAGTTTTTTTCAATAAAAAAAGAAAAATTTTCCTCCTTTAACTTGAAATTTTAATAAATCTTCCTGCACTGGAGAGAATAATTGTCATCGAATTGGTGTCTTTCTATGATCAAAGCTTTGCACGTTTTTGCTCTCCCCACCGGGAAATGACAGAAAAGAAGCAGTTCTTTCATGGATATTATTCTCAAGCGAGTTTAGGGACAGGAAAACTGCCCCTAATGCGGCTTTCAGGGACGGCTCCGATAGCAGTCACTGGTGTCAACCGGCTCGCTGGACCGTCAGTAGCTCCAATTAAGAAAGTATACAGGTGACACAGGCGACGACTAGTAAGCCGTCGCAAAAGAGCATTAAGGACAGTTTTATCAGTTGCCTGTTCTTTTTAAAGTCCTGTAAACTTCTGATCTTATGAAGAAGAAACGGACAAACGTAAACTCAAGCTCTCTGACTTGATAGACTGAGTAAATCAGGAGGCATGAAGTACAGGCTTACCCCGTGGGTTGAAGTGGAGGGAGGCATGTTGCGTCCAAAAAATGTTCCCCGACTACCCACGACATCGTCGCTTGGGTGGTTGCACCTTCCGTCCGCCGTCCGATAGTTGAATGCCTGAGTATCATACTTCTTGCCGTCAACACTACCAACGTGTATGAGATTATATCTCTGGTGCAAGTGCCTTCTCATCCCCACGTAGGCAAGCCCCATGTACACCGGCAGCCTGTGCCATAATCCTAGCTTGTCCACCGCATGTATCACCTACATGAAACACCCAAAACAACAGTAAGAAATCAAAAGCCAGATCACTCGTCGACCACATCTCTCATCGTTTTGCGGGAGAGGGAGTTACGTACAAGGAAGATTAGCGCATCGAAGAGGGTCATTTTGGAGACCGTAGGGCGAAGCTGAGGATGGATGAGAGAAGAGAAAACAGAGATCGAGGCCATGTTTCTTGGTGTTGGATTAGGAGGGAAATGTGCACAAGAGTAGCACAGGTTCCTGAGTACAGCAAAGTGTCGTAATGCAGAGAAGAAGAGGGGGAAAGGGAGAGGGAATTTAAGGAGAGCTTGTGGGGTGGTTCAAGTCTCTTTTTAAAGTCCAAGTGGCGTGTGTAGCGTCTGGGCATGTGTTGGTTCCCATGCCCATGCAAGCACTATTTTAAGTGCTCAAAGCTTGTGGGGCTGCATGAGAATAGGCGGTGGGTTTCGTGCGGCTATATCGAGAGTACAAAGTCGAGACGGCATTTTGGTGATAGTCATGAGAAACACTGGAGAGAGAGAGAGAGAGAGAGAGAGAGAGACGGAGGAGAATGGGGTTCTTTCATTTGTATTCTCTTTAAGCGTGGTGGTCATGGCTAACAGATGTTAGGTTTTCTTTTGTGATGGACTTGAAACGAATGTACTTCGTAGAAATTGGGGGAGATCGCTGCTAATACTTAGCTAAAAAGTTACAGGACTGAAGTCTGTCGTGAAAAGGCACATGAGGGGTCTGAAAGAGATTCCGTGACAGGACATCTCCCTTCTTCCATGTCGTGGAGAGAATTCGTGAGATATTTGAGATTGTTCTGATCTGATCTAAGTTCTTAAGTTGCTGCTCAAGTAGATCTTGGCAAGAACAGGGGTATTGAAACTGATGTTATACTTCTGGTATGGGGATTGTTCCTGGTATTGTATCAGCAATGGGCATGCTGAATGAGCCGTGAGATCTCTTTTGCTAAGATAATCAATGTTACGTACCCAACTTGAGATTTATGGTTATGCTAGACTGGAGTAATTGGATGATCTTAAAATCACCTATGTTATACTAATTTCCTTATATCAAAATCCTATTTATGAAAAATGTCTAGTCTCGTCGTGAGCACTACATCAACAAAAAAAGAATTGTTACAACATTTTTTTTACAACTTAGTTCTCTCATCAAAATGCCTTTATTCAGGAGATCTAAGCAATTCACGGTACTTAAGGTTATGACAAAATGACTTTTTTCTCAACCGCACAACTTACTAAGTGGCAAAGGTACCGTGTCGATCCTGCTAACTTGTGCCCCCACAGGCAGTCTTTAAGGAACAATTTGAAAGAAGTTTTGCAGTTTTTAACAAACGGATTGTCTCGTGTTATGTGTGATCACTACTCTAAACAGCATAATTATTTATCATTTAACATACTTAACAAGTGCCCGGAGGCACCCATTAACATGAACCTGGTGCAAAAAAGGAATGGAATTTTATCTTGAGAGAGCAAGTTTCAATGTTCTGATAGAGGTGGAGATAAATCAGTAAAGGCACAACTTGGCATGTAGATGAGCAGGTGAACGGTCTTTCTCGGACCGACCTCATAATTCTTTGAACAGCAAATGCGCGACCATTAATGTTGGAAAGGCGTCAACCCCAAACATATCAACACGTATTTATACAACTCAGTCTGGAGATGACATAGGGAAAAGAGAGAAATTCAGATCAGAGAGCACAATCTAGTCTTCTCTAGTGTCCTCCATATCCATAGTAGATCAATGCACAGATGCTGATAGAACCTTGAAGCTGGTTGTCAAATTGTACGTTCCTTCCCCGATTTAGGACAGGCATATTGACCGGAATTTATGAACGACTGTAGTCGTGTACAGTGATGTGATCGAATGCTGCAAACTCCACCCATTTAGTGGATCGATTCTCTCTATTCTGAAGATGATCGACAAGTGCTGTCACTTGATTTCGGTATTGCATCTTCGACGGATGTCGTTGATCTGATCTTTACAAGTTGCTCTTTCCCCTTTTAATGTATTTTGACAATTTAAAATTCCTATTAAGTATCATATTTTTATCGATGGCTTAAGTAAGAACACCTCACTATCTTTCTTTAGAGTCCATTTGTTTAATAGAAAATCCATGTTTTGAAAAATATTTTTCTAAAGAATTATTGCTTAAATCTCTATAAAATGGATTAACAAAGAATATTTTCATCACCTACAAAAATATTTTAACATAAATTATTGTTGATAAGAAAAATGCTCTTTGTTAATTAATTATTTCAAGTGATATAATCAATTATTTTTAAATTCATTTTTTTAAGCATTCACTTTTTTACTAGGTAAAGTGACAAACGGACCACATGATAAAATTTCTGGAACAGAAATTGATTTCTCAGGAAGGGATGGGATGGGGACGCGCAAGTTTCAGGAGTGGGTTTCGACGCCCACACCCTATAAAAGGTAGGGCAAAAGTCTGAGAGTGAGTGTAGAATAGGTATAGAGTAGAACTGACTAAAAAAAAAAAATTCTATTTCAGAAATTGAGAAGTTATAAAATTTTAACTTATGATTTCTTCTTCAAATCTATTTCTGAATAGAAAACTGTTCCCGAGAAATAGAAAAATCAAATTGCGTTACCAAACGGAATTGCTTTCAAACCTATTCCAGGGAACGAGAGAAACAAAGAAATAGAGAAGTAAAAATTTTATCATGCGCTTCATGAAGTGAGATTTTGTGAGGACTTTCTGTTTTGTCCTTGTGTTGCCCTGCCAAAATCAAATCAATATATAGGTTTATTCTTGAATATCTTGGCGTTCGTCAGCATACGGGGAGAAAATAAACGTAAATCTCACTTTCTAAATTCCAAAAAGTCAGATCTACGGGTGGCACGTTAAACATGAACTTTCACCCTATGTAGCACGGACACTCTTCGGAAACCTTCGTGTCGTGTCCGACACTCCGACACGTGTCTGACACGCTCCGACACATTCCGACATGCTTCGACACTCGGTCAACGAGTGTCGAAAAATCCGACACGTGGTCAACTCTTTCCGACACGCGAGTCCAGAATTCCGACATGTGATTTCGACACGTACGGGATTAATTTTAAAAATTTCTAACATTTGAGGGGTCAAAATATAAATATACACAAAAGAAGTAATAAAATTGCTATAAATATACATGCATGGGGTCAATATTTTCTTTTTTCAGTTTTTTTTTTTTTTTTTTAGAATTGTTTTATTTTTTTAAGTCTTTTACTATGAAAAAGTAATAAAAAATGCTATATATGATAAATAAATAAATTTAAAATATCATTTCAGCATTTTTCTTTAAACAATGTTTTTTTCCTCTAAGTTTTGTGTATTATTGTAACAAATTAAAATAATGAATGATATTATTTAATATTTTTCGTGTAAATTAATTCTAGGCTATTATTATTATTTATTTATGCATTTATATATAAAAATATATTTAATATATAACGTGTCGGAACGTGTCGAAATTATCTATTTTTAAGAAATGACGTGTCCGCGTGTCGTGTCGTGTCGTGTCGTGTCGCGTGTCGCGTGTCCGTGTCGGTGCTACATAACTTTCACCATCATCCCTAGCATTATGGAATTAGCATTAAACACATATCTTACATTTTCAATATTTAATTTTACAGGATAGGATATGGACCTTCCGGAACACATCGTTATCTCTTCCGGATGCAATGCATCGGACGAGAGAGTAAAAATGCTCTCATTTAATACCCTTTTATGGATCTTAGTTGAAGTCATCTCTGACTATGATTGAATAGCCACGTACGACGTTTCGGTCCCTGTGCCCATGCTTATCGGAAATTAGGAGCTGCGGGCGACACGAGTCTACTGTTTGAACGAGAAAATCAATGCGCTCATCGGTCGAGCAATTCCCATGGGTATAAGTGGCGACGGTCATCAGACTTTCTCGCATTGTGATCCATATGTTTTTTTGTTAGATATTCAGATATTGCAGAAGTCGAGGCCATGGAGGCAAGGCAAGATGGGACAGCGCAACGATCACCCGTCTCACCTGCAGTTGCATTCATGTTTTGCTTTGAGCTGTACATGGCATTGAATTTGGTAGTTGCCATTGATGATGATGCCAATTTGAGATGTTTTCGAATTCAACGTCACACCATGCCAAGTAGGGACGAGCATGCAGCGGGGGAAATTATCAAAAAAATGTTCATGAACTTATTGCAATTATATCCATTCAGTCCTAAACATTTATAATTTAATCAATTTACAATTCTAAACATTTTTAATAATTTATCAATTTACTTTGATCATTGTGATAGCCGTGGTCATCCTATGTGGCGTCTTCAGTATTAACGTGGACGACTTTTATAATTTTAAACAATTTTTATGAATCTTTTATCATTATTTTTCTGCTTTTCCTTTTTATTTTCGATTTTTATTTTATTGTGGCCGGCAAGGCTCGTCGTCTAGGATGGGGTCGACCTGTGCAACTCAAAAATTCAACTTCCATCGAGAACCAGGCGCCCCTCTATTGAAACTGATGTGATCCCAAACTTAAGTTCTCCCATTCCCAACCAATCCAACATTTTTTTTTTTTTTTTTGGGTAAAGGTAAGAATATATTAAGCTAAGGTTAACTATACAAAAATTTGGCGCCAAAAACTTCCACTCTAAGTGCAAAAGCAGAAGGGGAGGAAGGGAGCCAAGGTAAGAAGCCACAAGGGCACCAACAAAAGACAACAAAGCTTGCAACAGTCACAGGGACACACGACGCTAAAGTATCAACTACAGACAGCCCATCAAAGAGCCGAAGGAGATTAAAACTTAGCACAAAGCAGAGACACCAGCCACGAGCAGTTAAGAAGACGAAGGGCGTCCAAGGAAGATGGATGGACCAAAACCCCATCCTCTCTGGAGTCTCCTATTCCTTGGAGTGTCCGGCACATTGCTGAATGTGAGCGCTTTGTCCTTGACAACCTTGATAAGAACAAGACATTGTGTACTAAACTGCGGAGGCAAGGGGACCCGATACGGCAGCATTGCATTGCATTGCAGTGCAGTGTTACAAGAAGTATTTTCACATAATAATGCAACTTCGCAACTGGAGGGAATTAGGAAATCCTGCGTGAAGCACTTGGCCCATTTCTCTGGCATTTGAGCCACCAAAAGGCGGTTTTCGGCCGCAGCAACACCACATTGTATCATGCCGAGGCCCGACACGATGCAAGCACATAAAATGTCCGTGCTATGCTCACTCTGAGCCATCTTCAAGACCAATGAAATAGAATAAGAGACGTTTGAACAGGATTACATCCTCTGCACGAGTAGTGTGGGAAAAATAGAAATGCCTAAGATCGAAGATTGCAGCATCCAAAAGAGCTTACAAATTTCAAAAGCTTGAACAACTAAGAAGCGAGCTCACGAGGTGGCCTGCCATGCAAAGCCCATACAGCTCGCTCGCGCCGGCTTAACCCACGGACAGCGAAACACGGTGCCCAATCCATGACCAATACTGCAGCATGCAAAGCCTAGCCAGGCACAGCCCAAGTATGCCAACCAGACCATGCGCAAGCAGCTGAGCCATTCACCGCACATAAAAGTCAACATTTGAGCATATCTTGGTTCACAAAGTGCATAAAGAGTTCACAGCTCCACCAAATTGCGGAAAAAATAGCATTCTCGCATCTACTCAAAAGGAAGGCCAAAGAATTCGCACCAATGAAACTACGCATGGCAATCAACATCGTGAATGGAACAAATCAGCTACAAATCAACTAGATTGAGGACCAGTGTACATTTTAAAAATTATGGGAAAAAAACCAAAGATTACTTGGCCACAAAACTGAAACAACCGCACGTCATGTGAAACAAAAATTACTTGCAACACTTTTAAGATATCATCCTAAGTCTTCAAGACTGCGCAATAAAAGATAAAGAAAAGGCCGACTGACAGTTCCTCGAACTAGTAACGCCCAGTGCCCCAAACTCTGATCACGCCATCGTTGTATCCACTAAACAAGGTGCTTCCATCTGCACTCCAGTTCAAGCTCGTGCAGTATATAACCTGCAATTTCCAAATGTAACAATCCAAATAATCAAAATCATGTTCATCATTCAACTAAACTCCATGTCGACATTTATGTGAGTCGATAAATCTCAAACACGATGATTATTCTAACAGCGTCATTTATTTGACCACGAAGTTTGCAGTAAGAATGATCAGCAGGTGAAGAATTGCCGTGACACTGATTAGATCCTCAATCAATCCATTGTGTCACAAAGTTTGGCACAAAATAAATCGCATCCTTTCAAGAAGTACACCCAATGCCCAGAAGAGGCACCATATGACTACTGAAAAAAGCACAAACCAGTGCAATAGAATGCAGTATTATCGAGACCATTATCATTTTAAATATATCAATATGCAAATGCACTCCGAGCAAAAATTCCTATGCCAGACATGGCCATATAGATGGATCGTAGAAGCTAAATATCATCAAAATGCAATGAAAATAGACAGGAACATGTTCAAAATACAAATGAGAAGTCTAGCCGATAAGCATGGAAGAAGGATTAAAAGGTGGGACAACATCAAACATCCATGGATGCAAAAAATCGGTATACTCAAACTAGTCAGTAGACATTGACACAGAGGAGAACTGTACACCGATATATTAGTCGGGAATTTTACCTTCTTATTTGAAGCAGCGGTCGTGGTTCCATCAGTTTTGTCAGCTTCATTTTTCAAATCAACCCTCAAATCTTCGACAATACTCTTGCTTTCGAGGTCCCAGATTTTAATACTGTTCTCAGTAGCGGCACAGAGCCAGTATCTATTGGGGCTGAAGCAAAGAGAGTGAATTATAGCACCAGCCTCCAGATTATACAGCCTCTTGCCCTCTGCCAAGTCCCACAACAAAATCACTCCATCCTTGCCACCACTAGCGCAGAGCGACCCATCCGGAGATACAGCTACTGTATTCACGTAGCCATTGTGCCCCACCAAGGTGTTTCTAAGCTTGCAATTGGTCAAGTTCCAGACCTTGATGGTTCGATCCCATGAAGCAGACACAATGGTGGGTTGCAGCGTGTTGGGACTGAACCTCACACAGCTGACCCAATCAGTATGAGCTTCGCCCTCCTGAATTGTGTACTTGCACTCTCCTAATGTGTTCCACAGCTTGATGGTGCGATCGCGAGATGCCGACACGATCTGGCGATTGTCGATGGAGAATGCCACAGAAAGCACATCCTTGGTGTGGCCCACAAACCTATAGTTGACTCACCAGCAAAAAGTTAACAGTTTCACATTTGGGTAGCATCCTACATTGCCTAAATCTACCCAAGAAGAACTCAGTTGACCAAATTCAGTCACAAATTTTCGCTATACTATAACTTAACAAAAGGGCCACCATACGAAACTAATTCTAACCAGATGTACCATCGCCACTCGCGACAAGACTCGCATCACGACTAACGGGTTACCCTTTCTCAATCTCAGCGAGCAACATCACTGCGCAAAAGACATTACGCCCGTTCCACTACACAAATTTTCGGTTTCTATTCCGAAAAACATTCTGATCGAGGAAAACGGCATTACATGTGAAAAGACAATCCCCAACCACAAATCTAAGTACCCAGAAAATAATCAGCTCGGACGCATTTGCAGGGAAACATTCTAATTAAAAGCATTCCAGCATTTGCCAGATCAGACTACACCAACAACGCTCTACGCATTAACCCAGGAAACCAATCCGGATAAACAAAGCAGCGATTAGCATATCAATACGCCAAGATTTTAGAAACCAACCTGCGAGCGGATACG
The DNA here is from genome assembly GCA_014182555.1 of Eucalyptus erythrocorys. Classification (NCBI taxonomy): domain Eukaryota; kingdom Viridiplantae; phylum Streptophyta; class Magnoliopsida; order Myrtales; family Myrtaceae; genus Eucalyptus; species Eucalyptus erythrocorys. Next base: position 31,125,480 of record CM024607.1, on the reverse strand, counting down.
CCGGTGGCGAGGTCCCAGAGGCGGAGCTCGCCGTCCCAGGATCCGGAGAGGGCGAACTGGCCGTCGGAGGAGAGGACGACGTCCTGGACGAAGTGGGAGTGGCCGGTGAGCCGGCGGCGGGGGACGCCGTAGACCTTCTCGTCCTTGGTGAGGTGCCAGAGGATGATGGACTTGTCGCGGGAGGAGGTGACGACCATGTCGGAGTTGTCGATCGGGATGGCGATGGCCGTCACCATGTCGGTGTGGGCCCTCATCGTGCCCTTCAGGATCAGTCCCTCCGCCATTGCGCTCGCGGTGGTTCCGGCGAGGAGGAGGAGGAGGTGGGGCGACGGCGGCGGCGGTTCTGCCGGGGGAGTTTCCTTCTTCGGCGAGCTGGAGGCAAAAGGCGCGACCAGAGATGAATGGTTGGATGGAAGCGAGGTTATATACTCCCCCTTCCCCTGGGAATTAGGGTTTTGAGGGGGAAGGGTCGTGTTGAACCGACTCTAATTCTGAATCTGTTGAACCGAATTAGATTAGTATAAATCATCATCAAATCAAAATGGACGAAAGTCTTTTTCTTTTTCAGGATACGAATATAAATGGATCATTTCGATCAAAATATATATATATGAATTTCGAGGGGAAGAGTCGTTTCTCGCATTGAACCAAATTAGATTAGTGTAAATCGTAATCATCATTTGAAGTTAAATATCTATCAACAATGGCCGACTCGAGAAATAGAAATCCTTCATTTAGAAATACTGAGAAATCTTAAATGGGAAATTTACTTGGTTAGGATAAATTATAGATTTTTTTATTTGTTATAAGAAAATTTAATTAATTTCTTAAACTTATGGATTTGGTTGGGTTTCATAAATTATAAAGCACAATTAAAAAAAAAAAAAAAAAAAAGGAGAACCAAACCAATAAACCCAACTTATTGATTTAGTTTGGCTTGGTTTCTTGGTTTTTTTTTTTTTTTTTTTTTGAATACGGGGCCACCTTTTTTTTCCTTTTAAGTATGAAAATAATTGTAGAGCTTTTTATTATTTTACTATATTATCTATGAGTTTTACCTTTTTTTTTATACTACATTAAAAATTTGGGCTTATTTTATCCTATCTACATTTGGCTATCCAAATTCTTTTCAAGTATTGAAATAATTGTAGAGCTTTCTATTATTTTACTATATTATCTATGAGTTTTACATTGTTTTTCTATACTACATTAGAAATTTGGGCTTGTTTTATCCTATCTACATTTGGCTATCCAAATTCTTTTAAAATATGAAATAATTGTAGTGCTTTCTATTATTTTACCATATTATCTATAAGTTTTACATTGTTTTTGAATACTACATTAGAAATTTGGGCTTGCTTTGTTCTATCTACGTTTGGCTGTCCAAATCTTGATTAAGATAGGAAATGATAAAATGTGATTTGAAATCTTTCAAATACCCAAGGATTGTAAATATATCTCATCACATAATTGAAAAAATCTTTGAAAATCTTTGAACATCCCATCTCCAATTAGCTTCTCGTGTACTCGAGACTCAAACCCTTCCCGACCGCTATTGTCAACAAGCAACAATCTTTGAAAAGTTGACCTTGATAGCATGGCACTTGCCATAGACATAAGTTCACAAAGTTCTACTATGGCCTCATGAGCAATGGGAGGCACTTCTTATGGGTCGTGCGGCCGGACTCCGCCGCCGACAAAAGCGGCGGCTCCATCCCGGATGAGCCGAGGGAGGCGACCGCGGAGAAGCGGTGCGTGAAGGGCAAGTCGAGCCTGGCCTCGAATTTTTCCCTAGGCTCGGTCCAGTGGGCCTAAGAAATCCAGCCTAAGCCCACCTATGTTAATCAGATCTGATATCCTTTCCTTCGTTTCTTTTTCCCAGTTTCTCTTTTCTGTAATTAAGTGAAATCTGGATTAAAAGTTCGCACCTCATAGTAAGTTCATTCTCAAAAATGGGCAAAAAGGAAAGAGGACATTTTTTCAGGTAGTAACGGAGAACCAAGAATTTGAGGGAGCGGCGTGACAAGAATTTTTTTTATGAAAAAAACATATATATATATATATATATATATATATATATTGAAATTTTTTCTTTATTCATTTTTATAAGCGATAAAATTAATTGTTTTTAAAAAAAAATTGGAATTATTCATTTTTTGCAAAATGATTATGTGCACGTAGATACAAAACTCTCTCGATTTTAAGTGCTTAAGATGAAATCAAGAAATCGCTTGTGGTCGTTTTTCAGTGCTAAGTGAAACTGTGCATGAGAAAATAGCCAATAATTTAAGGTTGACGTTGGACTTGAAACATAATTAGTTTAAATTAGAATTAATAACAGTTGAGTTTTTTCTTTTTCATTCTCAATTAAGATAAATGGCTTTCTTGAAAATACTTACTACATTTCTTTCAATTTGTATGTCATGTTTCTCTTTTTATGTTATTGGGAAATCACCGATTTAATACGAACATATTGTAAATATGTCAATTCAATTCTGAATTTTTCGATCTTTGCCAATGCGTTCTAAATTTTTGCACAAAACTTAATGTAGTTATTCTAATCAATTACTAACATGGCCATGCATGTAGGACATCATTTCAAGTAAAATTATCCATGTTACGAAGCTACATAAGATGGCTGCTGATGATTGAACGCCATATTAGTATTTTTCCAATATTGTAATCTTGCACAAAGATTAAGTACAACATTAACAAAATTAAAAAATTTACAATGGAATTAACATTTGTTTATGACTAATTTGGTAATAGCCCCTATGTTTTCTTAGCCTTCCCTGGAATAGAAGTTTCACACATTACATGTATTTCAATAAATTGTTTGGGATACTTTGTACAATTGGAGATTAAGAATTATGAATTTTTATGACAGTAAACGTGATTAGAAAAATTAGTGACTTGATTAGTGGGTCAAAATAAGGTGAAGTAGTTGTGCTTTACCCCTTGGAAATATGTTCATTTTCTAACCTTTCGAGTACTTATGATTTAAACTAGTCGTCCCTTATGGATTGAATGTCGCAAACAGTATCCTAAAAAAGTAGGAGCTCCATTCCATCATCGCAACTGTAAACATATGACTATTTGAACCCATTTTAGCACTTTACATGAACCCTCCTTTCTCAAATTTCATCATTGAGAAAATTGAGATATTTTTCGACCATATAAGGTCACGCTTGTATGGGTCCTAATACAAACCCAAACATAAAACCGTAAGAGAGAGATAATTAGGGCACTTCACTTGTATCATCACTTAAATGCGTCACAAATCTTAAATTCAAGGTCGTCATATTACATGTCTACATTGCCTTAAAAGAAATGCGAAAGACTGCACCCTTACAGCATAATCGCTCAAGCTTCAAAAGGACAACTCTCTCTGTCTGCCAAACGGCTTAAAAACAGATATTTCTATCAATAAATACACTTCAAAATCCTCCAAGTGGAGTTCCTGCATCTTCAAGATCATCCATTCCTGCTCGAAGCTCTGACTAAATCGAATCCTGGACTAACAGAGAAGAAATGGTAAAAAATTTAAAAAAAAACGGTTAGAGCATGCAGTATCTACAAGCCATAACATTGACTGCCCTTGGTCAAAACTGAACGTGCTATCGAAATCACCGAGGAGCAGAGAGACCAGTTTGACCAAGAGAGAACTTGAAATAGTTGATGAAAAGCATCTGTTAATACCAAGTTCCCCTTACATATACTTGAATCTCATACTTATCCCATTTAAACAACCACAAATTGTTCTCCGAATGGTCAAGAAAGGCGAGATCACAATAAAGACGCTCAGTCCTAAAACACCAACTGAGCAACTTCCCAGCAAGAGACAATGACAAGATGCAAAAATGAAAACAAACAATAAATTGCATCCTAGAAGCATGATCCCATTTTGTTTCGAAGAAAACGACGTGCTTCGAAGGCCAAAGATTTCAATATTTCGTGAAAGAAATAGGGCAAGTCTCTTAGTTCGAAACCACAGTGTATGATTAACCTAACCGAGAGAGAGAGAGAGAGAGAGAGAGAGAGAGATTCACTAGATCTGAGGATCCTGAAACGGGATCCAGAGAAACGTTCATTCAAAGAAACCCCATTGGCTAGGACACAAGAACGGTCAGTTAACAGTTACACAGACATCATGCGAGAGTATCTAGGAAGGAGCAGCATGCCCAGTCATCGTTCAGGACACACCTCACATGAAGCAATCTTTACAGCTCTCATAAATGCTTTTGACTGGGCTAGATCCAGAAAAGGCAAAAGAAAATTGCAAAAACTCTAATACAAAAGAGGGCGACTAAAATGTTTTTCCGACTATCTCTTCGGTTTAAAGAACCAGATCTGATAAACGTCATGAGAATCTACTGCCGAAAGATTAACACCGAGAAAAAATAGATCATCAAGCCAAAAAGTCACCAAGATTATCTCACAAGAGAGAGAGAGGGGTGGAAGATTACGAAAAAAGTGTAGAGCTCCCTTCAATCCAAAAAAGGATTCAGACCAAAATGGGCAAGTGAAGCTCCTGGCATATGCAAGCCACAAGCCTATCCCAACTTTTCTTCCTTCTTTGTGTCTTCTTCATCTCTTTTTTCCTTCTCTTTTGGGACATTCATTCGCGAATGAATGGATTTAATGGGATAGGAGTGTGGGATCCATAGACCAGTAGCTCAACTCACCCAGCCAAGAACCTCTATTGGACTTAAAGGAGCTCCAGACTCCCTCTACCCTAATCCCCTCTCTCTTCACACGCTAACCCTAGAAACCAGTCAAAACCAGAGAAATCAAGAATAACTTCAAACCCCAGCGAGAGAGAGAGAGAGAGAGAGAGAGAGAGCGCAGGAAGAGGAAGAAATGAAGGGTAACCGGCAAGACCCAAGATGCAGACCAGCGTGAAGAACTTGAGAATCTGTTAAGAAGAAAAGAGAGGACTCAACAAGGATTAGTGACAGTGGAACAAACGAAACAAGGGAAAAGGCAAAAGAGGGCTCAAGAGAAAGCACCAACTACAAGTCAGAGGAACCCTATCTAGCAGCTACGAGGGCCTCACGTCTCTCTCTCTCTCTTTAAAAGCTTAAAATGACCGAAATCAACCTTAGGAAAGATGATAAGTTAGCTAGAAAGAGTGTAGCTATGGTGGAAAAAGGACAGTGATGGGAATCTTTGGGAAAGCCGGATCCAGAAGACTTTTTCCCCAGCTAAGCCATTGTTTTGGCCGACCCGGCCCACAGAAAACCCTATCTAGCAGCTACGAGGGCCTCACGTCTCTCTCTCTCTCTCTCTCTTTAAAAGCTTAAAAATGACCAAAATCAACCTTAGGAAAGATGATAAGTTAGCTAGAAAGAGTGTAGCTATGGTGGAAAAAGGAGAGAGTGATGGGAGACCGTCTATGGTGGTTTTGGTGAAAAATAATAACAGAAAATGTGGGCTGGGTCGGCCAAAACAATGGCTTAGCTGGGGAAAAAGTCTTCTGGAACCGGCTTTCCCAAAGATTCCCCGTCCTACAATAATCCCACTTTCACGTGCCTCACTCTGTCCAAAAATCTACTGTAATTTAATGGATATGTATAATAAAAACTGTTAATATCACCAATAATTTCAAATTAATTAATGTATATATACAAATTTACTCAAAATTTAGGTTAGCTGATTGCCGATGTGATAATTATATAAATATTTTTTTTGTTTTCTTTCTCTCTCTCTCTGGTATTCTTTCCTTTTTCCTTTGACCGGCCGGCAAGGCCTTGGCCACCCTTTGTGAGGCCTTGGCCCCGCCATCGGTGGGTGAGGCTCAACTCTGCCATTGCAATGCCAGTTGAGGTCGTATCCACCGAAAGAGGACTCAACCTCGGCCTCTGCGACCTCAGCTCATCACCGACTCTCGCATCTACCCAAATGCAACTCCTTGAAGGAGCTCTCAAGCAAATCCAGGCCTTCGCCTTGAAGATCCAGCTCCAACATGATGTCTCCGTGGTCAACAAGTTCGTCAATTTCTGCACCCGATGCCCAGACGATGCTTCCATGGCCCATGCCCAGAAGTTGATGAAATTCCCCACTCGGACGACGTCCTCTTCAACACCATGTCCTGCGGGTACTCACGCGTTGATGACCCGCTTCGGGCGATGGTGCTTGTCCGTACGGGTTCTGAATCTCAGTCTCTTTCCCGATGATTACAAATCTCCCGTCGCTCTTGAAGGCGTGTGCCGACACTTAAAGAAAAAATAAAAAAAAAATGTTCAAAAATAGCTAGCCCGACCGATATGTATGTTTATCCGATAGGTCAAAATTAATTAAATTAATTGAATTGACATAAATATCAAATATTTATGATCGAATTGAAAAACTTGCAATAAATTTAAGACTATTTGAATAATTTTTCCTCTAAGAAGTGAAGTTCAAAAATGCATAGAAGTGATAATCGAAATTTATTTGATTCGTCTCTTTGAACATAATATCTCTACATAAAATTAAGTAATGTCCAGTCATTTAATTACCTCAAAAGAAAGAGCATCGGCATGGTCAAGCAGTTCACCCATTTATTGTCTAAGATGGCAAATCAAATTGAGTTTCAAGGTGAAAATACCTTAAAAAACAATACATTTGGAATGATTGACGAGGACCCTTTTTCCTCAATTGACTAGCGAACTCAGTTGTGTTGGATTGGGTGGAATATGATGGGCGAGAATTAGATCATCCTCAGATGCGCGGAAGGCGAGAATTAGAGGTGTGCAAAGCTTGAGCCTTGAACTCAACCTATGGCAAGCCTGGAGCTCATTGTTCTATATGTTGGACGCAAATTACGTAACCCCAAGATCTCCATAACCAGAACGAGATCATGCATAATCAGATAAAAAGATTAACGTACCTGTTTGAGGATTCATCGTTCTTGAAGCGGAAGCGGAAACACAATGTTCCTTGCGCAAATCATTCTCCTCTATTGCTCTCCATATCACTGGCTCAATGAGGCGGCCCCTCACGTTTAGCGTTAGTATAACGCCCCTTAGGTGAGAATATGTGAGATTAGGGCTAGAGGAGAGACTTGAGCACTATTTATAGAGTTTCCAGCCAGTCCACCTCATTACGGGCCAGGCTCAACTTGGCCCACACTAGCTAGCCCCATATTAGACTAATTAAGAAACCTTCTATCTCACCTTAGATCAAACCCCGTAAAACGGTAAACGTTAAATGATAAATAACAATGTCAATTAATTTAGTCCACATTAGATGAAAACTCTTACATTCTCCCACTTAGACTATATTAATTGAAATTGTATTGTATGTGTGCACATTGGTCCAGAGATAATTCTTAATAGTCAATCCTATCCCATAAAGTCTCCAATACCGAATCATGGCGGTAGCTGCATGTATATATACAGAGCCTTCCATGGTCACAAGTGATTTCAACTTTATTAATATAGAGTCAATATGGTAGTGTGGCAAATGGATAACATTTCTCATAGAGAGATCTTATTTGTCAGTCACCATTCTCTTACCTTAGGCAACACAAAAGCTTGTGCCACAAGAGAACGACATTATAGTTTCAATGAACCCACATATATCTTGTCCTTATGGTTAACATTTCTTTATGTATCACAAGACATATGCACAAGGCTAATAACCGGATGCCCCTAGCCTTCATTCAAGGTTTAAACAATACCTTAAGACTTTATCAATATGTATTCAACATGACAACACATTCAAAAATATCTTATTAAATGCAAAAGTGGATACATATCAAACCGTTACTAAATGTAACGAACCACATATGTGAACTTTATCAGAGTAAAATCAAAACAGCTCCCACTAAATTACAGTATCCGAAGATACTTGTAGGCCCATGCTAATGACATGTCACTCAAATACACATGGGCGTAGGTCTTTAGTTAGTGGATCTGCCACCACATTGTCTGTGAAAATATGTTATATTATAAGTCACATTTCTGTATTGTTTCTTTATGGTCAAAAATATTTGGCCACTATATATTTAGACCCCTTGAAACATTTGTTATTAATAAAAATACAACAAATTTATTGTCTCAATTTAACTATATGGGTCTATCCATAAAGTCAAAACGGTCAACTCTTCATAAGGTTCCGAAGCATAATAGCTCAATTAACAGTCTAAAAAAAAGTTACAAACTCTACTTACATAGTAGACATAGAACTTTATTTACTGCACTGCACTTCCTGCATTATATCATCCTAACAGCCAGCAAAGTTAACAACTGAATACCCTACTAGCTGCAAGAATTTAAACATGTCTATATCTTGTCCTTTTAAGTACCTTAAAACCTTTTTGGCAACAACCTAATGATCACGTCCAGGATTCAATTTATATCTACCTAAAAGTCCTATCGCAAAGGCGATATTTAATCTAGTGCAAAATCAAAGCATATATTATACTTTTAAGTGCACTAATATAAGGTACAACATTTAATTAGATTTTCTCAATATCTAAATAAGGACAATGTAATGGATTAACTCTATCACCCTTAACAACAGGAGTAGTTCCTGACTTGTAATAATGTATATTGAATATTTCCAAAATACGATCAACAAATGTCCTTCGAAAAAATCTAATATAAAATCCAATATATGTGACAAGAACAATCCTTACAGACCTTAGTGCAAATGATAAGAAAAACGCCTCAAGGTCATTACTTGTAAATATAATATCATGTACATAGAATATGAGAAAAATAAATTTCCTCTCACTGACCTTGCAGTATATTAAATTACTTTGTTCCCAATTAAACATAATAATAACACTATGAAAATTTATTAATATTGTTTGGAAACTTACATAAAACAATTAATAAGACTTTCAGTCTACACACAAGTTTACTTAAATCTGTTACAAAATCCTCCAGTTGCACTATATAAATTTTGTATCTATTTAGTGTAACTCCATATAAAAATAAATAAATAAATAAAATATAATGCCACATTCACTCTGAAAGAATCTTTTAAAGAAATAATTATTTCTTCATTTTTAACTATCCACCCTTCTTTCAGAGTGAAAACTTTAACTACAAGTTTAGCTTTAAACTCCACAATCTTTCTTTGAAATCTTTTTAGTTTTGTAAGCCAATTTGCAACTAAAAAAACTTGTGATCTTTAGACAAGTCAGTAAGTTTCCAAACATGTTTCATAGATTGTATATCGTCTTTTATGGTACCTAATCACATACTTGATTGAGAATAAGAAACACGTTTTGTGTGTGAAAAGGTTGTTTTCAAAATATCATCCCATAAAAGACCGAATAAATTAGTCTTACTAATCATACTTATCATCATGTACATTATGGTGCAATTATGCCTTTTGGCCAAATCTTTTGTCAGGATTTTCAAGCATAATAATTAAGTTACTACCCAAGAATCAACCAAATATTTGACAAATGACTCTTTAAGCTATTTGGCATTGTCATACTTGCCAAAATACTCACGGTCACTATTAATCCTGACAAGCTTTTAAGACTAATTATAATTATTTATTATTTATTTCGGTCATTTTCCCTAAATAAAAAACTTTTGAAAACAACCTTTTAACCATATATCAGATGTATATGACATTATGACTTCAACACAATCTTTGCAGATGTGTCCTAATTTTGTTATTAGACAATATATAATTACAAGCCACTAAGGCTTCCATCATCTTATAGCAGTGTAGTTCGCAGGCAAATCACATTTTGAGTGTCCCAGAATGGAACGCTTCATGGACAGTAAGCTAATTCTATTGCTCTTTTCTCAAGCAACAAATCATATATCCACAATTTAAAATTTGAACGAGTAAAAACCTCAATAATAATGGAGTTATTAATTACAGAAAATGTGAATGAAAAATAAGTAATGTATATATTAGCATTATGTGAGCATCGTGTAACGTGACGTACAAGTACATATCCAAAGAGTTACATGCATAATCATATAATCACCTTTGGGTAGAATACATGACATGCAGTTGTACACTCCTCACTTGATAGCGGTTATGAGAATATATTCCAATCTTCATGAATTCATCACCTTTGGGCAGATGAACCACTAGGACCAGTCACTCCTCCACCGCACCATCATGTATCCCTCCATGAACTAATACACAATCACCTCCTTTGTGAGTATGACCACGCATTAGACCAGGAGACATCCCAATCAACATACGAGACCGAAATTTCTCAAATCCAATCAAGTGTGCCACTTTTGCAGTCACTACTCAATTAAATCTTTGAAACTCTCTCATACTAGGGATATAAAATCTACATCTCACATACACCATATACATGTGATTTCAACTTTAGTGATAGGGGCACATATCACTGAAATCACATATCGTCTTATTCATTAATAAAATTAAACATGCATACATCAATAGAAATACATGGTACACCAAATTAAGAAGCTTGACAGCTAATCCATTATAGCTCATGTGATTCATAAGGCAAAACATAACTTCAAGGCCAACAATTGATTTATTAATCAATTTTAGGTAACAAAATCATGACTTCAACCAGTGGCCTATAAATTGAGTCAAACCACAGAACCAAATATCTAAATTATAATAGTAGATACTATTACTCTGCATAAATATTGCCATACTCCTTAATCATAATATATATATATATTTAACTTGATGGACATTAACCAGTGACCATATGAGTTTAAGTGCAATAACTTTACTAACATGCATTACCTACACTCAACAGATGTGTTAATTAGTACAATCAGTTTGGTTACAGATTCTTAAGACGTCCATCATTCAAAGGTTACCATCATGTAAAGGAGTATGCATGAGCAACAAATTTTCATGACTTTTGCTGTTTCTCATTAAGCCAACTTCAGTTTATAAGAAAGTTTGATTTTTATTAATGAATCACACCATTATAATGTTTATGTGGTAACATATCTGTAAATCAACACTTGTATTTCCAAAATCACAGAAAATACAAGAAAAATACCCAAAAATATACTAAAAATACACGTATTTAGGGTTACATATGTATTTTCACATCTATAATATAACCAAACATGTAAAATAAACATACCACAAGATAGAGGAGGACCATACGAGTCCAACGCCGCCATCCGCGCGTCGATCTGATGCCCCACGCGCCCGCACGCGCCGCCTGAGTGCGTGGCGCATGGAGCTCACGCGCGTGGCCTGAAGATGGTCAAAACCGGTCCGACCGACAACGATCCGACCGGTTGATTGGTTCGGTCAACAGTTGGTCGGGTCGGGTCAGCTGGGTCGGTCAATGGGTCAGGTCGTCAGTTGGGTTGGATCCGGGTCGATGACGTCATCATGGCGTCATCACCCGCATGCGTCGCATGTGGGGCGCGCCTTCGACGCCCAAGCGGCGCGTGGCCGCACGTGGGGGGGCATGCGGCCTCCCCCGACGATGCGCCACCGACCCTTTTGCTCGTCTCGTCTCCCCAGATCTAAATTTTTGATTTAATTTTATTTTTATTGAACAAAAAGTCTCGAAAATCACAAATTATGGCAAGATTCATACTAATTAGGGCTAATCCGATTGCGTTCAAATTCTAGGGTTATGGAGGCTCTGATACCACATGTTAGACGCAAATTGCGTAACCCCAAGATCTCCATAATCAGAACAAGAAACATGCATAATTATATAGAAAGATTAACACACCTGTTTGAGGATTCATCGTTCTTGAAGCGAAAGCGGAAACACAATGTTCCTTGCGCAAATCCTTCTCCTCTATTGCTCTCCATATCACTAGCTCAATGAGGTGGCCCCTCACGTTTAGCGTTAGTATAACGCCCCTTAGGTGAGGATATGTGAGATTAGGGTTAGAGGAGAGACTTGAGCACTATTTATAGAGTTTCCAGCCAGTCCCCCTCATTACGGACCAGGCTCAACTCGGCCCATACTAGCCAGCCCTATATTAGACTAATTAAAAAACCTTCTATCTCACCTTAGACCAAACCCCGTAAAACGGTAAACGTTAAACGGTAAATAACAATGTCAATTAATTTAGTCCACATTAGAGGAAAACTCTTACACTATATACACCTGAGGAACAATGACGAGGAAGAGAAATACTCTCTCAATTCTCTTTCGACGAGAAAAAATGGCTCCTCACCGCATTTTCCCTTTGAATCCATAGGAGCTCGAAGAGGAACCAGAAGACAATTGTTTCTACGCACAAAACCCCGTCAACATCGCTTCATGTTGCTCCTCTAAACTTGAGCTCTAGCAAGGCCTCAAGCTTGCTGATCTAGTAAGAATCAAGCCTCGTCAACTTTTGGCGAGTTCGAAGCTCGTCGATTTGGTGAGGCTTGAGTTTACCGTCCTAGTTAAAAATTTGATTTTTTTTAATTATCTTATAAGAACAAAAGTTCCATTAACTAAAGAATCAAGGTTGAGCACTGAGGACTCGCGCTAAGTACCAAAGCTCGAGCTCGAGGACCTACCTTTAAGGATTTGGGCTCGGGTGGTGAGGTATCGGGCATGGGCATCAAAGTTCAAGCCCCTACCTTGGTGGACCTGCGTGTGGGTGTTAAGGACCTAGGTCTAGCCTTGATGGACTTGGGCTTGGGCGCTAGAGACCTAGTCTTAAACAGCAATGACTCAAGCACCATCGTCGGGGTTCCCACGCTCAAGAGTAAAATTTTGGATTCAAGCACCGATATTTAGTTATATTTTGAAAAATATTTTTCCAATTTTTCAAAGAGGAAATCATTTTTTTGAATTTAAAAATAGATTTTCTGTTGGCTTATTTTTCTTAGCGAATCAAACGTTGGAAAATGAGGAAATATTTTTCACAAAACAAAATGAGCCTTGGGGTGCATTTTTTTCATGTAAACATTTTCTGGGGTAACATTTTCCTTGTTTTTCGATATTTGATTTGCTTAAAAGAATGAGTCAACCGAAAATATTTTCTTATTAAATGATAAATTCAGGATAATAATTTCTTCTTTGAAATAATCGGAATACGTTTTCAAAATCTACCAAAGCTTAGATTCGAGTGCTTGGTTAATGAAACTTTTGTTCTTAAAAAAATATATTTTTTTAAAACATTGGAAATTTTAATATTTTTTTTTTTTTTTATAAATAATCGAGTTTTTTAAAATTATTTTATTTTCTTTCTTTTTATTTTTGCTTCTCCTTTGGCCCCTCGCTAGCCACAATGATGGTCGGCAAGCTCGGGCCTCACTAGAGCCCGCAACTTCTAGCAATGAGGCTCAAGCTTGCAACCTCTAGTAGCGAGCCTAGCCAGATTAAGAGAGCTTGTCGATTTAGGTTGAACTTGCCCCTTATGATCTAGCCGGGGACAAACCACTAGAGGAAGCAAACAGGGATGGTTGCAAGGAAGCAGAGGAGTGATAGAGAGAAAGAAAGGAAAAATATTTTTTTTAAAAATTGAATTTTGAATTTTTTTTGTAATTTTCCCCCAAAAAAATCAATTCAAATTCTCCACACCAAATAGTGGAAAATGGCTTACCGGAAAATATTTTCCATAAATGGTATTTTTCACAAAACAAACCACCATATTTTCTAAGAAAATATTTTCTTCATTTTTCGGCATTTGGTTCGCGTAGAAAAATTAGTCAACATGTTTTTCTTGTTAAGAGAAAATGTTATTTTACCAAAGCTTATATTCAAAAAAATGATTTCCCCTTTAAAAGAACCAAAAGACGTATTCCAAATGTTTTCTTAGTGTTAGGACCCTTGGACAATGAAACGTTTATTCTTATAAGAATAATTTTTAAAGAAAAAATTGATTTTTTATTATTTTTCTTTTCTTTTTCCTTCTTTCTTTTCCTTTCTCCTTCCTCCACCGGGTACGTGTCATGACAACAACTGACTGCCTAGTAACTAACCCTGACACGAGCTACTGAGGTTGGGGCTTGGTTGATCCAAGTGACCTCGAATAGGCCAAGGCCACCGAACTCGAAACGCACTAGATCTAGGGAAGCTCACAACTTCTCACGACTTAGCTAAGGTTGGCGAGCTTAGGCTTACCCGAGGCCAGTGAGCTCATAGCTCGCTTGATCTCAACGAGGCCGAGCATACTTGAGGCCGGCGAGCTTGAGCTTAGTTGTGGTTGTTGATGGCTGGATACGGGGGAGGAAGGGGGAAAAAGGAAAAGAAAAGAGATAAGGAAAAGAAAAGAGATAAGGGAAAAAATTTTAAAAATTGATTTTTTTAAAATAAAAATAAAAATGAAAAGTCATTTAAAAATTCAATTTTCTTTTGCCTAAGATAAAATCATGAGATTGAAATCATTTTTCAATGAGACCGAAATATCCAAAAATGCGTTTGGTAGTGTATCAACAAACAAAAGCAAACCGATTATTAAGTTGTAAATTCTAGATCAAGTGTAACGTGAGTTTTATAAAAATAAAAGTTGAAAACACATCCCCGATGAAAAATAAACAGTAAATTAGAAACAGAGAGCCTATGTTTTTCGCTCTAATCTGATTATAGATAATTTTTTCTATACTCTTCAATAGGTAACACCGGTGAATTTTTCTAACATTTGATAGTTTTTGTTGATAATTCTAGTAAGTTTAAAATATTTTTTTTGACTTTTAAGAGTTTGGAAGATATATCGAAAAAAATTACCGAAACAATCATAAATCTATTGCAATCTTTCTAATTCAGTTCTGAACCTTTTTTGTTTTTACTAATTTAGTCAATTCGATCAAAATTGACCGGTCAACGCTAACGTGATAATTTTTAAACATTTTTCTCTCTTTTTTTCCTTTCTTTCTGCCTCTTGCTAGGGCCGATGAGATCGACCTCGCTGGCCACTAGACCTCGTCAGCCACTGGTGCCCTCGCCAACACGACACTAGGCAAGTTCATATCCATCAAAAGAGGACTCAACCTCGGCCTCTGTGTTCTCTGCTCATCACCCAAATGCAACTCCTTGAAGGAGTTCTTGCAAATCAATAAAAATTACAACTCAAATAAAATAGATATCTTCAATTGTGTTATCAATTTGATTCGGTATCAAACGTTACTATCAACCGATTCACTAATAAGAAGTTTAGTACATTTTTAGACTATCTAATTTCAACATGCAACGGAATAAAAAATAAAAGGTTAATACCCTGAAAAATCCCAAACTGGTACACCTGTGACAAATTTACCCAAAACTAATTTTTTGACCATAAAAAACCCTAAACTGGTATACCTGTGTCAAATTTACCCCGACTAACAAAAAAAAAAACCCTAAACTGGTACATTTATGACAAATTTACCCTAAACTAATTTATTCGATCCCAAAAAACTCCAAACTGGTAAATTTGTGACAAATATACCTTTTGCTAAATTGGATTAACACAAAAAAAAATCACAAAAATTGTAAACTATAACAAACGAAGCATAAAATCTCAAATTGGTACATTAATCAATTGTCACGTGTCATTTAACTTAATAATTTGACAATAAAATTTAATAAAAACTAAAAAAAGGGTAAAATTGTTACAGATTTACCAGTTTGGGGTAAATTTATCAAAGGTATACCAGTTTGGGGTTTTTGGTGGTTAAAAAAATAGTTTGGGGTAAATTTGTCACAGGTGTACCAGTTTGGGATTTTTCAGGGTATTAATCCAAAAATAAATAAATAACTAATTCTACATACTTTTGGGAAAAAAGGAATGTATAATTTAATAAATTTAACTCTTGCGTAGGTAATCTTTTTAACTAAATATCATTCGACAATGACTAACTTGAGAAGTAAAAGTCATTCATTTAATATTTCAGAGGAATCTTAAAGAGGAAAAACTTTTTCCGTTAGGCTAAATTTAAAATTTTATTAGTCAAAAGGAATTTTTTTATTTGACTCGTTGATTGGGTTAGGTTTCATTGGTTTAATTTATAAACCCAAACCATAAACAAACTAATAAATCAATAAAACCAACTTATCGGTTTGGCTCGACTTGATTTTTCAATTTTTTTAGTGCCTTAGTAGGGCGGGCCCTCCAACTGGGCCACCTTTTTCTTGTTAATATTTTAATGTTTTAACCGATAATTAAATTAATATGAAAATAAATGAAAAATGATTTTAGGGGTTTGTGCTCCTTTATTTTACTATTTTCTCTAGTAGTTTTATATTTTTTTATACGTTACATTAGAAATTTGGGATCTTTAATCCGATTAGTTTTTACAAAATATTATATTGTCAGAGTAAAATTATTAATATTACACAAATTTCTGATTTTTTCAATAAATATTCCTCGTCTCTTTCTCTCTGTCTCTCTGGCTCTCCCTCGCGATAAAGTGACATCTCGAAGTGAAAGTTGACTCTCTCGACCGATAAAAAAAAAAAAGGACAAAAGACTTCCGACCAAAAAAAAAAAAAAAAAAAAAACAAGAAGAGTGGACATAAGACTGACACGAACGAAAGGCAAGAGACATTTCTTCAGGTAGTAACGGCGAACTAGGAATCCAAGGTATGATGGCGAGACACGGATATTTTATTAAAATAATATATATTACTTTTAAAATTTCGAATTAATACTCTAAAAATTTTAAATCGGTGCACTTGTGACAAATTTATCATAAATTATATTTTTAATCATGAAAAACTTCAAACTAGTACAAATGTGACAAATTTACCTCGACTAATCATAAAAAACCATAAACCGATACATTTATGACAATTTTATCATAAACTAATTTATTCGACCATAAAAAACCTTAAACTGAGAAATTTGTAATAAATATACACTCTGCTAAATTTGATTAATATCATAAAAAATTACAAAAATTGTAAATTGTGACAAACGGAGCGTAAAATCACAAATAGTTATAATAGTCAATTATTACGTGTCATTTAACTTAATAATTTAACAGTAAAATTTAACGAAAAGCAACAGAGAGTATATTTGTCACAAATGTACTAATTTTGGGTAAATTTGTCAAAAGTATACAAGTTTTAGATTTTTGATGGTCGAAAAAATAGTTTTAGATAAATTTATCACAAATGTATCAATTTAGAGTTTTTTAGGGTATTGACCCTAAAATTTATTTCCCTAAATCATGTGAATTTTATTTTTCTTTTTTAACCTAGGGTTGGGGCACACCACTACTCCTCAGGGTTTGACACTGACGGGCGTAAAAACAATTTCATGGTTGTAAATTAAACCGGATGTTTTGAATCGCTCGGAAAAGAAGCAAAACTCCTATGGTAATATTTAGAAGAGTAGCAGGGGCCCTCTCCATCATTTATAAGGCGTGCAACGTTCTCTTTTTTGGGAAAAATTACATATAATTATTGAATTTTGGTTTAATGTATAATATCACACTTAAATTTTTAATTTATTTAATATAATCCATGAACTTTTGCCAAATGTTTAATGTACTTTGTGAATTTTTAAACATTTTTATATATTTGAAAGATGATATTAAACACTTATCAATGGATCAATAATCATATTGAATAAATTGAAAGTTTTGAAACGATATTGCACAAAATGTAGATATTACAATGCAAAAATTTGAAGTCCAGGGATTATATTGCATATTAGATCAAGATTCAATGATAATTTGTGTTATTACCCTTTTTAATTGAGAGAGGATTCGTGAGAAATGCATGGACTTTGTGAAAGAAGTATCATCTTTTCACTATAGCTACCTCTAAGCAAAATACTCATCACAGCATGCGCATGCAGATACGAACTCTCTCAGGTCTCAGGTGGTTAAATGAAAATATTTCTTCGGTGCATGAGAAAATAGTCAACAAATTTAGATAAGACTTCCACCAATGATGGACAATATTATGGAATTTCAATCTTTATTGTTCACGTCCTAAATTAGAGCATTGATAAAAACTATCACGAGTTAGGTCGACTATATGGTAGTCCGTCTCTCGTGTAAAATATTTTTTTAACAATGAAGCAATTTTCAGTTGACTTTTATTTTATTTTCTTAAACATAGGGAAACAGTTTCCTTTCTACTACTTGACTAAAATTGTACATGTATAGGGGGTTCAAACCCCCACCTTCTCAGGGAAGGGTGGGGTGGGACGCGCAAGTTTCAGGAATGGATTTCGACGCTCACGCCTTGCAAGAGGCAGGGCAAAAGTCTGAGAGTGAGTGTAGAATAGGTATAGAGTAGGACTGACAAAAAAAAAAATTAAGGTAAAATAGCATTCTTGCAAATATGTACTTTCGAGAAATCTATGTCTTTCACGTTGTATGTCATGTTTCTCCTTTCTAGCAAAAGAAATGTCATGTTTCTTCTTTCATGCTTTTTTAGTTTGTAGTGGAATGATACTTTCACACATCACAAGCCTTTCGATACATTTTCTTGAAATAACTTGTACAGCCAGAGATCGTAAATTTCGATTCTTTACAGAACTAAACGTGATTTGACAAATTAGTGACAAGAATATTGGGTCATGAATAGGTGAAGTAGCTGAGTTTCGATCATTAGAAATATACACTCCTCTCCTTTCTCGTACGAACACTCCGAACCATTTAATCGATTATGTACCGAACGCGACAAGCGATATCTTAGAAAAGTAGAAGCTCCACTCCATCGTCCAAGCAACTTACACTTCACATGGCAAAATAGCCCCTTCACACTTACATGAACTCTCATTTCTCGAATTTCATTATTGAGCAGAAAATCGAGATATTTTTCGACCATATTGGGCCTAATCCAAATCCACCCATCGATTTGGTGATCTATCGTTTTTGGGATACAAGAATGTCCTCGTATTACATGTTCACATTGCCAAAAAGAAAACACCAACGAAAGCTTTCACACTTGACAAACCAATCGCACAACCTTTAAAAAGACATTTTCTCTCAATAAATGCGTAACAATCCCGAGCTTCGGCATCTCGACCATCGTCCATTCCTGATTGAAGCATATAAAAGACCAGAAGGCTAACCCTGCACTAACAGAGAAGAAATAGTTAGAGCATGCCATATCCACAACCCATAAAAATGCTTCTCTCTTCGGTCAAGACTGAACATGCATCACTGTTATGGAATTACTGAGGAGCACAGATACCGCTTTAACCCAAAAAGGAGACGAACTTGGACATTGCTGATGAAAAGCATCCGCTGGTGGCACCAGTTTCTAGAGTGACTTCAGATATTCCTATCCAACGGCAATGTACAGATAGCCATTTGACAGCCACAAATTAATCTTCGAACTTTTGCCAAGAAAAACCGAGTACAATAGGACACATTCGGTCCCAAAACACCCCAAAAAAAAAAATGAAAGACAAGAAAAGAACTATGCACTATCCCGGCGAAAAACAAAAGAAAACGTTAACAAATAAATAAATTGCATCGTGGAAGCTGGTTCACAAGAGAGAATGGCTACGACTAGAGCTGGAAAAGCCGACAGCAAATTGATAAGCATGGTTCCATTTCTTCCAGAGAGTGCTTCGAAGACCAAAATTTTCCATCTTTCTCGACAAAATAGAGCAAGTCTTTTACGTTCGAAACTACAGTGTAAGGTTAACCTAACCCAGAGAGAGAGAGAGAGAGAGAGAGAGAGAGAGAGATTCAGCAGATCTGATGATCCTGAAACAGGATCTAGAGAAGCGTCTAAGACAAACACCATTGGTCAGGACACAAGAACAGTTACGGTTAGATACACATCATGCGAGAGTATCTAGGAAGAAGCAGCCTGCACAATCATCATTCAGGACACACCTCACATGAAGCAATCTTGAAAGCACCCATAAATGCTTTTTGACTCAGCCAGATCCAAAAAAGGCAAGCAAAAATACAAATTCGAAACTGCAAGTACGGAATAGGGCAACTTAAAAGATTTCAAAACTAGATCTCTTCTGTTCAAGGAAAACCAGATCTAATTTTTTTTTTTTGGTCGAAAACCAGATCTAATTAACCTCTCCAAATTCAGCCGCAAAAAGAAACACCCAGAAAGAAAAAAGGAACACACAAGCCAAGAAGTCACCAAAATCGTCTCATGCAGTAGATTACAAAAGAAAAGTGTAGAGCTCCCTTCAATCCAAAACAGGATTCAGACCAAAAGGGGCAAGTGAAGCTCCTGGCATATGCAAGCCACAAGCCTATCCCAAAAATTTCTTCCATCTCTGTGTCTCCTTCATTTCTTTTTTTTTTTTTTCCTTTTTTATGGAGATCCGTTCACAAATGACTGGATTCAATGGGATAGGAGTGTGGGATCCATAGACCAGCAGCTCAACCCACCCGGCCAAGAACCTCTATTGGACTTAAAAGGAGCTCCAGACTCCTCTATATTAATCCCCTCTCTCTTCACATGCAAACCCTAGAAATCACTCAAAACCAGGGAAATCAAGAACCACTTCAATATCACCATACGAAACCCTCACGGATCTTCAAACCCTAGCAAGACCCGGGGAGAGAGAGAGAGAGAGAACGGGAAGCGGAAGAGAGGAAGGGCAACTGGCAAGACCCCAGATGCAGACCAGCGTGTAGGGTTTGGGACATTTAAAAAGACGATGAAAAGAGGACTCGACAGTGATTAGTGACAGCGGAACAAACAAAACGAGGCAAGAAAACAAACGAGGGCTCAAGAAAAATCACCGACCACAAATCCTGGGAAACCCCATCTAGCCGCTAGGAGGGGCTCGCATCTCTCTCTCTCTCTCTCTCTGTCTCTCTCACTCCATGTGAAAGCTGAAAATGACCAAAATGGACCGTTCAAGAGGTGATGAGGAAGCCAGCAAGGGAGGAGCCATGGTAGAAAAAGTAGAGAGCGATGGGAGGCCACTTAAAGTGGGTTTCGGTGAAAGAAAATTACAGAAAATTGAGTGGTGGGCCGGCCAAAACAGTGGCCTAGCTGGGAAAAGTCTTTGGGGGAATCGGCTCCCCAAAGATTCTCTCTGTTATGCAATAATCACGCGTTCACGTGCCCCTGTCCGAAAATCTACAGTAAAGTTAATGGAAGTTTGTAGTAAATGCATCGGGTCGCGTAACTCGTGAGTGAATGACTCTGCCGTGGGAAATTTAGCAGTAGGGGCTGGGGCTGTCGGGTTGGCGGATACGTCGGTTCACATGAACGAATGCGTTGAGATCGGGAAAATTTGTGCAAGAAATTTTAAATTTACTATATCTTTATCAATTCAAATTTAATTTTTTTAATTATACTAATTAAAATTAAATTTTTTTATATTTTATTAATTGAGTTCCTCTGAACAATTTTAACCTAAAATTAGTAATGCATACACCAATCATTTTATGGATACAGCATAGATAATTTTTAAAAATATATTTCAATATTTTTAAATTCTCTTTGACTTTTTTTCCTTTCTTTTTAATATTTTTCCCCTCCGTCAGCCTTGCATGAGGGCTACTCTCATTAGTTTTGGAGCAAGGGAAGTCCCAACAAGGGTAGTAATCTGCCAATCAAGCGAGGGTGGCCGTTGCCTAAGACCAGTGATCTTTGTCGATCATTGACAAAGTCATCTATGGTTGGCAGAGAGTGATTGGAGGAAAAATAAAAGAAACGAAAGGAAAAAAGATAAAAAGTAAAATAGAAGAAAAGAAAAGAGTACAGAAAAATGAAAAGAGAAATTGAAATATTTAGTAAAAACTGTCAATTTCAATGTTAATCGTATCACATATAACGGTTGTCATTTATGTTGGTGATTTCCGATCAAAATTAACCGAATAGACTCAACTAGCAAAAGTTGAACAATTTATGACTTAATTAACATAATTAAAAATTTTAAGACCGAATTGGTAAAAGCATAATAAGTTTAAGACCCTTTTTTGACAATATTTAAGTTGGAAAAGACTAGATTTTTAGTTCCATTTACTATTATGGATCTTAGGCCTCGTGATGGATCTTATGTCTAACAAAAAGAAAAAAGAAAATCAAATGCAAGTGTATATTTTTTTTTATATCTTCGTAGATTGACAATGCTTTTAGAAAAACACATTCTCAATAAGAGAAATACATTATTATTATTGTTGTTGTTATTGTTGTTATTAATATTATTATTATGTCCACCGTTAAAATGGAGTTTTTTTTTTTTTTTTTTACAAATCCATGGCACGTGGATTAATTCAATTAGACAGTTATATCAAAGTATATATGTCACTCGTGCAATAATAAATGTGAAAAATGCTATTTGCACGAACATTGATACCTAATAAAAATCCAAAATATTCACTTTATGTTTTGAAGAATAACTTACTCATTTTACAAATCATCAGTTATCGTTTCCTTATAAATCACGTCGGCCTTCCAATACCCTCAATTGCCAATCTACCGCGTGGGTCCGCATCAAGGTTTCTCATTTGCGAATGACGAACGCAAGATAAAAATTTGGAAATTGTTTTTTTCAGAGGAAAAAAGTAGCTAAAAAAAACAAACAAAATGGATAATACATCTTAGCTATTGATTTTGTAGATTCCTGTATGGGTCCACGCTATTTAAGTAATCGAGTTTCGAATGTATATTTAATCATGGGATCCTGATGTATGCGAATAAACTTAAGCATATAGCTAAAAGAAATTATAATATAATGATACGCCATTGCCCATGCATAGCTTGTAAAACTGTAAAAGTCAATTAAAATCTTCACGCACACGATAAACATGTAAATATACTTAAATAACTTGAAATTTTTTTAAAGGCACATCGCGTTTATATATGTATAATACATTCGTATTATCAATATTACTACCGTTACTATCACATGATTTCATAATGTAGTGCCCGAGCTCAATCTCATTACACTAAATATGACATTGAATTCATGCAAGTTGCACATGGATATCTTAATTTTCTCGACGAATTAACACGAACTTGACAAGAAAGCAACACATTGACTTCATGAAATTGAAGATGTGAAAGATTTTCCACAAAATTTAGTGTTATGAAAACATGTTTTCATCTTACAACTCGGAAAAAAGAGAGAATACGATTCATCTGTATCTCAACTCAATGATTATGAATTTTTTTTTTTTTTTTGTGTGTATGGCAAGTTATGATATTTCAATTCAACTTCCGTGTGTAAATTAAATAAATTTTTTTAATTTGATGAAGACAAATTTGAATAATCAAAAATAGAATTAGAGGATATGAAATTGCTTTTACATATCACGATCCTCATGGATTTTATATTTTAGAATCCTACCAAAGAATCAAGTCAAGTTTCAATGTGGAATCCCACCATCGAATCGAGTCGATCCACGAACGAAGAACAGAGAAAAATTAGAACAAGTCACGGGGATCTTTATTTTTTAACGATAACGCGATTTTCTAACTCACGTCACGTGATGTTGCGACGGAAAAATAATAATAAATGAATAAATAAATCGAGGATGAGGAAGTGGGCATGAAGACCTACACGTGGCGGTTGGAAATGGCGGGAAAGTGAGAGAGAGAGAGAGAGAGAGAGAGGACCAAAAGCGACTTTAATGTAACGTGACCGCTCCACTCATCCCCCCTCCCCCGGTCACGCTCGTGATGCACGCCCGATGCGCACGTTAGCGGACTGCGGCAGCCGCTTTTGTCCAGTCCAGCTGGCGGCGATTCGGCGCGCTTTCTCTCGCTCGCCGCCCGCCGTCCTTGGAGGCCGGTTCAGCGAAAGGCGCACCGGGCCGACGTGGCCAACCCGGCCCGGGGTAGGTTCTTATGGGCTTGGCCCAATCGAGCCCCATCCCTCGACATTCGGGCTCTGCCCCTGACGCAACGTTGCTGTCTAGGCCCAAACACGTCGCTGACGTTGATCGGACGGGATGTGTGCGCGGCTCCCACATGATCGACGGCCAGATTAGACCCGGTCCGTACGGACCAGCTCCGGAGCAAGTATCTGCTGCCACCGCGGCGATCGGCGTCTCATGATCGGACTCGATCGATAAAGTCCTCATTCAGGCCTGCCCAAGCAGCCACGATTTTTAAAGAATTGTTTTTTTTTTCTTAGCAAAATGTCCCATACAAATCGTGCTCCGGTTACTGACCAAAAAAAAAAAATCGTGCTCCGGTTCGAGCAAACCCTAATGGGCTGCATAGGATTTGGATTAGTATTCCACAGGCACGATGTCACGGGAGCGAAATTACGCAGGAGCATGTACCTAGCACCGACATGGACATGACACGTGACACGACACGACACGATACGCCGACACGT
This sequence comes from Eucalyptus erythrocorys, assembly GCA_014182555.1. Classification (NCBI taxonomy): domain Eukaryota; kingdom Viridiplantae; phylum Streptophyta; class Magnoliopsida; order Myrtales; family Myrtaceae; genus Eucalyptus; species Eucalyptus erythrocorys. The sequence continues at coordinate 31,101,394 of CM024607.1, read as the reverse complement.
CATTTCTTAAAAATAGAGAATTTCGACACGTTCCGACACGTTAATATTTTATATATAAATATATAAATAAATAATAATAAAAATAACATAGAATTAATTTGCACGAAAAATGTTAAATAACATCATTGATTGTTTTAATTTATTACAATAATACACAAAACTTAGAGGAAAAAAACATTGTTTAAAGAAAAATGCTGAGATGATATTTTTAAATTTATTTATTTATCATATATATAGCATTTTTTTATTGCTTCTTTCATAGTAAAAGACTTTTAAAAAAATAAAAAAAAATTCTAAAAAAAATTGAAAAAGAAATTTGACCCGTGTGTGTATATTTATAACAATTTTACTACTTCTTTTATTACTTTTTTTTGTGTATATTTATATTTTGACCCCACAAGTATTAGAAATTTTTAAAATTGGCCCCGTGCGTGTCGGAATCGCATGTCGAAATTTTGGACTCGCGTGTCGGAGCATGTCCCCACGTGTCGGATTTTTCGACATTCGTTGATCGCGTATCGAAACGTGTCGGAGCGTGTCGAACACGTGTCAAAATGTCGGACACGACATGAAGACTTTCGGAGAGTATATGTGCTATCATAATTCTGAGGTGGGCTTTGAGAACTCTTTGCGTCGGGATTGTGCTCGTCAACTACCGGACCAAAACGAAGATTCGCGAGAACGATGGGCCCCTTTGGGTCGCGTTGCAGTACAGCGGGCGCATCGAGCCGTGCTCGAGTTGGGGTCGGCGACCGTGCCATCTTTCGTTGGAATGCTCCCAATGCCCGGTGGACACGCATGGGGGTTGGGTCTGCATCGGGCACGAGTGAAAGTGACATTTACCAGCAGCCACCGATCAGAAACGTGTACGAGTCTTGCTCGGAACGATTTCTCGATTCATCGTGAGCTTTGGTCTTCGAGCAATTGCCGATGTAAAATAATGTCCTTCGTCTCTCGGCCTTCGACGCAAGCGTGGCAACATTTCGATGGCCAACAGAGAGAGAATTTGATAGATCCCTATTCGTGCGACTTAATTGGTCAAATCAAAGGCTTTCCTATGTCATCGCCCACCTAATTACGAAAGATGTAGCACTTGCCAGGCATACTTGATCAAAGAGATTTCGCATTATAATGAGATTATCTACTAACGATGGAACTTTTTTTTTTTTCTTACAACTCCTGCAACATACGTAAATTTTTTACTAATAAAATAGAGAAGCGACAGCAGCAACAGAAACCCGAAGACTCGGAACGGCACAGCGTCGTCCATCTGCGTTGCTTCTCCGTCCTTCGCTCGAGTCGCATCTTCGTCTTCTTCTTCATCTGCTCGCCCCTGCTTCACTAGACTCTCCCTAAAAAATTCCAAGAACCTGATCACGCGCTCGTGTCTAATGATGGGTAAGTCCCAGTTCTTGAATTTCCCGCCAACGTTTGTACTTCCGCCAGCTTTCTTTCTTTGTTTCTTTCTTTTTTTTTTTTTTTTTTTTGGTCGAAGTTGCCGGATTGATGGTCGCGCGAGTTCTGATTCAGAAGCACGTCCCCAAGGAGTTCGAGAGTGGAAAAAATTCCATCTTTTGAATTCTTCTGATCGAATTTATCGAAATTTTCGAGTTTGAATTTTCGGATGAAGGACCGAACTTTACTTCTTGTATTTTTATGTAGTGATCGTAGCTCAATTCTCTCGGTCGTTCCTGTTGGACTGGATATAGTCAAATTCTTGCCCTTTCCGGCGAGAAAACGAACCGATGACGCTTTACGGATTTCATTGTTCTTTGCTATTATTAATTTTTTTCATTAACGATACTCTTGATATTTTTCTCAAGTAATCAGACGTCGCCTCGACTCAGTTGCTTCTTCATGAAATCCATGAAGAAAGGAGATACGATGAACGTATAAGGTTAAACGTGCGATATTGAATTTTATAAATAAAGTTGTCGGTGGTGGACGTGTGGTGTTTGAAGTGTGTTTAAATTCATCGTTCAGAAGTTGTTGGCAGTTTTCACGTTTGTGACTGGAAATGACTTGTTTGACATGTTTTCCTAAATGCTAGATATCGAGGAAGACATTCGTGGGTTGCAACTTGACTCAGCAGGTAGCATTACGAAGGCTTGCAATCATCGATTCTTAGTAGTGGTTTTCCCCTTCTTTTTTCCTCCAGAATATAAATTTCAGAATGCTTTGTGCTCCAAATGAATTGGTTGAACTTTTTTGGTTTTTCTCTTTGGATGTGTTCAATCTTGGCAGAAGAGAATAATGGAATTGTTCATCCTGAAGATCCAATGCATGAAGAGACGGAGAAGGTTGATGAAATGGAGGAAGGTTGGTGATAAAATTGAATTGGTCTTGATATGATGGCAATGACAATCAATGGTTATTGTATACTTAGATAAAAGTTTCGGCAAGAGAGTTGTGCAGGATTTAGCTTTACCCTTTTCCTTTGATATTTTTCCCTTTTCTCTGGTTGCTCCTGTTGGAATCTGAGAGCTTGTGATCAATCATTTAATATTTCTTTATTAATAAGTGATAAATTAATTGAGAAGTTGAGTTAGGAAGTGAAGTGATGGGGAGCACTTTTGAAGATTGGCTGACAGACAGACACTTTGCAACGAGTTTTTCCAAGTTTAGTCCATTTACATAGCTCAGGTGTATTTGGAGAACTTCCACTTGGTTTCTTCCTTTTTCTTCTTGTATTGCTGTGACTACATTAAAATTTAGGTTCTCATGGAGGGTTCATTGTATATAACAAACCCTGGAATCACATGAACTGTGGAGGATTTGATACTGCCAAGACCACCTACTAGTTGCTTTCATGAAATTCCTGAAACATCTCAATGTTTTATGTTTAAGTTCCTACTTTTTTCACATTCACATTAGCTTAGGCAACTGTACTGCTTGGAAAAGTGCTCAGTTCTACCCAGCCAGCTTGAGACTTTCAGCAGGCTCATCTCCATAGGCTGCATTGCTTTTGCTTGGCTTTGGAGTCAGATACTTTGTTGGTCCAGTACTATGGTTTTACATATTGCTTGATCGATTGCTACACCTGCCTTGATGAAACTGGAAGAGTTAAGAATATTAATTTATTTTGTAGCTCAGCATGAAAGGTTCTCTCTTAAGTGAATCACCTGCTGTAAGTCACAAAACCCTCCTTTAGTTGTTCTCAGATCCTTTGCTTTCTTTGCTTATGGATATAAGAATCTGAAGAAAACAATAAGTTGCAAGGTTCTCATTTCTTAGAGAGCTTCCCTTATTTCGTTGGTTGAAGATCTCTAATACATTTGCTTATGAGCTGTTCATTAATAAAATTGACATATCTAAAATTTGGCAACTAGTACACTTTGCTAAAGGAATTTACCTGTGGGTTTTTGCAGGTGCCCAAGATGAGATCCTAAAAACCTCCCAACAGATCCAGGCTGACCCCCGAGGTGCTATTATGTTTCCTTTTTTAACTAAGTCATTTATAATTCCTACTTGCTTGACTTCTCCTAAAACATAAATTTTGGATTTGTAGGGAATGATGATAAAGCATCTGCTGTTGAACATGTTGATACGCAAGACGAAATGGAAGAAGATAGGAAGCGGCATTTGAATGTTGTTTTTATTGGTCATGTTGGTAAGTTGCACTGCTATTCCAGTTGGTTCATCAGTACGGATTTTTAAGTCAATTTTATGCCTCTGTCAGTTGTTCGATCCCAGTACTTGGAAGTGCCATTACTTATTCCCTTATTTGCTTGTGATTTGCGAGTCTTTAGCTGAATCTCTGATGCTTCAGGGGTTAAGGTTGCTATCTTTTTGCAAGCAATCGATTGCCAATATCTTGGTTCTCACAATGTATCATCTCTATTGTCCTTTGGAATAGAATCACAATGCATTAATTTTCGCTTATTATAGTTGGATCAGAAAGACTGATATTACACAAACAGTTGAAAGGATTTAATATTTTCACATGATTTCTGTTGGGTGCTATGTAATGTTCAGTGTTTGCAACTTGCAAGTTGCAAACAGTTTGTTTATCCGTGCTTGATCTCATTAGATATTGATTCTGGGTTACAGATGCTGGAAAATCGACAACAGGTGGCCAGATTCTTTTTCTTAGTGGACAGGTTGATGATCGTACAATCCAAAAGTTCGAGAAAGAAGCGAGGGACAAGTGTAGAGAAAGCTGGTGAGGCTTTTCCTTTGGTTTTTAGCCCTGATGATTTGTTGGTTACACTGCCATCATATGCAGGTTTTAATATGTATTAACAAACAAGATATCACTGTAGATTGCATTAGTTATTACTCTTTTGATTGTCTTTATGATAGGTACATGGCTTACATTATGGACACTAATGAAGAAGAAAGGGTTAAGGTACCAGGCAGCTCTTGTAATTCTTTCTAAATCCTGTTTGATTCCTATAACCTGAAGCATGTACACTTGGTGCCACAGATGTTGGTGGAGGTTCCTTGACAGTAAATTGTAACCTGACAAATTACAATAATTTCAAATTGACACAGGGTAAAACAGTTGAGGTTGGGAGAGCACACTTTGAGACTGAAACAACTCGTTTCACCATATTAGATGCACCGGTGAGCTTTGCCCTTTGGTTCCTTAAGCTACTTGGGCTGCATCACCAGAGTACCACAGTAGGTCTATCCTGAACTGCTATGCATTATAACTTATAGCATCAAATTGTGTTTCTTATTCATCCTTTGTGTGAATTCTGTGCTATTTGATTTTTCTGTTTTTTCTTGTTAAGATAATAGTTTCTAATCAATTTTCTTGAGTATTAGTGACACACTCCTCTCTCTCTCTCTCTCCCTGTTGTTGGGAGGATTCTCCAGGGTCACAAAAGTTACGTCCCTAATATGATAAGCGGGGCATCCCAAGCAGATATAGGCGTACTGGTAAAGAATGGGTATAATGGGTTTCTTTTTCTTGCTTCTTTTAAGTTTTCACACTATAGCTCCTTGTTCCCAACCCAACTCTCCCAGGTAATATCTGCTAGGAGGGGGGAATTCGAGACTGGATACGAGAGAGGTGGACAAACCCGTGAACATGTCCAGCTAGCTAAAACCTTGGGTGTATCTAAGCTGCTTGTTGTTGTAAATAAAATGGACGATCCCTCTGTAAATTGGTCTAAAGAAAGGTCTCTCTCTCTCTCTCTCTCTCTCTCTCCTCTCTCCTCAAAAAAGAAAAAAACCAACAACACCTGCTGCCTTCTTCATGGGCCTACATATATCTTTCTAATATCATTGTGGTTTGCTCTTGCTGGTGTCTATTGTTCTTTAGGTATGATGAAATTGAATCGAAGATGATTCCTTTTCTGAAGTCTTCAGGCTATAACGTGAAGAAAGGTACCATTTCTTTCTACTGCTCTGAAAACTTTGTAGGAGAATTTGGGGAGTAATATTCCTAGGTTTGTGCTGTATCACTTGCCTACTTGTCTTACATTATTTTAGTCATTGCAGATGTTCTATTTCTACCAATATCTGGTCTGGTTGGTTCAAACATAAAGACAAGAGTTGACAAAAGCTTATGTTCGTGGTGGAATGGACCATGCCTCTTTGAAGCTCTTGATGCTGTTGAGGTTCCTCCACGTGATCCTAAGGGTCCTTTCAGGTATCACCTAACATCAAATGATCTCCTTGATTACTTTCTTAGCTTCTTGATTATTGTATCTCAGTCAATCATAGGGGACAATCAAGTTGAGTTGAGTCCACATATTTTACCACTCAATGTCGGTTCTCCAAGTGTCAAGACTTTTATGCTTGACATGTGTTTATTGACCTTGATTTTTGAGCTCTCATTGAGTGCGATTAAGTGAATTACATGCTCAACCTTGCCTTGAGGAGGCTTACTTATCCAAGTGATAACCTCAAACATCAGGAGGGCCAGATGTCAAAATCAAATTCTTTGTTTGTTTTTGGCAAGCGAACAAAGCAAGTTCGTTGCATTACTAAATCTTGTAAAGATCCAACTCTTGCAGATAAAGTGTCTTATTCTAACAAATCCTTAACCTAAGTGATTAAAGAAAGCCCACTTAAGACCGTGAGTGTGCAACTTCATTTGCCCTCCTGGGGCTCCAGAGGAACTTCCATCCCTCATGCGAGTAAAATTTTGGCAGGTCTAGTATACACGTCAATGACCTCCAGTCCACGTGGCTTTTTAGGTCCCCAACTGACTTTACAAAACTTGGCAATTGCCTTCAAAAGATTATGTTGTTATGTCCTCAATCTCATCCTAGACAACCAGCCCAGGAAGGTGCCTCAGTCTCTGCTTCAAGTGGCAAGGAGTAGCCATTACTGAAAGGTTACCTCTTGAAAGGTTACCTCTTGTCATCCCTTGCAACCGCCGTCTCTGCTTCAAAAAGTAACACCCAATTGAAAAAAAAATTATGCTACTGATAGTTGTTTTTGATAATATGACATGTATTTCAGAAGCACATGAATTTAAAGGGTAATCCCACATATATTCCTTTAACTTGCGTTATTTGTGCAATCTGTTCCTCAAAGTTTCAATTTGTGTGAACGAGTTCTCCAAATTGCTTGTTTTATGCAATGAAGTCATTTCGTCATCAAAACAGCTAATTATCCTGATGTAGCAGCTTCCATGACAATTTTTAGCATTAGAGAAAAGAGCTGTCTTTTGAGTTTACAAAATTCACTATATTTGGAAAAACACAATCAAGCCAGCACATGTTGAACTAAGTGGCTATCAAATGGTCAAGCTTGAGTAACTCACTAGAAGCTCGACTAGTTAACATGTGGTTTATTATTTTTGTTACTATTCAGTTATACGAAGAGCACATGAACACTAGCAAACCAATGCACGTTGAACTGAGTGGCAGCCAACTGGTCAAGTTTGAGTAACTCACTTGTAACTCAAATAGTTAACATGCAGTTTATTACCTTTTTTTTTACTATTCTTTCACACAACACATTACAATGCCTTTTTTGGCATTGCCAAATTTTTTTCATTCTTTGTTGGCTTTTCAACATAGGCTGCTTGTTAATGAGAATATCCTCTTAAATCAGACACTGATTTTGATTACAATTTTAAGTGCTTGGACCTCATTGATTTTAAAAGGTACCTTCTTTTATCATGCTAGCATGTTAGACCACATGCCTTTTCTTGTCATCCTCTTTTTAAGAATGTTTAAATGAAAAAGCACCCTGGTTGTAATTAGAGTATCTACATTTGAAGATGATGAATTCTGATACTGAGACGTGTGATACAAGTTCTAATATGCAGGTTGATTCTTGAAGATTTTGATTAAAAATCTCTACCTTTCTCTCTAGAACATGTGTGCACAGACTGCATACAAAACACAGAGGTGCACGCTGTCATGCATATATGCATGAAAACAACTATATGCTTGCTTCTGCATGAGCTTCACCTTTACATTAAAAATCTCTACCTATCTCATTTGTAGCATTGTGAAAAGTGGTGCTTACCAATTATGGGTGTTATGGAGACTTAATTTGGTTGTGTGTTCTAAACTTTTCTTCTTCTTCTTCTTGTACTTGTTAAGTAGTTCAGGCATTTGATGATGAACCCCCAACTTGTAGGATGCCTATCATTGACAAATTCAAGGAAATGGGAATTCTTGTTATGGGAAAAGTGGAATCAGGCAGCATACATGAAGGTGATTCTTTATTTCTCATGCCAAATAAGGTAAATGATCTACATAAATTTAGCCATAGTTTCCCAGTTTGTTTATTGCAGGTTCATTTGAGGATCCTATCATTGCTTTGCAGGTCTATGTGAGAGTGCTTGCTGTGCACCGAGATGATGATAAAGTTAGACGTGCTGGACCTGGTGAAAATGTCCGGGTTACAGTAAATGGGATTGAAGAAAAGGACATATTGTCTGGATTCGTCTTGTCAAGTCCAGGTATGTGTTTTTTCCCCTCTCATTGTGCCTCTGTTTCTTTCAAAGGAGAATTTATTTGGTTGTTTGTCCATTTTCTGCTTGTAGTTCTTCTAAGATACGGTGTTCTATAGGAGTTGTTTTCATGATCTGGTACCTCCAATGACATATATTGTATTTTTCATTGTCCAGAGAAACCAATTGCTGCAGTCACTGAGTTTGTTGCCCAGCTGCAAATTCTTGAGCTGCTGGGCAATGTACGTGGAACAAATTTCCATATTCGTATTGGCTGTACTTTGAGCATCTTTAGTTTTTTTGATAAGTTAACCATGTGAATGACATCTCAAGTAGACAAATACTACAGGTGATCTTTACAGCTGGTTATAAGGCTGTTCTACACATACATGCGGTTGTTGAGGAATGCGAGATTGTCGAGCTGCTACAGCAAATCGATCCCAAGACAAAAAAGCCATTAAAAAAGAAAGTTCAATTTGTGAAGAATGGGACTGTGGTCGATTGTCGTATTCGGGTTAGTTTCCTTAGACCTAAGTAGTTTGTGACGGTGGAACCCTAAGGTCTCCAGGTTGTCAGTGATTGTCCTTTTTAATTGTTTGATGTCGAATGACGCCTTTTGAATTGCTAGCAGTCCACCTCCTACTAGCACTTATGGTTGGCAATTACCCCCAGCATAGTAATGCTTTGTCAGTCACATTTTAGTTTTTGTCTATTGGATGTAGTCTTGCCAGCTCTTTTATGTTTATTGACGTGACCTTCATGTGGAAATGTTTCGCCAGGTGGACAACTTGATATGTATTGAGAAGTTCTATGATTTCGCACAGCTTGGGAGGTTCACTCTTCGTACTGAAGGTGATGAATGGATGTTTATTGATATCTTTTCTGGTTTTCCAGAAGCTGTAATGACACATTGTCTTTTGAAAAAGAAAAGGGTTTAGACTCACTGCGTAAACTTTTTTTCTGCAGGCAAGACAGTGGCAGTCGGGAAGGTCACTGATTTACCTGTAATAGCTAGCGCTTGAACAATTTTGGGAATAGGTAAGAACTTTCCCTGCCATTGCCTTCTCTTTCATGATGGACCATTTTGCTTTGTCATCTCATGTTACTTTGCATTGATTAATTATGCTGTTAAATTAGAAAGGTTAAATGATGTTATATGCCTTTATTCTGTCCTTGAAGTTGCTTTTTGGTCGAGGTTGCCAAGATTTCATTTTAATGCGTGAACCTTTCAATGCCAAGATCAGAACCTTCTCCTTTGCTGGGAAATATTGAAGACATGAAAATTAGTTGACAATATGATCCTTAGATCATCAATATATTGAGATTATGAATTCTCTCATGCTTCTTCGTCAGGCAACCGAGGGACCTGTGTAAACAATCCGAGTGACTACGGTGATAGCGAAGATCAATGTTGATTGCCTGCAAGTGCATCTTGTTGGCTGTTGAGAAATGGAGAGGCATCTGTCGCCTGAGTGATGCACATAGATTGCATCTTTCCCAGAGTACTGATGCAACTGAGTGTTAAAGGATATGAAGCCATATAGCTGATTCATACACTATCATATCTCAAACAAAACTAAATTGTTCTGTCCATGTTCACCAAATTTAGGTTTTCTCTTCATTTGGGTGGAATATTGTGCTTCTGTCTCCTCTAGGAGTATATCTTCATACAATTTTGCAGAAAATTGCCTACTTGCTAATGAAATCTCTCTCTTGCGCACATTTGCATCCACATGCACACACAGAATCTGAAGGAAATTTCACCATGGTGCTCTAACATTGGCTAACAACGATTTATCATAAGTAGGAAAATTTTGCTTAAAATCTTTTACTTTGTGACAGTGATAAACTCTTTTCATGGTTGTAGAAGTTTATGGGGATCTTAGTCTTTATCTATTTTTTTCTTTTGGCTAAAGATTCACAAAGGAATGCATGCAAACAAATGAAATGACTGGAAAGATGCTCATGCTGCGGGAGATTACATTCTACTCTACGGAACAATTTCTTAGTAAAACAATACGTTTGGTAATTATATAAAATTTATATTGTCGAAATAAAAAAGAATAGGAATACATTTGGTACAATCCACAAAAAGAATAGGAATGCATATGATTGCCATCGGCCGTCGTTGCCACCACTAGCCAGCTGCCGGATGGTAGCCCATAGGGAGCGGCAAGGGAGGAGAAGAAAAGAAAAAGAGAAAATCAAAAAAAAAGCCACGGTCCTCCGGGGCTGGGAGGCCTGAAGATTCACCGCCTGCCCGAAATAAGGAAAAAGAAAGGAGGCTCTGCTTCAAATTCAAGCTCCTTTGAATTGCCATCTGCTTGATATTTTGCTGTGATTTGTGTTTCTGGCTTCATCTGAGACTCTGAACGAGAGTGAGGAGATCAAATTCGGTCGTACTTTTGCCTGTCGTGATCACTAGAGTGGCAAGGTTCATTTCCACTCTAATAATGCCTGGATAGGTCATGTAGTTCTTTGCAATTGCGGGACAGGCTAAGAAAATTCTATTCGAGTAACCATTTTAACTGTCAATAGTGTTTAGAATTGACATGCTCTCCGTTCCGTTGGTAGTATGGTAGTACGTAAAGTACCCAGTCAGTTTAGTTCGATGCGCAATGATGAAAAAATTAATATGCTGGGTTTCGATTGGGAGCAAATAGTTTCCAAAAGCGCTTGGTTCATAGCTTTTACCTTTTACCCTTTTTTGATCAAGTCCCTATAGTTTTAGTTTGTCTAATCGTACTCATTTTATTTTGGGAAAAAATCACCAAAAACCCTAAACTATGCACAAAGTGACAAAAATACCCCAAACTTTTTTTGCACCACCAAAAACCCCAAGTTTGCTTATCTGTGACACATTTACCCCATCGAGGGTATTTTCGTCTTTTATTTGTTTTTTTTTTTTCTTTTCTCTTCCCTCCGCCGGCGTCCGGCGAGGGCCGCCTCGCCGGCGTCGGCCCGGGCGAGGGCTGCCCTCGCCGGCGTCGGCCCCCGGCGAGGGCCGCCCTCGCCGGCGCGGCGAGGGCCTCCCTCGCCGGATCTGCGCGAGGGTGCCCCGCCGGATGGGCGAGGGCACCCTCGCCGACGCCGGCGAGGGACGCCCTCGCCCGGCCTCGCCCGCCCTCGCTGCGTCGGACGAGGGCCGCCCTCGCCGAGACGCGGGCGAGGGCCGCCCTCGCCCGTCTGGTGAGGGCGGCCCTCGCCCGACGCCGGCGGGGACCCTCGCCGATCCGGCGAGGGTGGCCCTCGCCGGACGCGGCGAGGCGGCCCTCGTCGGCGTCGGGCTAGGACGGCGTCGGGGCCGCCTTAGCCCGACGCCGACGGGGCCGCCCTCGCTGCGTCGGCGAGGCACCCCGCGCCGGCGTCGGGCGGCCCTCGCCAGCCGACGCCGGCGAGGGCAGCCCTCGCCGGATGCCGGCTTCCCTCCTCCGGAGCCGGCGGAGGGAAGAGAAAATTAAAAAAAAAAAAAGAGAAAAATGTTTTTAAAAGCAAAATGACCAAAATGCCCCTAAGATTTAGGGTAAATGTGTCACGAAAATGAAAGTTCGGGGTTTTTGTGTCACAAAAAATAGTTTGGGGTAAATGTGTCACGAGATGACAAAGTTTGGGGTTTTTGGTGGTGCAAAAAAAAGTTTGGGATATTTTTGTCACTTTGTACATAGTTTAGGGTTTTTGGTGGTTTTTTCCCTTTTATTTTATAAATGTTCTAATCCAACTAAATTCGACTGAGGTGTCATCGGAAGACACACGAGTATAGATTAGTTAGAACATGCGCATGCCCATGTGGAAGTGTACGGATAAATTTAGCCAATATGAACGCCCATGCGGACATGTTGTTGTACCATTAGATTAGTTGGATTTGGTCGAATTCAATATTGGAGAGACTTGACTAGAAAGTTTGTGAAACTGGAAGGATTTGATGGAGATTGTCGACGGGACTCTCATAGCCTCCATGGCTACCGCATCTCGAGCTCGAAGCCACGGCGACCATGGTTGCCATGGCAACAAGCTCGAAGTTGAAGCTTGGGTCAACATTGGTCGATCAAGATTGAGTTGGCTTTGCGAGACAGTGGCGAGCAGTATTGTCTATGTTTACAATGCTCGGTTTGCTCTTAATTTTTTAATTTTATTTTTCTTTATTTTCGTTTTGATCTTTTAATTTATTTTTTGTGTTCATTTAATACACGTTGGCTTTAGCGGCCATATCAACCTTTCGATAATGATGATGACAACAATTGATCGGAAAAAAAGCAAGAGATAAATCAAAGGATGATTGGTGTAATTTTTTAAAAAGTATGAAGATACTTTGGGATTTCACGTAAGAGACTAAAGACTACTTATGCCTTTTCATATTAATTTGGATCACTAACTATATAAGATCAAATTACAAATTCCATCTCCTTGATAAATTAAACATGTTGGGATCCTTTTCTATATGTAAATGCTCGCTCAAATTGGAGAAAAGAAAGATAATGTATTCTTATAAATATTTCCTAACTGATATGAGATCAATCATACTTAATGAATATCTTATGATTCAAGATCCAAATTATATGCATCTTATTAGATGATTCCACCAAATATTGTATCTAAAATGTATTCATCAATTTATCACTAAGGGTCGTTCGTTTTACGGAAAATATCATGTTTTGGAAAACATTTTCCTGGAAGTCATTTTCCGGAAAAACGAATTTTCGGTGTTTGGCCAAAACCTAAAATTTGAGTGGAAAATGTTTTCCACCGTTCGTTAACTCATTTAATTGTTTGGGAAAAATTATCAAAAGTTGAATTTTAATATTTTTAATTGACCAAAAAATTAATTTTAATTTTTATATTTTTAAAAAAATGAATTTTTAATTATTTATATTTTTAAAAAATCGAAATTTTTATTATTTTTCTTTATTTTTCTTTTCCTCTTCCTTCCTCCCTCCTCCTTCATCCTCCCTCCTCCTTCCTCCGCCGCCATCTCCTTCCTCCTCATTCTTCCTCTTCCTTCCGCCCGCCACCTCCTTCCCGCCCGACGATGGCCGGGCCGCCGCGGCCGACCAAGACCCCATGGCCGGATCGGCCGAGCTCGAGGCTCGTGGAGGAGATCGGCGGCTCGCGGCGGCTCGGGCGAGGCCCGAGCCCCGCCCGGCTCGCCGGATCTGCGAGCCGCGAGCTCCGCCGCCCAGATCCGGCGAGCTCGGGTGAGGCCCGAGCCCCGCCCGGCTCACCGGATCGGCGAGCCGCGAGCTCCGCCGCCCGGTCCGGCGAGCTCGCGACTCGCTAGAGCCCGGCGGCTCGCGGCGAGCTCGGGCGAGGCCCGAGCGCCGCCTCGGCGCCGGATCCGCGAGCCGCGAGCTCCGCCTAGGCCGGCGAGCTTCGCCTCGCCGGCCGCCGGCTTGCAGCCGGTCGCCGGACGCCGTCGGAGCAGGTCGCCGACCCTGCCAAAAAAAAAAAAGATGTAAAGGAAAGAAAGAAAAGAAAAAAAAAAAAAAAAGAAATTAAAAACTCAATTTAAAAAAGAGAAAAAGAAAGTAAGAAAATAAAATGAAAATGTATTGATAAAAAGAACCAAGAGGGAAGAAACCATGGAAAACGTTTTCCACTTTTCAAAAGTGGAAAACGTTTTCCACACTTTAAATGTTGTTTTTTCCAATGATGGAAAATATTTTCCTTGACTAGTTCATTTTCCGTGAAACGAACACCGGAAAATCCGGAAAACATTTTCCTGTTATTTTCCGTGAAACGAACGGACCCTAAATCTACTAACTTTATACATGCTTACATACATATACATACACACACACACACACACACACACACACACATATATATATATATATATATATATATATATATATATATATTTATAACATTTTTATCGATTAATAACTTGTTGTAGTTACCTATCAAATAGAGTAGGCTTTATCCTAATTCTTAGTGCATTTTTTATTGTTATGGTTCCGTTGTAATACAAAACGATCTTCGCTTCTTACATATCAATACTAGATGATATGGCATACTTCCGGGTCCCAATTGGGTTCCACCAACTATATAAGATCAAAGTGCAAATTCCATTTCCTTCGATAAAATAAACCTGTTGAGATCCTTACCTTATGTAATTGGACGCTAAATTTGGAGAAAAGAAAGGAGATGAACTCTTGCCATTTTATTTCCTAATTGACATGAGATCAATCTTTTTTTAATATCATACCATGAAATATTAAATATAATGTGCTTCGATCAATTTATCACTAAATCTACTAACTCTATACATATATACGTACTTACATATATATATGTCACAATATTTAAGAAGGATAATGTGCTACAATATTATATGTTATGCCAAACAGAGACCTGAAAATAAGATATCTTTTTATCTAATCATGGATTTTACTCAAATTTTGGTTATTTTGTATAGTTCCTAATTTTATGTCAAGAAAAGACGATCGTGTAGAATTGACTACATCTTAGGATTTGATTTTCGATTTGCCATCCATGAATTTGGGATTTCGATTTCCAATTATGGTATCAAACGCACGTGGTCGGTGTCTAGTTAGTTAGTGCATTGGAAAGCTTGATTAGAAACTTTGTAAAATTGGAAGGATTTGATTTGAAGTGCCAACTAAAGTTCGATGGCCTCTGTGGCTACCACACCTCAAGCTTGAAGCCCAAGTGGCCATGGCTGCCGTGGCCACCCGAGTTGAAGTTAAAGCTTGTGGAAGCAATGGGCGATCGAGCTTGAGTCGGCATTGCAAGATGGTGGCGAGCGGTGTTGTGATGTTAGGGGGATTGCTTTTAATTTTTAAAAATTTTTCTTTTTCTTTATCATTATTATTATTTTTAAATTTTTCTTTTGTGTTCATCTAATACACGTCGGCTTTAGTGGCCATATCTACCGTTTGATAATCAATGTCAACAACAATTAGTTGGAAAAAATCAAGAAAAAAAAATCAAAGGACGACTTGTGTAACTTTTTAAAAGGTACGAAGATGATTTGGGATTTTGGGCAAGAGTCCAAAGATTACTTATACCTTTTTACCATGATTTGATACTTGTATCTCGACCCTAGGATCACCATCTATACAAGATCAAATTGCAAATTCCATTTCCTTTGATGAATTAAACATGTTGGATGCTTACCTTATGTAAATGCACACTCAAATTTCAAAAAAAAAAAAAAAAAGAAATCTTCTTGTTTTTGGAAATAACTTCAAAATCAAGTCCATTTTTTTTTTTTCTCTTTTCTCCTTCTTTCTTCTTCTTCCTCCACTGAACATTGCCGACCGCCGCCGCCGCCGCTAGTAATCTCTAGCGACTAGCTAGGCGAGATTCGACGAGCTCATCGAAAGCTCACCTAGCCACCGTGAGCCTTAGCCTCGCTAGCCGACGTGAGGTTGGGCCTTGCCAAGCTAGGGTGAGGTCAACCTCATGTCGCCTAGGCTAGGTTGAGTCTTACCGATGGCTAGGTGAGCCTTTGATGAGCTCGTCATATCTCAACCAATTGATTGCCAGCCACTAAGAAGAGAAAAGGAAAAAGAAAAAAGAAAAAAAGAAAAAAATAATAAAAGTATTAAAAAATTAAAATAAATAAATAAAATTTAACAATCCTACCAAATACATTTCTATTATGTGAATAGAAATTTTGGACAATTATCAAGTGTCTTCAAAAACTCATAAATTATTTTCGAAAACAGAATAAATTTTTTTATTTATAAATAAAAATTGTTCCTAGAAATAAAAAGTCATCAAACACGCTATAAGTGTCTATTTGTGTTACTCTTACAATAAAATTCTTTCCTAGACCTGATTTGTAGTGACAAAGTCTAAATCTCAGCCATTGAGCAATGTGGGTCGACTAAATTCTTCTTTGGCGACAAATCTTAGAAATGATCAATCGCGTGATCACACGATATAAATTTATCAACTTCATCGACCGATAATTTGTTTTGGGCTTCCTATCAAGTAAAGTAGGCTCTATCTTAATTCATGGCATATACTTTATTATTGCGGATTCATAATAATTATTGTGGTTTCATAATAATAAAAATCAAAATTTGTATATTACATAACAATAATAAATGATATGGGATATTTCATTTATGATACGAAGTCACGATATTTAAGAAGAATAAACTACTATAGCAACTTCATTTATGCTAAGCATACGCCCCAAGAAAAAAACACCTCTTATCGGTTTCACTCAAATTTGGTTATTTTGCATTTTTTTATATTTATGTTGAAAAAATTAATTATTTAAATTTTATTATATCTTACTATTTGATTTCATTTTTGATCTATAATCCATGAATTAGGGATTTTGATACGCAATTTGTATTTCAATTTTCAATTATGGGATATATCACATATATACTTGATCATCATGTCCAAGAATAAGTATCACATGTTGTGTTGTGTGTACAACGTCTTAGTTGGTCAATTAAAGTTAATGAAGTGAGGAATATATATGCAAAAATATTACATATATCCCCCATGACTAGGAGCTTCTTCTCAATCTCCTTCTAAATCCAAATTTAGATTTTAGAGTATCTTACGATTTCATTCCAATTTGCTATCCATAAATTTGGGATTTCAATTTCCAATTATGGGATCAATAGCATATATACTCGATTGTCAAGCTTAGAAATAAACATGATGTGTGTGTATATATATAGACATCCCAATTGGTGAATTACACTTAAAGAAGAATAAAAAGAAAGATGGCAGACGAGGAGAAGTGGAAGGAAGTGCAGTTGTACGACTTACTGGACCGGAAGAATCCCCCCATGACCGTGACCATTAGAGTTCTTCAGGCTGCTTCTTCTCTGTCTTCTTCTTCCAAATCCAAATCCAAAGGCAAAACACAGCCGTATGCCTACAATCCTCAGACCAATTCAATAGAGAGGATGAGTGAAGATGCGTACCGTCAACTTTACAATAAAGGTGCTCAAGCTAGTCAGGGATATGCCCACTTTCGATCATCGTCTAGTAAGGGTCTCTCTTATAGTTGCGAAAAAAAAAAAAAAAAATCTTTCCTAGAGTTGATTTGTGGTGGCATGGCACAAATCTTAGCCACCTAACCATGTCGGTCGACCTGAATTCTTCCTTGGTAGCATTAACTTTGTGATTTTTTGATTGAGACCTTATGGGCATTTGGTGGTTGTGTTGTCATCTTAGGAAAAGGAAAAAGGTAAAAATCTAAGGAAATAGCAAAGGAGCTGGAGTGAATGATGAAGATGGGACAGCTTTTCACTGGGATTCTCAACTTTTATTTCCCTTGTCAAGTGATGTTCCACATTATAAATAAAGACTACCCTATTGGTTTATAAACATCATCCTTGCACCAATGTTCCCTTTTAATTAGGGATTTTGATTCACGATTTGCATTTCGATTTTTAATTATGGGATATATCATGTATATACTTGATCATCACGTCCAAGAATAAGTATCACATGTGTTTTGTTATGTGTGTACGACATCTTAATTGGTCAACTAAAGTCAATGAAGTAAGGAATATAGATGCAGAAAATATTACATATACTCCCATGGCTAGGAGCTTCATCTCAATCTCCTTCTAAATCCAAATCAAAATAAAAATCGAGCCCATATTACATCCTCAACCTCCATGGACCCTAAAGTAGAAGTAGAGGAGGTCGATTTGTGAATGCTACATCAACACAACGATCCACCACCTGCTCAATTCCCGTCACGGCGGCAATAGCTCTAGCTCCATTGGTGAGAGACTCTTTCTCTCTTAGGATGATTGTTTTCTAGATTCAGTCCCTAGTGATATTGTGTATAACCTAGCATCCATTTTGGAACTGAATGTGATTGGGCGTGTTGCCACCTTTGAAAATTCGATATGACCTAGACTTTGTCCATCTTATCTTTCTTCTCTTTAACTAGACCCATGATCATGTCTCTCTCTCTCTCTCTCTCTTTGATTGAGTCCATATAAATCACTCATTTTATGATAAATAATTTTTTGATTGAGACGTTTGGGTGTTTGGGGCTTGTCTTGTCATTACAAGAAAAGGAAAATGTGAAAATCCAAAGTAATAGC
This sequence comes from Eucalyptus erythrocorys, assembly GCA_014182555.1. Taxonomy (NCBI): domain Eukaryota; kingdom Viridiplantae; phylum Streptophyta; class Magnoliopsida; order Myrtales; family Myrtaceae; genus Eucalyptus; species Eucalyptus erythrocorys. Next base: position 31,083,475 of record CM024607.1, on the reverse strand, counting down.
GAAGAAGCTCGAGTGAGTGATCAAATTGGGATGGACTTTTCATTGGGATTCTCGACTTTTATTTCCCTTGTCAAGTGATGCTCCATCTTATAAATAAAGATTATCTTGTTGTTTTATAAACATCATCCTTGCACCAATGTTCCCTTTTAATTTTTGAAGATATTCTTCGGCTACCATTATGGTCCTTAGTATGACCTTAAAAGCGGGGCAGCCCTTATGGAGATCTAAAATTTCGTCATTTGTGGTGAGAAGCCTTTAATAATCAAGGATCCACGAGTACCCCTGGTTTTAAAGCTCCATCGTTACTCATTTCTTAACATTATATAAGAACCCACTCATCCAAGTTCGAATTGAAAGGACCCAAAATTTCCTCCTCGTTTTTGATCGAGCCCCCTTTTTTTTTTTTTTTTTGGCCAGCTATAATTACCGTTCCCCCAATACTTAACATGCATACATGAGGATTGAATAAATCGAACCGTGCTGAATACTTTTTTGCCAAAACCTGACCCTTTTTTCCGCCGGAGTCAAATGTCTAAGACAGTCGACAATCCTCGACAACACTCCTTGCCGTTGCTAGTTGAAAAGTTTTTGCGTGACAATAAAATAGTCAAACACTAGATTAATTAATCTTAATCTGCAAATGGTACTTTTAAAAAAAAAAAAAAAAAAAAAAATGCAAGGTTTCATTTTTTTTAATATGTTTTATCTGGTGGTTGGAATTCTTATGTTCCTTGTTAACGCAATTATGACGCGTTTGGTAATGATTGTATTTTCGAAAATAATTTTTGATTAAAATGATTTTTTTCTATTTTCTAGAATAATTTTTGAGTATAATAACGCGTTTGGTAATCGTACATAATTTTTATTTCCTGAAAAAAGCGTTCGATAGAATTATATAATTTTGTTGTTTCTTTTAATTTTTAAATATTATTATTTTTTTTTTCTTTTTTTTTTTCTTTTCTCTCATTCTTCCTCCTTTGTGGTTGATCACCGACGGCCGACAACCAATTGGGCGTGGTCCGATGCGCTCGCTGGAGCCTCGCCGAGTCAAGATGAGGGCCAGTGAGCTCGCCTGGCCATTGGTGAGAGACTTGCCATGGCTTGGAGTCGTCGGGGGCCGGTGATGATCCGGCAAGGTTGTTGGCTATGGTCGAGGTTGGCGACCGGCCAAAAGGAAAAAGAAGGAAAGGAGAGAGAAGAAGAAAGAAGAGAAAAGAAAAAATTATTTCCGAGAGTAAGAAGTTATTTTCTTTTATCTTTTATTTCTCTTCCAAATCTATTTTCGAGAAAAAAAATAGGTTGATTGTTTTCGAACAAAAATTTTATCATACATATTTATATTCTTTTTTCTATTCCCTAAAATAAAAAAATAGAAATAGTTATTGAAATAATTTTTACCAAGTGGGCTCTTATGACCGTATCATGATAAATAATAAAAATAGAAAAAAAAAGTTTCTTCTTAAGACAAGTAGTTCAGTTGAGCCCAAAGGAGACCGGTGAAAAGCTGCGGAAGATGGCTGCGCAAAATCGACTCACGCAACTGAGGAAGGACGCGATCACGGGGCGGTGGGTGATTTTCTCGCCGGCGAGGGCCAAACGGCCCTCCGATTTCAAGTCGAAAGCCCCGGCCACCGCCTCCGACCATGGCGGGCGGTGCCCCTTCTGCTCCGGCAACGAGCACATGTGCGCCCCGCAGATCTTCCGGGTCCCGCCCGACCCAAGCTCCGACTGGAAGATCCGGGTCATCGAGAACCTCTACCCCGCGCTCGACAGGAACCTCAAAGATGCCGACTTCGACTTCGACTTCGACGGCGGCGGCGGCGGAGGCGTGTTGCGCGGGTTCGGGTTTCACGACGTGGTGATCGAGACCCCCGACCATTCGGTGCACCTCAGCGATTTGTCGCCGAGGGAGGTGGGCGACGTGATTCTCGCGTACAAGAAGAGGATCGAGCAGCTATTGACCGTCGATTCGATCAAATACGTACAGGTTCGTCGTCATTTCGTTTTTCCGATCAATCTCGTCAATGGGAATGGATGTTTTCTCGTTCATGCGCTGGTTGAGGCAGTGATGGGGTTGTTTCGAGCGCATTTATGCCTAAGTTCTTTACGGGCGTGTTGAATTTGTTGAATTGCCCTTGATGAGTTAGTTCTTCACATTGCAACTTATGCCAATCGTAGTATGCTTTTGGGCATATGATATGAATGGCCACTTACAGGAAGACGGGCATGAGGTTGAGAGGGTTGTGGATGGACTGAACTGCTGTAATCTTTCCGGCCTCTCTGTTGGTAGTGTCGTCCTTGCTTTATCTAAGCTTGTACTTAGTTTGATTTGGTTTTCGTTTTGTGGTTTCGAAGGTTTTCAAGAACCATGGGGCGTCGGCCGGGGCATCTCTAAGTCATTCTCACAGCCAGATAATAGCTCTTCCCATTGTCCCTTCCAATGTTTCGGCTCGGATCGAGTGCCTGAGGGAGCATTTTAATCAGACAGGGAAGTGTCGTCTCTGTGAAGTCCCATCGAATGAACTTTTGATTGATGAGTCAGCTCATTTCGTTTCATTTGTTCCGTTTGCGGCCTCATCCCCTTTTGAGATATGGATTGTGCCGAGGGATCACTCTCCTCATTTCCACGAACTAGATGATAACAAGGTTGGTCAGATTGTTTCCTTCCAATGTTCCTGCGCGCTTGTAAATCTGACCTTCTTTTTACTGTGACTTTGTTGGGCTTAAAGTCCCTAATACTGCCCGTTGCATAGTAATAGTGAGCAGTGACAAAGTAACACTAATCTGACTTGCCTTTGATATTGCCTCTCTCAGAGTATCAGCAAGTACCAACACTAACTTGACTTGGTTAAGATCAGTTTTACGTTTTCCTTCCAGTTATTGTATAGATGAGCTGTTAAGTATTTTGAGTTGAATTTAAGTCCAGATCAAGGTTTGTGAGTTGGCATGTAACCGAAGGATGTTTCAGCTGGTTCAAGAGATGTAATTAAGATAATGAAAGGCTTATCGAGGTTTGCCTGCAGAATTTGTGATTTACTATAGTAAGCTCCAGTCATTTATTTGCGGACGATCTCAACTTGACTAGGATTCTCTACTTTAGGTGATTGCATACAATTACTCATTCCTCATCCTTACTGTATTCTTCTCTTTATGTTGAGATTTACAGAACATTAGCTGAATAATTGAACTGTCCTCATGACTAGACTTTCTAAGACCTGCTCTGGCTATATTTATATATTTTTCATTTTCAGGTTGCTGATCTTGGAGGCCTGCTAAAACTGATGCTTAGGAAGATGTCTATACAGTTGAACGATCCGCCGTTCAATTTCATGATCCAGACTTCTCCGGTCCACACTTCCGTGTCCGAACTGGGTTCTACTCACTGGTATTTGCAAATAGTACCACAGCTAACTATTGCGGCGGGTTTTGAAGTTGCCACGGGTTGCCGCATAAATCCAGTTTTCCCGGAGGAAGCTGCCAAAGTTTTAAGGGAAGTACATGTCCAGCTGTAGTTGGTGAATGAAAGGCATTACTAACTCAGATTGGCTGATGCGCTACATGGTGGACACGCATGGGGTTGAGGCTTGCTCGGAACGTTTTCTCGATTCATCGGGAGCTTTGGTCTTGGCGCAATTGCTAATATAAAATAGTTTCCTTCGTCTCGGCCTTCGACGCTAGCGTGGATGGCCAAAAGAGAGAGAGCAGCCAATCTCTTCACGTGTTTTCAAGAGAATTACGTAAGAGTAGTTTGATAAGTGCCTATTCTTGCGGCTTTAATTGGTCAAATCAAAGGGTTTCTTATGTCATTGCCCACTTAATTACGTAGATATAGCACTTGCCAGGTGTACTTGATCAAAGAGACTTCGCATTATAATGAGATTATCTACTGACGATGGAACTTTTTTTCTTTCAACTCCCGCAACATACGTAAATTTTTTACTAATAAAATAGAGAAGCGACAGCAGCAACAGAAACCCGAAGACTCGGAACGGCACAGCGTCGTCCATCTGCGTTGCTTCTCCGTCCTTCGCTCGAGTCGCGTCTTCGTCTTCTTCTTCATCTGCTCGCCCCTGCTTCACTAGATTCTCCCTAAAAAATTCCAAGAACCTGATCACGCCCTCGTGTCCAATGATGGGTAAGTCCCAGTTCTTGAATTTCCCCCCAGCGTTTGTACTTCCGCCAGCTTTCTTTCTTTGTTTCTTTTTTTTTTTTTTTTTTTTTTTTTTGGGTCGAAGTTGCCGGATTGACGGCCGCGCGAGTTCTGATTCAGAAGCACGTGCCGAAGGAGTTCGAGAGTGGAAAAAATTCCATCTTTTGAATTTTCTGATCGAATTTATCGAAATTTTCGAGTTGGAGTTTTCAGTTGAAGGACCGAACTTCTTGTTTTTTTATGCAGTGATCGGAGCTCAATTCTCTCGGTCGTTCCTGTTGGACTGGATATAGTCAAATTCTTGTCCTTTCTGGCGAGAAAACGAACCGATGACGCTTTCCAGATTTCATTGTTCTTTGCTATTATTATTTTTTTTCATTAACGATACTCTTGATATTTTTCTCAAACAGTTGCTTCTTAATGAAATCCATGAAGAAAGGAGATACGATGAACGTATAAGGTGAAACGTGCGATATTGAATTTTATAAATAAAGTCGTCGGTGGTGGACGTGTGGTGTTTGAAATGTGTTTAAATTCGTCGTTCAGAAGTTGTTGGCAGTTTTCACGTCTGTGACTGGAAATGACTTGTTTGACATGTTTTGCTAAATGCTAGATATCGAGGAAAACATTCGTGGGTTGCAACTTGACTCAGCAGGTAGCATTATGAAGGCTTGCAATCATTGATTCTCAGTAGAGGTTTTCCCCTTCCTTTTTCCTCCAGAATATAAATTTCAGAATGCTTTGTGCTCCAAATGAATAGGTTGAACTTTTTTGGTTTTTCTCTTTGGATGTGTTCAGTCTTGGCAGAAGAGAATAATGGGGTTGTTCATCCTGAAGATCCAACGCATGAAGAGATGGAGAAGGTTGATGAAACGGAGGAAGGTTGGTGATAAAATTGAATTGGTCTTGATATGATGGCAATGACAATCAATGGTTATTGTATACGTAGATAAAAGTTTTGGCAAGAGAGTCGTGCAGGATTTAGCTTTACCCTTTTCCTTCGATATTTTTCCCTTTTCTCTGGTTGCTCCTTTTGGAATCTGAGAGCTTGTGATCAATCATTTAATATTTCTTTATTAATAAGTGATAAATTGATTGAGAAGTTGAGTTAGGAAGTGAAGTGATGGGGAGCAATTTTGAAGATTGGCTAACTGACAGACACTTTGCAACGAGTGTTTCCAAGTTAGTCCATTTACACAGCTCAGATGTATTTGGAGAACTTCCACTTGGTTTCTTCCTTTTTCTTCTTGTATTGCTGGGACTACATTAAAATTTAGGTTCTCATGGAGGGTTCATGGTACATAACAAACTCTGAAATCGCATGAACTGTGGAGGATTTGATACTGTCAAGACCACCTACTAGTTGCTTTCATGAAATTCCTGTAACATCTCAACGTTTTATGTTTAAGTTCCTACTTTTTTGACATTCACATTAGCTTAGGCAACTTTACTGCTTGGAAAAGTGCTCAGTTCTACCCGGCCAGCTTGAGACTTTCATTGGGCTCATCTCAATAGGCTGCATTGCTTTTGCTTGGCTTTGGAGTCAGATACTTTGTTGGGCCATTACTATGGTTTTACATATTGCTTGATTGATTGCTAGCTCACCTGCCTTGATGAAACTGGAAGAGTTAAGCATATTAATTTATTTTGTAGCTCAGCATGAAAGGTTCTCTCTCAAGTGAATCTGTTGTACAGCCTGCCGTTAGTCACAATACCTTCCTCTAGTTGTTCTCAGATCCTTTACTTTCTTTGCTTCTGGATATAAGAATCTGAAGAAAACAATGAGTTGCAAGGTTCTCATTTCTTATAGAGCTTCCCTTATTTTGTTGGTTGAAGATCTCTGATACATTTGCTTATGAGCTGTTCATTAAAAATTTTGACATATCTAAAATTTGGCAACTAGTAAGCTTTGCTAAAGGAATTTACCTGTGGGTTTTTGCAGGTGCCCAAGATGAGATCCTAAAAACCTCCCAACAGATCCAGGCTGACCCCTGAGGTGCTATTATGTTTCCTTTTTTAACTAAGTCATTTATAATTCCTACTTGCTTGACTTCTCTAAAAACATAAATTTTGGATTTGTAGGGAATGATGATAAAGCATCTGCTGTTGAACATGTTGATACACAAGACGAAATGGAAGAAGACAGGAAGCGGCATTTGAATGTTGTTTTTATTGGTCATGTTGGTAAGTTGCACTGCCATTCCAGTTGGTTCATCAGTACGGATTTTTAAGTCAATTTTATGCCTCTGTCAGCTGTTGGATCCCAGTACTTAAAAGTGATATTACTTATTCCCTTATTTGCTTGTGATTTGTGAGTCTTTAGCTGAATCTCTGATGCTTCAGGAGTTAAGGTTGCTATCTTTTCACAAGCAATCGATTGCCAATATCTTGGTTCTCACGATGTATAATCTCTATTGTCCTTCGGAATAGAATCACAATGCATTAATTTTCCCTTGTATAGTTGGATCAGAAAGACTGATATTACACAAACAGTGGAATATTACACAATAGAAGCAGAAGTGATGTGGATTATTCAAGAATCGAGGTCGATTTGCTTTATAAAAAGAAGATATCAATGAACTTCTATGAAATGGTTTCATGGGATTCGGCCAATTGTCTTGATCGTGGGATATCATTGAGGAATGGGAATCCGTGTTATCAAAAGATTTTCTGCGATTATTTTTAGTATGGAACGAGTCAATCAGCCACTTTGGTATCTTATTGAAAAAAATGGTGATATTGTTCCTCCATTGATCAATAATTTCGGTTGTTGGGAAGTATCATGATCATCCAATAATAATGGTTTCCATTTTTTCAAATGAATGATTTGAAGACCTATTGATTCTAACATGTCCAGCTAGCTAAAACCTTGGGCGTATCTAAGCTGCTTGTTGTTGTAAATAAAATGGACAATCCCTCTGTAAATTGGTCTAAAGAAAGGTCTCTCTCCCCCTCTCCCTCCCTCCCCCACCCAAAAAAAAAAAAAAAAAAAAAAAAAAAAGAAAAAGAAAAAGAAAAAAAAAAAGAAAACCAACAACACCTGCTGCCTTCTCCATGGGCATACATATATCTTTCTAATATCAGTGTGGTTTGCTCTTGCTGGTGTCTATGTTTTTTAGGTATGATGAAATTGAATTGAAAATGATTCCTTTTCTGAAGTCTTTCTAATATATCAGTGTGTTTTGCTCTTGCTGGTGTCTATGTTTCTTTCTACTGCTCTGAAAAGTTTGTAGGAGAATTTGGGGAGTAATATTCCTAGGTTTGTGCTGTATCAGTTGCCTACTTGTCTTACGTTATTGTTGGTGTTTTGCAGAAGCGTGTGCGCGCGCAAGTGTGTATGTGTGAAATATGGGCTACAAAAGCAAGGGTGTATGGGTTAAAAAACAGAATTTTTATTATGAGAGTATGTATTACAAAGGAAGGAGTGGTTTTGGTTTTTTTGACTACATCTTAACACAGAAAGCATGACTCCTTTTATAGGCGTGAGTCACCGCCTTTCTTTCACCGACGTTGAGTACAAAAAGCAATATAATATTACAAACTTGCTGCTTGTGCGACTTCTTCGGATTTTCTGGTGACTTCTTCATTTTTCTGCATTTTTCTATTCTGCAGTTTGTTGACTTGTTTACTTTTTCTTTTGTCTATTTGCTGTCCACGTGTTCTGCTCCCCACACGTACCAGAAGATTCTTCAATATTTGAGTCTTCTTACACTTTCTTGCATGTACGTGTACTCACTCGTTGCCGCCAACCTTTTTCTTTCTCCATTACACATGAATAGTCTAAAAGCTTTCTAAAAATGGATCACTTTTTTTAACAGTTATTTTTGTCATTGCAGATATTCTATTTCTACCGATATCTGGTCTGGTTGGTTCAAACATAAAAACAAGTTGACAAAAGCTTATGTTCGTGGTGGAATGGGCCATGCCTCTTTGAAGCTCTTGATGCTGTTGAGGTTCATCCACTTGATCTTAAGGGTCCTTTTAGGTTGTTAAATTATGTCTTGAGTTTGAACCGTTAAGCAAATATGCATAAGTCTGGTCAAATAAACAAAGTTCAGGGAGATTTTGTTATGTTTTCGAATTTTGTTCCGGCATTAATCCTATCTCCATGCGTAGAAGGAAGAAGCCAAATAAAGCCGCATGACTGCTTTAAGTTCTTTTGACTTTCAAGTGGGCAAGCAAAGTCGGAGAAGAGAGATTGTCTTCTGCCGAAAAAGGAAGGTATCCACAATCTTCTGCATTAAATAAAGGACCCACCACCTGCTGCAATTGCAGGAAGAAGACTCCTCTTTGAGACTCCTCTTTTACGATTGCTTCTCTCCCGGAACAAGAAATTTGAAGACTGCGGCCCACCTCATTTCACGGATCATAGGCACACGTTTGTTGACTATTATCACTCTTTCTTCTCCCTCATTAAAATGCGTGCCCATGCACATGCACGATCTGCATGCATGCCTTCAATTATGGTGGGCGATGGCGCCGATTGTGGACTTGTCTTGTGGGTGCCTGTGCTGCATTTAATGAGGTCATTTTTTTCATTTTTGTCTTGTTTTTTTGCCCTTCTCCCTGTAAAAGGAGAAGACTTTTGAAAATGCAAGCAGAGCAAAAATAAAGAGCTCGAGAGAGAGTGAGATACGTGAGCTCAGAGAGGTTTATGTGGAGTCGAGTCCATTGAGTTGTGTTGTTAAACACAGTGAATTTTGGGTATAAAGTAGGGCTGTAAATATTTGAATGCATAAATGATTGTAATCCTGTAATTCTCCGATTTATAGTGGATTATTTTGCTGTCTCTCCCCGTGGACGTAGGTTTCGAAATTCGGACTGTACCACGTAAATTTTTGGTGTTTTTTATTGTTCCTCATTTTATTTTTGTTGATTTCTATAGCTCTCGACATAATTACAAAATTACGATTTGCTTCCGTTGTGCCGTCGATTTCAACGCAAGTATCATCTACATCTAACATCAAATGATCTCCTTGGTTACTTTCTTAGCTTCCTGATTATTGTATCTCAGTCAATAGTGGGGCACAATCAAGTTGAGTTGAATCCACATTTTACCACTCAATGTCGGGTCTCCAAGTGTCAAGACTTTTATGCTTGACATGTGTTTATTGACCTTGATTTTTGAGCTTTCATTGAGTGCCATTAAGTGAATTACATGCTCAACCTTGCCTTGAGGAGGCTTAATTATCCAAATGATAACCTCAAACATCCGGAGGGCCAGATGTCAAAATCAAGTTCTTTATTTGTTTTTTGGCAAGCGAACAGAGCAAGTTCATTGCATTACTAAATCTTGTAAAGATCCAACTCTTGCAGATAAAGTGTCATATTCTAAAAATTCTTAACCTAAGTGATTAAAGAAAGCCCACTTAGACCGTGAATGTGCAACTTCATTCGCACTCCTGGGGCTCCAGAGGAACTTCCATCCCTCATGCGAGTTAAATTTTGGCAGGTCTAGTATACAAGTCAATGACCTCCAGTCCACGTGGCTTTTTAGGTCCGGAACTGACTTTACAAAACTTGGCAATTGCCTTCAAACGATTAAGTTGTTATATCCTCAATCTCATCCTAGACAACCAGCCCAGGAAGCTGCCTCAGTCTCTGCTTCAAGTGGCAAGGAGTAGCCATTACTATTTACCCATGCTCCCGAAAGGTTACCTTTGTCATCCCTTGCAACCGCCGTCTCTGCTTCAAAAAGTAACCCCAAATTGAAAAAAAAAAAAAAAATTATGCTACTGATAGTTGTTTTTGATAATATGATATGTATATCAGAAGCACATAAATTCAAAGGGTAATCCCACATATATTCCTTTAACTTGCGTTATTTGTGCAATCCGTTCCTCAAAGTTTCAATTTGTGCGATTGAGTTCTTCAAATTGCTTGTTTTGTGCAATGAAGTCATTTCGTCATCAAAACAACTAATTATCCTGATGTAGCAGCTTCCATGACAATTTTTAGCATTAAAGAAAAGAACTGTCTTTTGAGTCTACAAAATTCACTATATTTGGAAAAACACAATCAAGCCAACACATGTTGAACTAAGTGGCTGTCAAATGGTCAAGCTTGAGTAACTCACCAGAAACTCGACTAGTTAACATGTGGTTCATTATTTTTGTTCCTATTCAGTTATACGAAGAGCACATGAACACTGTCAGCTGTCAAATAGTCAAGCTTGAGTAACTCACTAGAAGCTCGACTATTTAACACGTGGTTTATTATTTTTGTTACTATTCAGTTATATGAAAAGCACATGAACACTATCAAGCCAACACACGTTGAACTGAGTGGCAGCCAAGTGGTCAAGTTTGAGTAACTCGCGTGTAACTCGACTAATTATTTATTACTTTTTTTGACTATTCTTCCATACAAAGAGCACATTATAATACTTTTCTTGGCATTGCCATATTTTTTCATTCTCTGTTGGCTGTCTTCAACATAGGCTGCTTGTTCTTGAGAGTATCCTCTTAAATCAGACACTGATTTTGATTACAATTTTAAGTGCTCGGACCTCATTGATTATAAAGGTGCCTTCTTATATCATGCTAGCATGTTAAACCACATGCCTTTTCTTGTCATCCTTTTTTTAAGAATGTTTAAATGAAAAAGCAACCTGGTTGTAATTAGAGTATCTACATGTGAAGACGATGAATTCTGATGCTGAGACGTGTGGTACAAGTTCTAATATGCAGGTTGATTCTTAAAGCTTTTGATTAAAAATCTCTACCTCTCTCTCTAGAACATGTGTGCAACTGCATACAAAACACAGAGGCACACGCCGTCATGCATATATGCATGAAAACATTTATATGCTTCCTTCTGCATGAGCTTTGCCTTTACATTAAAAATCTCTACCTATCTCATTTGTAGCATCGTGAAAAGTGGTGCTTACCAATTATGGGTGTTATGGAGACTTAATTTGGTTGTGTGTTCTAAACTTTTCTTCTTCTTCTTATTCTTCTTGTTGTAGTTGTTAAGTAGTTCAGGCATTAGGTGATGAACCCCCAACTTGTAGGATTCCTATCATTGACAAATTCAAGGAAATGGGAACTCTTGTTATGGGAAAAGTGGAATCAGGCAGCATGCATGAAGGTGATTCTTTATTTCTCATGCCAAATAAGGTAAATGATCTGCATAAATTTAGCCGTAGTTTCCCAGTTTTTTGTTTATTGCAGGTTCATTTGAGGATCCTATCATCGCTTCGCAGGCCTATGTGAGAGTGCTTGCTGTGCACCGAGATGATGATAAAGTTAGACGTGCTGGACCTGGTGAAAATGTCCGGGTTACACTAAAAGGGATTGAAGAAAGGGACATATTGTCTGGATTTGCCTTGTCAAGTCCAGGTATGTTTTTCCCCCCCTCATTGTGCCTGTATATCTTTCAAAGGAGAATTTATTCGGCTGTTTGTCCATTTTCTGCTTGTAGTTCTTCTAAGATACGGTGTTCTATAGGAGTTGTTTTCATGATCTGGTACCTCCAATGACATATGTTGTATTTTTCAATGTCCAGAGATACCAATTGCTGCAGTCAGTGAGTTTGTTGCCTAGCTGCGAATTCTTGAGCTGCTGGACAAGCATGTGCACCCTGTTGGATTGTTCCTTAAACTTTTTCTAGACGTTGATGGTGAAAAGACTGGTTGCTTTTGCAGATAGATTCTGTGTAAGCCAAGTTCTTTCTTTCTTCTTCTATTTCTTTTTTTCCTTGGATAACGAGGATGCAAACTTTAGATGGGTAAAACTCCAAACCAATAAAATACCCGACACCCCATGGTTGAATGAACAGGTGGGCCAAAGCCCGGGTGGGTGGCCTGAACATGGAATCGTTAGCATCTGGCTATATTAGTTTTGACCTCAAACTCTTTTGTGGTTTTAATGCTTCTGACTAACTGCTGTGTGGATTCAATCAAGGAGTCATACTACGAGAAGAATCTCGTCCAAGTTTCTTTAGATATTAGTTATTCATTCATAATCACAAGGTAATACTCGGTGCAGTTGCTGCAAAAAAATGCTTTAAGTTCCATTTCGAAGAAACTGTGAACGAGCGTTCCGAAATTGGATTATCATCACTGATATATATCTGCTGCTCTTATTGAATACTTATGGAATATCTGTTGGAACAAGTCGATATATATTAAAGCAGCTTGTGCCAAAGAATGAAGCTCGATTTTATGGGACTCATCAGACCTGCTTTCCCTTAGTTGGTAGTGCTCCGTTCGAGAAGAACAAACGTGATGCTGTTTTCTCTCACGAGCTCAAAGATAGACGACTCATCGTGCTTCCGGGCAAACGAGTCAAATAGCTCATCTAACATCTCTTCCCCAAATTGCATTTTCTCCTTCAAGAGTCCCTCCAGAGCCGCTCTCATTTGAGAAGCTATCATTTTCCTCGTTAGTGGATAGGCTTCCGCTAATCCTTCAACTAGCTCCACCATTTTCTTGATGCTGAAACGCCCATTCCTTTCTACTGCTTCTTTCATTTCTTGGGGGGACGCATAATACATCGGCAGGTTAAACTCGTCCATTCTCTCTTCACTTATGGTACCCTGCACCAGAAAATTGAAGAAGGAAACCGTAGGCTCATTTGTTTTGCCAAAGTATGACCCCTCATTCCTAGTGTTCTAATGGAAAAGTATTTCTTATTTTATGGAAATATAAGCGGGAAATCTAAGAATATGAACATAAATTTTCTACAGCAATTTAGAGAATTTCTAGCAGCACTCGACTAACATCATTTGTTTTACCTTCTTGACCATGTCCACGAGGCAAGATTCCAACAAATATAAAGACCTGTTGGCAGAAACTTGAGAATGAGGAGCTCCGTCACGACGGGTGATAAAGGTAAGCACCATTAGTCCTCCTCGAACAACTTCTTGCGCTCTAGCACAGAGAAAAACCTCCATGTCTTTGGCAAATTGAGCTGCATATGCTTCGATGACTTCTTTGTTCGCATTGGGGTAAAATATCCTCCCTTTGTTCCAGGCTGGAGAGCTCTTGTCCTGAACTTCTTTTGGAGCTCCTGAAAGCCAATGAAGAGCGAAGGAAGAGTAAACAAAGTGGAGACAGTTTTTGGGGAATAAGCGGCCATAGAATGAACCCGGCACGCCGGCCGCATGATATTGCCGGTCTTGTGGGAGTGATCTGAAGAGGGTGTTGAAATCGTTCCCCACATGATCGTTGAAGAATACTTGGAATTCCAGGATTTGAGAGTCGAGTCCTAGGGATTGGCACTTCTGCTCTACTGCTTGAAGAACGTTGCTCACAGCATAGAACGTGTTGGGCCCGGCCGAGCAACCGAGATCAGCGACGAGAAAAGCTCCGGAGGAAGAGAATGCTTCGATGTCAAGATGCTCGGCTACTGCCTCCTGGATGAGTTTGCGGGCCCTGTCTATAAATATTCTCTGCAGCAAGATATAGCACTCAAGCCGAATTCAAAAGGAAAGAAGATACTTGCAGTCACGCTGCGCGACGTGATGCATTTCATAGACATTCGAAAACATCCTGGTACGAGGGTGTTCTCAAAACTCTTGGGTTGGTCTTTCGAAACAGGTCAGACACGGAAAAGAACTGAAATCACACATCAACACCGCATGCCTAACTTACCTGGCCTGAGGAGTTTCTGGAGTAGCTGTGAGGCCCTTCTCCTCCGTTCATCGGAAACGCATTAGACGGTCCCTCCATCGCCGTAGTAATCTCTCTGTGCCTCTCCCTCGCCCGTTCTCTCTCTCTCTCTCTCTCTCTCTCTCTCTCTCTCTCTAACGGCGCGCTTGTGGGACGTAGAATGGCAGGTGTGGAGAGTTCATAAGGTGATATGAAATCAGTGGAGGGTCAACGGTGCAGATGCTATTCTGTCAGCATAGCGGCAGAAGTTCATGGATTCGACTTGCAATAATTTGGAACTTTTGGAACTGAAGACGAGTAGTTGCGTGCACGTCGATCATAATCTCGCCATGTGGATAAGGTTTATATAGAATTCTCTAATGTCCTTAACTCGCCCATTTGGTCATGGATTCGACTTGCAATAATTTGAAATTTATGACGAATCGTGACATGATGCATGTCAATCATAATCTTGCGATAGGGATAAGGTTCATATAAAATTCTCTAGTGTCCTTAACTCGCCTGTTCTCTCTCTCTAACGGCACGCTTGTGGGACGTAGAATGGCAGGTGTGGAGAGTTCATAAGGTGATATGAAATCAGTGGAGGGTCAACGGTGCAGATGCTATTCTGTCAGCATAGTGGCAGAAGTTCATGGATTCGACTTGCAATAATTTGGAACTTCAGACGAGTTGTCGCGTGCACGTGGATCATAATCTCGCCATGGGGATAAGGTTTATATAGAATTATGTAATGTCCTTGGCTCGTCCATTTGGTCATGGATCGACTTGCAATAATTTGGAACTTATGATGAGTCGTGGCATGCATGTCGATCATAATCTTGCGACAGGAATAAGGTATATATGAAAAATGAATGATATTTAAAATATTTTATTAAAAATAATTATTTGTATCCTTATCTAAATGAATGAATAGATAATATTTTCATTATTTACAAAAACATTTACACATAAATTATTATTGATAATGAAAATATTTTTTATCAACTAAATATTTACACCCCGCAAGAGGCCGGACAAAAGTCGAGAGTGAGTGTAGAGTAGGTATAGAATAGATCTTGACAAAAAAAAAAAAAAAAACTAAATATTTACACATAAAATATTTGTGCCGCCAGTAATTTGGAGGTCAATTTAGAAAATGTTGCAAATTCCGGAGTCACGCTGCGAAAACTATCAAATTTGACTGGGGATTTTTAGAAACTTAGAAAGTTCCCTTAAAAAAAATGTTAGTGGCTTCTAGAAAATCGAGGACTCCTGCGTGTCTTGTCGAATTAACCTTCGAAGCATTAAAGAGAAAATGGCAGGAAACATGCTGGACACTATCAAAAATCCGATGAACCAAATGGGCAAGTTAAGGACATTAGAGAATTTCATATAAACCTTATTCCCGTCGCAAGATTATGATTGACATGCACGCCACGACTCGTCATAAATTTCAAATTATTGCAAGTCGATCCATGATTAAATGGGCGAGTTAAGGACATTACAGAATTCTCTATAAACCTTATCCCCATGGCAAGATTATGATCGACGTGCACGCGACTACTCGTCTTTAGTTCCAAATTATTGCAAGTCGAATCCATGAACTTCTGCCGCTATGCTGACAGAATAGCATCTGCACCGTTGACCCTCCACTGATTTTATATCACCTTATGAACTCTCCACACCTGCCATTCTACGTCCCACAAGCGCGCCGTTAGAGAGAGAGAGAGAGAACGGGCGAGGGAGAGGCACAGAGAGATTACCACGGCGATGGAGGGACCGTCTAATGCGTTTCCGATGAACGGCGGAGAAGGGCCTCACAGCTACTCCAGAAACTCCTCAGCCCAGGTAAGTTAGTGTTCAAAAAAGTGATCCATTTTTTAGAAAATTCTAGACTATACTAGACTAGACAAGATAAAAAAGTTGGCTGAAGAATTTTCTGTTACGTGGGCAGTAGTCCACGTGGGAAGCAACAAAATCAAAAGCAAAAAGTACAAGAAAAGTCAAGAATAATGGCTGAAGGAAGAACAAACCAGAGAAGTCTCGTGCATGGGAATCTTGAAGAAATGTCAACAAAAGCTGCTGTGAGAGAAAAGAAAAATCCGGAAAAATTGAGAAGTAGCTGGAAGTGGCTAAGTCGGTGAAGAATGGCGGTGCCCACGCCTATAAATAAGGGTTGGGGTGTGTGTTTCATGTAGCCTAAAGAGCCAAAAAAAAAAAAAAAAAAAAAAAACTATATACACTCATTCCTTTGTAATATCATATTTTCATAATAAAAATTGTTTTTTTACTCATTGTCTCTTGTCTTGTTGTTCCTCTTTTATTCACTCGTACTCACTAGCGTGCACACACGTTTTCGCTAAAATACCAACAGTTAGGCATGCGGTGTTGATGTGTGATTTCAGTTCTTTTCCGTGTCTGACCTGTTTCGAAAGACCAACTCAAGAGTTTTGAGAACACCCTCGTACCAGGATGTTTTCGAATGTCTATGGAATGCATCACGTCGCGCAGCGTGACTGCAAGTATCTTCTTTCCTTTTGAATTCGGCTTGAGTGCTATATCTTGCTGCAGAGAATATTTATAGACAGGGCCCGCAAACTCATCCAGGAGGCAGTAGCCGAGCATCTTTGACATCGAAGCATTCTCTTCCTCCGGAGCTTTTCTCGTTGCTGATCTCGGTTGCTCGGTCGGGCCCAACACTTTCCATGCTGTGAGCAATGTTCTTCAAGCAGTAGAGCAGAAGTGCCAATCCCTAGGACTCGACTCTCAAATCCTGGAATTCCAAGTATTCTTCAATGATCACGCAGGGAATGATTTCTACACCCTCTTCAGATTACTCCCACCAGTCAGGCGATATCATGCAGCCGGCTTGCCGGGTTCATTCTATGGCCGCTTATTCCCCGAAAGCTGCCTCCACTTTGTTTGCTCTTCCTTCACTCTTCATTGGCTTTCAGGAGTTCCAAAAGAAGTTCAGGACAAGAGCTCTCCAGCCTGGAACAAAGGGAGGATATTTTACCCCAGTGCCAACAAAGAAGTCATCGAAGCATATGCAGCTCAGTTCGCTAAGGACATGGAGGCTTTTCTCTGTGCTAGAGCGCAAGTAAGTTGTCCTGGGAGGACTAATGGCGCTTACCTTTGGCACCCGTCGGGATGGAGCTCCTCATTCTCAATTTATTACCAACAGGTCCATAGATTTGTTGGAATCTTGCCTCGTGGACATGGTCAAGAAGGTATCACAAATGATATTTGTCGAGTCCAACTTGCAATTCTCTTCGCTACCATTGAAAATATTTGTGAATTTTCCTAGATTTCCTGTGTATTGCTTCATCAAATGAGAAAAATATCTCCCTTAGAATATTAGGAATGAGGGGTCACACAATGGCAAAACGAATGATTTTTTTCACGTTATCCTTCTTTAATTTTCTGGTGTAGGGAACTATAAGTGAACAAAGAATGGACGAATTCAACCTGCCGATGTATTTTGCGTCCCCCCAAGAAGTGAAAGAGGCCGTAGAAAGGAATGGGCGTTTCAGCATCAACAAAATGGTGGAGATAGTTGATTTGCATCCTTCAGCGAATCCTCCATGGAGAGCGGGTTTGGAGGGACTCTTGAAGGAGCAAATGCAGTTGAGGACGAGATGTTAGATGAGTTCTTTGACTCGGTGACCCGAAAGCATGAAGAGTCGTCTATCCTCGAGTTTGCGCCAGAAGCAAGTATCACATTTGTTCTGCTCAAGCGGAATGCTGCAAAATAAGGTAAAGCTGGTCTAGTAAGATGAATAAAAGCAAGCTTCACTCTTCAGCGCGAGCTACTTTTATATATGTCAAGTTGTTTCAGTCAATAAGAGCAGCAGATATGCGTCTGCGATGATAATCCAATTTCCGAACACTCGTCTGTAGTTTCTTTGAAATGGAACTTTAAGGCTTTAGTTTGCAGCAACTTATCCGAGTAGTACTCGTGGTTATGAATGTATAATTAATATCTAAAGAAATTTAGATGATTGAATCTACGTTGCAGTTAGTCAGAACCATTAAAATTGTTGGGAGAAGAGTAATAACCCAAACAATATCGAATTAGCGCAGTGGAACAAAATAATCCCACCTCTTATGCAGACCTAATAGGAAGCAAAATAACCACCAAGTATGAAAATACAAGGCGATTTTTATATGTGGAAAACTTTCTCGGTGTGAGGAGATAAAAAAGCGTGGGACTTGAGTCCACCCAAAATCTTCACTATCAATAAAACTAGGTGAACAAAGTTCTTCTCTAGTTAATATTAGAGGTACATGACAACAAAGACATCAAGAACACCATTATTGGCAATATACATGAATTTCATGAGAGATCAAGGATAAATTTCACAAAAACCGTAGGTTCGGTTCAGCCATGAAAAACCTAATGTGGGGAGCTTTAAGTGAAAATCAAACCAATCAGATTTAAAAATAATGTGTTACAGACACGTTGACAAAATTTCAGCTCAATCAGACCACGAATTAACCTTCGATATCAGCTTGATGAAAATAAGATATTGCATTCAATCCAGATTTACGCTTTCTTTTTTCATCTTGTTTTTGTAGCTCAATTAAAGTTCTTTACGGTTACTACTTAAAAGATAATGAAAAACCCTATTTCTACATAGGGATTATGATATGAGCTCAAGCTTTTGGGCTTGCAATTCATTGAATTTTCTTCACATGAAAATAGCCAACAAAAATCACAAGAGATTTATGTCAAAACTAACAGCCAAGTGCAAATAATTCCATGTTCGGCCCATCTGTCCGGGTTGAACCATGGGGTTTGAAGGGTATTGCACGTCTACGAGCACTCTTAGCACTCATATAAGAAGTAATTGTCTGAACTCGCATGCTCTGCAACCGGAATAAGCTAAACAGTTATCTTGGAATCAAGTAAATGAAGGAAGGAAAAGGAGCAACAAAGCAACAATCTTTGACACAAGCATCTTGAGGTTGAGTTTTCAACGAATTATTTCACGGAAGGCCCTTGGTATGTCTGTAAGAAGTTCGTCCGACGAGGTTGCCTCGCTGCGACCATCGTGCTTATCTAGACGCCACGTGATATCACTTTGGGTAACACTAAAGAAAGGCGAGAACGCCATGCAGTTTCATCATAGTTTGGCTCAGAAGCTCGTAAGAAGGAGAACTATCAAAAAAGTTCTAAACTTATTGCAATTCTGCCAATTCAGTTATATAAACATTTTTTTTTAGTCAATTTAGTCCTAAACCTTTTATAATTGTGTCAGTTTAGTCCATCTAAGGCAAAAATTGGCCGGCCAACAACAGCTATCTAGCGAAAGCTGACATGATAGTTTTTTAATGTACTTTTTTTTCTAATTTTTAAATGTTTTTTTTTTGAATTTTTGAATTCAATTTTTTCCTTTTTTTCCACATTCTCCTTCCTCTGGCTAGCCGATGCCAACCGAGGGCAAGGCTCGTCTCTGCTAGCCATTGGCAAAGGCGAGCCTTGCCCAACGATGGCGCTGTTGCCAGATTTGGTGAGGCGCGGCCTCGCCTAGTCATGGCGAGGTCGAGCCTCGTCGTCCTTGGGCGAGGTCGACTCTCGCCTTGGCTAGGCAAGGCCGTTGTCGCTAGATCTAGCGAGGCTCGGCCTCGCCCCCATGGCGAGGTCAAGCCTTGCCGTCCCTAAACAAGGAGGCTTGCCGACCACTGGCGAGGGTCAACCTCGCCAGTGCTGGTGAGCTTAGCCCTCGCCATGGCTGGGCGAGGAAGGAGAGGTGGATGGAAAAAAATAAAAAAATCAAAAAAATAATTAAAAAAAGCCACGTCAGCCTTCGCTGAATAGCCGTTGTCGGTCGGCACCCGGATCGTGTTGGCTGGCCAATTTTGATCGGATGGACTAAACAAGCACAATTGTAGAAAGTTTAGGATTAAATTGGCCAAAAAAAAAAATTTAGAATTGAATCGACACAATTACAATAGGTTTATGACTTTTTTAGTAATTCTTCTGCTCAGAAGAAGTCAACAATCATATAAAATGACAAAAATGATCACTGAATTTTAACTCGATATATAGTATTGTTTCTGCACTTTTAACTATTCCAATGTGATATCTAGACTATTGGCAAATATTCATCATCGTTCTTCGTATTGCTTAAATAACAAATTAGACGATATTTAATGATGTGGATTATTATATGCTTATTTGGATGTTTAAAAATGAAGTGTTAACGTGTTCATCTTCTTATCCATCTACTTCAAATAAGGAAAAATAAAATTAGGGCGTTAATGTGTCCATTGTTTTTCATTTACATGGATGATCATACCCTGATTTAAGATGAACAACTTACGTGGATAATCCACATATAGTTTTTTATTAGGAAAAAAACCATTAAAAATCCCAAACTTTATTCAAAGTGACAGATTTACTATATATATATATTTTCTTTTTGGTGACATGAAAAATCCCAAATTTTGTTAACGGTGATACATCTACCCCACTAAGGGCATTTTCGTCTTATTATTATTATTATTATTATTATTATTATTTTTTTTTTTTTTTTTTAATGTTTTTCCTTTTTCTTCTTCTCTCTTCCCTTCATCGGCCATGGCGGAGGAAAGCCAGACTCGAGCGAGGGTAGCCCTAGCTAACCCAGGTGAGGGTGACTCTCACTCGACGCCGGCGAGGGCAGCCCTCGCCTAAGTCGGGCTTCCCTTCGCCATGGCCGGCGGAGGAAAGAGAGAAGTAGAAAAAAAAAAAAAAAAAAAAAAAATTTAAAAATTAAAAGAGGAAAATGTCCTATAGTTTAGGGTAAATGTGTCACATGGATATAAGTTTAGGGCTTTTTGGTTATGAAAAAAAGTTTGGGGTGAATGTGTCACGGTTGGCAAAGTTTGAGGTTTTTTATGTCACAAATAAAAAGTTTGTGGTAATTTGTCACTTTAGGTAAAGTGTGGGATTCTTTGTGGTCTTTTCCCTTTTTTATTTGTTCACCGAGTCAAATTTAATAGGTCGGAAGTTATAAATTTCGTTTAGTTTGAATTAACGGAAGGATGACATTAAACCATTTAATATAATTTAGGGATTAGATTGAATATTTAGTAATAGTTCAATAATAATATTGAACAAATTAAAAGTTTAGGGACGATATTACATATTGAACTAAAGTTCGGAGGCCATCTCGTGTAATTTTCCTTTATCATAATAATTTGTTGCCTCATGGAATTTCGGTTAGCACTAAAAACACAAACCCTCTCTGGAATATTTAGTGTGAGTCATTGTTACCAAACTGATGCCTAGTGTCATGAATGAATTTCGATAATGTGATTAATCAACTTCCAACTTTACTAAATGCATCTTTGATTTTGGTGTAAAAGAGGAAAGGAGAAAAGTGAAATTAGCTCTAAAAACTGTGGAGAAACTTCATAGGAACCTATATATGCAACATAAGTACGTTCCAAATGTTTTAAATGTTTCGCTTGAATTAAAATAAAATCATGAAGCCGCCAACGGACACCCCAATTAAAGAAAAAAACTAAAATAACAACTCTAGCCAAACAAACTGGAAGGGATAGAGATGGATAAGCGCATGGTGTTGAGCAAATTTCACAACATGCTCCGGCAATTTAAGGTGTAAAACGAAATCCATATAATTTCCGGTTTTTTAAAGTATTATCCACTCTAGAAGTTAATTACAAATGCTAGAATGATTTGAATTCATAGATATTTCCTCCCCGATAGTAATTTTTCTTTGTTCTTTATTTCACTCTCCTGAAAAATTTATAACTAAATTTGCCAAATTGAAAATTTTAGGATGTCGCGACCTCTCTTTTTCGGTCCGAGGGAAAAATGAAGAAGGTTTAGGGGAATTTGCCTAAAGAGGCCGGCCAACGGCCATGGATTAGGCACAGTTCTTCCAAGCCCATATCTCGCATGATGTTGGATTTTGTTTTTTAGTTTTTAATAACTTATGTAATTCTTGGAGTCGCTACTAGCCTATTTGGGTCGGCTAGAAACCAATCAAGACGTAGGAGTGTTGTCTCGATTCCTATACAACCAGAGATGTTTAGGAACGGGAACTTGTTTACGCTAATGTTTCTATTAGCGCCATTGCGGTACCACTAACTTGGAAGGTTGTTTATCTAAATGGCTACACAATCTTGATTATCAATTATAATTCTTATAAAACCGCTAAGCGTCCACGCAAATGTTTTGGTAGGTTTATCTTTTTTAATGTCTAAACTAATCCTAACATAATTTAGAAGAGAAATTTACACTCAAGTTAATGAAAGGCGGTGCATAAGTAAACATCCAAAAAATTGAAATGACTTGAAAATAAATGCGGAAAAGGAAAACCCGATACAAGTCGGGCAAATAATATTACATGGCCTTGTTATCACGCCTTGGGACAGGAACCCCATGAGCAAAATGGGAATTTAAATGTGCATGATTCTAAATGCATGAAACTACTCTAAATAATTTTAATTTACAAAAATATTATTTACGAAAATAATTATAAAATATGAAAATAGCATTAAATTAGGAAAATGACCTTAAAAATTAATAAAATTTCATAGATGTCATTTTTGCCTTAATTTGATATCATCTATCACTTTTATATTTTTGTTTTTGAAATTTTTGGATTTTTTATTTTTAGTTTTTTAAAATAATAATAATGATTCCCTAAACCGACATATGCTAACATTGAACAACACAGCACATGAATATCACAATAATCGAGCTTAAATCGACTCTTTCAAAATGGAAGCTTGGTTTCGACACTTTATCGAATACTTGGCTTGCATCAAATCACCTCAAAACAACTTCCTCGAGCCATGTTCGTGGCCTTCAATCATAAGCAATCTCATGTGGAAGTAAAGTATCAAGGATATACTATTACATGCAAAAAACAGGTTTGGCTAGAAATCACAGCTTAGAACACACAAGAGCCAAACTGAAAACGGCCTTCAAAATGCAGATTGGAGTCGTTTTGCAAATATGGTTTTGAACCCAAGTCAAACGGACATGGCATATGCCTAGATTGAAGCCCCGACAACCATCACATGCAACATCTATATGAAATATTCCTCCATCCGGATGAAAATAGGTAACATGGACTTTCAAGTGTAAGAAACATCATAGAGAATGATCAACCGGACAAATCAAAATGAACTCTCCAAGAAGCATACATGCACGATCTATGCTGGCCAACCATGTCTCAAAGTGGATTGGCTTGGTTTTTGGCTCAAGTTATAGATGATCTCATGGTTCACAGGGAGATTTAAAGACTAAACCGGGTTGTCCTATGCATTATTTGTACTCCCGTATAACATTCATCAAGCTCATGAAGACAAAAAAACGAATGCAAATGGGAGCAACAACTCAAGCATGTAGGGCTATTGAAGAGGTTTTAAACACTTAGAAAAATTTCAACCTCAAAAAACAGTTTTCCGAACTAGTTTTCCTCTTGATTTTCATTATCAAAACATGTTCAAACTCAAACAAAAATACATATAGGATGCTTACCTTGCTTCCTAGTTTCTTTTGCAAGTGACTCTTGGCTAAGGAAACCAAGAAATTATCATCCGGAAGCACGTGGAAGTTGGTTCCTTCAAACTAGAAAATGAGATATGTAGAGAAAAAACTGACAAAGAAGATTTTTATTGACCACTAAAATTAGACTTCAGGACCTCTTTTGTTGGAAAAATTAACACCAAACCAAATTATATGTATTCTAATTTGGGAAAAATTCATGATTTTCCTCATCTGCCTCTCAATTTTCAAAAAAACACTCGCTTTCCCCCACCCGTGACTAACCGGGCTCAACATTTGAAAATTTTTTGGGCTTTCTTGGCCCGCTAGGAGGGTACTGTTTCGGGGGGCTTTAGTAGGCCTTCCCGATCTCCATTTGGGATGTACAACCTATGGTTGGAAAGATATTTGAGTGAAGATTCACTCTCTAATTGAAGGTTTTGGCTCATTTTGGCTGCAAGTTTGTGAAAATTTCACTCTTCCGTCCCCTAAAAGAGCTTGCTTCGATGATCTTATCCCATGAAGCAAGGGATTTTTGGTCGGTCTTTTGTCCACTTACCAAGCTTGCCAATTAAGCTAGTTCACCCACTTTCTAACTTAGCCAAATTTTCAATTTTTGCGGCTATTGAGTATGCGGATTTTGTTGCGATTTTCCCGTGCTTTTAGCAGCTTATCCCTGACCAATTTTTGTCCACTTGCACTATCAATAATGGTCTTCCATCACTTGTAGAGATCAGGCCGATTGGGGTGCTAAGTAGGATATGGTGGGGTCACAAAGTTGCTTACTTAACAACTCTGAATTGAGAACTAACTGTGAGCTGGGTTTTGGTAGCTAGTTTAAGTGCTTTAATCCATCAATTTGGCTGCGGTTTTTGATCAATTAGCAAGTTCATGTAAAGTAGTTTAAGATCTCGACCGATTTTGCAATTGTGCCCACCCAATTTTGCAAAAAAGTCTTTCAAAGTTGGCCATTTTCTTATCAGAAAATACCCACTTCAATGCAAATTTGGTCCTTTTGGCTGGATTTGATTGATTCGACCTGGCCCAAGTTCAATTTCAACTTAATTGGTGGCCAAGATGATGATTTAAGGGTTCGGGTGAAATTTTGCAAAATTTACGAATTGGTCTTTCAACTTTTGGAAATTACATTTTGGCCCCAACTTGTTGTTTTAATTACAATCTGACCTCCTAGGCTTGGCTAGTCACATTCGATTATTAGCTCTAACTTTTTTTTTATTATCTCTTTTTATATATATTTTATTTTTTTATTTAGGAAAAATCTTCCATTTAAAAAAAAAAACTATACTAAACACCTAAATAATCTATATGCAAGAATTTGACATGAAATATTTTTGTGGAAAAACAAGTTCTCATTTTTCGAAAATGATTTTTGGACAAAAATTTAGGTGTCAATATAGGACTTAATTGAATATTGTATGATAAATGTACGATCTTTTGGATAAATATGGAAGTTTACCATCTTGTTCTACCATTGGCTGACAATGATATATCATAATTTTGTTTTCTCGCATGACATTAATCTACGGAAACTTTTGCTTAAGAGCTATTGATTTGTAAGAGTGATGACTCTTATCACGGCTGTAGAAGTTACATGGGGATCTTGGTCTTCTTTTTTCACTTTTAGTTAAAGATTCACACGAAAGTGCATGCAAATGGATGGAACGATGGAAAGATGCTCAGGATGCTTGAGATTACGTGAGGCAAGAGTTTTCCTGAATCATTACTTTTGATCTTTTTACTTATGCGCACTGTATTTCAAGAAAAAACAAATGCGACATGAGTCGCAGTGATTGCGAAAAGCCCTGTCAAACATCATCTATGACGTTGTCCGGTCCTATTAAGCAAGCGTGTTAAATTGTAAGGATCATTTTGCGATTCAATAGCTCCGCACCCGAGTTCAACTCAAACAAAGTAATTGATGGACTTGAGCTTGTGTTGAAGCATAGCTCCCAGTACTTGAATACATATATGATACAAGAAAATATTGGGTGGGTCTTACCCTCCACGTAGGCGTAGGATAAGACCACTCACCGTTCGACACGTGGCGCCACGTGAACAAGGCGTCAGGCGTTCAAAATTTGTGCGGGCCGTGTGTGGGGCCCACCACTCTGATGCTCCCTCTGCTATGCTCTCCTCTGCGATACCTACGCCCATCGAATCGTCCTCTCTCTCCTCTCTCTCCCTCCCCGTTCTCCGTTCCGTTCCGTTGCGGGGAGAACAAAAGTCCCACCGCTGCTTCGATACTGAATTTTTCTGCAGGCAACAGTGGAGCAACAGGTCCTGGGAAAGGCCTCCGTAGTTGCACCATAAAAATGAACGTACGAAGCACATGGTCTTCGACCTCACTTTTTGGCGTTTCTTTCGAAAGTAGATTCCTCAAATTGGTGACTTCGTCCAACTTACCAGTGGCATAAAGTTCCACCGAACAACGATCACGTGCGTGTCACGTACCATGCATCGTGGACGATGATAATGTTCAGAGTGAAGAAGAAGATGATGAACAAAGAAGACCCAAATGCAGCTAAAACGTGCTCTTGTCAAACTATACTTTAATTCTTCGACTCCGAAATCTCCCCTCCATGTTCGTGCCCTTCGACTTAGCTTCGCCGATTTGGCAATCTTGGCGTTCGTGGATCAATGATGCCCTTGAGCACTTGGACGAGGGACTCCGTATCTCGGATGAGCTTGTGCTCGAGGAACTCGGTTTTGAGGCGCGGCTTCATGCTCGTGTAGGTCCTGGACTAGGCGAAGGAGCTCGGACATGTTCAGCAGGCAGGGCTGGACCTGAGCAGAAGAGCGCAGAAATTAGATGTGATATGCATTGTTTGTTTCACGAAAAACAAATAACGTGAAAATATTTTCCTAAAAATAATTGCTTTCATCGTTTATATAAAAGAATGAATAGATAATATTTTCATGAACACACATAAATTATTATTAATAATGAAAATAATTTTTGTTGACTAATTATTTCAAGTAATACAAAGATTATTTTTAAGTCTACTTTTTAAATCATCCATTTCTTGCGAGCGTAACTACTTCTTTCTACTGGATTACTGAAGGAATCGAATTATGCGAATCAACTATCCTTTACGCCTTGACTCGTTTTCTTCTTCATCGAGCTCTTTTTCGGAAATTTGGAGATTAGGGTTTAGTTTATACATTTCGAGGATAGTTGATTGGAGAAATTTGGAAAGTGGGTTGAGATAATTTGGGACAAAAATGCCCCGATTCATGACGCGAACGGTGGCACATGATACTAAGTCACCATCGTCGTTCCGTGAAGATTCTTGCCGCTGGCAAATTGGGGGTCAATTTAGAAAAAGTTGCAAATTCCGGGGCTACTCTGCGAAAAATGTCGCACTTTGACCGGGTTTTTTCAGAAAATTTCCCCAACAACACGTTATTGCCGTCCAGAAAATCGAGGAGTCTTGCGTGCCTCGTCGAACTTCTGTTTCCATGTCCATTCCCTTGTTGGAGACAGATTAGCAGCTGTACCGTTGTGCCCCTACTGACTTCATATCACCGTATGAACTCTCTAGGCCCGCCATTCTACGGCCCACGAGAGAGAGAGAGAGAGAGAGAGAGAGAGAGAGAGAGCAGGCGAGGAAGAGGCACAGAGAGATTACCACGGCGGTGGAGGGATTGTCTAATGCGTTTCCGATGAATGGCGGAGAAGGGACTCACAGCTACTCCAGAAACTCCTCTGGCCAGGTAGGTTGGGTACGCGGTGTTGATGTGTGATTTCAATTCTTTTCCACGTCTGATCCGTTTCGAGAGACCGACCCAAGAGTTTTGAGAGCACCCCCGTACCAGGATGTTCTCGAATGTCTATGGAATGCGTCACGTCGGGCAGCATGACTGCAAGTATCTTCTTTCGTTTCAAATTCAGCTTGAGTGCTATATCTTGCTGCAGAGAATATTTATAGACAGGGCCCGCAAACTCATCCAGGAGGCAGTAGCCGAGCATTTCGACATCGAAGCATTCTCTTCCTCCGGAGCTTTTCTCGTCGCTGATCTCGGTTGCTCGGTCGGGCCCAACACGCTCTATGCTGTGAGCAACGTTCTTCAAGCTGTAGAGCAGAAGTGCCAATCCCTAGGACTCGATTCTCAAATCCTGGAATTCCAAGTATTCTTCAACGATCATGTGGGGAACGATTTCAACACCCTCTTCAAATCACTCCCACCAGACCGACGATATCATGCAGCCGGCGTGCCGGGTTCATTCTACGGCCGCTTATTCCCCAAAAGCTGTCTCCACTTTGTTCATTCTTCCTTCGCTCTTCATTGGCTTTCAGGAGTTCCAAAAGAAGTTCAGGATAAGAGCTCTCCAGCCTGGAACAAAGGCAAGATATTTTACTCCAGTGCGAGCGAAGAAGTCATCAAAGCATATGCAGCTCAATTTGCTAAAGACATGGAGGTCTTTCTCCATGCTAGAGCGCAAGAAGTTGTTCTTGGAGGACTAGTGATGCTCACCTGTGTCACTCGTCATGACGGAGCTCCTCATTCTGAAGCTTTTGCCAACAGGTCTTTAGATTTGTTGGAATCTTGCCTTGTCGACATGGTCAAGAAGGTAAAACAAATGATGTTAGTCGAGTCCTGCTTGGAATCCTCTAATTTCCTGTCAAAATTTCTGTTCATATTCTTAGATTTCCCGTGTATATTTCCGTAAAATAAGAAAAACTTCTCCATTAGAACCCTAGGAATGAGGGGTCATACTTTGGCAAAATAAATGAGCCTATAGTTTCCTTCTTCAATTTTCTGGTGTAGGGAACTATAAGTGAAGAGAGAATGGACGAGTTTAACCTGCCGATGTACTATGCATCCCCCCAAGAAATGAAAGAAGCAGTGGAAAGGATTGGGCGTTTCAGCATCAAGAAAATGGTGGAGCTATTTGAAGGATCAGCAGAAGCCTATCCACTAACAAGGAAAACGATAGCTTCTTCATGGAGAGCGGTTCTGGAGGGACTCTTGAAGGAGAAAATGCAACTTGGGGAAGAGATGTTAGATGAACTCTTTGACTTGTTCACCCGGAAGCACGATGAGTCGTCTATCTTTGAGTTCGTGAGAGAAAGCAGCTTCACGTTTGTTCTTCTCAAACGGAGCACTACCAACTAAGGGGAAGCAGGTCCGATAAGTTGCATGTAATCGAGCTTCATTCTTTGGCACAAGCTGCCTTAATATTTATCGACTTGTTCCAACAGATATTCCATAAGTATTCAATAAGAGCAGCAGATATATGTCAGTCATGATAATCAAATTTCAGAACACTCGTTCATAATTTCTTCGAAATGGAACTTAAAGCTTTTTTGCAGCAACTGCACCGAGTATTACATTGTGGTTATGAATGAATAATTAATATCCGTTGGAAACAAATTCCTGAAAATCGAACTGATACTTGAATGATTGAATACCAAAAAACGAATGTGGAAAAAGTGCCCAAAAAATATGTAACACCGATTAAAAGACATATCACGGAGACAGACATACCTTATTTGTCATAGATTAAGTATCGTCACAGTTTTAGAGGAATCCTTTGAAGCCTTGGAGTTCCGTTCGTCAAGAGGATTATACTGTTTCAAGGGAAAGGAAAAAGAGAAGCGTGTTTACTCTAAAACGCTACAGATAATGTTATTCCATTTTCTTTTATTTTATATTATATATTGTAGTTATTTTAACTTAAAAATAACTGCAATTTTCTCTTATGGGGCCATTAACTTACACCCGGATTTTGGCCTAACATGGGCGGACGGACTTAACTTGACCTATAAAAAAAAAAAAAAAACCCATCAATATCTAAAGAAACTTAGACGATCTTCTTCTCGTAGTATAACTCCTTGATTAAATCCACAGTGCAGTTAGTCAGACGCATTAAAATCACAAAAGAGGTTAAGGTCAAAACTAATACAGCCAAGTGCAAACGATTCTATGTTCAGGCCAGTCACCCGGGCTTTTGGCTCACCTGTTCGTTGAACCAAGGGTTTTTTTTTTTTTGGTTGTGTTGAACCAAGGGGTTAGTCGGGTAATTTATTGGCCTGGAGTTTTACCCATCTAAAGTTTGTGTCCTCGTCATGCAAGAAAAGAGAAGAAGAAAAAAAGAACTTGGCTTACACAATCTATCTGCAAATGCAACCAGTCTTATCACGGTCAACGTCTCGAAAAAGTTAAAGAATAGTCCAACAGGGTGCACATGTTATGTCTGCAAGAAGTTTTTTTTGTCGGAAGAAGATGAAGCAACAATCTCTTAAAAAAATCATCCACCGTGGTGGCTCCATTTGAATGATAGAGCCTGCTTCTTTTCGCCGAGAGGCCCTGGAGTTCGAAACCCCGCGACGCAAGTTGCGGGAGGCTGGCGTGAGACATTGGTGACTTAGCTGGTGGCATGTGTGTGGTGGCTAAGACGTGTCGCCCTGGTTTATCTCCTTCCGGCCGTGCGGGGTTCCCCTGGTCATAAAAAAAAAATAATAATCTCTTAAAAAAGCAGTACACTTCTCATCATTTGTGAAAGTTAATGATGCGTCTGGTGGCCATTATATTTTTTTGAGAATAATTTTTTATCAAAAATGATTTTTTTATTATATTCTCAAAAATAATTTTTAAGCATTTTAAGTTATTTGATAATTATCCAAAATTTTTATTTTCGGAATAGAATTACGTTTGGTACCATTATAAAAATTTCTAATCCAAATAATTTTCTTTTAATTTTTTAAATAATTTTAATTTTCTTTTCTTTTCTTTCTCTTCTTCTTCTTCAAGGGTTGTCGGTTGCCACATGAGGGCTAGCAACCTTGTCGAAATGTCGTCGACCCTCGGCGAGGCCGCGACTCGTCAGCGGAGCCTTGCCGGCTACTAGGCGAGGCTCGATCGAGCCTCGGTTGGGGAAGCGGCCTCGCCCGCATTTGGCGATGCCGAGCTCGCCTAGTCGTTGGTTGGGCTTGATCTTGCTAGGCCATCGCAAGGTCGGCCTTGCCTTGGTCGAGCGACGCCGACCTTGCTGTGGCTCGACGAGGGTAAGGCTTGCCTCGTTGGACCTTATCCTGGAATGATGAGCCTCCGGTGAGCTCGTTAGACCGGTCGTCGGCGGTGGCGGCGTATGGCAAGGGCGGTGATTGAAGAAAAGAGAGAGGAAAGAAGAACAAGAAGAAAGAAAAGAAAAGATAAAAAAAAAATGGGTTGACTTGATTCTGGAATTATTTCTAGGAACAAAGAATCAACCTTTTTTCTATTTTTCGATTCTGTTGCAAATCTACTTCTGGGAACAAAAAATAGAAATTTGTTTCCGGAAGTAAAAATTTTATCAAATGAAGTTCTGTTCCAAATTTACTCCTAGAAACAAAAGAATAGAAATTATTCTTATTTGGCAAGTTGCCAAACGCGGCCTGATAGTGATTGTTTCAGATGAGTACGTGGAATTTTACTTGGCAAGGGGACGAGCAGAAATGTAAATAAAAGTGGAATTTCACGAGAAGGGGAGCATAAGGAAAAAGGAAAAGCTTTCATTATTTGAGAATTGCAAATGGAAAGCGAAGGAATTGAACTTTGGTCCACTCATGATTGGACGTCCACCTCTCTTTCTATAGGCATACATCCTAGACAATACCAATACTTTTCGGGAGCTTTCATGTCATTTTCGAACACTCTCCGACATTGAGTTAACATGTGTCAAAAAATTCGATACTTGGTCAATTTTCTCCACACCCGAGTTTCCGACACGCGAGGTTAATTTTAAAAATTTTCAATAAATAAAGAGTTAAAATATATATATGTGGAAAAAAATAATAAAAATATAAATATGAAAAGAAGAAAAACCCAATTTTTCTTCTCTTTTTTTTTTTTTTTGACTCTCGTTCTCGTATTACACAATTCACCCTCAAGTTTTTTTCTTTCTTTTTTCTTTTGACAACGCAAGTCCAGAATATGAATTGTTTGTTTTTTCTCCAAGTTTTATGAACTATTGGAATGGAGTTGAATTTGTTAAATTGACACAATGAATGATATTAATAAATGGTGAATTAATGTTTTTAGTGTAAATTCATTCTAGAATTTTATTATTTATTTATTTATTTATTTATGAATTTGAATCAAATTAATTTGATTATATGAACATTTATTATGTATATATAAAAATATACATTTAATATACAATGTGTCCCAATATGTCGGAATTATCTGATTTTTGAGAAATGAAGTGTTGGCGTGTTGCGTCGTATCGTATTGTGCCGCATGTTGCGTGTTAGTATCGGTGTTAGCGTTGATGCTACTTAGCATATATCGCCACTTAGACATGTACATTTGTTCTTATCCTTAGCAGGCTCTATTGTAGAGCTTCACAAACCGATTTCAAGGCAAATATCTCTGCCATTTGCAAATAGAATTTTGTGGATTTTTCTACACAAATTTAGTGGACTCCTATAAATTCTTTTGCCGCCGAGTACTGGATTTTATTGTAAGATCTTTCTTGAAGATTCTGGAAATTGGGTCAATCGAAAGTAATGGCTGCTTTTGCACATAGAAAATGGTGGAGGTCCTGTGGACAGCACAAAAGGAAATCCTGGAAGATTGTTGAGAAAACTTTCCAATGTGTATTGAAGATTGACAAAACCTTCCAAAAATGTTTTGTGATTGTGAGGATTAAGTTTTCAAGTGTTACTCTTGAGGTGACTCGATTCAGACTTTGATCTATATATCATCAAACTCAAAAACTTATCAAGATGTTCTGATTGTCGACATCAAAGACATTGATGTCATTTAACTCATATGAGGACAACCTTAAAGCTTGCATGAGTGTTGTCAAGACGATGTACGTTTTCAAACATTATGTGAAGTATTTTTAGATGATCAAGAACTTTAGAATCAATTTGGATAAAGTGAAGTGCAACAATTAGTAATTTAGCTTGGATTTCTATCCTCATAGATATTGATTGTCTATCTGTCTAAGAGGGACGAATATCAATGTAATCCTCATCTTCTAAGGATTCGTGATTCAATGGACAATAATCTGTAGATGAAACGCTCTTTCCAAATGAGGAACTCCACTTAGGGAAACTCAATCCCTATTGTGTGGGCAACACAATCAAAGGAAGATTTTAATAGTATAACCTAGACAGCAGCCAGATCTTCTCATCCAATGGGTTGATTGGATGAATAATTTTTAGAAGTATTGTCCAATGGTCAGCTTGGAAATCAAGAATGTAAAAGGGGATCTTGGTGCCAAAAGGAAGAACAAAATTTGAAGTCTATAATTCCAAAGTTCAAAGAGAGCGTTGACATTTTCATACTTGTCTTTGTGAGCTAAAATTGTAATATTTGAGAGGTAGTTGTTTAAGAGTGACCGTGTGAGATTAGAAGATACGATCACACATATTTGAGTAGAGAAGTACTCTGTAACTTTTGATTGATTCTCTAGTGAAATTCAGCCAATAGACTGTCAACGTGGGAGTTTAGACATAAGCTTACTATAAAATAAACCACTATAATTATTGTGTGTAATCTTCTCTATCCCTTGATCTCTCTTTTATTCCGTTTGATAGTTTATTGCACACAAAAAGATCTAATCATTGCGTATCTTTTCATCATACATTGTTCTTCTATGATATCGAACTGGGTCGTCTCAAAACCACCGATAGATTCAATAGTTCACTTATAATCACCTATTCATCCTCCTCTCAGTAATAGTACTAGCCTCCACAACTTCGCATTGGAAAGCCGTTAGTGAGGGACTCCTTAGGGAGCAACTGAGGAACGAGATATTAGATGATCTTTCTGACTGCGGACTCGAAAGCATGAGGTCTCCTCCATTTTCGAGTCTATGGAAGCTGCATCATGTTCTTGTTTCTCAAACGGACTGCTAGTGATTAAATTTTACAAGCAGATATATTCAAGCAAGCAAACTTTCTAACCCAATATCAGGCAGAGTTCATGGTGATTGTATAATTGGTCTATCCATTGTTGGTGAGACAAAGTTGGATAATCGTCAGGACAAAAACTCCAAGAATATAGTACGACCTTCGTCCGTATTAATCTCGCGGATTAAAACGAAAGGAGGGCCAGTCGGCTTGACAAGCAGAATCAAAACAAAGTATCTTGAGATTTCCATATGCCCAAGGTTGATATCGGACGCCTCAACCTTCATTCAAGGCTTACACAGTATCTCGAGATTTCCATTACGTATAATCAATTTAATATGATGACCACACATTCGTGAACACTTTATTGAATGTGTAATACATATATAAGCTTTATTAGAGAAAAATTAAAATAGCTCCCACTAAATAGCAGCATCCAATTATGCTTCTCAGCCCATGTTCATGACATGTCATTTAAGTATACAAGAGCGAAAGTCTTTAATTAGTAGGTTTAGAACCACATAATCTGTGGAAATATGCTTTACTCTAGTGTCAACATTCTGTATCATTTCTTTATAGTTAAAAATTTGATCGCTGTATGTCTAGACCTCTCGAGACCTTTATTATTGTTGATAAACAACACTGAAGAATTATTGTCTCGATATAACCGTATGGATCTATTCATGAAATCAAATATGGTCAACTCCTTAATGAGGTTCCAAAGTCAAATATCCTTAGCAACAACTGAAAAGCACGCTATAGACTCTGTTTATATGGTAGAGGATGCTATAGATTTCTGTTTTTTGCTTTATCATAACATTGCACATTCTGCTAATATAAGATATATTCTGTTGTCGACTTCAACTAGCAAGTCCACATTCAAATGTCCTACTAACTCCAGATCCTGAACATGTTCGTCAGCACCCAACTTTATATGACTTGGAAAACATAAAAACAACATTATTCTTTACTTTAAAAGAATAAACTCACTTTGGAAATCAAGTTCTATCTAAAGAAAAGTACACAAAAGTGTTTCTCAACATTAAATTCAAACTAAATCCAGAGTCAAAACAACATCTCTCACTAACTTAACGTGAAATATTGTTTCCCATGATAATTATGATGCATCATGATTGGCTTCCTTAAATTTATTAATTCCCTTATGGTAACCAACATGATTTGTTGTACCGCTATCTAGCCACCAAGAATCGGATGAGGCTTTCAATAGGAATTGGATTTATAAACAAATGCCAAAGAATCATTAACTCTAAACTCACGCTTGGACAACCAAGCTTTACTTCATTATAGTGTCCCTTATGTGTCATTTCTTCCTACAAAAGTATTGAATGACACATTTTCTCTTAAGGGGTGATATCCTAAGACCAGATTGTCAAAATGATCGGTGGTTTTATGAGTTCCTTCATAAGTATGATTTTGGACTTGAAATCTACTATCCTTATGATGTAATCCTTAATCTCATCAAAACCATCACACATCATGTTGGAGAATCCTTGCATTTATCATAATCTCGGCTTTAGATGGAATACTATTTCAAACTACCAAGGCTTCTATCATCCTTTTAGCAATGCAGTAAGCTGGTATTCAAGTGTTCCTAGATGGAACGCCTCATGGACACCTTTCTCCAAGTAGCAAAAATACTTTCTAGTTCCAAATCACTAATAGTGATATTGCCACTTATTCTTAGTAATAGCAACATGAACATCTACCAACTTTATTCAAACAGTTCATCCTCTTTTCACTACTTACAATTTGATCCAGCAAGGACCTTAATCACAACGGAGTTGCCATTACAGAAAATGTGTCTTGATAACAAGCAGCAAATACAATTGGCATCATGTGAGTACTACGTAACTTGAAAATCTTATAAGTACATATCTTGAGAGCTACACGCATCATCATATAAATACCTTCGGGCATAATACATAACAAGTAATTGTACACTCTCAACATGATAGCAGTCATGAGAATATATTCTAACATTCACATTTGGGTGTATGAACCACTAGGTCAATTACTCCTCAAGCATATGATGTACACGCATCCCTCCATGAACTAACACATAATCACCTCATTTGAGAGTATGACCACGTATTA
Organism: Eucalyptus erythrocorys; assembly: GCA_014182555.1. Classification (NCBI taxonomy): domain Eukaryota; kingdom Viridiplantae; phylum Streptophyta; class Magnoliopsida; order Myrtales; family Myrtaceae; genus Eucalyptus; species Eucalyptus erythrocorys. Next base: position 31,048,244 of record CM024607.1, on the reverse strand, counting down.
GAACATGAGACATCGCATCAGAATATGAGATCGATCTTTCTCAAATCTAATTAAATGTGCCACTTTGGCGGTTACAACCCAATTGAATCATTGAAACTCACTCATACCGGGGATATAAATTTTATGATTCACATTCACTAATATAAACTTTATGACCTACATTCACCTTATTCATGTGATTTTGGACTAGATGATAATGGTAATTTGTCACTAAAATCACACGTCATGCCAATCACATTGCTCCATCCATGAATACATGCCGAACCTTATACATGTTTTCAATGAATCAATGCTCTACACAGTCTTCATGTGATGATATATATGTAAGATCACAATGTATTTCCAAAACCATAGAGAAGTACATGAAAAATACACAAAAAACACCCCAAAGGGTTCCATATGCATTTTCATATCCACGAAATCATCAAACATATAAAATAAACACACCACAGTGTAAAGAATTGCCATACGAGCACAATAGTGCAAACCACACGCCAATCAGAGTTTCCACGTGCTCTCACACGTCGCCAAAGTGCGCAGCGCGTGAGGGGCACGCTCTGGTCCCTTAATCTAGTCCGACTAGTCAATGAGTCGAACCGGTCAATAGTTCAATTGGCTGGTGGTCTGACCGATCAATGGTCAACGATAGGTAAAATCAAGTTTGGTTGACTCGGTCAACGACTGGTCAGACCGGGTCGGGTCGACCCACCTGTGTATGACGTCATTGCTATATGTTGGTGAGGTGATGTCATTGCTGACATCACCCGCTGCCTTAGGCGATCACATGCCCAGCCTAAACAAGCTCTAGTATTTAACTAGAGTGGTTCGGAAATTTTCTAAGCTCGTCTTGGCTTCCAATTAGGCATTATTGGGCCTAAGTTTGCATTTATGCTTTTTATTGCGATTATTTAATAATTTTCGTAATTATTTAATTAATTATTTATCTTCCGAAAATTAGATTGGGATAATTGATTGTGATTGGTGTGTTTGGGTATTTATTTCAAAAAATGGATATTTTTGGTAATTAATTAGAAAATTACCGGGCGTCGGTCTACAGTACCAAAAATCTATTTTGAGACCATTGAAAATAGTGGGAGGTTCAAAAGTGAAAATCTTGTATTTTGACTAAGGCTGGCCATGTACCCACACATGTTTATTTTTATCGAGTATGATAAAAATGGTAAATTGATTGTATGGTTCGGGGTGGTATACTATATTAACCTACGGGCTCTAATATATCAACTTAGATTGAGAGCAGTATTCCGGTATACTATATCAACCTACGGACTTTGATATATCAGCTTAAATTGTGAGCAGTATAACTTATCAGCTTAGTGAGAGCAATATTATCAGCTTAGTGAGAACAATATGATCAACTTAGAGAGAGCATTACTATATCAATTCAAGGGTTTGATATGTCAGCTTAGCAAGGGCAGTACACTATTTATCAGCTTAGAGTGAGCGATCCTAGTTGATAGGACGTCATAGATAGTATTGAATGGGCCGACCAAGAGATGGTTATGCCGACATATAATCAACTGGGTTGATTGATCAACGTTTTGATCTGATTTGATTGGGTGTTATGATTGTCAGTATTTGTTTATTGAACTGACTTGTAGGGAGGAAACTGAGGTCAAGGTAAGTCCTTTGACGCCTGATTGTACTTAGGCAGCCCTTAGGGCGTAATTTTCTTCTTAATTGGGTCTTCGGAGGTAGAACTCGCTAAGACGTCATCTCACCCTGTTGTGAGATAATATTTCAAGCCTACAGAGCCCTGCCAGATCATTTTGGACAACCTAAGAAATTCACCGAAACGAGTTACCACATTCTGATACATGGACACCCTGAGGGCCTAGAGTATGTGCTGGTGAAGTCCATCGTCTAGATCGATGCGGGCTTACCCCATAAGGTGCTCTATCAATACCGATCATGATATCACCATTATCATAATGGCCAGAAGATGGGCCCTATACTGGAAAGTAAGGTACCCCTCCGGATTTTGGAGGTTGCTTTTGGAAATGGTACAGCAAATCCTAAGGATGGTTTGGTGGAGGACGCAAAGGACCCAGAGCTTGAAGAGTCAGAGTCTCTAGTGTACTTAGCAGAAGACTCCAATGAGGACGGGGATGTGGAGCAAGAGGAGTTTGAGGAGGACGAGTAGCTGTGGTTGTTAGAAAACCCTCCTGTTTGAGAACTTATGTTATGTATATGTTTATATACCTGGACCAGCTTGTATAATATATGACATGGTTTGTTGTGTGTGTATATATATATATATATAAGTGTGGTTGTGTTGGTTTAAAAAAGTTGGTCCTACTTTCCTATCCCATTATTTTATTGTCTGGGATTTATATCTGCTTCTGCATGCTTATTTAAAATTGAATGGGTTGGCGATGCGTCCTAGGATATCGCTATTATATCGACTAAGAAGGGATGGGCACAGGCTCGGAGGATCGGGATGTGACATTTACTATAAACCAAACCACTATAATTGTTTTGTGCAAATCTTCTCTATCCCTTAATCTCTCTTTTATTCCGTTTGATGGTTTATTGCACATTGAATGATCTAATCATTGCGTATCTTTTCATTACACGTTGTTCTTTTGTGATATCAAATTGGGTTGTCTATAATCATGAAGCCTTCTCCATTGTTGAGTCTGTGAAAGGCTTCACCATGTTCTTGTTGCTCAAACGGGATCAAATTTTACAAGCAGATAGATCCAAGCAAGGGAACTTTCTATCTCAATATTCAACAGAGTTCATGGTAAATGTACGATTGGTCTATCCATTACTGGTGAGATAAAGGTTGGATAATCGTCAAGACAAGAACTCCAAGAATATAGTACAACTTACGTCTGTATTAATCTTGAAAGATTAAAATGGAAGGACGGCCAATCGGCTTGACAAGCAGAATCAAAACAAAAGATGACGAGTGCCTGAAGTGACTTATAACTAGAGCCGCAAAATTGTTTACTAAAATAATTATCTAATCGAAATGTTTCATGATTGCACTTTAACATGATCAAAACCCTCCATTCAATTGCTTTACTTGCTGCAACTTTGACAAGCATCTGGGTTTGAGTTTTGAAGCTATATTCGATTTCAACACATTGAAAATCTGTAAACCGTAGCGAATTTGATGACACCACACTAGAACTGATTCAATCCTTTTTCATTTGAGTACTAATTCAACCTTCACATCACACCTGCACTCTTGTTGGGGATACATCTGCATAGAAAGAACTTACCAGTCTCACAAAAGCAAATCAAAGCAATGACTCAAACGTTAGATTGGCAGAAGCAGGGTGAGGCAGTGAAGATGAGGATTGTCAGACATTGGCACGTAGGGACTGCACATACATCATATGGATTTTACTGCATAGGACGTCCTCGCAATTATGTGAAAATGCATGTTTTTACTCGAGTACCTTGTTCCCAGAGCCACCAAACTAAATTCTTGCCCCAAGATTGCCCGAGCAAGCAAGGTAAAGAATGAACTAATGATCCAGAGTTAGATGTCATTACCTAGAGGTCTAATACACCTTTTAATCAACCCATTCAACCTCTAGGAACTTACACAAGAAAGAGTCTCAGGGATAATATTGAATTCACTTGTAATCTACCAGGAGAAAGCTGATTAAGGTCACAAACAGACTAAGCATATTATTGTACTATATCAGAAGGTTCCAACTATGATAGGGGAAAAATAAAGGAAAAATACACGAGAAACACTTTTGAGGGAAAAACATCTCGCCTTGTCCAACTCCACCAATCTAAATGAAGGTGTATTTTATGGCTTGTTCGCTGCTAAGGAACGCAGGTTGCTCAGGCTAGCAGTTATATAGTTAAGCAGCATATCTCTTGGTGGAAGGCATTCCTTAATCAGCGGAACTTTGTTGAAGTTTTGAGCCCATTCATGAAGGGATGGGAACCTCTCAGCATCAATTATCTTCATGCCTCCAGCTTCTTCCAAGACGCCAAGGAAATGCGGGATCCAACCGACCATAAGATCCAAATAGCCTATCTTCTCTCCCCCGAAGAACTTCTTCCCCTCAATCTGCTTCTCGAGATATGCAAAAGACTCTAATGCAGTCTCCACTGCTTTCTCCTTTTCCTGCCCATCTTCCGCACAACAGGCTCCCCAAGCGCCGAAGACACACTGTTCTCAATGACACGGTGGCAAAAAAAAGCTAGCTCGTCAAGAAGAATTATTTGACTCGATTAGAAAGTAATTCTGCTGTAACCACAAACATGCATGACATAAAGTCCCGTATCTCTCAAAGATGTGAATTGTGTATTCTTTTTTGGTGCCAGAAGAAAATTTGACCTATAGAGCCAACAAATCTACAACTGTTAAAGAGGATTTCATAACATTAACTCTTTTAATACATAAATAGAAATCCCCTTGGCAAAGCCGCCTCTATGTGTTAATTTTCTCCATCTATTGAATTTAAGGGTTCGTTCTTTTCAGTGGATTTTCTCAGTTGCTAAGATGATTTCATCAGAAAACCTTTTTCACGGAGTAAACTCATAAGATTGCATTGTCCAAACCAGAAAATCCCGATTACGAAGAGCTTCATCCCTATTATATGGTATGGATCCTGCCATTAGTTTGCTGTTCTGGAGCTGGCATTTATTCATGTAGTGCATCCAAATACGGAATCTGAAGATTCAAGGCAAGCAAACATACCACCCCCAATGTCACACCTTTACGTTAATGTGGTTCTCCTCCCTACAGGGAACTTTAACCTTTGCTCAGACAAAAGAAATGCAATTCTCAACCCGAAGAATTTTTTGGCTCGGTTTTGTACTTTTGTAGTGAACAATCAATTGAAGTATCTAACAGACAGTCGAGCCAATTCAGCAACAAGCTTGAACTCAACTCGAATCATCAGCACAGCAATTCGAATTCAACTCTCACAATCAACTTTGTGGGCAAAAAAGAGTGAACGTCAATCAACAGAAAACCGTCTGTACAACTAGATTGCATCAGATTGCAAACTATACTTTGAATTTTCCCCAAAAACCATTTAGTAAAACAATTGCTCCATCATAACTCATGCTCATCATCGCGGGAACAAATAGCAGAGACAGACCCAAAAAAGAAAAAGACAAAAACTGGGGGAAAAAGTCAAAGGAGTCACCTTTTCATCAGCAAACTGAGCCCAGAAACGAGCTTGAGCTCTGTCATATGGTTCTTGAGGCAACAACGGGTGAAAATCTTCTCCCTTGCACTTCTCATCGATGTACTCCAGAATCACCTTCGACTCTGCAATCGCGACTCCATCGTCCAAAAGCACCGGGACCTTCTTGTGCGCGGGGTTCAACTTCAGAAGCAGTTCGCTCTTCCCCTGCTTAAAGTCTTCAACGATGAGCTCGTACTCGAGGCCCTTCAGTTTCAGAGCCCACTCGATCCTCGTGCAGAACAGGCTCGCGACGGAGACAATGAGCTTCAACTTAGTCATGATCGGGTTTTCTCTTCGTTGAGCAATGCAGTATAAACAAATGTGAGATAGGTTTCTCGAGAATGGCCGCCATGGTTGGTCTAATGCTGCGAAGTTTGAATCTTGGAGTAGGGGAAAAACGCCACCCCTGATGAGGGACAGTGAAAGGCAAGGCCAAAAGGAGGAGGAGACTTGGAATAGACGTGTAGAGAAGGAGGAGATAACATGCACATGTCACGGGCCGATCAATCAACTCTCGATCACTGGGAGGATCAATCAACTCTCGATCATTGGGAGGCTGATCCGAGTCTTAGGATTTTACTCCTAAGCAGCCTTTCAACAGTTGACTCACAAGAACTTTAGAGAAACTCTAAAGAGAGAAGCTCTGGTTTTCTGTATTGCTTGTGAATGAGAATACAAGAGGGGAGAAGACCCCTTTATATATAAGTACAAGGTAAATCGTATCCGTAGATCCCTCCTTGATCTAACGATGGAAATTGGATCTCTTCAACTACCAACTACCCACATTTATTCCCAACCCCCAGCTACCAGCTACTCGCATTTATATCATATGTATACAAATACCATATAAATACCATATACCCTAGGCGTATTCAAGAAAACTCGAGAATACTCTAAGTCCCAAGGATTAAGCCGAAGATCGCTTGCTCATGGATCGGTCACGGCCTTTGTTTAGAACCCTCTTGGGTCGTGCCTCCAATTGGGCCGTAACACATGTCTCGTTCGACGACAGTGAAAAAAAAAACAAGACGGTTGAATGATAGCCAATCGGGCAAGAAGCAAAATCAAATTTTGATTACGCTCCAATTAAAGAATTCATTGTTTAACATTTGCCAAGTTTGACTAGACCTGGGGTCACAGTAGGGATGATCGGGTTTAGAGTGGATAGGTCTAGACCTGAACCCTATACCCGACCATATTATAATCGATTCCTCTTTTTTGGACCTTATACCCGACATTATTTGTATTGGACCATATACCCGACTCCGTTTGTATTGGATCCAGTACCTGACTCACCCTGTTTTTCTGATCCGATTTTAGGGTCAATCATGTTTCCACTGGAACTTGTTTTGCAATCTCCTGATATCCTATACGACTTCAAATTTTACATTAATACGCGAGAAAATAACTTAATCCTCATAATTTATATCGAAACATTAAGCACTTCTAATAAATAAATATATGAACTTTTTGACTAACTAAAAAATTAAGGATCCACAATGCTAATTATAATAAATAAAATCATAAGGCAAAGAATCAGCAATAAACATGGGTCTAACATTAGTCTTATTTTCACAACTATTACATGAAGTTACTCATTTATGCAAGCATAACTCTTTCTACAAAAGATAAATTAGGCGAGCCAATCCATGTGATATGCGGCGACGAACACCATCTGTCCATCGGACGATGGAAGGGGAGCCGATGAAGGAGGGAAGCAAGTGAGGAAGAGAAATATCCTCCCGTGCGTGTTAGAGAGAGCTAAAAGGAAAAATGTCGTGTGATTGCAACAATAAGAATAGAAATCTAAAGGGAAAAAAAAAAAAAAAAAAAAAAAAAAAGGTTTTGGACCTCTACTTACAAAATCGGTCAGGGAATCGATTCCATAACCGGTCCAGGAACCAGTTTCCGGGTGGGTAATCACTCGGAACCTGTTGCCGAATCGGTTTAAACCGGTTCCGAATTTTGGGAACTAGTTCTCGGACCGGTTTCAATGGGAACCGATTCTTGACTCTATTTTCCGGGTGGGCTGGTCCAGGAACTGGGTAAACCCGGTCCGGTTGCACACGCCTAGGTCGTAGACAAGTTTCTTGGAAGTTACGGTTTTTGACAAGTGAAAGGGAAAGGGACAGCAAAAGATTTATCTTTGCATATGCACAATTTATCTCCCTTCATGAAAAAAAAAAAAAGTTTTTTCTTTTGCCATTTGATGCTATCAATCTAAATATATCTTTGTCGATGTACAATTTATCTCAATTCATATTTGCTATACACTAATTTCTAGCAAGCTTTTTTCTCGAAACACATTTTGGACTCCAAAACAACTATGCTTCCTCGATATGCGGATTATATATAATATTAAGTAAATAGGTCATCATCAACCCCGCTTGTTGTCATAAATTTTACATGAAATATAAATTTATATACACGTATTTTTTTTTTATAGTATATAGTTGATTTTCCTTGCTAGTCTTGCAAATTGAATAATTTCAGTTGCAGTAGGTAATTCTTCCAAAAAGTCGTGCCCCGTTCGAAGATCCTCCTATTCTTCTCTTTGGTTCAGTTTTGACAATATATCACCAGAGTTGGCAACAACTATCTCTGGGCCTGAGAAACGCAAGAAATTTATCTGGGCAGTCATCTCTCGCCGTATCCATGGGCCGTGGCAGCGGCCCAAATCGGGGAACGGGCGCTCAGCGAAAAGACGGACTTGCCCACTTTGGACCCCATCATTTGCGACATCAACATTGATTCATAGACGTTGCATTGCATCAAAGTTAAAATAAATAACTAAAAAGGAAGAAGAAGAAGAGGAGGAAAAAGAAAAGGCATAAAAAGACCAAAGAGGACTTCACCCTCGCTGCTCACTGGCACGCTCCCCCCCTCTCCTCAACCCTTCTCTCTCTCTCTCTCTCTATTGAGCAGAAGAGAGGGTTGCTCTGCTGAAACTTGAAATTCTTTCTGCAATGGCGTCTTCACGCCGCGGATAAGAGATTCCTTCCCCAACCATGTCCTAAAAAAGTTATTTTGCTTCTGGGTTTCTTTGATTTTCATCTATCGCATCCGGTTTTCTTAGGAAATTGGAATCTTGAGAAGATCGATCGTGTCAAGTCCATTCATTTTAAAGTATTATCCATTCTAGAATTTAACTACAAATGTTACGATGATCTGAATCCATAGATATTTCCTTCCTTGATGGTAATTTTTCTTTGGTCTTTACTTCACTCTTTCGAAAAAATTATGACTAAATTGATCAAATTAAAAATTTTAAGACTAAATAGACCATTGTACAATACGTTTAGAATTTTTTTTGCATAAATATGGGGAGTTTATCATCTTGCTCTACCATTGGTTTACATGATATTGATCTACGGAAACTTTTGCTTAAAATCTATTATTTCCGAGAGCAATGACTTTTATCATGACTGCAGAAGTTCATGGGGATCTTGGTCTTCATTTTTGGCTTTTAGTTAAAGATTCACACAGGAGTGCATGCAAATGGATGAAACGATGGAAAGATGCTCTTGATGCTTGAGATTACATAAGGCGAGAGTTTTCCTGAATCATTACTTTTGATCTTTTTACTGATGCTCACCGTATTTTGAGGAAAAACAAATGGGACATGAGCCGTAGTGATCTCGAAAGGCGTTGTCAAACATCGTTTAGGACGTTGTGCGGGCCTATAAAGTAAGCACGTCAAATTGCACGAATCATGGTGCGATTCAATAACTCCGTGCCGAAGTTCGACTCAAAAAGTGATTGATGGACTTGAGCTTGTGTTGAAGCGTTGGTCAAAGTACTTCAATGCAAATATGATACTGAAATATTTTGCAGGCAAAAATGGAGCAACAGGTTTTGGGGAAGGCCTTCCTAGTTGCACCATAAAAAGGAACGTATGAAGCATATGGTTTTTGACGTCAGATTTTTTTGAGTTTCTTTCAAAAGTATATCCCTAAAATAGGTGTTTTCGTGCAACTTACAGGTGGCATAGATATTCACCGAACAACAATCTCGATCGCCAAAATTTTCAAATTAGACCCTAATTCCCAAGATCTCTAAATTAAACCCCCGAGTGTTCTGTCTTCTTTCTTTCTTCCAGGAACTTCTCCAGATGATAATGTTCGAGGGAAGAAGAAGATGATGATCAAAAGAAGACCCAAATGCAGCTAAAACGTGCTCTTGTCAAATTGAACTTTAATTCTTCGACTCCGAAATCTCCCCTCCATGTTCGAGCTCTTGGACTTAGCTTCACCGATTTGGCAATCTTGGCGTTCATGGATCAATGATGCCCTTGAGCACTTGGGCGAGGGACTCCGTATCTCGGATGAGCTTGTGCTCCAGGAACTCGGTCTTGAGGTGCGACCGTGTGCTCGTGTAGGTCCCAGACAAGGCGAAGGAGCTTGGAGATGTTCAGCAAGCAGGGCTGAACCTAGATGGAACCTAGGTGCACAAATTTGATGTCAATTGTCTCGTTTATTTCATGAAAAATGAATAATGTTTAAAATATTTTTTTAAAAATAATTATTTGTATCGCTTATCTTAAATGAATGAACAGATAATATTTTAATTATTTACGAAAATATTTACACATAAATTATTATTGATAATAAAATTTTTTTTTTATCAATTAAATATTTACACATAAAATATTTGTCCCGCTGGTAATTTGGAGGTCAATTTAGATAAAGTGGCAAATTCCGGAGCCACGCTGCGAAAACTATCAACTTTGGCTAGCTGGCCACCCTGTACATGGTTGTTAGACCATGTACAGGTACCTTTCATTTCCATGTACCACGCCTGGCTTGTAAATAGAGGCCAGGGAAGGCATCGCGAGGATTCAAGGTGGGTCCCATTCTCCCATAAAGGGATTTGGCCGGATTACCTAATGGGGAGGAATATTTTTCGTACCCCCTACTAGGTACTAGCCCAATTGGGGGCTATCACTCCTACCAGGTTCTTCTTGGATTTGACTTGTCAGTTTAAGGTCATTACCAAGATCAGTCTTACGGGGAAATTCCCCAACCACTATATTTTTCTAGGCGTGGGAGCTGCCTATACCCCAATTAGTTTTAAAGTCTCTGGGGGTCAATGGGGGCTCCCCTTTTGACTTACTGGGGATTTTTAGAAAGTTCCATTAAAAAAATGTTAGTGCCTTCTAGAAAATCGAGGACCCTTGCGTCTCTTGTCGAATTAACCTTCGAAGCGTTAAAGAGAAAATGGCAGGAAACATGCTGGACACTATTAAAAATCCGATGGACCAAATGGGCAAGTTAAGGACGAATTCCACATAAACCTTATCCCATCGCGAGATTAGGATCGACGTGCAGGCCAACTTGTCATAAGTTGCAAATTATTGCAAGGCAAATCAGTGACCTTCTGCCGGGATGCTGACAGATTAGCAGCTGCACTGTTGACCCTCCACTGATTTCATGCCACCTTTTGAACTCTCTACACCGACCACTCTATGTCCCACAACTTTTAGTGGGAGAGATAACATGTTGGAAGATACGCGAGAATCTTTAGATATGGATCTGATTTATAGATTATTTGGTTGTCTCTTTCTGTACTTGATTTGCACTATAATATTGTTCTTGTACGTTGAATCAAGTGATCTACGATATATAGAAAAATTCCCCACGTTCTTCTCTGCCCTTTCTCCTTCCCTTCGTCTTCTTTCAAAACGGGTGAGGGAGAGGCACAGAGAGATTACCACGGCGATGGAGGGACCGTCTAATGCGTTTCCGATGAACGGCGGAGAAGGGCCTCACAGCTACTCCAGAAACTCCTCAGCCCAGGTAAGTTAGGCATGCGGTGTTGATGTGTGATTTCTGTTCTTTTCCGTGTCTGATCCGTTTCGACAGGCCAACCCAAGAGTTTTGAGAACACCCTCGGAGCAGGATGTTTTCGAATGTCTATGGAATGCGTCATGTCGTGCAGCATGACTGCAAGTATCCTCTTTCATTTCGAATTCGGCTTGAGTGCTATATCTTGCTGCAGAGAATATTTATAGACAGGGCCCGCAAACTCATCCAGGAGGCAGTAGCCGAGCATCTCGACATCGAAGCATTCTCTTCCTCCGGAGCTTTTCTCATCGCTGACCTCGGCTGCTCGGTCGGGCCCAACACCTTCTACGCTGTGAGCAACGTTCTTCAAGCAGTAGAGCAGAAGTGCCAATCCCTAGGACTCGACTCTCAAATCCTGGAATTCCAAGTATTGTTCAACGATCATGTGGGGAACGATTTCAACACCCTCTTCAGATCACTCCCACAAGACCGGCGATATCATGCAGCCGGCGTGCCGGGTTCATTCTACGGCCGCTTATTCCCCAAAAACTGTCTCCACTTTGTTTACTCTTCCTTCGCTCTTCATTGGCGTTCAGGAGCTCCAAAAGAAGTTCAGGACAAGAGCTCTCCAGCCTGGAACAAAGGGAGGATATTTTACCCCAGTGCAAACAAAGAAGTCATCAAAGCATATGCAGCTCAATTTGCTAAAGACATGGAGGTTTTTCTCTGTGCTAGAGCGCAAGAAGTTGTTCGAGGAGGACTAATGGTGCTTACCTTTCTCACCCGTCTTGATGGAGCTCCTCATTCTCAAGTTTTTGCCAACAGGTCTTTATATTTGTTGGAATCTTGCCTCGTGGACATGGTCAAGAAGGTAAAACAAAAGATGTTAGTCGAATGCTGCTAGAAATTCTCTAAATTGCTGTTGAAAATTTCTGTTCATATTCTTAGATTTCCCGTGTATATTTCCGTAAAATAAGAAATACTTTTCCATTAGAACACTAGGAATGAGGGGTCATACTTTGGCAAAACAAATGAGCCTACAGTTTCCTTTCTTCAATTTTCTGGTGTAGGGTACTGTAAGTGAAGAGAAAATGGACGAGTTTAACCTGCCGATGTATTATGCGTCCCCCCAAGAAGTGAAAGAAGCAGTAGAAAGGAATGGGCGTTTCAGCATCAAGAAAATGGTGGAGCTATTAGAAGAATCAGACGAAGCCTATCCTCCAACGGGGAAAATGATGGCTTCTATCTGGAGAGCGGTTCTGGAGGGACTCTTGAAGGAGAAAATGCAACTTGGGGAAGAGATGTTAGATGAGCTCTTTGACTCGTTTGCCCGGAAGCACGACGAGTCGTCTATCTTTGAGTTCATGAGAGAAAGCAGCATCACGTTTGTTCTTCTCGAACGGAGCACTACCAACTAAGGGAAAGCAGATCTGATGAGTCCCATAAAATCGAGCTTCATCCTTTGGCACAAGCTGCTTTAATATATATCGACTTGTTCCAACAAATATTTCATGAGTATTCAATAAGAGCAGCAGATATATATCAGTGATGATAATCCGATTTCGGAACGCTTGTTCACAGTTTCTTCGAAATGGAACTTAAAGCATTTTTTGCAGCAACTGCACCGAGTATCACCTTGTGATTATGAATGAATAATTAATATCTAAAGAAACTTGGACGATATTCTTCTCGTAGTATGACTCCTTGATTGAATCCACACAGCAGTTAGTCAGAGGCATTAAAACCACAAAAGAGTTTTGAGGTGAAAATTAATATAGCCAAATGCAAATGATTCCATGTTCAGGCCACCCACCCGGGCTTTGGCTCTCCTGTTCATTCAACCATGGGGTTAGTCGGGTATTTTATTGGTTTGGAGTTTTATCCATCTAAAGTTTTGTTGACACTTAAATTTTGGCGGCTTAGTAATTTATTTGTTGCATATAAATTAGGGACTGAACTTTAGCCCCTAAACAAAAATATTAAATCGCATAACATATAGTGTTAGGAGCATTATCATAACAATGAGTTCACATAAAGTTGCATTGTGTGGATCCTGTGTGAAATTCGGCAGTGGACATTTGATATTGCGGGAAAGGAGCCCACTCACGCATGAACTTTAAAAAATTGGTTTGGGAAAAAAAAATCAGGGGCTGACCAATGTTTCTGCTGAGGAAGATAACGAAGAAAAGGTAGTAAAAATTTGGAACGTATATTTGGTTCGTCTCGAAGAGATTTGAAGCAAAAAGGGCAATTAAATAATTCGGCAAAGTGCAAGAGGTGTGGGAATCGTGAAATAAAATAATAACAAATTTTGCTTCCCACAATTCAAGATAAATTCAGCTTGTGTATGCGTGATCAGAATATATTATAAGATGCCGATAGAATGTGAAGGAGGAGCAAGGTGACGACAAAATATCGCTCACTCTTATTGGTATTTCCAATTTGATAACACGAGGAAAGATATCAAGGGAAACACATGATACTCATGCAGGAGGTAACGGAGGAAATGTGAATTTCAATGATTTTTTTTAGGGAAAAAGCCACGAAAAACCCCAAACTTTACTCCAAGTGACACATTTATCCCAAACTTTTTTTGTCTTTGTGAAAAACCCCAAACTTTCCAAATCGTGACACATTTACCCCATAAGGACATTTTTGTCTTTTTAATTTCTATTTTTTTTTCTTTCTTCTTCCCTCCGCCGGCCATGGCGGAGGGAAGCCGGCATTCGGCGAGGGCACCCTCGCAAGATCCGCCCTCGCCCGGGCCGCACGACGATCCGGCGAGGGCCACCCTCGCCCCACGCCGGCGAGGCGACCCTCGCCGGACGCCGGCATCCCTCTGCCGGCTCCGCCATGGCCGGTGGAGGGAAGAAGAAGAAAAAAAAGAAAAAAGTTTTTAAAAATGAAAAGACTAAAATGCCCTCCAATTTTGGGATAAATGTGTCACATTTGGAAAGTTCGGGGTTTTTGGTGTCACAAAAAAAGTTTGGGGTAAATGTGTCACGGTTTGGAAAGTTTGGGTTATTTCACGGTACAAAAAAAAAAAAAAAGTTTGGGGTAAATGTGTCACTCGGGACAAAATTTGAGGTTTTTCGTGACTTTTTCCTTTTTTTTTTTTTTTTTTATATACAAATTTCCTCTTTTGCAATACAAGGTAGGTAGTATGAAGGAGGGACGGCCACAATTCTAAGGAGAGAGCACATTCATTCACGAGAAAAGAGAGGACGGTGTTCAGTCAAGCTTTGTCTCTACTTGTGTCATTATTCTTTGCTGTTGGCCGTGAGCATCCGCCGCCACCACGGAAGTGACTTTGCTGAGTTCGTGGCCGCACCTTGACACCGACCTGCACTAGCGAAGATTTCGACAATATTCCGTGGTATTTTTCAGCTGGACCCACGGAGCGTTAGGCTTTCCCGCCTGCAGGCTACCGGCAAAACCATGAAGTTGAAGTCCTAATCTCAACGACGATCCAGCGAGCGCTCGAGCTATTAAATTATGGTTCTCCGACAAGTTATTCCCAACCGCGTTGCCCAAACCGATGACCTGCCGTCGTCGTCATCGATCGCTCCACTTGTGGCCATCCAAGTTCTCTTTGATGCCGAGTCCTCCCTGTCTTGCATGGGTTTTTGTTGAATTTTCAACAAATAACACTGATCCAGTGCCTCGATTTGTGAGTTTTGATGCGTTGTTTATCAAGTTTCTATTTTGCTAATTCTCCCCACCGCATGCGGCCACACAATTGATACACATGACCTTACGGAAGGAGAGTTGAAAGTCAGCCACCATATAGAAAATTGGCATAGGGAAACATACTAAAAAAATAGTCTTTTTCCTTGCAGGTTGCAAGGACAGGCCTCCATTGCTGCCATACGTCCAAAAGGAGAGGATCATACAATTGAAATACATGGTCGCGAAAGAGAGAAGGCACGAGGGGTGGTCTTTTTCTTCGGTGCTTGACCTACGACTTTGCTGTGATCGTCCAATTTGCTTGCTAGCCACCACTCTATGATGATATTGGATTCGCAAACGTCCAAGCTTGTTGCACTTTGTCATTCTTTGTTCCGAGTGCACCAAGACGAGCTGCCCGACGACGTCCTTGCTGCTCATGGAGCCTCGGCGAACTAGCTGCCCCAATGCGATCTTCTCTCGCTTGTCATCCATGGGCTTGCATCCACACGAATTGCCTCCTCGTTGTTCTGAAACTCATCCGCGATAGCCCATGGTCGATCTAAGTCTTCATTGAATTGGTGCTATCTATGAATGATTGCTGACCTCCATCAGATTGTGTGCTCTTTTCAACTGGTAAGTTTGAGATTGGTTTTGACTTGTTTATAGGTTGAAGGTGATCTAACCATCATTAATTTACTGAGTACAATTGGAGTTAAAAAAAATCGTGAACTTGGCTTATGAGCTTGAGCTTGGGAAGTGCAATATCATAATTTTTCATGTCGATAGGATTGGGATGATGAGGGTCAATTTTGAGTCAGACTATTGGTGTTTCATCTTGGATCCACTATGAATCGTGCAAATCGGTGTTTCCATGATTAGAGCATGTTGACCTGACTTTCTCTGCTGTTTGAGTGCATATGAGTGTTGATCAATATTACGGCACCTTAATAATTCTTGATGGTTCTTGAGCCTTCACCATGATAACTCTTGCCTTCCATCGTGAGTCATCCCGCCATCCGTCGTTTGACCAAGCTCGACAACATGGTCCACGTGACACCAAATATTAGGTAAGAATCTTGTTTAATTCAATTTTCATGCATCCTTATTGCCTAATTTATGGGATTGTCTCGTATGAATATTTGAATGATATCATCATATCCATAAAATCTCGAGTAGCCTTCGACTTAAGAAATCTTCCTAATTTAGCAACGTGCATATGATTGACGGTCTGATTTCATGCTCAAAATATGACTCGCAATCGGAAAAATTACCAATCCGATCTCACGCTCGAGATACGATTCGTAATTTTGTCTAAAATTGGCCAATCCGATCTCATGTGCGAGATACGATTCGTCAATTTATTTCCAAAATTAAATGGACGTGGATGATATTTTGCTGGATTTGTTGCCATGCTGTTCTTGATGCCTTTATTTGTTTGCTCCGGTAAAAGAAAAGAAAAAACATTTGAGTTAGATTAGATGCATGTTAGGATATCACTTATTTTAGGGTTATTTTGCATGTCTAGAATAGGAAATTCATTTATTTCAAATTTCTTAAATAAAAAATACCAAAAACATAAATTTAGGATGTTAGATTTTCGTTTCACTGATTTGAATCGCATGTTAATTATTTGCCATTCTTAATTTAGAATTTTCATTAAAAAAACAAAAAGAACAAAAAAGAAAGAAAAAAGGAAAAATGTCATATGCATGTCATTAGGATTAGATTCAATGAAATGCATGTCATTTAGTGATTGTTGTTAGATCTATTTAATTAGAAATTGCCTATCATTAGAATTAGGTCATTTAGTTAATATTGCATTGCATATTGCATGATTTTCATTAATCAAGTGAAAACAAAAAAATGAAATTGCGTAAAACCATATCTAGGGATGTTGATGTGGATTCTAATTTAATATGGCAGATACTTTCATTACTTTGAGGTAAGTGTAGCAATTTATTCATTGTTTATCTAGGTGTTAAATTGGTGGTTTGCGCACCCGTATAATCACCTCATATATTAGGGAAATAGATTTAAAATCAATTTAAGCTGTCTGCAAAAACATTTTTTTGGAAAATAAAGAATGGTACCGAAAAGGGTATTAGAAGAATCTAGTGTAAGCAAGTCCCCGTACCCATAGTCTCTGGTTCGTAGGAGTAAAGTAAACTTCCTATTGCTTTACTCGGGTTTCTAATCGACCCACCAAAAATAGATTAGTGGCGACTCCCAATTAAGAAATCAATTGCATGTTAAGAACTTGAATTTAAAATCGCGAATTGGTATGGGCTTGGGAGAGCCCGAGTTAAGTCTAAACTTAACAATCCATTAGCCAAACCTTATGTGGTTCACCTAAAAATTTGGTCGCGACAAGTTTGCATCCTCGTTATCCAAGGAAAAAAAAAAGAAGAAGAAGAAAAAAAGAACTTGGCTTACACAGAATCTATCTGCAAATGCAACCAATCTTTTCACCATTAACGTCTAGAAAAAGTTTAAGGAACAATCCAATAGGATGCACATGCTATGTCTGTAAGGAGTTGAAGCAACAATCTTTTATAAAAGCTACTTGAGAAGGAGAGGTTGAGTTTTCAAAGGATTATTTCATGGGAGGCACATGCTATGGCTATGAAAAGTTCATAACTCAAAGGTTTGAAAGAGCTAGTACAAACACCTAGAGGGGAGTTAATAGATATAAATAAAAAATTTCGCAGAATTTAGAATAGGTAATTTGCCTTCAGAAGATAACAAACTATAAGTGCATTCAGCTTTAAACAATTAAATAAGGCTACAAATAAAAGTAAGGAGTTCAAGGAAGAGAATAAAAACACAAGATTTATAGTGGATCGGCTTAGACCAAGCGTACGTTCACTTTATCACGCTGACAGCCTATTGGCTGGATTTCACTATGAATCAAAAGAGATTTTACAACTTGTGATCTTCGACTTCTCAGTGAAGAGTTTCTACTGGTCTCTCACAAAGTCTCACTATGTGTTTCTCTCTTTTGTGTACAACTTGAGCTCGAAGAATGAAAAAGCGAGGAACTAGAAAGCTTCAGACTTTGAAATTTTTCTTTCACGCACTCTATCGAACAACTAGCGAGTTTGCCTTAAATACTCCTTCATGCCTTAACGCCTTAACGACCGTTGGCACTTTCCAAAAGAATTCTTCCAATCTACCCATTGGACAAAATCAATCAAGGTGATCTTAAGTCGTTAGATGATTTGTGATGAAAGCACATTAATCATGTTCGCCCATACAATCAGAATCTTGGTTTCTATAAGTATAACCTTCTAGGTATACTTCGCCTTTCAAAAGATTTGATTATCGAAATAGATTCCAATAAGTATAATCATTCATGTAGATGTTATATCCAGTCATAAGGTCATTCGTAAACCATACGAATCGATTCCTTGAAGAAGTAAAGATAATCTCGCATCTAGATAAGTCTTCATTCTTTAGTATAGAAACTGTCAATAAGAACAGATTTTGAATCTAAAGTCTAGCGATCTTTAGACTTTGGCGCTAGAGTTCTAGACTTTGAAAAGGTTTTGTCAACTTCAAAATAGTAAAGGAGTTTTCTCCAACAATCTCCCCCCTTTTGATGATGACAAAACTTTTCTGCGGATTTGAAAATTTTTTACCTGCAAAATAGCACTTAAATAATACATGATATCTTATAAAAATAAGCTGATTGGAAACTGGATAACATCGATTCTGCAACCACAGAAAACATGTTAGTCCTTAATAGAATAAGACAAATAACTATTAAGCCATAATCAGTATCACAAACTAAGTTGCTACAAGTGTCAAAAAGTTCAAAACAGCAATCAAAAGTAAGTCCAAAGTCAAAGTCAATCAAAAGTTCAAACCAATAAAAACAACAGTACCAAGTTCAAAGTACCAATCATAAGATAAAATCTGCACACACTCTCTCCCTTTTTGTCAATAGCAAAAAGTAAATAAGGATTTAAAAAATAAGAGTTGGATAAAATCAGGGCTATTTGAGGATGCGAATGATCTGGAAATCCCCCATAGACTTGATAGTCTCCTCTAGCTTCCTCTGAGTCTCCTTCAGCTGGTCAATATCCTCACCTTTTGTAGTTTTTTGCACTTGAAACTTCAGGGCCTGTATTTGTTCTTGTAGAGAGTCTGAAGTGGACTTAAAAGCTATCTTGAGGTTCTTTATTTCAAACTCTAAACCATATTTCTGACCTTTCAAATCCAAAAGGATTTCTAGCAGCCTTTGAAAGTCTGCTGTTGGTTCTATTGGAGCATTAGGTACGGTCAAATCAATTTTGGGAGTATTGAGATGTGAATGAACATCAGCAATTCGATCATCAAGACTTGGAGAAGATGTCTCAACATCACCTTCAGGATATTGAGAGGCATAGACATCCTTTAGATCTACTGGAGATCTACTAACATCATCACTCGTAGAAACAGGTGAAGAAGTACCTATGTTTTCAGCAGCTCCCCATGTCTTTGTGGCTACAGGTGGAGAAGAAAAGTCTTATTCTTGGTCTTTCTCAACTCCAGAGTGATGTTCTTTCTCTTGTGCATCTCCTGCAGTTCTGCTCCGAGTCTCCTCTAACAAGAATATTGCAAAAGTTGGCTCAAAAGAGTCATCTTGACCCTCTTCTTCTTCTTCTTCTCTTCTTTCTTCTTCTCTTTCTTCTCTACTTCCTCTTTTTCTTTCCTCTGTTCTTCTTTCTTCACTTCCTTCTCTTTTCTCTTCTCTTCCTTCACTTCTTTTCTCTATCTCTTCTCTTTCTCTGTTCTCTTTATCCTCTAGCCGATCAAAACTAACAAAGCTCAGTAAATTTCTTAAGGCAAATGCGGAGAGAGTGAGATCAACCTTATCTTTTTCTTCATCCTGCAATATAATGGTTCTCATCTTCTTAATTGGTGCGCTTATTGGCTCTTTGCCTTTTCTCTTCTTCGCTGCAGAGTCTTGTTTATTTTTGACTGGAGACTTCTTCTTCAGGCGCTCCAAGGCTTTATTCACCTCATTCACTCTTGTCTTTGAAACCATTTTCAGTCCAATCACCATTGGAACAATGGTTCGAACACAAAGAGTTGTTGAAATCTGAACATAAAAATGTCTGAACAGTTGAGTGACAAGTGCAGGGTAAGGGAGTTGTCCCTTGTCCTTCACTATAGTCCTATACATATGCATTAGGATAGTGTGAGGCAGTGAGAACTTCATCCCATTGTTGATGGCGAACACCAGCTTTGCTTCTAAGTGAGAAACATCAGTCTTGGAGGTTGACTTGGGTCTGATCCAGTTGATCACAATCTTGTGTAGCAAAATATTGGAGGCAGTCATTCTGGTGTAAGAAATCCCAACTTCAACAATTCTGTCCCGAACAAGAAACGTAATTGTGTGACCAACAGACACATTTATTGGTTGGAAACTCTCTCTTTCCACACCAATAACATCCGCCAATGTGTCTACATCCACCATAAAGTCTTTTTCCCTTACCGTAAAACAAAATGTATTCGCATCTAGAAAAGATAGATTCGAATACAAGTAAGCAGTCAATTCAGGATAAGCGATTGTAGTCTCTGAGCAAAATCTTTTGAGTTGAAGAAGAGCAAACTTCTCTCTCAGATTCACCTTCAAAGAATCAAGGAAATCAAAATCCACAGTTCGAGAGTTCATCACCCCTCTCTTCAGCAATTTTGAATAAGTTTTTCTGTGGTCCTTAGAACGAAATAGACTCGTTCCCTCACCACGCACAGTAGCAGCAATGCCTATCCTAGGCTGAAAATTCGCATACATCTTCTCATCATCATCCTTCACCTTTGGCTGATTAAAACTACCAAAACGCGGATCACTTGGAAAGTTAGCAAATGTCCTATCTGCTAAACCTTTAGATGCAATGCCCATCCTTTCCATCGATCTTAAGAACATAATCTCATTCTTGTATCCACGTTCTCGCAAGAACTCATCAATAAATGTCATTGTAATACCCCACTGTTTCAATTGATTATAAAGCTTAAAAAGAAACTCGGGTTTCAACATTCTTACGGGTTCAACATCTTCCACAATCTCTTATTCCTCTTGTTGTCGTGGAGGATCTTGAGATGCACGTTGTGAATAGTGACGCTGTCGAGAATGTTGTTGCTGAGGTTGAGGAAAATCTTCTTCATCAGTTAGGTCAAAGTGCGTAAGACCCTCTCGCATGTGCTATGATCCCTTGTTCGCGATCCTAGAAGACTTCTTTTGGAAAGACATTGTCATTGTTGAGGAGGATTTCTTCAACTCGTTCGGTGAAAAAGGTGAAATCTTTGTAAAACAAACTCGAGAGTAAAAGTGAGAAAGTAGAATTTCTGAATTCTAGGGTTTGTGAAAGTGTAAACGGAGAAGAAGGACTTCGATGACATTTAAAGCAAGTGAAACGGGTATACGAACCACCACAAAGGAAAATAAAAACTGCCTTTTCCGAAAATAAAAACGGCCAAAAATTCAAACATTCAAAAAAGATAATTTCTGAAAATAAAATAAGCAAACAACGATTCAAAAAATCAACATACCCTTTCAAAATATTCATCCTAAAATTAAATTACCTGTATTGAGAAAATATTAATTTACAGACTTAACTTTTGGACATTCTGAGTTTGAACTCCTTCAAACTTTAACCGGTATAAGATATGATGTTCAATCTGGTGCGAATAAACTCAAAAAGGCTTTTCTCCAGTAGTTTTGTAAATATGTCTGCCAGCTAATTCTTCGAGTCAATGAACTGAATCATAACTTCTTTATTCTGAACATGATCTCTAATGAAATGGTGTCAAATTTTTATATGTTTTGCCCTTGAATGAAGAATTAGATTCTTCATGAGATTGATGGCACTGGTGTTGTGACAGTCTAATTTTTCCACTTCTGTTTTCAATGAAATGAATCGGGCTTTTCATCGATGTGCCTATAGCGCTATTCTCTGAGCTGATCACTCATGAGATAATTAGACTAATTAGAAAGTTATTAAAGAATTTTGATGCAACCGACTTGAGAATTCGACCACAGGTTAGTGCACCAAAAATTCCCAAAAACTAACCGATAGTTTAAGTTACGCTAAAATCACATTTGACTGAAATTAACCGAGGAAATGATGTCGATTACAGAAATTAAGAATTTTCACGTGTCACAATTAATCCCGGGAATGTTGTTGCATCTTTCTAAATTTTATGGACGACGGGAATTATTAACGGAAAAGAGGCAAGAATAACAAATTAAAAGAATAAAAAGGAAATGCCACTTTTTAAATAGGTTTTGGGCATTTATTATGAAACAATTGGAAAAAAAAAAAAAAAGAGTTATAGAAGTTTAAAAGAGGTATTATAAGTTGTTACTAAGGGACTTGATCCTATTGACTTAGATGTTAGATTGGTAATTAAAGAAAAAAAGAGAAGGTCTCCTCAAAATGAAATTCGTAGGAATCCCTCTCTCCTACAATTTCACCTCAATTTCCTTGGTATTTAATGGAGATAGACTTGGAAAAGATAGGGGGGACCTAAGGTAGTAATGGAGAGCCATTTTTCCATGGAAAATTAGGCCAATTGCAGCAGCAAATGGCTGAGTAAAGGCTGAATAACTTCTCTGCAATTACTTCTCCTTTTCTCTCTCCTCTTCTTGCCGTAGGAAAACCGAAATGCTGAGCAAATGGCTGAGTAAAGGCTGAATAACTTCTTTGCAATTACTTCTCCTTTTCCCTCTCCTCTTCTTGCCGTAGGAAACCGAAATGCAGCAGCAAATGGCTGAGTGAATGCTAAGTAATGTATCTGCAATTACTTCTCCTTTTCCCTCTCCTCTTCTTGCTGTAGGAAACCGAAATGCAACAGCAAATGGCTGAGTGAATGCTGAGTAATTTATCTGCAATTACTTCTGCTTTACCCTCTTTTCTTTTTCCTTTGCACTTATTTCTTCTCCCTTGCTGCCGTGCACTTGTCTCTCTCTTTCCCTTATCTAGCCTTACAACAATTTCCTTTCCCTTTCACAGCCATAAAAAGTCTTGTCTTCTTCTCCTTTAAGTTAGTTTATTCAGCCATTCTTGCCCCCCCTTGGACGACAAAACAGCAATTGAACAGCAAGGTCTTGAGCGTTCCTCCCTCCTCAAGAAAATCTAGGACTTTGTGTGCTGCTGTGGTGGTCGCTCAATGACTCCTCCAGCCGTTGTGCCGGGCCCAAATCGTCGTCAAAACACCTCCAGGGATGTCCTTGTGTTGCCGTCCGGCCACAAGTGAGGATCGCCATTAGATTTAACGGTAAGTCGTCTCCTAAACGTAGATTAGGGGCTGAGTACATTCTTTAGGGATTTTTATGTGGAGGAACTATGTAGATGAAGCATAAAGTGAATGAATATTACTTAGGGATGTTATAATGGCCATACAAAAGTTTAGATAGGATTTATGGAGCAAAATAAAAGTCGTGGAGAGAGATTCGGAATAGAACAGAGGCTGTTTTCTGAAACAGTTTCCAGGACATGTATATTTTGCTAATTCCGTGGACAACTTTGTGATGTGATTTTGAAGAAATTTCCTTATGAAGAAATGTTTTGGACATCCTAAATAATAACATATATTTTTCTCAGAATTTTTAGAAATTAAAAAGGTGACGATTTTAATGATGTCATCCTCGGAACAGTATTTCGGACAGTCCAGTAACCCGTGACCTACCATGATTCCAAGGGTTGTTACCTACCTTTAGAGGTCGAATTTCCAATTGGTTCCTTCATGAAAGTTGTTCCTCACAACTTATAATATAACATACTCGAATTTCAAATTAAATGAACAAGATTTCGACCCAAAAACCGAACTGATTTCGATGAGTTAGACTCTCTGGAACTGGACCCGATTTTTGTGCTGGATAGAAGAAATTTCTGGGCCGAATCCAGAGGGATCTGGATCTCGGTGTCTTCATGAAAAATATTTGTTTATATGTTTTCTAGCACGTATCTGAATTTGAGAATTTTTCGAGATCATTTGAGTGAATTTCTGACTGTGACACTGGAAGAACGTTATTGGACAGCTTTCTGTAAATTTGGGTGAATAAGAGTATATGCTTGTTTTGAAGAATTCTTACTATGAAATTGCTCAATTGATGCTGTGGATGCTGTGTATAATTGATTATTGAAATGTGGCATCTATCATATGCATTCACGACATGATTCCGTCATGTGCCTTTGGGGCCGGACGATGCTCCTTCAGGAATGCCCCACGTCAACGGATGCCGGTCGCAGTGGAGGCTGGGCTGATGCTCCTTAATTGGAATGCCGTCTAGATGTAGACGTTGCCGCGCTCAATGGTGTGAGGCGAAGCCCGGTTATACCGGATGACTGTTATCTGTTAAAAATTGGCCACGGTCAATGATCGACATCTGGATCCCTATCTCGTATTTGCATTGAAGTATTCAACTGCTAGGTGATGTCAATGTGATATTGTATAATTGAATGCCATTAACGTTGATCAGAAAGTGTAAGAATGGTGACTAGATTGCATGTTATATGTACCATTCTCCTAATCTGGGTTTAGTAGATTGACTTGCTGAGATGTGATCTCACCCCTTAGTGGGCTAACATTTTCAGGTCCCTAGACGAAGGAAGGCCAGGTCGTGTACAGTGGTTTGCAGGAAAGGAAAAATAGAAGTTTTTCTACCTTCACCCAGGTGATGACGGGTCTTCCGTCGAGGCTGGGAATGGGTGCCAGTTCACCCTAGAAGGGTTGAGGAGTATGATAATATATTAATGAACCCCGGTCTTGTAAATAGAAGCTTAACTTATAGGAAATCAAATAGCTTCACTTTTTGTATTAGACCTTGGAGTGTTAAACTGGTTTGTATTTAAGTACAACTTTATTGTAGGTGTGGTTTGTGAAAATACTATCCTACGTTTCTATCCCACTGTTATGTTGTATGGAGATTGTTTTACGTTTCCGCATGTGCATAATAATCAATGGGTCGGCGACACTCCTTGGGACGTCGCAAAAAAAAAAAAATTATATCGACCACGGAGGGATGTGCATGTGCTTGGAGTTCGGGTCGTGACAAGTGTTGTCACATTTGATCTTGGTGCACGATTCTTCAATTCCAAAGTCTCTTAGCTGTTTATCCACAAAATTTGAGAACAATAGCTCCCAAGAGCCACATACTCTACTTTAGCTGTTAAAAGAACTACGGTACTCTATTTCCTTGAGAACCAAGATATCAGCTTGTTGCCCAGCAGTTGACAAGTACCGGAAACACTTTTATTATCAACTTTACATCTTGCTAAATCTGTGTCTGAATATCTAAGGAAAGTAAAGTCTTATTTTTTAGGATACCACAGACCTAACTTTGTAGTAGTTGCAACATATTTGATGATGCATTTTGCAGCACTTAAGTGAGATTCTTTGGGATCTGATTAGAATCGAGCACAAATACAAACACTAAACAAAATGTTAGGTCTAGATGCAGTAAGGTAAAAAAGTGAACCAATGATGCTCTTGTAAAGCTTCTGATCTACATTCTTTCCTCATTCATCTTTATCCAGCTTTGAAGAACTTGACATTGGTGTCTCTATTTTTTTGCAATTTTCCAATCCAAATTCTTGATGAGATCTTTTGCATACTTCTCTTAGTGAATAAAAATACATTCCTTTGATTGTTTAACTTGCAATCCCAGAAAGAAAGTTAACTTACCCATCATACTCATCTCGAATTCATTCTACATACATCTAGAGAATTTCTTGCATAGATTTTCATTAGTAGATCAAAAAATAATATTATCAACATAAATTTGAACCAATAAAAAAATTTTACCCTCTCTTTTATGAACAAAGTAGTATCTACCTTACCTTTAACAAAATCATTTTGAGTTAGGAATTTACTTAACCTTTCATATCAGGCTTGAGGTGCTTGCTTTAGTCCATATAGGGCCTTTTTCAGTTTGTAGATTGAGTTTGGTTTTCTTAGATCTTCAAAACCAGGTGGTTGTTCCACATAGACTTCTTGGATGAAATCATTTAGGAATGTACTTTTTACATTCATTTGGAATAACTTGAAATTTTTATAGCAAACAAAAGGAAGTAATAATCTAATTGCTTCTAACCTCGCTACCGGTGCATAGGTCTCGTCATAGTCTATCCCTTCTTCTTGCGTATATCCTTTGGCCACAAGTCTTGCTTTGTTCTTGATCACTTTTCCTTTCTCGTCCACCTTGTTCCTGAATACCCATTTAGTTCCAATAATAGACTTCCCTTAAGGTTTAGGAATTAGTTCCCAAATATCATTGATGCTGAACTATCTGAGTTTTTCTTGTATAGCTTCGATCCAACTTTCATCAGATAGGGCTTCTTCTATACTTTTGGGTTCTATCTCGAAAACAAGTGCTAAAGCACTAGGCTCTTCTCGCCTTTTGGATCTGGTACAAACACCTTCATCAATGTTGTCAATGATGAGTTTTTTGGGATGACTTGACTTATGCTTCCAGTTGCTAGTTGGTCTGAGAGTCTACTAATCTTCTGCTTCAATTGAATCTTCCGGTTCTTCTTGTTATTGATCTTCAGAAGTCTGAATCACTTCGGGGGAAGTAGATTTTATAAAGTCTGGAGTAAGTTCAGATTCTTCAAGTTGAGTTTGGTCCAATTGATTTCCCATAGAGTCTTGAAACTTCACGTTCATAGATTTTTCCATAGACTGAGTCTTCTTGTTGAATACTCTATATGCTTTGATTGAGGTTGAGTAGCCAAGGAAAATTCTTTCATCTAATTTTTCTTCAAACTTCCCAGTTCGATTATTTGCATTTTTCAAAACAAAACACTTACAACCAAACACATGAAAGTAAGAAACATTTGACTTCTTCTCTTTATATATTTCATAGGGAGTTTTCTCTAGAATAGGTCTCAGGAACACTCTGTTAATGATGTAGCAAGCTGTAGCAACAACTTCAGCCCAAAATCGATAGGGAATTTTACTTTCAATTAAGAGAGTTTTGGCCATCTCCTGCAAGGATCTATTCTCTCTTTCCACAACCCCATTTTGTTCAGGAGTATATGGAGAAGAGAAAACATGCTGGAAACCAGATTCATCATAGAATTTCGGGAAGTCTTGATTTTCAAACTCATCTTCATGGTTTGTTCGTATGCTTGAAGTAGCATAACATTTTTCATTCTGAATCTTCTTGGCAAACTTTGAAAAGTGAGAAAAGGCTTCAAACTTACTTGCCAGGAAGTAAACCTAAATAAAGCGAGAGTAATCATCCACGATGACTAGGCAGTATCTCTTTCCACCAATACTTTGAGTTCTAGTTGGTTCAAAGAGGTCCATATGCAGAAGCTGCAAAACTCGATTAGTAGAAACTTGATTTATATGTTTAAAATAAGTTCTAACATGTTTTCCCAAAACACATGGCATGCATAATCATCGTTAGATTTTAAAGCAATTAACTTCTACCTTTAGGATCTTCTTCCTCATTGATTTGCTCCACTTCATATGATTGAAGTGTGCCAACTAGTTCGTCTACTGAAAGAGGCATGATCCTCTAGGTTTCTCCTATTGAAGTCTTCATGTGATTCCAGTCTTTGGAGAGTCCACGAAGCAATTTATTGACCTTCATTAGTCCTGAAATTGGTTGTCCTTGATATGTTAGACCATTTACAATCTCTGTGAAATGGTTGAATATGTCATTGATGGATTCCCCAAGCTTCATCTTGAAGGCTTTATACTGTCCGAGTAGATATCGATTTTCGTTTCTTTAACTCGATCAATTCCTTCATAAGTAACATACAACCTGTCCCAAACTTCTTTTACTATTTCACAAGAAGAAATTCGATTATACTCAGTAGGAGATAAAGCACAGTATAAGGAGTAGATGGCTTTAGCGTCAATGGCTTGTCTCTTGGTTATTTCTGCTTGTGTCAATTCAACAGCGTCTACAACTTCCTTTCCTCTTTCTGAAGTTGATGTAACTTTAGGAATAATCCATTTTTCTACCACATCCCATTCTAGGGGATCTTTCGATCTCAGGAATGTCTTCATCTTGTTCTTCCACACATTGTACTCATTCCCATCAATGTAAGGAGGTATTGTGTTGCTTTGGCCTTCAACCAAACTTGGAGTCAAAATACTAGCCATAGATCTTTAGCTTAAGAAGTAAAAATACTTCAATAAATAAGCACACATGCTCTGATACCAATTGAAAGGATTAATACGAACACCTAGAGGGGAGTGAATAGGTGTAAATAAAAATTTTCGCAGAATTCAGAAGAGGTAAATTGCCTTCAGAAGATAACAGACTATGAGCGCATTCAGCTTTAAACAACTAAATAAGGCTATGGATAAAAGTAAGGAATTCAAGGAAGAGAATAGGTATAATGGTTCGGCTTAGACCAAACTTATGTCCACTCTCCCACGCTGATAGCCTATTGGTTGGATTCCACTATGAATCAAAAGAGATTTTACAACTTGTGATCTTCGACTTCTTAGTGAAGAGTCTTTACTGGTCTCTCACAAAGTCTCACTATGTGTTTCTCTCTTTTGTATACAACTTGAGCTCGGAGAATGAAAAAGCAAGGAACTAGAAAGCTTCAAACTTTGAAATTTATTTTTTTCACGCACTCTATCGAACAACTAGTGAGTCTGCCTTAAATACTCCTTCATGTCTTAACAATCATTGGCACTTTCCAAAGGAATTCTTCCAATCTACCCGTTAGACGGAATCAATCAAGGTGATCTCAAGTCGTTAGATGATTTGTGATGAAAGCCCGTCAATCATGTTCGCCCATATAATGAGGATCTCGGTTTCTATAAGTAGAACCTTCCAAGTATACTTCGCCTTTCAAAAGATTTGATTACTGGAATAGATTCCAATAAGGATAATTAATCATATAGGTGCTATATCCAGCCATAAGGTCATCCGTAAATCATACGAATCGATTCCTTGAAAATGTAAAGATAATCTCACATCTGGATAAGTCTTCATTCTTCAGTTTGGAAACTGTCAGTGAGGGTAGACTTTGAATCTGAAGTCTGTCGGTCTTCAGACTTTGGTGCTAGAGTCTGGAGTTCTTCAAACTAGACTTTGAAAAGGCTTTGTCAACTTCAAAACTGTAAAGGAGTTTTCTCCAACAAGGTTGCCTCATCGTGACCACTCAAACGCCACGGGGTTTCACTTTGAGTAAAGTAAAGAAAGGCGAGAAAGCAATGCAATTTCATTACAGTTGGACTAAGGAGCTCAATGATAACCAACACTCAGAAGTCCACAAACTACACTCATTTCATTATAATAGACTCTGCCTATTGGAATCCGTACACCTCTAAGGAGGTGTTTGTTTAAAATTGTTTCTGTTCCCCGGAACACAAATTTTTGTTCTTTTGTTCCGAGGAACAAAAAAAGAACAAAAACATGTTTGTTTACACCTTTGTTCTCAGAAACAAAATATTTATTTTTTTGTTCCGGGAAACAGATTTGGAATAGAAATAAGAAGTAGAAAAAAACTTATTTCTTGTTCTCAAGAACACTTCCAAGAAACACTTCTTTTTATTCTCATTTTTCTTCTTCTTTTTTCTCTTTCTTTTCTTCTTCTTCTTCTTCTTCTTCCTTTTGCCGATCACCGGTGCTGGCTGTCATCGGCCTTGGCCATAACCGGCGCCGGTGATCGACCAAACAAGGGCCAGCGACCTTGCCAAAGTGTCGCTGGCCCCCGGAGAGGCCTAGCCACAGCAAGGCTCGTTGGCCCGAGCCTCACCGTGGCTCGCCATGGCCGCCGAGGCTCGGCCTCCCCAACCGGCACGAGGTCGGGCCTTGCCGGTGGCTTGGCGAGGCTCGCCGGGGCCAGGTTGGCCTTCGACGAGCTCGCCAAACGTCGCCCGGCCTGGTCGCCGACCACAATGGTGGCTAGCGACCAGCCAAAGAGAAAAAGAAAAAAAGGAAAAAGAAAATAAAAATATTAAAAAATTAAAAACAAAAAAAAACAAAAAAAATTATACAAGTTTACCAAATGTATTTATGTTCTTTTTCTATTCCAGGTCGTGCAGTTACTAAACGCTTTCTTTTGTTCAAGACTTATTCATTGGAATAAAAATAAGAATAGAAAATTGTTCCCCGAAGTAGAAATAGTTTTTTCTATTTTTATTCTTAGGAACAAATTTTGAACAAGAATATTACCAAACTCGCCCGTAAAAGTACTACACTTCCGATGGTTTGCGGAAGCTAATAGTGATCGTTTTAGGTGAGTAAGTGAGATTTTACTTGGCAAGGGGACGAGAGAATATGTAAATAATAGAGGACTTTCACGAAAAGAGAAGCATAGGGAAAAAGGAAAGGTTTTAATTGTTAGAGAAATACAAACAGAAGGAGAAGGAGTTGAACTTTTTGGTCCACTCACAAGATTGGATGTCCACCTCTCTATTTATAGGCATGCATCACCGACTTAGACATGCACATTAATTCTTATCCTTAGCAAGCTCTATTTATGTGCCATTTGCAGAAAGGATTTTGTGGATTTTTCTACATGAATTTAGTGGACTCCTATGAATTCTTTTGCCGCCAAGTACCAAATTTTATTGTAAGATTTTTCTTGACGATTCTGGAAATTAGGTCAATCGAAAGGAATGATTGCTTTTGCACAGAGAAAATGGTGGAGCTGCATGTAGACAGCATGAAAGGAAATCCTGCAATAGTTAGAGAGTTGACTTTGTTGACAAAACTTTCCACTATATTTTGAAGATTGACAAAACCTTCCATAAGTATTTCATGATTTTGATGAAAAAAATTTCAAGTGATATTGTTGAAGCAACTTGATTCAAACTTTGATCTATATATCATTAAACCCAAAACTTATCAAGACATCCTAATTGTCTATGTCAAAGACATTGATGTCATTAAACTTTTATGAGGACAACCATAAAGCTTGCATGAGTGTTATCAAGATGACATACATTCTTAGACATTACGTAAAGTATTTGTAGATGATTGAGAACTTAAAAATCAATTTGGATTAGGTGAAGTGCAACAGCTAGTAATTTGTACCCAACTGTGGGTAGCTGTGTTGGTTAAGAGTCTTTCTTTCATCGCCGAGATCGAGAGTTCAAAACCCGTAATTACTAAAGTTGTAAGTGGGGGGCCATGATGTTAGGGTCTTGTTCTAGTCTCTTCCGAGGTATAGAGACCTTGCCCTTCGATGTCATTCGGGCACGGGGGACCCATGGTGGAGTCCTCGGTTATAAAAAAATAAAAATTTTAAAAATTTAAAAAAAAAAAAGCTAGTAATTTGACTTGGATTTCTATCCTCATAGATATTGATTGTCTATCTATCTAGGAGGAATGAATATCAACGTAATCCTCCTCTTTCAAGGATTCGTTATTCAATGGACAATAATATGGAGACGAAACACTTTTTTAAACAAGGAACTCCATTTATGGAAATTCAATCTCTATTGTATGGGCAATAGAATCAAAGGAAGATGCTAATATTATAGTTTAGACAGTACTCAGATCTTCTCATCTAATGGGTTGATGGGATGAATAATTGTCAGAAGTATTGTCCAACGGTTAGCTTGGAAATTGTGGAGTCTAAGAGGAGATCTTGGTGCTAAAGGAAGAAAAAAATCTAAAGTCTGCAATTCCAAAGTTCAAAAAGAGCGTTGACATATTTTTACTTGTCTCTGTGAGCTAAAATTGTAATATTTGAGAGGCAGTTATCTAAGAGTGACCAAGTGAGATCAAAAGATACGATCACACATACTTGAGTGGAGAAGTACTCTGTAACTTCTTATTGATTTTCTAGTGAAATCCAATCAATAGGTTGCTATTGTGGGAGAGTAAACATAGACTTACTATAAATTGAACCACTATAATTGTTGTGTGCAATCTTCTCTATCCCTTTATCTCTCTTTTATTTTGTTTGACGGTTTATTGCACATAGAAAGATCTAATCATTGCGTATCTTTTCATCATATGTTGTTTGTGTGATATCAAACTTGGTCGTCTTAAATTACGCCTTAATTGTTTATAATCACATATTTATCCTCCTTTAGGTGATAGTACTGGCCTCCACAAACTTTGCATTGGAGAGCTGTTAGTAAGGGACTCCTTAAGGAGCAACTCAGGAACGAGACATTAGATGATTTTTTTTTTTTTACTGTAGACTCGAAAGCATGAAGTCTCCTCCTTTTTTCGAGTCTGTGAACGGCTGCGTCATGTTCTTGTTGCTCAAACGGACTGCTAGTGATCAAATTTTACAAGCAGATAGATCCAAGCAAGGGAACTTTCTAACCCAACATTCCGCAGAGTTCATGGTAAATGCATGATTAGTCTATCCATTGTTGGTGAGATAAAGGTTGGATAATCGTCAAGACAAGAACTCCGAGAATATAGTAGAACTTACGTCCGTATTAATCTCGAGGAATTAAAACGAGAGGAGGCCAGTCGGCTTGATAAGCAGAATCAAAACGAAAGATGACAAGTGCCTGAAGTGACTTATAACTAGAGCCGCAAAATTGTTTGCTAAAATAATTATCTAATCCTAATGTTTCATGATTGCACTTTAAAATGATCAAAACCCTCCATTCAAGTGCTTCACATGCTGCAAGTTTGACAAGCATCTGGGTTTGAGTTTTGAAGCTATATTCAATTTCAACACATTTGAAAATCTGTAAACCATGGAGAATTCGATGATGCCACAAAAGAACTGATTCGATCTTTTTTCATTTGAGTACTACGTCAACCTTCACATCGCGCCTGCACTCTTGTTGGGGATACATCTGCATAGAAAGAACTTACTAGTCTCACAAAAGCAAATCAAAGCAATGACTCGAACGTTAGATTGGCAGAAGCAGGGGGAGGCAGTGAAGATGTTGGTTTTGTTTATTTAGAAGACCCAACACTAAGGATTGTCAGACATTGGCACATAGGGACTACACATACATCATATGGATTTTACTGCATAGGGCGTACTCGCAATTATGTGAAAATGCATGTTTCTACTCGAGTACCTTGTTCCCAGAGCCACCAAACTAAATTCTTGCCCAAAGATTGCCCGAGCAAGCAAGGTAAAGCTCCTTCATAAATGAACTAATGATCCAGAGTTAGATGTCATTTACCTAGAGGTCTAATACACCTTTTAATCAACCCATTCAACCTCTAGGAACTTACACAAGAAAGAGTTATCTCAGGGATATTATTGAATTCACTTCTAATCTACCAGGAGAAAGCTGATTAAGGTCACGAACAGAATAAGCATATTATTGCACCATATCAGAAGATTACAACTATGATAGAGGAAAAAGAAAGGAAAAATACACGAGAAACACTTTTGAGGGAATACACGAGAAACACTTTTGAGGGAAAAACATCTCGCCTTGTCCAACTCCACCAATCTAAATGAAGGGTGTATTTTATGGCTTGTTCGCTGCTAAGGAACGCAGGTTGCTCAGGCTAGCAGTTATATAGTTAAGCAGCATATCTCTTGGTGGAAGGCATTCCTTAATCAACGGGACTTCGTTGAAGTTTTGAGCCCATTCATGAAGGGATGGGAACCTCTCAGCATCAATTATCTTCATGCCTCCAGCTTCTTCCAAGACGCCAAGGAAATGCGGGATCCAACCGGCCACGAGATCCAAATAGCCTATCTTCTCTCCACCGAAGAACTTCTTCCCCTCAATCTGCTTCTCGAGATATGCAAAAGACTCTAATGCAGTCTCCACTGCTTTCTCCTTTTCTTGCCCATCTTCCGCACAACAGGCTCCCCAAGCGCCGAAGACACACTGTTCTCAATGACACGGTGGCAAAAAAAAAGCTAGCTTGTCAAGAAGAATTATTTGACTCGATGAGAAAGTAATTCTGCTGTAGCCACAAACATGCACGACATAAAGTCCCGTATCTCTCAAAGATGTGAATTATGTATTCTTTTTTGGTGCCGGAAGAAAATTTGACCTATAGAACCAACAAATCTACAAGGGCCTCTATGGTTAATTTTCTCCATCTATTGAATTTAAGGGTTCGTTCTTTTCAGTGGACTTTCTCAGTTGCTAAGATGATTTCATCCGAAAACCTTTTTCATGGAGTAAACTCATAAGATTGCATTTTCCATTGTCTAAACCAGAAAATCCCGATTACAAAGAGCTTCATCCATATTATATGGTATGGATCCTGCCATTAGTTTGCTGTTCTGGAGCTGGCATTTATACATGTAGTGCATCCAAATACGGAATCTGAAGATTCAAGGCAAGCAAACGTACCACCCCCAACATCACACCTTTACGTTAATATGGTTCTCCTCCCTACAGGGAACTTTTAACCTTTGCTCAGACAAAAGAAATGCAATTCTCAAGCCTAAGAATTTTTTGGCACGGTTTTGTACTTTTGTAGTGAACAATCAATTGAAGTATATAACAGACAGTCGAGCCAATTCAGCAACAAGCTTGAACTCGACTCGAATCATCGGCACAGCAATTCGGATTCAACTCTCACAATCAACTTTGTGGGCAAAAGAGTGAACGTCAATCAACAGAAAACCGTCTGTACAACTAGATTGCATCGGATTGCAAACTATACTTTGAATTTTTCCCAAAAACCACTTAGTAAAACAATTGCTCCATCATAACTCATGCTCATCATGACGTGAACAAACAGCAGACACAGACCCAAAAAAAGAAAAAGACAAAAACTGGGGGAAAAAAGTCAAAGGAGTCACCTTTTCATCAGCAAACTGAGCCCAGAAACGAGCTTGAGCTCTGTCATATGGTTCCTGAGGCAACAACGGGTGAAAATCGCCTCCCTTCCACTTCTCATCGATGTACTCCAGAATCACCTTCGACTCTGCAATCGCGACTCCATCGTCCAAAAGCACCGGGACTTTCTTGTGCACGGGGTTCGACTTCAGAAGCAGTTCGCTCTTCCCCTGCTTAAAGTCCTCGACGATGAGCTCGTACTCGAGGCCCTTCAGTTTCAGAGCCCACTCGATCCTCGTGCAGAACAGGCTCGCGGTGGAGACGATGAGCTTCAACTTAGCCATGATCGGATTTTCTCTTCTTTTTGAGCGGTGCAGTCGAGCCGGGATCCCTCGTATATAAACAAATGCGAGATGGGTTTCTCGAGAATGGCCGCCATGGTTCGTTTAATGCTGCGAAGTTTGAATCTTGGAGCAGGGGAAAGCCGCCGCCCTTGACGAGGAACAGCGAAAGGCAAGGCCAAAAGGAGAAAGAGACTCGGAATTGACGTATAAAAAAGGAGGAGATAATATGCATGTCTCGTTCGACGACAGTTTAAAAAAAAAAAAAAAAAAAAGACAGCTGAATGATAGCCAATCGGGTAAGAAGCAGAACCGGATTTGATTACGCTCCAATTGAAGAATTCATTGTTTTTCATCTGCCAAGTTTGACTAGACCTTGTGGTCGCAGACAAGTTGCCTGGAAGTTACGGTCGTTGACGAGTGAAAGGGAAAGGGACAGCAGAAGATTTATCTTCGCCTATGCGCAATTCGTCTCCCTTCATGAAAAAAAGAAATATGATTTTTCTTTTGTCATTTGATGCTATCAATCTAAATATATCTTTGTCAATGTGCAATTTATCTCAATTAATATTTACGATACACTGATTTCTAGTAATCTTTTTTTCAAAACACATTTTGGACTCTAAAACAACTATACTTCCTCGATATGCAGATTATATATATAATATTAAGTACATAGGTTATCATCATCAGCTAGAGCTGTTTAAACGGGTGGGTCGGGCCGGGTTTGGGTCGGGTCATTAATGGGTCGACTCAAATTGACCCATTAACCCATTTATGACCCATTTATGTCTAATGTAAATTTTTCGATCCATACCCGACCCGACCCATACCTGACTCATACCCGACCCGACCCGACCCGACCCATATTAATAAAATATTTTCATATATAACCAAATTTAGGAAAACTTATTCTTACGTTTTTTTTAAAGATTATATTACTCATCATTAGGCGAGGCTCGCCGGCGTTGGGCGAGCTTGAGCTTGCCCCTCGCCGGATCTGGCGAGGCTCGAGCCTCGCCCAACGCCGGCGAGTTCGAGTCTTGCCAGATCGGCGAGGCTCGCGCCTTGCTGGGCGTCGGCGAGGCCTTCGCCTCACTAGATCCAGCGAGCTTGAGGCTCGCCTAGCCGGTCACTGACCATCGCCGTGCCGGCGATAAGAGGAAAAAAAAGAAAAAAAAAAAAAAAAGAAAAAAGAAAAAATAATTATAATTTCGGTTTTTATAAAAAAAGTTTTTGTAAAGTTAAAGAGAGGAGAGAAAGATGGCGAGATTTTTTGAGTGAAAATAAATGGGTTCATTTTTAATGGATTGATAAAAGGATCATAAACGGATCAGAGAGTTGACCTATTTAAAATCCATATATCTTAGTCTTGACCCATTAATGACCCATTTAACCATAAATGGGTCCATAAATGGGTTGCACAACTCATTTAACACCTCTATCATCAACCCCGCTTGTTGTCATAAATTTTACATGAAATACGAATTTACATACATGTATTTTTTTTATAGTATATAGTTGATTTTCGTTGCTAGTCCTACAAATTGAATAATTTCAGTTGCAGTAGGTAATTCTCCTAAAAAGTCGTGGTGCCACGTTCGAAGATTGAATAATCTCAGTTGCAGTAGGTAATTCTTCTAAAAAGTCGTGGTGCCACGTTCGAAGATCCTCTTTATTCTTCTCTTTGGTTCAGTTTTGACAATATTCACCAGAGTTGGCAACTACTATATCTGGGCCTGAGAAACGCGAGAAATTTATTCTGGGCCCGAGAATCGCTAGTCATATCGCCGTATCCATGGGCCGCTGCCACGGCCCAAACCGGGGAACCGGGCGCTCAGCGAAAAGACGGACGTGCCCACTTCGGACCCCATCATTTGCGACACCGACACTGATTCATAGACGTTGCGTCGCAACAAAGTTAAAATAAATAACTAAAAAAGAAGAAGAAGAGGAAGAGGAGGAAAAAGAAAAGGCATGAAATGACCAAAGAGGACTTCGCCCTCGCAGCTCACGCGCACGCTCCGCCTCTCTCTCTCTCTCTCTCTCTCTCTTTCTATCGAGCAGGAGAGAGGGTCGCTCTACTGAAACCTGAAATTCTTTCTGCAATGGCGTCTCCACGCCGCGGATAAGAGATTCCCTCCCCGACCATGTCCTAAAATAGATCTTTTGCTTCTGGGTTTCTTTGATTTTTGATCTGTCGTGTCCGGTTTTCTTGAGGAAATTTGGAACCTTGAGAAGATCGATCGCGTCAAGTCCATTCATTTTCAACGTACACAATAACAAGAGAGGGAGAGAGGAATTGGGTTCGAGCCGTTTTCCCTTTTTTTTTTTAATAATTTTTCTTTTGGGGTCGTGAAAAAGGAGGAAGAAGATGACTGAAATGGATCTGTCGAAGAAGGTCGCCGATAGGTACCTGAAGCGGGAGGTGCTCGGTGAGGGTACGTATGGCGTCGTCTACAAAGCCATCGACACCAAGGTACGGGAAGCTCTTGGCGTTTGGGGTTTAGGGTTTTTGTGCTTGCCGAGCTGTTGGATGAGATGTAATCTGTTAGCTCTGTTTCTTGTTCGCTTGAGATGTTATTCGTCGTGGAATTGGGGATTAGGTGTGTCGCAGTTCAGGCTGTTTGGAGGCTGCGGAAGAGCAAGAACCTTGGAATGGATGAGGGGGTGACTGCTTTAGAGATGAGGTTCCTTTTACGCCTTTTCCAGCACAAAGGGATTTTCCAGTGTAATGGTGTGAGCTGTGGGATTCTGATGATGGCTATTCGATTGTTAGCTCTGTGAAGAGAGGGCAGCACTCGTCGATCATTTTTCAATATTTTGCCGAGTCTGAAATACTGGCAGCTGTGATCTTCTTGGTGTAGTGATAGTGAACTTCGGCAAATGAAATAGTAATTTGTCAAGGTGTCTGGGTTGGGAATATAGAGGCTGGCAATATTTTAAATTGTGGAAGATGATGGGTAATATGGTGGGTGTGACACGTTGTTGTCTTGACAATGTTGCAGCTAGTTGATCAGTTGCTTTAACAGCTCTTGTTTTGTGACATATTTGATTGGTCATAAAGTGCAATTCCCTAAGGTTGACATGATTGTGAGTCATAGGTTTTTAGATTCTCTTAATACATTGAAGTTCTGACACTACATTCCATTTGTGTTCTTCTGCGGCCTCTTCTCTAGGATGCAGGAGTGAGGAGCATCTTTGGTTGTCTGACATTACATTTCATGACCCCTCCAAATTCAAATAAGATTTGTCCGTGGTGGCGGTTCTCTTTGCAAAATTACGGTGTCAGTCCTGATCCAGTTTGATATGATCCTTTGTTGGTGGTGACTATGAGCCAAGGAGTGTCATGTCATTGAGATACTGACGCCGACACTCCTCTGCCTCCATCTGTCTGGCATGCCGTCATTGACTTTCATTAGGCAACAAATGAGGAGTTATTGCAGAATAAATAGAGCCTTATAAATTGTATGACTTTTTGTCACCTGTTTTTGGACATTTATTGTGGTTGGATTGGTTTCTTGTTCACGCTATGGCAGTCATACTTGAATTTCAGTTCATACTTTGTTATATGCTATTAATTGTCATTTTGGATGACATCGCATGGGCAATAGCATAGGTTTATATGTCTTTGCTGACATTGGATATATCTGGTTCATGCAGACTGGACAAGTTGTTGCAATCAAGAAAATTAGGATTGGGAAGCAAAAAGAAGGGGTGAACTTCACTGCCCTTAGAGAAATAAAGTTGCTTAAAGAGATTAAAGATCCAAACATTATCGAGTTAATTGATGCCTTTCCTCACAAAGGGAACTTGCATCTTGTGTTTGAGTTCATGGAGACTGATCTCGAAGCTGTCATCCGTGATCGTAATATATTTCTTTCACCAGCTGACATAAAATCATACCTTCAGATGACCCTTAAGGGCCTTGTTGTTTGCCATAAAAAATGGGTGTTGCACAGGTATTTGATTTGTTCTTTTTAGAATATAAGCTAGTTTATTAGGTCGTATTTTTTCTGCGAATTTACTCAAGATGTATTTTACTGGCAATTGCAGGGATATGAAGCCTAATAATTTGCTGATAGGACCTAATGGGCAGCTTAAACTTGCAGATTTTGGTTTAGCCCGCATATTTGGCAGTCCAGACCGGAGATTTACACATCAGGTTTGATTCTTTAGTGATCCTCATGTTGTATTGAACAAAAGCATGATACCTGAGGAATCACTTTATAGAGGCAGTTGGCCAAATTACATTATACTTGCAGGTGTAGTTGAACAGAAATAACAGATGTATGCACATCATAATGTCTTTTATAGTGAACCTTGTCTGAGTTATGTTTTTGAGTTAGGACTTTGGCAGTCCTATATGCTCATGTTTGCTGGAGAATGGGCAAGTTCAATCCTCTCTTGAGTATATGAAGTGGTTTTCTATATGTTGTTTTCAGCCAAGACATTTTATTGTGTAAAGAGTTTTTTAGAGTTATAATAGCCTACATATGTCTGTAACATGAGCATTAGATTATCATATAGCCTATATTTACTATATGAGCATTCAGGTTGCGCTTTCATTGATTTTTCTTGATTTTAATGTGACCCTTCTGCTTGCACTTTGCTCTAATGTTCATCTTTCC
Organism: Eucalyptus erythrocorys; assembly: GCA_014182555.1. Taxonomy (NCBI): domain Eukaryota; kingdom Viridiplantae; phylum Streptophyta; class Magnoliopsida; order Myrtales; family Myrtaceae; genus Eucalyptus; species Eucalyptus erythrocorys. Next base: position 31,008,993 of record CM024607.1, on the reverse strand, counting down.
TGGTGTGGTTCATCATTGATCAACTTGTTGACCATTTCTGGCAATGGGTAGCTCATTGTCTTACTCATGCTTAGCAGATAGTGATGATCGGTGATCTTGACATTGAAGTATCTGTTTATGATGTTGCTCCAGTTCATTTTTTATTCACTGCTAGCTACGCTGATTCTACTATATTCTATAAATTAGGTTTTTGCCCGTTGGTATAGAGCACCTGAACTGTTGTTTGGCACCAAGCAATATGGTCCGGCTGTGGATGTGTGGGCTGCAGCTTGCATATTTGCAGAGCTTCTTCTTCGTCGGCCCTTTTTACAGGTAGATATGCGAGGCCACTTCCTTCTTCGTGTATGGATCACTCATGAGTGAGTGCATGACTCAAATTCTTTTTGGCTTAGCTTTGCATGTACCACTTCCTCTGTTGCAATGGGCGGCATTGAAGAAAAATAGAAATCGAAGTAATCCGAACCAAACTATCTAGTTAATTGATATGATTGTTGATTTGGGAGTTAGTTGGTATAATTTTTTATTTGACAAACATTGAACTAATGCGGTTTCATTCTGGCTTAAGTTTTCCTAGACCTGATCAAGAGAAACTTTTTCACTTATATTATGTCTTGTAGGTCTTTCATATTCCACAAAATAGTTTGCAGAATGTTATCTTTCAGACTACAGATATATATATTTTGCAGCAAAGATGAACATTTCTTACTTAGGCTTAGAAAAACTACTTGTTATCTGTAAAAACGATAGAAATCCAACATATGTATAGACAACTCGAATGAATGCAATCTTGAGTTTTGGAGGTTCATTTTTACTAATTTGGTTTGGTCTCTGTTTGGAATTCCTTTAGACCACTATATATGCATCGATTCATTTCTTTCATGCTGAGTTAAACCAAATCGTGGGTATCCTTCATAATAATCCATGGTTATGGAGATTTAAGTGGACCTCAAGAAGGCCTATGATGGATTTTGAATTGGATTTTATTCATGAGACCCTGGTGGAAATTGGGTGTAGTCCATGGTTATGGAGATTTAACTTTTAAGCTATTTGTCCGATGTTTGAAAGTTGGTCCAACTCTAATCTCGGTGCACTCAAGTGCAGTTGGTCAGATGAGAATGGAAATTCTGCCTGATTGTGTGAAATTACTATTTCCTCTGTCTATGCTGGAAGAACTGAAAGCTGGGATTGATTCTTTTAACTTGCTATTTGTTTGTTTATATAGTATGCATGGTGAGTGACATTGTTCTATTGCATGCCTTATTATCTTCGTTGCCTTAGGCTTGTTATCTTTGATAACATTTTGCATCCGGTCTCCCTTTCTTTTGCAGGGTTCTAGTGACATTGATCAACTTGGAAAGATCTTTGCAGCTTTTGGGACTCCAACAGCTTCTCAGTGGCCTGACATGGTGTACCTTCCAGATTATGTGGAATACCAGTACGTCCCAGCACCTCCTCTTCGTTCACTCTTTCCGATGGCAAGTGATGATGCTCTGGACTTGTTAGCCAAAATGTTTACGTATGATCCAAAGAATAGAATTTCTGTACAGCAGGCTCTAGAACACAGGTACGTGAGCTAAACCTCTCCACCCCCTCTCTGTCCTTTGTTTTCTTTCTTTTTACCCCCTTTTTCATGTGGAGTGGTTGATGGGGAGTCCCAGGTCATAACTCTGACAACGCACTACCTATTCACCTTGTGTCCCATTGGCACCTGCTGCTCCAGATTGTCTACCAACGGCGACCCTTCACTATTTATTCTTCCTTGTTTTCCTTCTGTATAGGTACTTCTCATCAGCTCCTCTGCCTACCATTCCTGATAAGCTACCTCGACCTGCTCCAAAGCGGGAATCACTTAATTCTAAAACATCAGACTTTAATCCCCCCGAGGGTCCCACTGTGTTATCACCTCCAAGAAAGTCCAGGAGGGTGATGCCAGAACGAGAAGGGTTTGAAGGGAATGCGCATCAGAATGATAAATTTGATGATCATGTCGGTGAAGTTAGAACTGGTCCTGGAGAGCATACAAGCAGAAATGAGCAGGTTCCTATGTCACTAGATTTTTCCATATTTGGTGCCAGACCTCCAAATAGACCAACAATCAACAGGTAAAACAGTGCATTTTTACTTGGTCACCTTGCAATAGTGATGAAACTTCCTAATTTGCTTGGGCCAAAATGTTTCAAATGTGAACTAATACCTCTCTGTATTTGCGGCTAATAATCTGACTTCATGCCTTTTGCGCATAGATTGTTGAGGCTATTTGATCGTGGACGTTAACACGACACTGACCTGTGAAGGAAATTTACCTTGCATATCAACATATCCTAGCTTTCCTTTTGGGCCAAATGGGAATTTACTTGCTCACGAGGCTTTAGACATGATTTATGTCTCTAAATTTGTTGAAACAAATGGAATTGTCAAGACTAAGTCGGATACATACCTCATATACAACCTGTTACATGAATATCATGCTACTGGAGAAGTTGACAGAGTACGTGTTTAAAAACAACTTTCTTACATGAAATTTCATTTACTTGCAAGTTTTGTAAGAAGGCCTAATATTCGAGGCCTATATTTTTTAGCTGCATATAATTTAGTTGGGCATCAACTAATTGTCTTTTTTCAGACATGGAAGGGCATACTTATGTCTATGGTATTTAAATGTGGAAACTCCAATATCATTAAATTTAGTGATGCAGTATTAAAAATTTGTGTTTATTGATGGAGGATTCTGTCTCTCTTTTTTGGCAGCGCTGACCGGACCCATCTGAAAAGGAAGCTAGATCTCGAATTCCAGCATCCAGAATGAAACTTCATTACTTTGCATGACTCTCATAAGTTGAGTTCTGCACATGCATTAATGAGGTTTGCAGTTACTCCCTCAAGGTAATTTGAGTACCAGAAAGTTCTCATTGTTTGGTGCGGAAATTTGCTTGCCTTTCGCATATATCATGAGGCTGAAGAAGGCGCTACTTTGGTTGAATTTGGAGTCATTTATCTTGGCTTGAAGTTGGGGAGGGAATAATTATATGAAAAGGAGGGGAAAGTGAAAGGTAACATCCTCCTTTCTACTTGACAGAGAACTTGTACACAAGGTCATGGAAGGCCGACATTTTTGGAGGCATATTTTTCTAATTTTATTCCTAGCTGATGCTTTTGAGTGGTTTACTTGCAACTCTAATTAATTGTGCCCGGTTCTAATTCTATAATCAGTGTTCTTTTGGTTGCTTTGGATGGAGGATTAAGACTGGAGAATGTTGTAGGCCCGTCAATCCTGTTTATTGTATGTATACTGTAGAGAAGCTATCACATGAATACTCTTTGGATTGTTTATTTAAATGGGCTTGATTATGCAATTTTGGATCATTGATGTCGAAGTTTCATAATCTATTATTTGGCAAACGCTTAAAATGATCTTGTTATCTTCCAATTATATATCTTTTGAGGCTCTGTTTTGGTTTCTGACTCTCTGCCCTGTGCATAGATAGAGACTTCACGAATGCCGCTTTTATATACACAAAATTCTGATATTGAGTGCATATCAAAGGAAAATGACTTACTCGCAGCAGAAGATCAGTTGATATGAGGGAGTGGTAAATTCTTTTGGAAAGAAAATTTTGCTAAATAAGCATATGGACATGCCATTCGTGTCTCCAACTTAGCTAGTACAACGGTGCTTGCTTAGCCTGTTTGATGTTAAGGATTAAGATAGCTTTAGAAAGAGATTAAGGCTGCTCAAATTACTCAATTCAAGAATTCAATGAGCAAGCACCAACATCCGAATCAGAATCAAAATCGATGATTATCAGATGGTAGAAAGTAACTATTACAGACAGGAGACAGCTCTTTCATAATGGCATCAGACTACTACTCTAACTACTTGTCATTGAACTGCACCCTCCCACGATACCATGAGGACGGCTTTAACCATGACGTATTTCTCTTGGCTTTCTCAACATTCGCATATTCCGAGTTTTTCCGGGAAAAACTACCGAAATAGATTTTTCCTTTCAGGGTTTTTTCCGCTCTATGACACTGTATCTGTGGGGATGGCGGAGTCGTGCACTCTCTCAGCAGCCTTCTTTGCCTGCAAAAGCAGAAAATGTGGATCATGGTAAATGTCCAGTATGAATAAAGTAGGTGATTTCTTCTCTATTCATGTGAAGGATCTAACCTCTTGGTCCCAGTTCGTACGGAGAAAGATGCAGAAAAGACAGATCACTTGCACGACTAGCGCGCAGATAATTCCTAGCCAGAGACCCTGCGAAAGAGAGTTTCCAAAAGTTATTTTCTCCGCTAGCTTGCTCGTTTCAACGTTAAACTAGAGAGCAGGGAAAGCACAAAACCCAAAAGTATTACCTTCCCACCAACATGAAGAACGAAACCTAGCAGTATTGCACATGGAATGCCAATTAAGTAATAAGACCCCAGATTGACAAAGGCACCAATCTTTTGCCAACCACATCCTCTAGCAGTTCCTGAAGAAGAGCAAAACACAAATAGCTATCACTATTCTGGAGCATGAGCTATGATTTTATGGCATCTAGGAGGAACAGAACTGGATCAAAAACACGCAAATCACGTAAAACAACAAAGCATGGTCAAGAGGCTAGGCCAGTTTGCTGTGAGAGAGGCCACCTGAAAGGACGCACTGGAGCCCATCCAAGAAGTTTGAAGCCGCTAGAATCGGCATCATGACAGCTACATACTCGACCACTTCTGTCTCGTCGCTGTAACAATAGCCCCATACATTGCGTATCGAGATCAAAACTATTCCGACCAGAATTCCTTCGGTTACGCCCATGAAGAGGACCACGTACACCGCTAAACGCGCAGCCCAAGGCTTCCCAGCCCCTAGTTCATTTGAGACGCGAGTGCTGGATAGATTGACCAGGGAACTTGTGAAACTCCATTGACTCACCAGTGTGGTCTTGAGAAGATGATTGATATGCATATGAACATGTTATGCAGAAATAAAATAGACATATCGACCATTTGAGATGCTACTCGATTTACCGAGCTGATTCTCCGCAAAGTAGCAATGTGGCGGTCTTAAAATCATGACCATGTACTAAGGTTGGCATGCTTACCTCACAGCCCCGCTGAGTCCGAAGGGGATCATCCATACTGTTGCGGCAGTGTTGAGACTGAGAATGTAAACATTAGGAGGTCATATACATACATCGAACCAAAGTGTGCATCGTTTAAAAAAAAAAAAAGTGCCTTGTTCAAAACTATTTCATGAAAGAATAACGCCAAACTCGATATTAACCTGATAGAAAGCACCGAAGTTTCCAATGTCGGATCCGGGAGAAGTCCGGAGAGGAGCACCATCATCTCGAATGACCACATTTCCAAGCTATGGCAATGAAAAAGGTTGCCATGAGCAAAAGGCATGTCATCCGCTTTTCACAATGGTGAAAGAGATAAAGGGTTCGAGACGCTTTTACCAGACCATTACTGCGGAAGGGATGGCAAGTCTAAGGAACGCCAAGATATTGTGAAAGGCTTCCTTGGAAAACCCAGTCCAAGTCTTGGAGCACGAAGAAGAGAACTTCACATAAATCGCCAACAGCAACACATTCATCCAATAGGATATCGAATTTGCCAAGGCCGCTCCTCTGCTTCCAAGGCTGGTTTTCATGACCAAAACCCAGCAGAAGAGGATGTGCAGTAGGGTAGCTATTCCCGAGCTAAGCATCATAGGGAAGACGACGTTCTGAGTCTGCAAGAACTTGACGAGGCATTGAAGAATGCCATAAGCAAAGAGGGACGGGATCATGTAACGGGCATACGTTCCTGCTTCCTCTGCTATGTCTGCTTGTTGGCCGACCGCTTCTAGTATGATTCTCGTATTTGCCCAGATGCAAGCGAGAGGTATGCTCACCAGTAGAAGGATGAATATAGCTCTCTGCATGTGAATACCGAGCATATGAAATTGCCTCGCCCCGTATGATTGACCGCAGAACGTATCCAATGCGCTGGCCATCCCCATCTGGTTAAAGAGATTTGACAGAAGAAAAAATCAAAACTTCGCATCAGAGACTGTCCGATAGTCTTTAAGTTTAGTAACTATTGTTTAAAGTGGCTCAATTTGAGGTAGAACTATGTTTCAACTCCTGTATCAATAGCATCTCCAGTGCAGCACTGACAAATATGGCTAGCCTAGCCAAAACACGGGCCATTTTTGGCACCAATTCTATTCTCTTCCAGCTAAATAGTAATCGAGACAAGCATAATTTCATCATTTTCATACTTTATTGCCCCTCTAAAGTGAGTAAATCTCAAACAAAATGGGTTAATCTAGTACTTATGAAAAACTGTGGTGAATTTGGGCAACAGATACAGGGCTAAAAAGGTCAACTTTTATCAACTCTGCAAAAAGGAAATGAAGAAACTGATGGTGACAAGAACATCCATTACAAACACGTAGCATTTGTCTTAGCTTTAAGATACGAAAATGGATATATGAGAACATCAACTATGCAAAACCCGAAATGCAATGTTTTTGTTAAAGAATTTAATTTGAAGTAAGAGCACGACTGATATGGCAATCTCTCAGGCTCACCAGTAAGCTAAAACCAGTGACGGTGGCGAAGGAGGTGGCCATGGAAGCGCCGGAGAGAGGCAGCTCGCCAAGATGACCCACGAACATGAGAGAGATCATCTGCAAACTGTAGAGCAACAAGCTCACCGATATGAGCGGACCAGCAAGCCACAGCTGCTTCTTTATCTCCGCAAGAGCCTCCCTCCTCCACCCGGCACCCTTATCTATCTCTCCTTCATTCGATGCTAACAATCTCACGACACCATCTTCACAGCACGACTCTATCAATGGTGAGCTCAGGCTCGTCTCCTGTCCTTCTCTCTCCATGGCCGCCTCACAGAGAGGGAGAGAGAACGCAGGAACTTGCGAGGCTGTGGGGGTATATTTAAAGGGCAGTGTCTTCCTGAAAAGGATTGCAACAAAAAGTCTTTCGTCTTGGTGGAGGGAAATGACGATGTTGTTTCTTGCATGGACCCGAGTGTGGCAGCCATGGATTCACTCATTCGGCAGCAGATTATAGTGGAATTTAAGCCTTTGGATTAGGAGGTCAAGTGGCGAAGTAGTTGGATTCAGGAAAAGCCAAGCAAAACAAGACAAAACAGAAACATGTGATCATCAGTCTCTCCTGGTCGTATTCTTACCCATACTAAGGCTGCGCAAGGCAACATTTCTTGGCCGGAGAACAATTTTTTTTTCAGAAATAGTTCTTTTTTATTTCTATTCTGGGGAACAATTTCTGTGTAAAAAAACCCGTTTGGTAACTACACAAAATTTTTACTCTAGAAATAGAAAAAGAATAGAAATGTGTTTAGTAAAAAATAGTTTCTTTTTTATATTTTTTTATTTTTTTTATTTTTGCCGATCGACCACGGCCGCCGCCAAACGTCGTCGCCACATGTTGCTGCCGGCCGACTATCACTGCCGATCGCTACCGGCAGTCGGCCGGTGGCGACGTGCGGCGGCATCCGACGGCGCGGCGGTGTCGGCGGCGGCCACGAGCGGTGGCGGCGGCCGACGACGACCAACGGTGGGGGCGGCCGGCGACGAAAAAATTCACTTATTTCTTAAACTTGTTCTCGGAAACAAGAAGCAACTTTTTTTTTTTTTATTCTCATTTCTATTCCAAAACCATTCCTGGCTAACTTTTTTTGTTCCTGAACAAAAATATAACTTGCCGTTCTGTTAAACGGGTTTCTATTCTTTTTTTTGTTCCCTAAACAAAAGAATAGAAACTTCTTGGCCAGGGAAGGTTGCCATGCAGCACCTAAATGGTCCATCCATGTCTTCTCACTGGCGAATGTGAAGGAGTAAACTAGTCATATGTGTTTGTAACTTGATATATTCAAACACAATTCATTGTCGCGAATCACCCCTTTTATCCTGTCCATGTGAATCAAATTTGGTTTATACTTCAGCTGGACTTCAACATAAAACCAATGAACCTCTCCATCATAACAAGGAATAAAAATATTTATGTCATCCCAAAATTATTAATTGTATAATCGTGTCATTAGGTGTGATTATTTGATGAATAGATGACTTGTGTATTATTATTATCTTTTCAAACTAAAATTTTGTAATATACGTGGATGGACAAGTAGTGCATGCTAAAACTGTATGAATATTTGATCTTTATAATCAACTAATAACCTCTAAGAATGCATGCAAATCAGCTTTCCAAGTGTACCGGGTGAAGCTCTACTTACAAAGCGACAGACATTGCCTATATGTTATTGAGTGGAAGAAATCATGGTTTGCACGTCATAGGTATGACTTAAACCCGACTTATTAACAAAATATATTACCTATTACCTAATTTTTTTGGCCGATACAGTTCCACTACCAACATGTGTCTCTTAAAATTATCAAGAGGCAAGAAAATACGTTTTGACTGACTGTTCCAGTTGCCAAAGGGGATCCACATTTTCACTTTCCATAAAGCAAGGGCAGAATTTTAAATGGATCATGGCCCCGCCAGTCGACCTATACTTTCAGCGATCTTGTTCGGATGACGTATCATTACCATTATTCCGATCTAATCACCCCATTTGATTAATGTTGCATTGCATTGGCCTTAGTCACTAAAACATCATTGCTTGGATAGGATTGAATTTCCATGATTAATTTGCATTATATCAGCTTTTAGTCCCCAAAACATCATTGCTTGAATTGAATTATCGCGTTTGTATTCCTATTCAATTGATGAAATTGATTATGTTCTTTCAAAATTTGATTCTCAATTCTATTAATAGAATATTAACGTGTATTCTTATGTTAATGGAGAATTTCTTAAAGCCATAACTACACAAGAACTTAATCATTCACAATTTCTTTTGTATGGAAGAATTCACCAACACACAAGGAAAAACGAAATGCTTTTGCATCTTCTTTTTATAATCTAGAAGCACGTGTGAAAAACCCTATTGGAAAGTTTGTCAAACACCTTACAGCCCTTGTGAACCGATGAAGTCTTAACCTCAAATCCAAGTGAACAACCATTATTGAAAGTAGTTTGCGCACTTCGTGGGATTTGAACGGGAGAACTCCAACTCCCGAATATAAATTCTTAACATAAAATAAAAAGCACACATGCAAATACAAGGAAATCGGAATACTCAACCTATTTGTTTGTGAGAACTCAAATTGTCATTTGGATTGATACCGAAGACCATTTAATCCAAACTTGTAAATCATGTAAAAGGTCGTCATTCGGTCAAATATATAGGGCTTCATAAAGGAAAAATTACAAAACACGTTGTATCTAGTACTACATATGTACCAAGGCTTCATATTTTTCAAATTGAGAACCACGCCAATTTCAATGGACTTCACACCTAATTTATCAAATCTTCAGCAAGGTCTTGGTCTTACTTAGTCTGTCGAGATAAGAAATATTAAAGATATAAAGAATTGCTGCGCCTTTTCCAATTGCACGCCGGCTCGACAGAGACGCGGCGTCTTATCTGTCTGGATGCAACGCTTTAGGACAAAGATCCCCGACCACAACTTTTGGGCCAGCAATTCTTAATTCATTGTATCGTGGAATTTTCCAATTTTTGCTTGGAGGACAAGGTTGGAATTGTCGCCAAATCGTTTGTTTATTCCCATTCATTTGATTCCCGCAGCCATCGGTCAGTCAAAGATGGCGAGCACAGCCAAATTAGGATTTATAAATGCCTCTCTTCCTCGCCCTTACTTACATGTAGGACAAATCTTCTGCATCGAAATTCAAATCAATTACTATTAATAACAGGAGCAATGACTAACTCTCTGATTATCTAGAAAGATCTTACTTGTAATTGCGTTTATGTCCCCGACATGTCAGATGATACATCTCCTAGAAATTGAATGGCCAATAAGATATGGAAAATGAAATCAACATGAATCTCTCTTTTTAAATAAAAAAATATTTGTTCGAGAATTAAGGCCCCCAGGGGAAACATAAGATATCTTTTTGGGGATAATTCTGCTTGAAAAAAATTATCTTTGTCTCCCGTCAAATCCCAATTCAAGTCTAAGCATCATGGAAACTCCACTATAACTTAAAAGCAATTTACGTAGAATTTGGTTGAAAAATATAGAAAGAAATAAAGGACAAAACTGGAGACGTGGGACCATCCCCTTCCGATCCTATCCCAAGAAGCAGACCGCTTCTGTTTGAGGGAAGACCCGTCGAGCCAATTCACGATTGTGACCGCTTGGGAAGCCATCGGACGGAGGCGGACCATAGTCTACTGGCATGCTTTTATTTGGAACAATGCAATTACGTCAAGGTATCGACTTAACATTTGGCTTATTGCCAGACGTAGATTTCCGACCCAAGCTCTATTCTTGGCCTATGGTAGAATTGATAGGGGGTCTTGCACTTTTTGTAAAGCTATGCTTGATTCCATAAATCATCTATTTTTTTATTGTTCTGTTACGGCTGATATTGCTTTCTTTTGGGCGGCTAGATGCAATTTGCCTTGACGCAATAGATCTTGGGGAGAAAACCTTCGATGGGCCACTTCCTTCTTGATGGGCAAGGACTTCTTTAAATGCATAGCATCCTATTTAGGGATCAACCCCTCACCGTCCCAGCGATGAAGAATCATATGTTTATGATGGTGAGAGATAGGGCTAGTACCTTCAGGAATGTGGTTGACAACTTCAGGAACAAAAGGTTGCAAAAGAGTTGGGGTATTGATCCCATTATCTTCACGGGGGGTCTATGATCGGCCTTTTGGTGGAAGTTGGAGGGGTGTTTCTCCTCCTTGCCGAGGTGATTGTGTCTAGCCAGTTGTTTTCTCCTGTCATGTTTGCTGTTGTGGTTGTGTTTCGTCCTTGTATTTGGACATCACGGTTGCGGATTTTTTACGTCATGGTATCCTTTCACTTCTAATGATCTCTTATCTTGAGTGCAAATTTTTGGTACTGTGATCTTTTATACATTTGGCATTTCCTCTATTTTTATATTACCTTTACCAAAAAATAAATAAAAATAAAATAAAGGACAAAACTCATCGTGAAGAATGAACTTGATGTTTCACTATTAAGTTTACTTACTACAAGACAATTTTTCTTTTCCCTTTTGGGGGTTTAGAAATCCAATTTTTGGTCTATGTTATATTTGTATTATTATTATTATTATTTTTCCCCCGGGAAGGCGGGGGGGGGACACGCTATGCCTATACTTTTGGTCTGTACTACAGTGGCCCTTTCTGCATAAAGTCCGACTTTTTTTTTTTTTTTTTGTTCCGGCTAAATCCCACTACTTTGGCCCATAACGTGGACTGACCCAACCCAACATAAACAGATGTACCTCAACCTCAATCATTCTAATTTCGATATTAACATCTAATCTGGGTGGGCCGTTGACATATGATCTGGGTTAATATTAATTGGACTGACATCACGAATCATGATTTGGGCGCTTGATATGAGATCTCAGTGCAATTTTCTTTTCAAGCGGCGAAGGTGATCACTGGGCGGGCTTGGCCCTGGACTCAAGATCGAGAGACTCTAGAGTCTCCGTCTTAAAATAATTATATACAAATCATCAAGTAGGAGCAGACCTAATTATACCTGCCCAATTGCCTTTCAGGCACATTTGACTCAAGCACTCACGTGGGCCGCTTAGGCCCTGTTTGGCAACCTTCCCTATAGTACCAGATTCTGATTTTTTATTTTCAGAATCAGTTTGGGACGAGAATCGTGTTTGGTAAAATTTTTGTTCCCGGGACAAATACGTTCCCGGAATCAGTTTGGGACGAGATTTAAGAATAAAAAAAAAGTTGATTCTGCGTCCGAGAATCAAAAAAAGAATCAACACGTTAAAACTCTCTTTTTCCCTTCCAACATCCCGCGACCACCGCCCGCCGCCGTCCGCCGGCCGCCGGTCCGGCGAGCTCGCCGGAGGCGATCCTAGCCTCGCCGGTGGCCAGGCGGGCCTCGTCAAGCCCCGGCGAGGCTTGAGGTGAGCCCCATCGGTGGCCGGGTGAGCCTCGCCCGGCCCGGCGAGGCCCACTGTCCCACCGGCGAGGCTCGGCCTCACCGGATCCGGCGAGGCCGAGCCTCGCCGGGCCGGGCGAGCCTCGCCCGGCCTAGGCCGGCCGGGCTCGGCGACGAGGGCGGCCGGGCTCGGCCGACGAGGGCCGGCCTCGGCGAGGGCCGGCGACACTCCGGTGAGTTCGCCGGCCGGAAGAAGAAGAAGAGTAATAGGAGAAAAGGGGAAAAAAAAAAAAAAAAAAAAAAAAGGAAAAAAAGTAAAAAAATATTTAAAAATTAAAAAAAATTAATTTGGAACAGAATCAATCTACACATTATCAAACGCAATTCTATTCCGAATCGAAATTTTGAACAATTACCAAACACGTTTTTACTCGAATCGGTTAGGGAACAGAATCAAAAATAATCAATTATTGTCGAAATCGGTTCCGGGAACGGAATCGTTGCCAAACGCGCCCTAAGGCCCCGTTTGGCAACCTTCCCTACAGATGCCCAGTTCGATTTTTGTTCTCGGGAATCGGTTTGGGACGAGAATCGTGTTTGGTAAAATTTTTGTTCCCGAGACAAATACGTTCCGGAATCGAGTTTGGGACGAGATTTAAGAATCAAAAAAAAGTTGATTCTACGTCCGAGAATCAAAAAAAGAATCAACACGTTAAAACTCTTTTATTCCCTTCGGCATCCCGCGACCACCGCCCGCCGCCGTCCGCCACCGCCGCCGTCGGCCGCCGGTCGTCGGCCGCCACTCGCGAGCTCGCCGAGGCTCGCCGGCCGGGCGAGGTCGGCGAGCTCGCCGGGCAGCCGAGCCCGCCACCGGCGGGGCTCGCCTAGCCCGTCGGTGGCCGGGCGAGCCTCGCCCGGCCTCGGCGAGGCCCGCCCGTCCACCGGCGAGGCCGAGCCTCGCCCGGCCAGCCGGCCGGCCGCCCGGCTCGGCCGACGAGGGCCGACGCAACGCTCCGATGAGGTCGTCGGCGGAAGAAGAAGAAGAGTAATAGGAGAAAAGGGGAAAAAAAAAAGGAAAAAGGAAAAAAAGAAAAGAAAAAAAGTAAAAAAATTATTTAAAAATTAAAAAAATTAATTTGAAACAGAATCAATCTACACATTATCAAACGCAATTCTATTCCGAATCGAAATTTTGAACAGTTACCAAACACATTTTTTTACTCGGAATCAATTCCCGAACGAAATAAAAAATAATCAATTCTTGTCGAAATCGGTTCTAGGAACAGAATCGTTGCCAAACGCGCCCTTAAAGTACGTTTAATAATCATTTTATTCTCGAGAATAATTTATCTTGAGAAATGATTTTTTTATTGAAGACATTTGATAATTATCCAAAATTTATATTCCTTGGATATAAATGCATTCAAGTAAAATCTTAAATTCTTTTGTGAATTAAATTTTTTGAGATTTTTAATAATTTTATTATATATTTTTTCTTTTTCTCTTTCCTTTTCCATCCCTTCTCTTCTTCTTCTCTAACTAGTTGTCGACCATGGCAATGGTTGGCCACTAGTTTGGGCGAGGTCCATCAGCCTCGCTAAAGCCTGCCTCGACCTCACCTTGGTCTAGCAAGGCTGAGTCTCACGGCGGTTGGCAACAAGGCCTAGCAAGGTCGAGCCTCGCTGATGGCCAGACGAGCCCACCCTAGCTTGGCAAGGCTTCAGCAAGCTTGTCGAATCTCACCTAACTGATCGCTAGCCATCGCATGGCCAACAACTAGCAATAAGGAAAAAGAAAAAAAAAACAAAGAAAAAAGGAAGAAGAAGAAGAAGAAGAAAAAGAAATTTTGGCTTGATTCAGGAATTATTTTCAAGAACAAAGAAACAACTTTTTTTTTCACTTTTTGATTTTGTTTCATATCTATTCTTGAAAATAGAAAAGTACTTTTTTTTATTCTAAGAAATAAAAGAATAGAATCAGTTGTTAATCGGCCAATAAACAAACAATCCTTGATCAAGTCTAATATATAGCATTCGTCGTTGATAAGGGCTTGTCGACAGAATGCACGGCGCTGTTGCAGCATTTCCCTAATCTGCAGGTTCGACACTGCAGAAGAGGAGCCAACACTGTTGATGACTGGGCCGCCAAAGCCCATTGGGGCCTCTTTACTTCCACCGAACTGGGCTGTATCTCCTGCTCTTCAGCTTCTTGATCTCCTTTGCTCGGATATTATGTCGAACGGTTGCTGTTCTTTTTTTTTTGGTAATATTACTTCCGTTTTTAAGACCCAAAAAAAAAAAAAAAAAAAACAGCGACTTGATCGTCGATATATTCTCATAAAAGAACGATCCTAAAGATACTAATACTCACTACACGTTCGGCATTGCAAGCGATATAAATATTAGTATATATTATATTCCCTAAACCAAGTACTTTTTCAGTCAACCATAGATTATTCGTCATTAACTCACTTTCTCATCGTCATTAGCAGCACACTTAATTTAAATTAAAGCCCACGGTCGGTGTTCACAAAGTCGAGCCATGCATTGCACAACCACTGCGAAATTCATAGGAGAAAAGCGCTGCATTTCAGCAAATTTAGTTGGGTTGGTCTGGTCGATCTTTTGACTCGAAATGAAGCTGCCGATTCCTCATCGTGAACCACTCCTCTGACTATAAGTTACTTACTAACTACGACATTGACCTGGTAGATCGCCCTAAGTTTACCTTCCCTCATTTCTGTCAATACTTAATTAAAAAGAAAATTACTCCTATCGGTGTTAAACCTAATGTTTGAAGGTAGTCCAACCATAAACTAATTAAATTTGCTAACTGAATCTTGAACTTTTGCACGGAATTCTAATATAGTGATTTCAATCAATTTTCACTGGAAGTCGCCGACATGGGAGTCCAATCCTAGCTGGCCAGTCCACGAACAAGGCATAGAACCACTTCAACATAAAAATTGATCGGAATAACTATATCGACATTTCATGCACATGTTTATGACTCAATATAGCAAAAATAAAAAAATTTAGGACTAAATTAATATCCGTACAATAAATTTTATAATTGATCATTTCCTCCATAGCTAAACTATCAAAATTTCTATTAATTTTTACGAGACTTGAATCCGTGCATTCTTAATTCCATGCGAAGGGCAAGGTCTTGTGCAATGGTAAGAGACAATGACGTAAAATTCTAGTGAGTAGGTGCTCTCGGAATGTTTCTTCTACATACATCATATGAAAAGATCAAATAATAACGTTAAATATTCGGATTGCTTACGACAATTTCCCCGAAAATAGGTCGACGATCGGGTGCTCCAGCTGTAAGTGGATGCGAGTCGATCGTTGATTATTCGAGAGACTGTCGGCAAGAAGAATTTTGCCTCTACGTGAGCATGATCCTGATCTCTCTATTTAATATGACCAAAGGTTTCTCCAAATCATTCATTCCCACGCTCGATGTGACGAATGCAAATTTTATTATTATAACCCCGGAGGTTCTCAAATAAACGTGGACGTACTTATTTAGATCATAGTGCTTTTTTTTTTTTTTTTTTTTTGCTGGATTTATTTTAATTTACTTCGAGCGAGGGTTCCATTTCTATGTCTTGGATCTTACCATTTTTTATTGAGGCGACCTCAGCATGATCAGGGCACCATGAAGTCTCAATGTTGCTTATACAACGATTGGAAAACATGCATAACATTTCCATGACCTAAACTTTCGCATTTCCGACATGTGAGTTCGAAGAAGAATAGTGAGCTTATATACTTTCTCTGCCAATCAAAGAGAGAGTGCTCTTCTCACTAGCATATGGGTGACTATGCACCTATGATAACAAGCTCTTGCCCCATCTTGAGGCCTAGATTCCGGCGGTCCCGGACTCACGGATTCGGCATCATGAGACGACCAGCGGTAACCGTCGGTTCCGGCTGAAAATTATGCCGCGGGAGTGAAATTCCTATGGCAACATTTGCGGGATTCTAGCCATTTTTTACAATCCTTTTCGACCGTTCGTCGTACATACACGATACCATTTTTGGAACTTACATTAAATACGACGCTGAAAATGCCAAAAAAAAAAAAAAAAGAGAGAGAGAGAGAGATAATTCAATGTCATGTTGCCGGTGCCTCATTTGATTATATTTTTCTAAAGACATAACAACACATACGTTCAAAGAGAATCAGCCGCACGTCGCTTAATTTAATCCCGAATTTTCACGTATAAAAACCCCACTAACCAACCTCTCTTAATTTTTTCTTAATCGCTACTGTCTCTTCCGTATAATTCGACACGTTTCTTCCTTGGAGCTTCTCAACCATTTTCAATTCCTCCATTAGGAATCTCTCTAATCCAAATCATTACATTACCAAAACCCTTAAACATACATATTTGTGACAAATTTATCCTCCATTGATTTTCGTTAAATTGGATTACTAACATGAAAAATCATAAATCGGTATATTTGTGATAAACGGAGGGTAAAACTCCAAATTGATACACCATGTCATCTAATTCAGTAACTTGATAGTAAAAGTTAACGTAAACTAAATTATTATAAATTTGTTATAGGCGTATCGGTCTGGATTTTTTTATGATCAAAAAATTAGTTTGGATAAATTTATCACATGTGTATAAATTTAAGATTTTTCGTTTTATGAGCTTTTTTTTCAAAAAAAATGATATATCCTAATTTTAACGACATTAACCCCAAATTTGCGACAGATAGAACTAACCCGAGGGATTGATCATATGTTTAAGTCTCTAAGTAACGCCCATGTGATGAGCATTACTTACTTCTAACAACCAGTGCTTTGACTTCTCAGTTAGCACCTTCCCTACGTGCATGACACGATAGAAGCCGGAGATTAAGGAGGATCGATTGATCATATATACATTGATTAACCCCACCGCCTCGTCGGTCATGCCCGATCCAAATTAAGAATTGCCATATATAATTATGGAATATAGTCAAAAAGAAAATGAAACAGATGGGAATTGCAAAGAATGTTTTGATGCAAACATCTTCGCCCACGTAAATAAATAGAATTTCATGTTTGGCTATCATAATTCTTCATTTACGGGCGGAGGACACATATGTCGTTTATGTTGCATAGTCTTTTAAATTGGCATTTACGACCCAATCGGCCGGACACTGGAAAAAAAGAAATACGAAAGTCAATCAAGTTAGATTGATGACAAGATTTTTAGATCTCCTTATGGCAATGTATCTCAGGAACGATGGGGAAAAGAGAAAATCCGTGGCCACCTCGCGTTTTATATATTCCAACACTATTGCTAATATATATTGGTGGATATTCATTTTTAGGGGCAAAACAAGTTTTTGTTTTTAGCAAAATGAGTTCTCAATATACATATATATATATAGCACTTTGCAATATAGTTCGTGGCACCCTAACAAGTAAAGTAATATAAAATCGAAAGTAACCATTCAAAGCTCATTTTTTGCACTTAAAGCTATACTTTTTTTCAGGAATGAATTCACAAAATCAAAAGGGTTTAAGTAAAATTGGCACCTACCATTGACTTTTCCAACATGCATTATTGAGTGAAAATGGCCCTCCAACAAACCCTAATTTTTCTTTTCCTTGATTAGTTATCGCCCTTTCCTTGCAGACAAGGCAAACCTGAAAAGAGCATAATTAGTTTGAACAGCAGCCCACGTACTGGTCCGGTTCTTGAGAAGAATCCAAGAATTTTTATTTTTTAAAAATCATGATTATTAGCATTTCCTACTCCGATGACTAAATGAAATCAATGATTTCCCCCCCGCTAGCTAAACCCCAAAAAGATTTATGGTTCACACGTCGTACTCCCAACCTCTCTCTACCCCCTTGTCTGGATTTGCACTGTCCCAATTAGCAAACCGCCATCTAGCCCCTCTCAGCTAAAGCTCCTTAGTCTTTAATTAATTAGCAATTATGTGTGTCGGGAAAAGTGAAAATCGAACTCGAAAAAGATCGGTAATTGAATTCAGGATGCAAGATGATCGAAATTTCAAGTTTGATTCTCCGAATCGGGAGCATTGATCATGGATGAGCTTGATCACGATTCGACCCAATCGGTCCAGCTCATTAATGAGTCGAAATGTGATTGATCGATTGCTTTAGTCAAATTATCCATTTCTCACCCCCTCTCTCTCATTGTTTACTAGAAGTCCGGGAGGAAATAGTCACAAAAGCATGCAATCGCCAAGGAAAGAGGTTCAACGTGAATGGAGGCAAACTTTTGACACGCGCTCGACCAAAAAGGGCACATAATTTCCAATCGAATAATGAATGATTCATCTAGATCTTAAGATGCCATCACATGAGAAGACCGAAAGAAGAGCGTGACGCATGTTATGAATATCCAACTCAAAAGTTTCGAATCTCCCAACATGTTGTTGCGGCCTTACAGAAGTAACCATGCTCCATAAGAGAATCCCTACTCCTACCTTATGTAGCAGTGGTTGTTAACAGGGAGAGGGAGACTATATTTATGCATGTCTAATGTCTATCGTCTGGATTTGGTGGTGAGCCATGTGAGTAGTCACATCCATTTTGGACTACAAGTCATCGCCCATGGGTCATGATCAAGTAGTGTCAATATTTTACAACTCCCATACGATTTTTCAGGACATCCAACGTTTGACTCACTGTCAAATTCTCTCTGTAAATCTCATTTTAAGTATAATTAACAACGTAGCAGCCACCCCCACATGCTGGCCCTCCTTTCATCAACTTCTCAAACTTTCATGCAAGGCGAAAGGTTAAAAAAACTCGCACGAGCCAATCATTGAAAGAGTTTTTTCTGTCTCAGCAGTCAACCACCTATTCCCCCAAAGAGTCCATTTCAGATACCTTTGTATTCTTTCTGTTTCATAGATGATTTGGAAAAAGATAACATCAATTACCCCCGAGCTAAGGACAACGTGAGGAGCAATAATTCGTCGAGAGAAATTGTATTTTCAACTCCCCAACTTATGTCCCATGTCATGCAAATTGGCATTTTAAGGCCTGCCTACAGAATTTGAAAATGCAGAGAGAAGAACTGGGGGGTCTCCTGGAAGAGGGTTCTTGAACTTCATATGCATCGTCACCATTGATCGGGCTTCCTTCGAGACCTCTCTGAGAGCTAGATTTTCGGTGAAATTCTCTGGAATGCGCATTGGCAAAGGACGAGTTCAGCAAGAGTAGAAGGATGTCGTACGAAGCGATATTGGCGAGGAGTTTTAGCCGGTACGAGCAGAAGAAGCTCGGATATGGAGCATTGGTGGGGTGCTTGCTCATTTTCTTGAGCTTCTTCACTGTCTTCAAGCCTTATTTGGGTCCTTTGCCAATTTGTAAGTGCCTCACTTTATCTTCCACGGTATGACTTTGAGTACAAGCTTTCTTCATGTTTTTCACTCAAAGAATGCCCTTTATTTGTAATGCCGCCATCTTGTTTTGTCGCATTTTCTCGAAGTATCTACTTTGTAGAATGTATAAAGTCTTGTTTTTGATTTTCCAGTGAACATGCGGTTGTCGATGGGTATCGCTCACAGGATGTTCGCGACCAAAGAGACACAGAGTTCTCAGAAGCAAGAGATGATCACACGTAAGCACGCATATGCTCGAAGCCGGACAAGTTCTCTGGATGAATGAAGTCTTTGATGGCTGATGAATTCTGATAATTTCCTTATCCTGAGTACTCTTCTGCTTGATCTTGCAGTAGAACAAAAGGCGACCACAAAACCAGAGCCGCTGCTCATTTCCACGGGTCACCAAGGTATATATGCGCTATCGAATTAGTTGACATCCGTGATCAGTCCTCAGTTCGACAGAATGATCGCTTACCATCTAAGATCTTGTATTTGCAGAAAATGTGACGACCAAACTGGAGATTCGATTGAATTCCACAGACCCCAAAGGTATTTACACTTACTGACTAATCCGACGACTCGTGCTCTCAATAACTCTGCTGTCTTTGACTTTAATCCTGTGAATTGCAGAAAATGCGACAATAACGAAACCAGAGATAATGGTCAATTCCACAGATCACCATGGTAACTTCATTTCGGTCATCAAACTTGTCTGTATGCATAATTCTGCTGAATATTTTCAATTCTCTGTTGGGTTAATCAAGACTTTTTTACAATATTGCAGTTGCAAAAAATGCCAGCATGGAACCTGGTCCAGAGGTACTGCTGAATAAAACAGAGCACCCAGGTACTTTGAACTATCAGCCGAATTAGTTTATATTTCGATCTCGATGTCTTCATTCTGCCATGATTCTGATTCCCATTGTCGGTAAATCTCTCAGCTGTGGAAATTGAGGAATCAGCGCCGCTAAATTCCACTGATCACCAGGATACTTCATTGTCTATAGCAGGTCAATTCACGTACTCTGTTTTCCTAGATAATTGAATTTGTTCTGAATTCTCCATGCCGCATTGTGAGTCCTTTGGCTCAAGAACTCGCTGTTGCAGAGACTGCGACGAAGAAAAGAGAGCCGCTGTGCAACATTCTGAATCGAAGGACAGATGTATGCGACATCCCTGGTGAAGTTAGGGTCCATGCCAAATCCTACACAGTCTATGCCTCTTCCCCTGAAATGGCCACCCTGGATGATGGACAGACCTCATGGAAGATAAAACCGTACGCGAGAAAAAGCGACCGGACTGCAATGAGCTCGGTCACGGAATGGTCCGTGGTCCCTGCATCCGTGGGCCGACGCGAAATTCCTAAATGCACCCAAAACCATGCTGTCCCCGCCATCCTGTTCTCGGCCAGTGGATTTTCTGGGAACCACTTCCACGACTTCAGCGACATCATACTCCCGCTCTACCTGACGGCTCGGCCGTTCGACGGGGACGTGCAGTTCCTCGTGACCAATTACCGCTCCTGGTGGGTCTCGAAGTTCAGAGCGATCTTGCAAAACCTTTCCAAGTACCCAGCCATCGACATCGACCGGGAAACGGAAGCGGTGCATTGCTTCCCAAGCGTGATCGTGGGGCTCAATCGCCACGACGATTTCAAAATCAACCCTTCCATGCCTCCCCACACGACAATGAGCGACTTCAGGGATTTCCTGAGGACCTCCTACTCGTTAAAAAGGAGCAAAGCAATCGAATTGCAGGTCGGCGACGCACGAAAGCCCCGACTCCTGATCATAGCACGGAAACGCACGCGATCCTTCACGGACCCCACGAGAATCATGAAGATGGCCAAGGCCGTGGGGTTTGAGGCGGTGGTGGCAGAGGCGGACATGAACGTGGCGCGGTTCGCTGAGCTCATGAACTCGTGCGACGCGGTGATGGGGGTGCACGGGGCGGGGCTGACCAACATGGTGTTCCTACCGGACAACGCCGTCCTGATCCAAATCGTGCCGTTAGCAGGCGATTGGCTCTCGAGAACGTACTTCGGCGACCCGTCCAGGGACATGAACCTGAAGTACCTGGAGTACAAGATCGGCGTGAGGGAGAGCACGTTGTCGGATCAGTACCCGAGGGACCACGCCGTTCTGAAAGACCCGCGCGCGTTCCACAAGGGTAAATGGGACGATTTCAAGAAGACTTACCTGGACGGCCAGAACGTGAAGCTCGACGTCAGGAGGTTCAGGCCCACCCTGGTGAAAGCCCTCCAGCTCTTGCGCGAGCAGAGGCGTTAAGTTTTTACCCTTTTACACGCAAATTTTCCCCTCTGCTTCTTCTTCTTCTTCTGAATGTATATTCATACGAATTTCGAGTTCTCTCTATTCTTGCGTCGAGTAGCGATCGGGGGTCGGTTTGTTCGGACGCTTCGTCGCTTAGCGTTAGGAATGTCGAAGAAGCCAGGGAAGATGTCTTGAGCTTCTTTTTACCAAAACGAGATTCTTTCCTGACAAATCCAGCTTCTTGTTTTCTTGAAATCTTTGCTGGTGGTGAAATCTCCGGTATGTGGTCCAATTTGATACACTTTCATGAAGTGGCTTCGCAATTTTCTTTTCCCACTTATCCCGTGCACTACTTCATTGATAACATCCACGTGTAAAAGTTTCCAATGATTGAGATAGAGTGAGCTCGCATGCTTAGAATATATATAAATTTTATTTTATTTTCTTTATGTTATCGCATGATAAAAACCTTGGAATTACTAGTTAACAATACAACTACAGCCCCACACGAGGTAAAGGCCTTAAAGAAATGTGAGATTTTATTTGGGATTCATTATTCTTCCACAACCTTATAAAAATCATCAAACTTATGGTGGATAAACTTTTAGATTGTAGAATAATTCATTCCATGCAAGCTCATAGATTATAAAATTAAAAATTAAGAAGAGATTATTATCCTAGATTGCATATCTTGGCATGCCACGATACATTTCCATGTTCTGGCCAATTGACTTATTTTACTTTACTCCTCTTTCCCTCACACACCAATTAAGAAGTTTTTAAATGCACTTGACACGTTCGTGTCTTCCGAATTTAATGAGTCTCACATGAAATTCGCGTAATTTAAAGTGATAAAGCGTGTTGTGAGCACTTCATTGAGTGTCACCAAATGTTTCCTCCACGAAACTACACGCACCACTACTTCTATGAATGGATATTAAATTAGGGCTGGCTGTAGAACAACGTCGCCATTTTCGTTTGTGCTCTATTGTCACCTGAGAAGTGTGTAGATTCTACATTTATTTATATATTGGCATTTGACTTAAGAGTGGCAAGAAAGAAAAAGAACAAACGGAGTAGATTTGGCAGGCATAAGTTGATCCATTTCCGAAGAGCGAGACATCATAATCTTTCTAGAATCAGCATTCAAATTGAGGTCACATAACTAAAGATTTGCCACTAAAACTCGCACCAGAGCATATGATGGGGCCAGTTCAATAACTAAGGCACTCGTCAAATTCAAGGGCCCAAATCCGAAGCTTCAACGCTACTGCCTACGTAAAATAAGACTTCACCTAAGATATTACAGATATGACTTTCAAGTTGACACTTGTGG
The DNA here is from genome assembly GCA_014182555.1 of Eucalyptus erythrocorys. Lineage (NCBI taxonomy): Eukaryota > Viridiplantae > Streptophyta > Magnoliopsida > Myrtales > Myrtaceae > Eucalyptus > Eucalyptus erythrocorys. Next base: position 30,986,037 of record CM024607.1, on the reverse strand, counting down.
ATCAACTCAACATAATCGGGCCTGTACCTTGGGCCACTTAGATCTTGGGCTTACGCAATAGGAGAACATGGATCTTCAACAGCTGATCAAAATTGGCCCATAATGTAAGATAGGGCTGGGCTACTTTGGCCTTGGGCTTATGACATAACTGATCAACCGCTGTCTTTTCACGAGATCACAAATTTGAGGTGCTCATAAAATGATTCTAATGCAAAAAAGCAATCCTCATGTCCTGGAGATGAGTTCGCCTTTCCCATAATTGTCGACTCTAGGGACCTGCTCTGTAGGATTAAAAATATGCAAGTTGTAATTCAGCTCAAGCTAAACATTTCATGGTACTTACGAGTCTTCCATAATAAAGTCGAGGGTCGCCACGCCATGGCTGGTCGCCGCTCCCTTTTTCATCGAGGGATAGAGAAGAATAACAATAGTCTTCCTTGCTACGATTTGGACGCCACGGGTACCCCTTTTCCTTGCCGAAAGCGAAATTATGAGGACTTGATTGAAGAAAATTAAAAGTTACTGGGGTCGATTTAGATATTCCTCAAAAGCATAGGGATCGAAATGTAAAGAAACGCAAAAAATTTCGAAAAATTTCCGCGCAATTACCATTTCCACCCCTCCGCCTTCTCTCGAACTCAACCTTCAGTTCCAGAACACTCTCTCTCTCCCTCCTAGGGTTTTTGATCCGCCATTTCTCTCTCTCTCTCTCTCTCTCTCTCTCTAGACCAGCGATCTCGCACCTCCGATTCTCTCTCTCTCTCTCTACTGCAATGGCGGCGCCGGCAGTCTCGCTCCCCGCGGCCTACTCCTCGAAGACGGAGTCGTACGTGGACAACAAGCGGAAGGAGGACATCCGGCAGGCCAACATCGTGGCCGCCCGCGCCGTCGCCGACGCCGTCCGCACCAGCCTCGGCCCCAAGGGCATGGACAAGATGATCTCCACCGCCAGCGGCGAGGTCATCATCACCAACGACGGCGCCACCATCCTCAACAAGATGGAGGTCCTCCAGCCCGCCGCCAAGATGTTCGTCGAGCTCTCCAAGTCCCAGGACGCCGCCGCCGGCGACGGCACCACCACCGTCGTCGTCATCGCCGGCGCCCTCCTCAAGCAGTGCCTCTCCCTCCTCTCCGCTGGCATTCACCCCACGGTAATCTCCGATTCTCTCCACAAAGCCGCTGTTAAGGCCGTCGACGTCTTGACCGCGATGGCCGTTCCCGTCGAGTTGAGCGACCGCGAGTCGTTGGTTAAGTCCGCTAGCACTTCGCTTAATAGTAAGGTCGTCAGTCAGTATTCGAGTCTCTTGGCGCCCCTCGCGGTCGATGCAGTTCTGTCTGTTGTAGATCCGTTGAAACCTGATTTAGTTGATCTGAGAGATATTAAGATTGTGAAGAAGTTGGGTGGGACTGTGGATGACACTGAGCTGATTAAAGGTTTGGTTTTTGACAAGAAAGTGAGTCATGCTGCTGGCGGGCCTACTCGCATTGAAAATGCTAAGATTGCGGTGATTCAGTTCCAGATTTCGCCTCCAAAGACGGATATTGAGCAGAGTATTGTGGTCTCTGATTATTCTCAGATGGATAGGATACTGAAAGAAGAGAGGAATTACATCTTGGGTATGATTAAGAAGATTAAGGCGACTGGATGCAATGTGTTGTTGATCCAGAAGAGTATTTTGAGGGATGCTGTGACGGATTTGTCACTACATTACTTGGCCAAGGCCAAGATTTTGGTGGTTAAGGATGTGGAGCGTGACGAAATCGAGTTCATTACAAAGACTTTGAATTGCTTGCCAATTGCCAACATTGAGCACTTCCGAGCGGAAAAGTTGGGATATGCTGATCTTGTTGAGGAGTCTTCTTTGGGGGAGGGGAAGATTGTGAAGATTACAGGTATTAAGGACATGGGAAGGACGACGACTGTGCTTGTGCGTGGTTCCAACCAGCTGGTGATTGATGAGGCTGAGAGGAGCTTGCATGATGCTCTCTGTGTGGTCAGATGTTTGGTGAACAAGAGGTTCTTGATTGCTGGAGGTGGTGCTCCAGAGATTGAGCTATCGAGGCAGTTGGGAGCCTGGGCTAAGGTACTTCACGGTATGGAGGGGTATTGTGTACGGTCGGTTGCTGAGGCACTCGAAGTGATTCCTTACACACTTGCTGAGAATGCGGGGTTGAATCCGATAGCAATTGTGACTGAGCTGAGGAATAGGCATGCCCAAGGAGAGATTAATGCCGGGATCAATGTCAGGAAAGGGCAGATAACTAACATCTTGGAGGAAAATGTTGTGCAGCCCCTGCTTGTTAGTACAAGTGCAATCAGTCTTGCTACAGAGTGTGTGAGGATGATTTTGAAGATTGATGATATTGTTACAGTGAGGTAGGCATCGCAGAACAAGAGAATGTTGCGGAATATGTGGCCAAACTCGTTGTCATCAATCTGTGCTTGTGTGTCCTTTGAACCGATAATTTTGTGATTTTGAGATGAATTGTTTTTAGGTATTTCTGAATGTGGTATGTCTGTCTTCTAGTGTTTTTAATGTTAATTCTGGGTTATATTTCCCTTTCGAGGATCTATCACAAATTAAGATACAGTCTCTTCACACTGACATGATTTTGTCTTTTCATATAATTTTAGATGAATTGACTATTAACTCAGCAGCTTAGCATTTTGTGGATGTGCTCATATACTGATGTTTTTGCTTCAATATGAGTGGTTATCCACCATATCTAGCTATATTAACATGATTAATTGTCCACTACGAAGTATTCACTTACAGAGTGCTTCATATTGGAATTGTTCTTTTTTAACTCCTCTCTTTGTGACCCAAGTTCTGAGTGTGACACTTTGAATGCTGTGGCCGCCATGCGACATCTTTCTCTCATGATGCTTTCGTCCTGATCATTAGTTGTGTAAAATTTCTGGGCCGAATTATAGATTGTCGAGTGAATGAAGCATGGTGTGTGACTGCTTTGGGTGATAAATAGTATATGCTGTATGAAGATTTAGTTCAGCTCGAACGTCGCAGGTCAGTCATTGTGATTTCTTACTGATTTTTCGTCCTCCATTTCCATAGTTTGGTTTTAGTCTGTTGTGCGATGGACGAGAGATGGAGCTGGAACAGAGGACATCTGATTCATGTCCTGTGTAAAATTGCACTTCAGCAAATGCATTAACATGACAACGGCCGATCTCGGCCGTCAATTTCAGAATCTTGAAAAAGGATAGTTTTGTCGGATTTACAGTAAACTAGACACTTCACTCTACTAGAGGGACTGGAATTCTCCCTTAGAGATGCTATTAGTTACTGACTTCAAGTCAGTTTACCAAATTTATTGACTGTATACGATTAGAAAGCAGCTCAAGGTATATCTGAGGCCACTTGACTTCGTCCGTCCTCCGTGGCAGCAGCTTCGAGGAGATGCTTTGTTAGTGTCCCTTCCTTCTGTTGGACTACCATCCTTCTCTCCTCCGTTTTGCCCCATAGAACCGAGTAGAGCCCTAACGTAATCAGAATCGCTCCAAGAAGCCTGCAGCATAGACATTTCAGCTTCAATCTTAGGTCATGATTGTCAGATGCCTTGGAACGCAAAAATTTTGTTAGGTTTTAATTTTTATCATCACACGAATCACTTGATTACCTTCCAGAGTAGAGTTGATCCCCAAAAAAGAAGATAGCCATGACAGCGACTAGAAGCGTCTGCACAGGCTGGAAAACGGCAACAAAGACGGGACCTCCTTTGTGGATGCACCAGGTCTGCAGAGAGAGGACTACTCCAGAAGCAACAATTCCCTATTGAGTACATGATCAAACGCATAAACCTCGTCATCTCCTTTCAGTTGCAGCAAAAGGGCCAAATCCAAATTTTAGTGAATAAACTTGTGAATTACCGCGTAGAGAATCGTAAACAGCTCCTCTCCGGACTGGATTTTCCAGCGCTCGGTGTCGGTTTCCATGAACACTGCTATGACCAAGAACTGGATCAACCCGAAGAAACAAGTAAATGATGTGAGAGTGAGTTTTGCTGGGTACTTCTTCAAGACTGGAGCCTGCAAAATATAGGGACTAAGTTGGCTTAGCAAGGATTAGGAGTGCTCTGCTTCCATCCTTCTAGGTCGGCCGTTTTAAATTCGCTTCACAAATGCCCTTAATAATGTCAATGAGAGGACAGAACTCTAGAGATCGGTGGTCATAACCTGAAGAACCATCCAACCAGCCCATGATAAGCAGTGCCCGAGCAAGTATATGCAACCCCATGTCCAATTCTGGGTTGGCCTCACGGTCGTGTCTTCTTCGGCTATGTTGCCTTGTGTCAGCTTCTGGTGCAAAAGAGGAAGGCCTTTGTAGAGAGTGATGGTTGTGGCACCCCCAACACTAGCAATTGTTCCTACAATTTTCGCCAAGCCATCCCTTCTAGCAATATGAACTTGTTCGAGTCTGAAAAAACAGATAAAAACACAGGTTATAGAGCGATCCTTCCATTTGAAAGAAAAACACCAAGGATTTGGAATTAGTATGACAGAGATCCAGGAACCTTAAAGCAGAAGCCATGACAAACGTTATAGCAGGAACAGAATTTTGCATTGCTGAGGCAAAGGTAGGTGATGCATAATACAGACCCAATAGATAAAATCCTTGGTTTGCAGTTATCCTGAAAGAGAAAAAGAGTATCCATAATTTAGCTGAAGGATAAGTCTTTTTCATGCTAGGTGTTGGATATGCTTTCAGCAAGGCTTGTCCTGATTATGGCTTACCCTAACAGCGCAAGAAGAAAGAACTGAACCAGCAAAGAGAAAGTAAGAGGTGGTCTGTCCTTCCTGAGTGGCCAAAGAAACAGGGAAAAAAATTGTTAATCATCACAATTGTGTCGAAAGAAATTTGGGCGGTCATCAGACAATGCTCACTTTTCCAAGAAATAAGCGCAAGGGCCCAACAAAATCAAGGCGATGATGTTCCTGTAAACAGGATAAACGACTTTGCTGACACCAATGTTGAGTGCAACCCTAGACACAATGTGAAATCCTGCGAAGCAGAACTGAAGAGCGAGCAATGCTAGAAGAAGCTTCATGTTCTGTGATACGACATTCTCTTTCCCCATTTCCTTTTACTACTTGACTTTTCAATGGAGTAGCAGTGCAGTGAAGAGGAAATAAGGACCACATGGGTATATATATGTATGCGGTGAAGCATCATGTCAAAGGTGTATTATTTGGTGGTTAAACACTTCCTGCATATTTTGCAGTGGGAATTGTGTATATTAGTCAATGATGAGCTTGGCTGGATTTTGCACGTTAACCGTCTTCTGTGCAATGATGGCTCATAGATCAGGAGAATCTCATTGTCTAGCTGATTGTTTGATTGAATCCTGTTGGAGGGGAACACTGCTCCGATAAAACATGTTAGCCAGATCGCTCAGTTTACTCAAGAGTCCTTAGTTAAGCTTACCTTTTTTTTTTTTTTTTGTGACCCTACACATTCTTCTTCTCTTGCTAATTATGGCAAGATCAACTGTTTCGACTTACATAAGAGGCACGCACTAGCATCTTTTCTATCAAAATTCATTCATTGCCTCGAAGTCACTTGAACGATTTTGAAGAAGACTGAAAGGCCTCTAAAGAATGACAATCAAAAGATGGAATCTGATGGGCATGTGGTTCATATGATGAGGCTATTATTCTTAATACCATCCAAGGAGAACAAGCGGGCGATGGCAGCAGGAGGGAGCACATGTCAAAGGGTTTCGAGGTTAATAGAAAATGGACTCATTGCATTTATGAAGAGTTATGTACTACATGTTAGACCAAAATAAACGTCGACATCTTCATCACAGCCCTTCAGGAATTGCTTAATTTTCATTTTGCATCTAAATCTTCTTGATTAAGAGGACACATCCTCTGGTACTGAAATCAAGTTTTATCTCCACTGTCAATTCTCTGATATCAGCTATAATTGGCTCCAACTTCCATCTAGAAACTTCATTGTCTTCCCCAAAGGGTGTCAAAGGCTTTAACAGCATCGGTGTCGAAGAATACTCGTTAAAGAAACTTCCTTGAAGTTAATGCCTTTTGACACTTTCTGGCTCATCAAGCTTGAAACCAGAGTTACTTGTGATTACCACCCGAATTTACAACTTTTGGTTGGTCATCCGAAACCCCATCACAGTTTATCTTAAATGCCCATCGGTTTGGTTCAAAGCTCTCTGTTGGTTCATTAAAAGCTCCATTACTGCATTCTCTCGACTAGATCAATGACCCGCAATTATCAAATGAGAGATTAGATTTGCAAAAATCATCGATATCATATTCCGTTGCGTTATATATTCAAATAGTCGAACATTAGGACTTTTATGTACATAAAAACATCTCACTAAAAGCTTTTTTTATTTGGGTATATTAGAATATTTGGACATTTTTCAAGCACATTAATTTGGATTAAAATCAGTTACAGAAAATGAAATTAACACATGCAAACGACATTTTCCGTGTCAGCATTCAATGTACATACGGTGCGATATTACTCAACGAGACCAGTTCACGAATCTTGCGCAGGCGTTTCATGCCACATGCCGCAGCCGCAAGAAATCACACCCAACTTCACGATAATATATCATAGTATAAGTGAGGAAAGAGAAATGCACATGACAATAAAAGTGGGTGAATCTGTGTCTCTAACCTCATTAATCATCTCCAATCAACTGGGTTTTAAAAAGCCCCAGTTTGGAGGAACAATCAGAATATTCCCTCTTACGGCTCTGATTGGGGACAAACTGTCTGCCATGCCATTAAAATGAGGAAAATTGGCATTTTTTTTTTTTTTTTTTTATGTATTTCATAGACAAATCAGCCTTATCCTAATCTAATCATTTTCTATGGCCAACCAAACCATCAGGTCAGTAGCAACTGTTAATTCCAATAAAATTCAAAGAACAGTAACTGCTGAGAGGACTCCGGGTCAAACCATCTTCCCCTCCTCTCCATTCTATAGGTTCAGCGCATTAGAGTGTCAACGCTACTGCTTTGCCGCATTAACAAATTCAAGAGATCACTTGCTCTGGAAACAAGCTACTAGTCTGATGCATGAAATAAGTAGCCTAAGACTGAATTGCCAATGATTTTCAAATGATTTTTTACATCGATTGATCCAGGACACCCCTTACCATTCAATCCAAATGCATAGTGTTGCCAGGATGCCCTCTCCTTGAGACACCGCCCCATTCAACAAAGTGGGATAAGTTTCACAAACTAAACAACGCTAAAACGAGATCAGACACGCTTGCAAACATCAAGAACTCTAAGCCAAGACGATGTTTGACAAATGACAACCATAATAAACAAATTGATTCACTTAAAACATTCCACATTTTCACAGAACAATTCATGTCTACGTTGGCCTGAAGACTATAATAAGAGCAGTGCAATTGTCTTTGCAACGCCTTTCACGAACAGCTTCCCTTACCAGACGACGGGCAACTGCCGTGACTGTTAATCCCTCCTGCCATGTGCCATAACAAATGGTTAGCAAGTACACCAGCCATTCAATCTAGTACACTCATATGTAAATAATGTAAGGCAAAATGTTGTGATTAATAGTGCAACCGATGAAGTCCTTTTATTACCCTCTTCAGAATACTAATTTTCTCTGTAGTCAGACATAGAAGAGATTAGAAAAACTGCAACAGGAAAAAAATAGAAGACATCATCTAAGGCAGAAAAGGATGTGTTTTCTGCACTTATTTTTCCACTACAGATAGATTGCGCATGTATTTTTGCACATTTAAAGTAAAAGATGTCCTCCAGTAAGAAACAAAAAATATCGTTTGGTTTGTCTCACAAGCAAACCAAAGTACCAGAAAACAAGGCAAAAGGTTCACAGAAGAGAATGTGCCATTACAGAAACAAAAACCTAGACTCTGCCAAATCAAACAATATGTGAGTTTCACAATCAAAACACGGGCTATCACTTCCACATACATGAAGATGATGATGCTAGAGAAATGGTAAATTAAGAACACCACGAAGTCAAAAGAGCAAATAATAGAAGTGCACTTTCTCAAATCACCATTTATGTGTCGACACATAATATCAGCTACTTACAGAACTGAACACCCCCAACGTCAAGTTTTGGGGAGGTAAAGATCAAGATCTTGTTTGACAGGAATTAGCAAAAGATAAAATGAAATGCTGCACCAACCTTCAATAACTTGTGGACGAATTCAACTGCATCACTTGTTCCAAATACCTGAAATAATTTTTTCCCTCACAGTCAACAAGTCCTAAAAGTTTTTCTCAGACCAGGAGATTGGTCATATTGAAAGTGGAAGCATACCCCCCATAAGCCATCACAACCAAGAATGAGGAACTGCTCTCTCCCTGCAAGGTCAAAAGAATGAATATCTGGAGTTGCAACAACACCTACCTGCAAAGTCGAAAAACTCTCTGAATAGACAAAATAAAAATAATCATTGTAAAGAGATTATTCCATTATTATTTTCTTTTTTCAGAGGGGGCAGACCCATCGATTATCTTCCTACTCCTACTCCTTTTCTGCTTTGTCTTTGTGAATCTGCTGTTAGGACAGGTCGTACCAAGTATCCAACAATAGCTATTATTAATTGCAGCAGTGAGCCGCAATTTTTAGAGCCGTTGCATGCTAACTCAGAGTAGCAAAGTAGACATACCCCTTTTGCCTATCTAAATAATAATTCAAAAATAATTAAACATGGGACAAGGAAAAGAGAATTTCTTTTACTCCATGGCCATTGTTATCCCACATATTATTTCATCTAAGATAGTCAAAGTTTTTTTCTGTTTACAGTGGCAGAAATTATTTTCCCCTAGGGACTAAGCATATTGACAATCAAATATGGCTAACACAGTAGTCCCTAAAATGAAAGACTTCCATACAAAGAGCAAAACTCCATGAATTCCATTGCAGACATGACAGGTCAATCAGTCTCCATGACTATGTCATTCTTTTCCAATCATAATTGATGTCATGATTGTTACCATCATACATCAGAACCAACAAACTCAATTTAAGTAGAATGGTTCTTTTGTTCCTTGGCTTCACTTAGGCATATCTCTTTATGCTTCAAAAAAAGCAAAAAACAACTTTTTTCTTTCCCGCCAAAATTTAAAACATCATCCAAATTTAAAAATAAATATGAAAAAATTATGTATAAATCAGGATGTCTATATTAAGAAAGTTTTAGGTGTTATGGGCTACGAAAAAGTCAAAGTGAATCCGTCACAAGTTTTGGATTAAAGAAAAAGCATATGGTAAATGCTTATCCAGACACACCCCAAGTTTCATGAGCTATACACTTGAATCTCATCTAGAAAAGCAACTATGCACATGGAATAGAATATGGAGCTGGAGTACAGTTAATGCATTTGAAGAAGCAGATGCATATATAAAGCAGCAGGATACATGTCCACTAGTAACCACATAAACTACATATTGTATTGGTTGATCCTATGATGCAATATGCAATGTCTGGACTATTACATGAGGAGCCAAAGGTATGCACAAGTAGTCTCATTTTAGATGCAACAACACTAAAATGGAACAACAGGACCAATGTTCAAATAAAAGCCAAACCTTTTTGAACTGGCGATCTCCAAAGGCCCTAGAAACTTCAAGGCGACCCTGTAATCGGCCATTGGAACCCACAACACCCCCAGCCTGAAATAACAACAGATGCAATAAATGGCAAGCAAAACTGTGATCATGTGTGAAGACAACTAGAAAGACAACTAGAAGTTCATATGGCATGTAAATATCAATTTCTTGGCACTAGCTAATAAAGAAGGCAGCTCTCCAACAAACAAAAGCAGCGTATAAGAATTCGCGTATTCCTAAATAACAGAATGTAGCTGCATGACCAAAACATTATCTCATCAGGGAAAAGAAGTTCATTAATAAGGCATGGAACACTTGTGCCAATGACCAATATATCACAACACAAAGCATATGCATTATTTCAGATCTCATATCAGAAACAAGATAATCCCCATTCCTACATTGGAAGTCAATGGAAAATGTTGGAGGAAACTGTTCACCCAAAAAGAAAGTTACACATACATCCTTACCTTTTGGATACGAGAACGCTCTAGGGGGTAAATGGCTTTGTGTTCCCTAGTCAGAACAATAGCCTTTACAGTACTATCACCATCTTCAGTAGACGAGCGGGCTAATACTGCTTTCGCATCTCCAATGTTAGCAATGAAAACCTATAAAATGCACTGAGACTTAGTCCACAAGCCATCGTTGTTCTGACGCTATTAAAGCATAACAAAATAAAAAGTAGCACAATCAAAAGATTAAGTTGCTCCCTTAACTCCATATCATCAACTATATGCAATTTATATGTCATCTTACTCAGCAAATGTTAAAAATCTTAAATGACAAAATTATCCATTATATTCTTATTCTGGACACCTACATCCACGTAGTTTTCAGCTTCCAAGGCTTTAAATGATTAAAAATTACTGATAGGTAACAATATCAGACTTTCGTTTCAAAAAGAGCAAAACTATTATATTAATAGACCACCGCATTTGATCCGAGATTGGCACTTTTATATCATCAATAATTTTGATCTCGAGAACAAAATATATCCACACTAGTGACTCCTCCGGTTACATCCGCCTAAACATTACTTTACCCAAAAGAATAGGATGTAGGGACCAGGAAAGAAACTCACTCTTTGTCCCAATACCCAAACGCATACAGCCGTTGCACCGTCCTGCCATCCCCCTGAAAAAGGATATGCACAGATATTATCTTAGGTAAATCCTTGTGGAAATAAAAAACCTTCATAAACTTCTCTAAGCCAACGAGGCAAAAGAAGTACAGGAACCTGATATTTTTTTGGACGATAGAAGAAAATTCTTAACAGAACTCTATCACAAATATTTCCTAGTAGAGATAATTCAAAAAAAAAAAAAAAAATTCACATTATGTTAGAGAAAATAGCACCAAAATACCTTAGTTATCAATGGGAGTGAGAATGAACTAGTTGTTTCAAGTACAAGCTATATGACAGTCCCAAAGCAGATACAGGTAAATCCTGATTAATGTGGCATTGGTACCACGTATTCCCTTGGAGTTGCAGTCACCACAAATCACAGATCGAAACCATAAGATGCTGCGAGTATCTAACAGTTCTAAGTCATCAAAAGGCTATCCAAGCACGATGAAAAACTAGAGTCTCCCTACTGATTCAAACGGTTAGAGGAGCTCCCGTGTGACATCATGCATCACAAATTGAAAGACATATAATTAAGTGGACTCTAAAGAAATTAAATGTTTGACTTTACCAAAAAAAAATAAATTAAATGTTTGATCGGTACCTGCAGCACTCTCTTCAAGAAGAGATTCGTCAGTCTTTCGAAAACCTAGATAGCAAAAAAAAAAAAAAGAAGAAGAAAAAGGCATGAAGATGGAAAATAAAAGTTGCAGTATTGGTGTTTGAATTAAGCATGCATGGAGAAAATTGTACCATCAAGAATAGCCTTTTTGGCTGCTTTGACATCCATCTGCACCATCATGATAAAAACATTGGAGTCAGCCAAAAAAGAACAAAAAGAATCTCCCCAAAGAATCTCCCCCATTGAGCCGCATGATGCCAATAGTATTGAAACTTCATGAAAAAGACAGAAACAATAGGAATTATGGGAGATGGATGTAAAGACAGTTCAACCATGAAATCTATAGCTCTAATCTTCCTTCATAAAATGATTCAGAGATGAAAAGGAGTCTCTATACTAGAACATGGACATCAACCAAACAGAAAAGAAACTACTCTAGGACATGAAAAGTGATCAACACAAAGAATTGCCCACGCATATAACCATGATTCAGGTGAATCAAAGATCTCTCATAAACCCAAAGATGCATCGACATGGAATCTTTCAACCTATAATCATCTCTGAAACTACAATGGTAAAATAAAAGGTAACATGCGGTGATGAAAAAAAGATTACAATCACGAACCAAACTGCTTTTTCAATATCAAGTCCTGAATTCTCAACCCTAAACAACAGGAGACATAGATATGCTAAACAAACTCCTATTAAAGGCCAAACTTCCCAGTTTTAATATGCCAGGCGAACTTGGATAAGTAAATCAAGAAAACCCGGAGAAGGCTCATAAAGAATGTATACGTAAAATCAGACCAAGCACACACACCAACTCACGTGGTAAGCCTGCAGAAAGAACATTTGCATGTAAATTCTTCTGAGCATATTCTGCTGCTAGCCGACCTCCATGTCCGTCATATATCGCAAAATGTGCACATCTGTCCAGAGAAGCCAATATATTATCTTCCTGAAAGTTCCTTCTCATCGCAGAGAATTTTAAATGCACAGGAAAATGAGCTTTTCTATAAATTTGCGATGTAGACTCAATTTTGTTCATGTAGATTTTTTTAACACCCGTTCGATGTGAATGGGAAGGAAAACGAAATCTTGTGAGATAGGACGACTATGTATCACCTGTGCAAAATTTGACAAAACTAATCATAAAACAAATAATACCACATAAACATTCTATCATAACAAGCATTAAGCGATTAAATCAGTATATATATAACTTGATAATTTTTATGGGCATTGCCCTCCTCGTGATTGAAACAAATACTGATAGCAAGCACAGAGCCGTGGACGAATCACCCCTCAGTCTGTCATTGATTTTGTGATACTCGGAGATGCCTTACATTTCCCGGCAAAAAAAAAAGACAGCTGCTCGAAGTGAAGTAACGCCTATAAAGTCTTGGTTTTTATTTTCAAAGCAACATTGATAAGCATGATTCTTGAGAGCATAAGTACTTTGCGGAAGACTATAACGCCCATCCCACAAGCCATTTATCCTCGAACAACGGAGCGAACAGAAAAACGGAACAGGAACTGCGGAAGAGAAGAGCCAAGAACCTCAGCTTCCCGGGGGAACCCAAGCCGGCGTCCTTGAGCAGGACCCACGCGTCCTCCATGGCGTGCCTCGCCCCCTTGTCCTCGGCCGCGTCCGCTTCGATCTCGAAAGCCCTAGCCGCCTCCCCTCCCTCCTCGCCGGCGTCCCCGGCGGTCCTCGGCTTCTTCGCTGCCGCCGCGGCCGCCGGCCCGGCGTCCCCGGGATCCGCCTCGCGCTTAGGGTTCCCCGCGACCTCGGAGGCGACTCCATTCTCGTCTCCGGATTTGGCGGCGGCGGCGGCCTCGCTCATTCTTCTTCCGCTCGTTCGCGATGTCGATCGAGAGTTTCAGAGGGTGGGGGGCGCGAATCGACGAGCCCCTCGCGATTTCGTTAAACCCTAGAAGATGAGGTCGTTTGACCGTTAATTAACGGGCGCAACCGTCGAAAGCAGAGGGCGCGGGACGTTAACGGCGACGGGCCGGTTTTTCTGTTCCCGCGCTATTTCCAACGGCTCGATTCTCTCCCTCCCTTCTTTTTCTTCCTTCTTGTCGAGAAAGCTACTTGTTTTAGATTTTACCGCGGCAAATAAAATGATATCGGGCGAGCGATATGGTTATGTTTGTTTGTTTGTTTTTTTTTTGGCAACTTTATGTTTTTCTTTCCTTTTTTTTTACTCTTTTTTTTCTAATGCCATGCAAATTTGGTGCCATTTCACCTTCCTATGTGCATGAATAATGTTCACAGACCAGCATTTCTCGCCGTTCAAATTAAACTACGTTCCTTAATTGCACTAATTTATGATATAAATGAGGAAATAGATTTGAAAAACATAATATTATTTGGAATGAGGGAAAAATATAATGAGTGATTATGAGCGATCGCGAGAATAATTCTCATATATATTTTAAATCACTCTAAATAACAAGGGATTTGTGTTTTGGTTGAGTTTTTTGTTCACTCATACCTTATTTCTATCTATTCCTAAATACATAAAGGGGTCTTTACATTTTAATCAGTTTTCTTTTCTCTTCCTTAGCAATGATATAATTCAATCATTTATCTTCTTCCTATCATGATTATTTAAATCCCTTATTTTCCATTTTATTCACCCTACCAAATGCAATTTAATCAAAGTTTTAAAACTTAATTACGATATTTGTAGATTTCACTATACTTACATAATAAGTTAAAACTTCTTATTTATTTCTCATTTTGTATATTTCAACGACGAATGTTGAGTTCAAACTCTCCATTTACAAACATATAGAATGAAGAGAATTGAGTTGGCCATAACTTATAACTTGAAAAGCAATTGATCATTTTTCACTATAATTTTGGGAAAAATAACAAGTGCCCCCCTTGAGTTTCATCGATATAATTACTTTACACAATTGACCTTTAAAATCTAAAATTCGCATCTCACATCAGAATCATACGATATGTATGAACAAATTCGAAAAACAAAATAAAAAACTTCAACTTTCAAAATACATATTGAAATCAAATCGAACAATCCCGTTTCTCTTGTTCAACTACTGCTGGTTGCTACAAAAGCCATTAGAGCAGTAGTCTGTAAATGTTGTGTTTAGAAGCGTGGTTATCATAGAGGAAAAATAATTTCACAGTATAAAGTAATCAATCAATGAAAATACACGTCTCATAATTTGAAAATGATTGATTTTTGAAGTGGGGATCGGAGCGACTCGACGACCAACCATGATTGGAATTATTCCGATAATTTAATCTTCACTAGGCACAATGGCACGACCCCACTAAACTTTGAACTTACATCTTGACATGATCTAAGTGCGAGTGAAAACGTTACACCACGAAGGAAAGCTCGGCAAAATTTTGCCCTAATGCTAGCGCCTAACGTTAACTAGCGTGGGGGACCTCTCCCCGGAGCGCAGAATAGGTGGGGACCCCCTCAACTGAAACCCTCACACCAACTCTCACTCGCCGCGACTCCCGAGCACGCGCGATACCCGAGCCCTCGATCTCGCGCGTGCGTCCCACGATCAAGCACCCAGCGCGTCCACCCGGGCCTCCCCCCATTGAATGGGGGGCCAAAAAAAAAAAAAAAAAAAACAACGGCGTAACAGAATCGGAAGGCGAAGCAGCAGCAGCAGCAGCACCACCACCACTCCGAGGCGGAACGACGCGAAAAACCCTAACCTGCAACCTGCAAACCATCCTCACCTCCCCCGGCCATCACCACCGTCGACCTACGATGGCGGTGGCGCCACCTCGCCCCTGATCCCGCTCCTCCGCGCCGCGCACCCCCCCGATGCGCTGATCGCCCCGCCCCCTCCGAGCGTCTCCCGGACACGCGGCGGCCATGTCCCTCGGCGCGGCCCCCGGCGACCTCCCGGCCACCGGAGGTGGCGGCGGCGGCGGCAACGGCGCGGTCCCGGGCGGGGAGCTGAGCAGGCCGTCGGTCGCGATGACGAGCCAGCAGAGGCTCAGGGTGAGCCCTAACAAGGACCACGCGCCGGACAGCTACGACGACCTGCAGCTGGACTTCAGCCCCGCGATCTTCAGCTCGCTGGAGCGGTACCTGCCGTCGACCATGCTGGGGGTCTCGAGGGACGATAAGGTGAAGTTCATGAGGGAGATTCTGCTCAAGTACTTGCCTCACGGGGAGCGAAACAGAGTATGTACGATTCCTGCTTTGCATTGCATCGTAGTGCAATGCTGCTTCGTGATTTTCTGGTCCCTTTTCTCCTCATCGCTTTTCACTACTGAGTTGACCGAACTCGGCTTCATGCATTGAATTCTACGGAAGCAGATAACCCGAATTTTCGAGGTTCATTAGTTGTCGGATTCGTGGACGTCGAATTATTCGTTTTGCCCTTCTTGCTTCATCTTCTTTGCGCCGTTGATTGAATTGGGGTTCCCTTTTAACGTAATCCTTACTAACTTACGTTGGAATTTAAAGGAAATCTTTTGGACTCGAAGTCCATTTGCCCTCAGACACAGCATATTCTGCCTGTCTCCACAGCGGGGTGTGGTCTTCTGCGTCCTCTCTGTAGCAATCCTCACCATTTTGAAGTATTCATTGAAGTGCTTACTGTTAGTCCGGACTTGATTTCCCATGCTGAACCAGACTAGAGAGTCGGAAACTTTACCTCGATATGTTCTTTTTCAAACTGTCCTCTCAGCAATCATTCTGTCGAGTGTTGATGCTTAGCTGTGTTCATATCTTGTTAGATGATGATATCTCATTCAGTCGGGCCTAGGTAAAATACCCTGTGCCACCAATTAATAAAAAAGAATACTCAGTTCCTAGGATTTGCCAATATTTCTTCCCTTCTCAATTTCAAAACGCATCTTTGTATGCTTGTGTGTGTTTGAGGGTGTAGTTTCCTGCTTCACGTGTCACTTGTAGTTTCTTTAGGCATTAGGGTTTATAACCATGTCAATTTTATCGATGTTTCCATGAGGAAGCTGGTTTTATGTTGCTTTGCTATATCTTTACCAGGCTCAAAGACATAGAGAATACAGGCAGAAGATAATCTCAAATTATCAGGTACCTCACCAGCAATCTCTAAACGGTTTCTCACTTTTTGAGTTGATGGGTAATGTCAGCGTCACACTTCACCTCTCTTAGATATTGCAAAATCTTGTTTTCCTCTTTTGGCGAACGTCAAGTTGCTGATTGGAGCTCCTATTAATAAAACTTGATATCTACATTTAAGTTTTTTTTTTCCTCCCCTTTTGGCTGTCTTTACTTTTTGTGGTGGTGCTGAGGTTTTGGTGTTTAGAGGCAATGGCATGATAGAACTTAATGATTGGGATCACTGTCTTAGCTGAAGAAGAGAATGAGATAATTTTTTGATTTGCGATACCATGTTTATCATGTAGATAAACTCTTGACTTGTGGAGATGTCGAAATTTTAGAGGCTTATTAGGCAGAAAATTTTTGGATGTGCACACTCTGTTAGTTTCTCTTCTGCATAGTTGTTGACTAATGATTTACTTCAAAAGCTGCGTACCTCCATGACATGAAAACTTACCATTTAGATACTTGGTCTCCACTGGCTTTGTAGTTGCCTTCATTTTGAACTCTCATGTCTTGTCTCGATCACATTGGCTGTTTAGTCTAGTTGTGTTATTGCTTTACCTCCGTTTTATCTAAAATGCCTACTCTATGGAGGTGTTACTAGCGTTCAAACTCTTGCCCTGTCTATGATACTCATCTGTGATAGTTATTGTTCGACTTCTTTTTGGAAAACATTTCCTTTTTCCCTTCGCCCGAAACAATTTAGACTGGATTGCTTCTGCAAAGAGATGAACATGCTGTTATTTGGGAGAACTAAAGAAACCGAGTGAATGAGGCAAGAGTGTTTGCTCTCATAAAACTTGAATTCGCCTGGCATCCTGCCATATAGATGCTCCAATTGGGTTTTAAGGTGCAGTTGTGTGTGGAATTAGAGAGAGACCCCAAAACTGAGCCAAAAAAGTTATCTTCTCTTTGCAAGATAATGAACTGATGTGGCTTGTGGTTCATGTCTTATATTTAGATGGAATTTCCCTATATAAATAGAGGTAAGGGGATGTTAATGATCTGTTCTTGGGTGCCAAATTTTCATGACTCTCTTTCTTGGAAAGAATGACCTGAGTTATGATGAAAGGATTTGAGTGTTGATTTAATTATGCTTGATCTAAATGGATAAGTTGGGAATAATGTAGATACCTGAAGTTTGAGATTGTATGAGATTGTGCATCTTTGGAAACTCATCCCATTACAGTGCCTTGGGTTCCTTCCATCTCCTCACCTTGTCCCCTTCCATCTTTCAATGATTGATTTAGTTTTGAGCGCTCCATTCAATTCTCTTAATTCTACTCTGAAGTGCTTGGTCCATCTGATTGTAGAGTCACTTTGGTTTCCTGGGTTTGATGAAAAGGCCCAAGTTTTTGCTGTAATTTTTCTCCATTCTTGCTTTTTTGTTGAGGCCTTTTCCAACAAAAGATCTTCTGTTTTGCAGCCTTTACATAGAGACATATACATCATGCACCCTTCAGCATTCTTTGTCCCGACGTTTCTCAAAGCAATCAACGATAATACGGAGGAGAGTTTTAGAAATATTATGTCTGAACCGTCTCCCAGTGTCCTTACATTTGAGATGTTTCAACCGCAATTCTGTGAATTGTTGCTCTCTGAGGTATCTTCTGATTCAATATATTCTGTTTAATGACTGTTATTTTATTGTCTTCTTGCCTAATGATTTGTGCTTTGACTGGGTAGGTGAAAAATTTTGAGGAATGGGTAAATGAGGTAAGATTTAGGATAATGAGGCCCAATACCATGAATAAATATGGAGCTGTGCTTGACGATTTTGGCCTAGAGACAATGTTGGACAAACTGATGGAGCAATTTGTTCGTCCTATATCAAAAGGTTGTTCTGTGCTACTATACTTGCTGGAGCATTCAAGAGCTTATAATTTACTGAGGGAGAAGTATTACTTTGTGCAGTATTCTTTCCTGAAGTTGGTGGATCCACCCTCGATTCTCATCATGGCTTTGTTGTCGAGTATGGTAACGATAGGGATGTTGACTTAGGTGAGTACTGTTTATGCAATTTATTTGACACTTACTCTGAAAAGTAATGTTGTCCATCCACGTGCTTTGGTGTTTTTCATGATTAATCTAATGTTCAAATATTAGTAGAAGATAGATGATTATAGGCTGTTGAGTGATCAAAGAAAATGCTTTCTCGAGCGGCACTGTTATTTCTGTGTATAATTTCAGGAAATGCGATATCCTGGTCTTTATGGTGAGGCATGTGCTATTGCAGTATGAGAAGTGTGTTGAACATAATGACTTTGCTGGTAAAAATTTTTTTTAGGTTTCTGCATTTCCTATTAGTAGTCGATGTATTAGCGGTTTTTTTGTTTCTGACTCTCAATTCAAGTATGAATGTTGAGTTTTTTTAGTAAATAAAGACCATAAATAGTCTGATAAATTGCTGTAGCCTGTGAGCTGGCAGGCTTAGTATTATAGCTCCTCAAAATTGTTCAACTCATGTATTCTTAGAAGACTCTGTTATGGTTTCTAAATGATTGCTGAGGTTAGTGGCTCAACCATGTTCTAAAAAAGTTTTTCCAATTTGGTTGATTTCTTAATTCGGTGTTTCACTATGGCCATGGTGGAGTTTGGGTTTATTAAGAGATGTTAAAATGACTAGGTAATTAGAGAGAATATTATTTTGAATGAAGGATCTCAATGAAAGTCAGGTATCTGAAATGAGGCATTCTAATTTGAATGCTTTGCCTCTAGGAGTTGCATCCTTTGAAGGAATATTTGCCCCCAACAATGTTAAGTGATAAAATAGTTGCGAAGTATTACATTTATGCAGGTTGGCCTTTTCGAGTATGTCTTATTTCTTTCTTAAGTAGACTGGGGGGTTATATGCCGCGCATATGTGTCCTAGATCTTCCATTTTGTCAGCAAATGGCAATTATGCGTTACTTCCCAGAGATGTCAGTGTTTGGAGGTCCATGCTCATCTTTGGTATTACCTTTAGCTTAGAGGAGAAGATTTAAGGGAGATGGGGCGACAAAATTCTTTTGTAAAACCCAAGAATTTTAGTCAAATGGTTCCCTGGTTTCTTATTTTTTTTCTTTTGTCCTTTCTTATCCTCATATAGTTATGCTTATGCATAATTTGTGTATCTTATTGCACAATATCTTCCCTAAAAGAGTATCACTCATCAGCCTTGGGCAACCAGTCTTGCAGAAACAAGTAGTAGCCATAATTTAGAAATCAATGCAAGTGAGACCTTTGTGGTTTTGGGTGGCTTGAAGACTGAAGTTAATTGTATTTGTCACTTGCAACTGGTTAAGTACATAGGCTTCTTGCTATCGTTTTTAGAATAGTGGTTGGTCTTTCTGTTTAGTGCTGAAATCTTCTTTGCTAGCAATCTGGCTAGCCATTTCTTAAGCAATATTCATCAGAAAGACGTGGCATTCAATATGCTGGGCTATTTCTTTTCATCTCTTTTTATTTATGGTTTTCTGCCTTTTGAGCTCTTTTTTATGGATGACTTCAATCACCTTGAAATTGCTTTCTAATTTCTACTTTCTTTATTTGATTCTCTGTAATATATTTTGCATATCATGGTCCAAATACTTGCATGCAAGCACACATATGTACACGTGCAAGCTCAATTGACTCGAGTATTTTCATTTCGGTATATTGTTCTTGTTTGTGCTGACTGGGGAATTACGGAAACAATTCTAGTAGCTCATATGATAAGTTTCAAGAAAGTATGAAAAGTACTACTTATTGACATGGTGAATTGCAGGAAATCATCATACATCATATATGCAATTTGTAGGCTGAAACCTTTCCCCATTGATGACTGACTTTCTCAGTTTCATTTACACTTGCAGGTTTTCATGTCGATGACTCAGAAGTGACTCTAAATGTGTGCTTGGGTAAGCAATTTTCTGGTGGAGAGCTGTTTTTCCGGGGCACACGTTGTGATAAGCATGTGAACACAGGCACTCATTCAGAGGTACATTACTAGTTAAATATGAATCAACACGTAAAATGTTAACAAGATTTTGTTATCTTACTATTTAAACAAGCCTTTGCTTGGGATGGAGGCCCTACTTCCCCTTAATTTATTGATGGTTTAATTTAGCTATCTGGGCAACTTAAATTCTCTTTTCAGAGGCGGTGGAATCGTATTGTCCTCCTAATTGTATGATACAAACGTGCCAATCAGCATTGATGTACCTTTAATTATTCTTTTGATCTCTGTCAAAAGTTTCTTCATTTCTGTTCCTGGCATTGTGCTTTGTTCACTACGGCTTTAACCACGAATCTCTGGATTACTTGAGGTGGACAAGCAATTGATAATTGAACACACCAAAGTTTAGATTTGCGTGATGTGTCATGATCTTAGCTTGAGTGGCTGGGGGCCACACCACCTAGACAAGCTTAGAACATAGCCTGATGCCTTTGCTTGTGTTAGTTGTCGCATAAGGAATAGGTTATATATGTAATCAAACTATGTTGAATTGATTTATTGTTTTAGAGTAATGTTTCATGTACATTTCATTTGATTTTGCTTACTTTGTATTTCCACAGAGGTGCATGTTAAGTCTGTAAATTTTAGAACAAGCCACGTGCACATGATGCACATGGTAAAGTACAAATATCCATCGCCATTGCTTGCTGCTAAAGCTAGTGGGGTCAAGTATAAAGGTCTGGATTCTACGGGTCCGATCACATTGTTTAATCACTTAACTTGTTGCACACATTGATATTTATACGATGGACATGTAAGTGCTCGCATATGCACATGCATCACTGTCCACTGATATTCAGGCTTTTATGCTTCTTTTTAATTGATAATGCCATTCACTTTGGCAAGTTATGTATACCTTGTTCGTCACTTGGATATCTTCTTGCTTCCTTGTGCTTGTACTGATACTCTTTCTTGGCATCGTTTGTTGCTCAAATTAGGAGATTTTCGACTATAGCCATGTACCTGGGAGAGCAGTGCTTCATCGTGGTCGTCACCGACATGGTGCTCGGGCCACAACTTCTGGTCACAGGATTAATCTACTCCTGTGGTGTAGAAGGTAGTTCTCACTTCTTTCGTTGAGCCATTGACGTGTTAAGGATTTCATAGATCCTTCTTTCCTTTTTGGGACTGCTTAAGGGCAGGATAGATTATAGTAATGGAAGACTTGATGAGTTAGAAACAATCAGCTTTGTTGACAGGGTGACTGATGATAAACTTTGATAAACTTATAATAAGTTATTCGAAACTGTTTTGGGGTGTGTTAATATTGTTTATGATGAGATCAAAGTTTGTCTACATTCACTTCTGGTACATGTTCCGTTGCAGCTGGGCATTCGCTGATTTTTAATGCTGTCTCTGTCTCTGTCTCTCTCTCCATTTGCATCTCCATCCATGGGAGATCCCTGTTATGTTGGTTTAGATTGTGCTTGCCTGGGGTATTGATTATTGAATAGATCATTAGGTATCCACTAATTGAGGGTCTGCTGATAGTGACCTTACATCTCTCTATCTACTTTGACTCGTGGCTCCTATACTATACTGGTTTAGATCCTTCTGTGGGATTGATTACAAGGCTAGGTAGACACAGTTGCAAAAATTGGACATTTGATAGAAAGCCAGTCGCGGAATGATATTCCTAATAGTGGTCCCTTTCATTTCTTTCTCTCTGTTTGGTGCACCAGAAAACTGCTGGAATCTTGTCAGCTCAGATAATGTGCAGGCACTTCACTCTTTTCTGCATAAGAATTCAGAGTCTGCTCTATGTGCTCAACCCCTCTGTTTTCTTGGCACAGTTCAATGTTTAGGGAGATGAAGAGGTATCAAAAGGATTTCTCCAGTTGGTGTGGAGAGTGCTTGCGTGAGAAAAAGGAGAGGCAGCAACAATCAATAGTTGCTACCAGATCGGTAAACATTCCGTTATTTATGCAATCATTTGGTTGATTCTGTGGAACTAACAAATGCTAATTCAGCTCCACAGTTCACTTAAAGATTCAGTTGGATTTACTTAAAGTTTTAATCCCTCTAAATGGAAAAGATTTAACTCTTTTTGATTATGAAAGAAACACTTAGTTCTTAGTTCCTAATCCTGAAAACTTCTTATCCCTGAAAGCTTTTCAATTCAGCATTGATGGGGGACCTATTACGTGTGCTCTGGACTTCATGAAGAAAGTTAGATCCAAAGGTCGTAGAAGATCTAGCACACTAGCTCAATCATCCCTCTGCAATCTCATTGAGTTGTGTGGATCCAATAAAACAGTTATGTAAATAGGGTTTGATGGTATGCTTGCTTTGCTCAATTAGGCTGCCCTTCTCACCAAGATTTTGTTACTCCCTTGGCGATGCTCCCTCTTGATGTTTACATGGATCCGGAAGTGTGTTGATAATTATTTGCTCTTATTATGCTGCTGCAGGAGCTGCTTAGAAGGGAAGGAGAATCAAAGGCCTGACTTGATCCACTACCAATTTGTGCTTGGGCTCTTTTTCAATAAGCTAGGCTTCGTAGAGACACCAAAGCTGCTGCTTGGAGAAACTAGACATTGCTTTGTGCTTTGCAGCGGCGCACAACGAGTGTATGTAAAGAATTTGTTAAAATAAGGGGGAGCATTTATCCAAGTATCCAAATGGAAATGATCATCTGTTCGACTAGTATCATTTATCTTTCTTCAGCAGGAAACTTAGCAGCTTCTAGGTGGACGTTGTATATCTGCTATCTCTTAACGAATTCTGCTTATATCTTCTTCTTTATTATGTAATATTGTGCTTTTTTCTGCCTTTGACATCGAATAGCAGCAGCGTTGAAATGTACATTATTTCCTTTGCTAGTGTTTCTTGTCGGATGTTTTGATCCACTGATGTGATGAAGATTTATTGATTTGATCTCTTGTTTTTCTTCATGCTCGGTGCTGCTTCTCTTTTCAAGTTTCTATTTACGGTATCATTATGCCATGAGGTTTGAAAGTTCCCATTGACTTTCTCCATGACATCAATATGTTCGATCAATGTTGTCAAAATTAATTTTTTTAACATTATAATGTTTAATAAGTACTTTTGAGATATATTAATTAATAGTTACGTGGAATACATTAAATATGTCTCATGAAGAAAGTGTCATATTTCAAGGTGCCAATCATACAACTAGTATTTTGGAATTGGCCTTTATATCGAGCCATGCAAAACATATGTTTTTTCCGTTTTTGGTATTCGAAAGTTTAGGAGGAGGAGTGTAAATCCTCCGCTAAGGTCAGGGTATATTATAGGCCCACTGGCACTGGCGGCCGGATTCGAACCTGATATGGCATGCGGACAGTTTAAACTTCACCAACTAAGCCAAGCTACTTCTGTTTTGAAACTTCTGTCAGGTACCTCTACTGTCGGTTTGATTAACAGAAAATCGGACATTTTTAGAATACATTTTTCAAGAAGTTATTTTTGAGGAAAATAACAATATTTTTGAATGTTTGACTAAGACCTGAAAATAATTTGAAAATACAGGTAAGGAAAATCTGATTTAATTTTCCTAAATAGAGATATATTTTTGAGGGTGATTTGCGCCGAGGTAGTTGGGAAGCTGGGCATGAGTAGAGAGGTCTTGAGCCCAAATCCCCAGCTTTCCGGCACGAGCACGAGTAGCAATTTCAAGTCCACCAAAGCTAAGCTTGAGAATCGGGTACTAGTGCCTAGCTTACCAGCGTCTTAGCCGATATCCCTAGAGGCTTGGGCAAGGACTCTTATGCCTAAGGTTGAGTCTATCAAAGTTGGGTTAAGTATCGTCATGCCTGTGCTTGGGCTTGGGTTCATTGTTGCTAAACCTCGGGTCCATCAAGGTGGGTTTTGGGTCCCCAACACCTCGGTTTAGATAAAATCGAGGCTTGGCTTGGGACCTTTGTGCCTATGTGCGGATCCATTGAGGTTGAGCCAACATCCATTGAGGCCAAGCTCGAGCTCAGGATGTCAATGCCGGGGACAGGATGCCTAGGGCCAGAGCCCATGTTCATTGAGACCAGGCTCAGGCACCTAGGACTAGGTACTTGGCGTTAGGGACTTAGGCTCGGCCTCAATGGACTTAGGCTTAGCCTCCAGGGACTTGGCTTGGCCTTGATGAATTATGGTCTGGGTACTGGGGACTGGATCTCGACTGTTAGCCTCGGCCTCAATAGATACAAGCATGGGCATCAGGGTCAACCTCCATGATCTCGAGCACTGATCATGGGATCCCGGGCCCAACTTGGATGTACTTGGGCATGGGTGTTGGGGTTCTGGATTTGGCCTAGATGGATTTGGCTTGGCCTCAATGAGTTGGGCATGCACGCAAGGACCAAGGCATGAGTGCCTGAGTCCATCCTCAATGGACTCAATTGTGACGTTGGCGACCTGAGGCGTGGGTAGAGCCTAGCCTTAATGGACTTAGGCTCGGCCACGACAAACATAGACTAGGGCATCAAGGACCTAGTCTTGGGCGCTGGGATCTTAAGCCTAGGCATGGGCGTCAAGTTTCCAAGCATTAGCATGGGAGTCTTTAGACTAGGTGTCAAAGTCTTGGGCATGAGCATTGTACTCTTGAACATAGGCATTGGGGTCATGGCCATGCCTTGATAGACCTAAGTTTGCCCTTGGTGTACCCTAATAGACCTAGCCCTGATTTCTAGATTTGATCCCATTGCCAAGGCCGATGAACTAACTTTGAGGCTTTCATGCTCAAACGTAAAATTTTTGATCCAAGAACTAGTTATATATTGAAAAATGATTTTCGATTTTTTAAAAAGAAAATTAATTTTCAAATTTAAGTATAAATTTTTCGTTGACTCATTTTTAAAAGTGATTCAAATGCTAAAAATAAGAAGAAAAATACCTTTCCCCAAAACAAAAGTAATATGCTCAATTTCCCAATCTTTTATCACACATCCCACGAAAAAAAATCAGAATATTAGAAATCGTAGAATTACCTGATATTTATTTAGTTAGTGACTGTTGTATCAATAACCTTTTTTTATATTACCACCGTCTATGGTGGTACCGGTTGGATAAAGTTCTCGATCCTTTTCAGCGGGAGGAGAGGAGTTCGAATCCCGCCGGCCGCACGGGATCTTAAGTGTGACGTCGGGGTGGTGAGTCCCCCACTGCGTCATCCCTAAGTTTCCCCATAAGGCTGCCCTGTATAAGGGTTCCTGGGTCATAAAAAAAAAAAAAAAAAAAACTTTTTATTTCTTTCAAATTTGGAAGCTTGTCAGTCGTTTTTTCCCCCATTATCTAACGAAATTTCCTAAAATATTCCGGCAAAAGGAAAACAGAATATATATAAATATAAAATAATATGGCAATTAGCGTCAAAACAGGGTCCGAGGAGGGGAGGAGGTGGACACCTGTAAGCTTTCCTCGGTTAAAGTTCTCCCTCTCGCTAGAAACGCCCCACCCCCTCCCTTCTCCTTCTCCTCCTCCTCCATCTTCATCTCGAAGTTGTAATCTCTCTGTCTCTCTGTCTCTCTTTCTCTCTCTACCCAATTGTCAGCACCTCTCAATTGATATCTGCGTTATCTGCCGACCTCCTCGCAGGTTTTCCGTAATTTCCCCGCTGAAAATCGGGCGCGGGGAATTTCCGAACCCGCACCGCTCGAGATTCTGCAGAGGCGACGTGGGGTGGGGAAAACGATTCGAGATCTTGAAGCCCTTTTTTGATCGGTGGGAGGCTCTCTTTCGTTCTGGGTCGTCGTTACTCGCTCCTCTGCCGTTAGGGTTTTACCTTTTTGTTGGGGGGAAAAAGGGAGGGAGGGAGGAGAAGAAGCGGCGGCGGCGGCGGCGGCAAGATCAATTGTATTCAGTTGCTTAGTCGTAGGAAAGCAATATCGGGTTTATTAATTACCCTGTTGGGGGTTTCCCTTCTTGTGGGTTTCTTTTGGAAGTTGCAAATTTTGTTTCTTTTTTGTAGCTTCGGGCTCAATTTCTAAGTGGATTCTTCCTCCACGCTCTGTACAGTGACGACTAGTTCATTGCGATTATCTTTTTTCTTGCTTGTTAAGTTCCTTTTGATTTTCCAGTAGGGAAATTGGTAATATACTTTAAATTGTGCTAACATTTCCCTGCTACTCCGTGAAAGAAACTCTGAACAAAGAAAGAAAGAAGGAAAGGAACAAAAAAAAAATTAAAGAGGAAAAAGAACACAGAGAAAAAAAAGTGAGTATTTGCGGGGAAAAAAATTTTGTGCCCAATTTCTAAATGGGGAGTCCCTTATTAAGCAATCGTAGTGGTGGCCAGCGCTTGGGGATCACAGAACCCATTTCTTTGAGTGGACCAACAGAGTATGATGTGATAAAGACCCACGAGCTCGAAAAGGTTTTTCCTTTTGCCAAATTATCTACTTTGGCTGTATGAATCATAAATGTTCTTTGACAGTTTATTAACCTGCGAATTCTGGTGTGTTAGTATTTGCAAGATGCTGGATTGTATGAAAGTCAAGCGGAGGCTGTGAGAAGAGAGGAAGTGCTTGGCAGGCTGGACCAGGTTAGGCCCTTCATTAAATGTCTGTTAGCTTAGGCAAATGAAAGTAATTCAAAAGATATGTTGTGCCTTGAACTCTTTCTCAACTTCCTCGTGTTTCTTTCTGCAAAGCTAAATACTGCTTTTTGCCAATACATTTGCTGTTGCTTCATTGTATGTGTCATGTAAGAGGGTACTGTTTTATCTCTCGAATTAAATTCTGATGTTGTTTATTATCTCGTATTGTGGCAGATTGTGAAGATATGGGTCAAATCAATAAGCCGTGCAAAGGGGTTGAATGAGCAACTGGTTCAAGAAGCAAATGCAAAAATATTCACATTTGGTTCTTATCGGCTTGGGGTACCATAACCTTCTTACTGTTCTTTTAAAAGAGAGTTACTCATCCAGATTAAGAACTTTAAAGTTGTCAGGACTCCTTATTATAGCGCTTTAGAGGATATTTGGTTCATTTTTAGTGCACTATCGTGAATTGAATTATAAAGGATATGAACATATGATTCTCGCGAGGGAGGAAGAGAATAGTGGTGTGATTTAGTATGTTCACGTTCAAGGGTTAAACTTGGCAATAATATGTCGCGCACATCTTAGATTCTCCTTCTGTAGGAGCTTGTTTGCTAGTTTTGTTTCTTGGCTCTTATCCCATCTTTCAGACATTCTATTTGGAAATGCTGATTCTTCTTTTCTGTAGATAAAGCTTTTCTATCGCTTATTCTTGTTATGCACCTCTATGATTGGGTTCTCTCATAGGTTTCTTTTGCATATTTAAATCCTGGAGATGCTGTTTAATATGTGGAAGAGGGGGTGGGGGTGATTCCGTCGTTGATTTGTTTTGCTTGAAACTATATCACGGTCTAGAATTTGGGACTCAAGCTGCTGCTAGAGCGCTTGAGGTGAGCACTTACCCTGAAGTTATGTCTTGTTTGATGTAAGTTTGTAATTGTGTCAGCCTTTCCAAGACGAGTATTTCCTGGGTAGTAGTGGTTCTATTTGGTTATAGAAGCCTATTGTTTGAATGACTTTCCTATAGCTGCCTACATATTTATAAGTTTTTGTTGCACTGTTCTGATGTCCCGATTGAGTTTACAGTAGAGCTCAACTTTTCTTTTCTTCTTTTTAATATTTTTAGGTGCATGGCCCTGGTGCAGATATAGATACACTATGCGTGGGACCTAGACATGCAACAAGAGAAGTGCGATCCGCTTTCATAACCTCCATCGCTACAATTTTTCCATTTTTTGAGTCTTGTTGTTTGATGCACTAAGGACTGTTTCTCTAACTGCATTCAGGAAGATTTCTTTGGTGAGCTACAGAGAATGCTGTCTGAAATGAGTGAAGTCTCAGAACTGCGCCCTGTACCTGACGCTTACGTTCCTGTGATGGGCTTCAAATTTAATGGCGTTTCAATTGATCTCCTATATGCAAAGTTGTCTCTTTGGGTTATCCCTGAAGTAAGTGACGTCCTTGGATTTTGCTAATAATCATGCATTTGATGCTGCACCTTGTCTGAAACTTGCTTTTTCATGCATTGATCACTGCATCTATTAGAAAAAACCATGTGGTGTTTTGGTCGGGTATTTTGTTACTTCGCTTCAATTACTGTACTGCAATTTTACATACATTACCATCAGCATTATTCTGTAGATGGTGGACTGTTTTTCCTCTTTTAAAATTAAACTCTATAGCTTTCTTTAATATCAGTGGTAGCTCTGGACCTATTCCATTTGCGAAGTAATGTCTCGGTAAGTACTCTTGGTTTTACCATATTGGAGAATGGAAAATGGGAGAACATTCCGAAAGTCAAAAAAGAAAGGATAATTTGGGGGAGGAGCATTCACATGAATAGAAAGACGCATGTTGATGACAGTTAGTATGTACTAACTACTGTTGTAGCTTATTTAGTCAGATGGACTAAAGTCAAAATTGCTGCATAATTGTAACTGTTATGAGATTGGTGCTTTGTTGGGGTGTCCAGGAGGTGTAGGACTATACTGAGAACTTCTTCACTTATTGATGTTCCTTCTATCATGCTTGACGGTGCTATAGTTTACTTTCTAGATTAGTCTGACTATTTGTTTAAAACATTTGAATGACATATTATTCTCAAACAGGACTTGGATATTTCGCAAGATTCAATTTTACAGAATGCAGATGACCAGACAGTTCGTAGTCTTAATGGATGTAGAGTGACTGACCAGATTCTGCGACTGGTTCCTAATATACAGGTTGCCATCCATTGAATCTGAATTTTAGGCACATGGAGAGACCTGTTGGCTTTACTACTTCACTGAATTATTTTTTGCTAATTGCATCTCTCTTTCTGAACTTCAGAATTTCCGTACGACATTGAGATGCATGAGGTTTTGGGCGAAGCGCCGTGGAGTCTATTCCAATGTAAGTAATTTTTCCGCTCGACTTATTTGATCTGAATACTTCGCAGTTTCTCATCTCCTTTTTTTGGTCATGATAGGTTGCAGGCTTTCTTGGCGGTGTAAATTGGGCTCTGCTTGTTGCGCGTATATGCCAGCTATATCCTAATGCTTTACCCAACATGCTGGTCTCCCGTTTCTTCAGGGTCTATACACAGTGGCGTTGGCCAAACCCTGTCATGCTGTGTAATATTGAAGAAGGATCTCTTGGGCTGCAGATCTGGGATCCTAGAAGAAATCCAAAGGACAGGTTCCATTTGATGCCAATAATAACTCCTGCATACCCTTGCATGAATTCTAGCTACAATGTCTCTGCAAGTACTCTGCGAATTATGTCAGAAGAGTTTCAAAGGGGGAGTGATATATGTGAGGTATGATGGTTTGGTCTTCTGTATACATTTAAAGTTTTGTGTTTTGCCTGGAACTTTCAGTTATGATGGCTCAACATTTCAAATATTCACATAGTGTTTAATCTGGGGGAAGATTAAGTTGATTGGTGCATGGATTGTAATTGACATCGGTTCCACTGTCAATATGAATGTTATCTTCCTAGTATCTATTGTTTGTTCCATTTCTTCTGCATTTTCTATATGCCTTACTCTTGGTAGTGGATTTTCAGTTTCTGCAGCAGTGCCTCTCTGAAAAAATCCAACTCCTGTGCTGCACATCCCCCTCCCCTAAAAAGAAAAAATAAAACCAAAATGAAAAAAGGCATATTTGGTTTGGAATTTGATCATTTAATAGGATGTGGATGCTCCTGTTGATTCATAGTGAGCCATGCTCACACATCCTTTAAATCTCCCAGGTTATTGCTTTAGTTGTATTGGATATTACCTGTCTCATTTCACCCCTTAGCACAACAGGTGGACAGCTTAAACTATTAATGGGCATAGGACCCATTTAACCTGTTTTTCTGTTGTCCCTCTGGCATTCATGCCTGCAGATATTGATATGCTAAATCTTCCTCGAGATTAACCTTGGCCATAAATAAGATATTTCTGCTTGGTGGCAGGCTATGGAGGCTAGCAAGGTTGAGTGGGATACACTCTTTGAGCCTTTTGGCTTTTTTGAAGCATACAAGAATTATCTGCAGATAGATATCTCTGCAGAAAATGCCGATGATTTAAGAAAGTGGAAAGGTTGGGTCGAGTCTCGTTTACGTCAGCTCACATTGAAGGTAGAACATTTTTTCTTTATGTTTTCCTTTTCCATGAGACATGTGCCTATAATGATTAAGCTGCTGACGTGAAAATGTAGATTGAGAGGCACACTTATAACATGCTTCAGTGCCATCCCCACCCCGGTGATTTTTCAGATAAGTCCAGACCATTTCATCACTCTTTTTTTATGGGTCTGCAACGAAAGCAGGGGGTTCCAGTGAATGAAGGTGAACAGTTTGACATTAGGGTAACTGTTGACGAATTTAAGCAAGCTGTCAATTTGTACACATTATGGAAGCCTGGGATGGAGATTAATGTAAGTCATGTACGGCGGAAGAATATCCCTGACTTCGTATTTCCTGGTGGTGTTCGACCTCCTCGTCCGTCAAAAGCTACTTGGGATTCTAGGCGGGCTGCGGAATTGAAAGCTGCTAGTAGTAGTCAAGTAGATAAATCTTCTGAAGGACAGGGTACTCCTGATGAAAAGGATGATGGAAGGAAGAGAAAGCGAGAGGAAGAGGTAGAGTCAAACTTAAAAAGTGCGAACGTTGTGGCTGCTTTACCTTCATCCACTGGAGAAGCTCGAGAAAGTGCCCTTGCTTCTGATGCAAGTAATGGAGCTGGGGATATAGGGCATGATGTGGTTCAAAATCACATAACTGGTACTGGTGGCTCTGCCTATGGAAAACCTTCGGGTTCTGTTGCTGATGAATCAAATTCGAGAGAAGCAGAGAACATAGCAATTGAAAAGATCACATCTGTACCATATGTTGGTCACCAAGATTTTTCCCAAGAACTTGATGAACTTGAAGATGATGTCCAACAGAAAGACAAATGTGAAGCTACGGCTAAAAGTGGGAAAAGCCCTCCAATGGTGTCTTTGACATCAAATGCGTCATCAACGTCAGTAACATCTAGCAATGGAATGAGTACCTCAGTTAGTTTCTACACTAGTGGAGATTTAGAGGAGCTCGAGGTAATCTCTGCTAACCTTTCTTGGTAATATTCATGTTAAAATTATTATGTTGTCATTCATGTGGAGAGGTTATTTGGTATGAATTTTCAGTGATGGTACACATTTTTCTTCTTTTAAGTGGATCTCAAATGTTTTTAGCTTAAAATAATTGTTTGTGGATGCTGTCCTGCTTATTTCCCCTGATAAAAGTTGTACAGGCAGTTTTTGGGACGTTACTGGCAGATCTTGAAAACTCACTTTTCTTGTTGCTTCTGTCTTTTGTTGGCTTTGCTTGGCATATACTTTTTCTTTTTTTGGTATGGTGCATGGTAAATAAGCTGGTAACGATATTGCTGTTTTATCCCACATATTGCCTGTATCTTATATTTTCTGTTTCCTGCCCAAGCCTGCTGAACTTATGGCACCACCACCTATTGTAAATCCCCCGGTGCCTCCGACACAACGGAAACCAATCATTAGGTAAATCACCTTTGCTTTTGGTTGAGCTGTTGTCTTTTTATAGGTTCTTTAGCTTCTACCGGTAGTATTTGGAAATGTATCAGCAAATTACTGCTGGATCTAGGACTTGGGGGTATTGTCCTATTGTAACTAATCATCCACCATATGGGGGAACTTAGGGCCTCTCCTTTTCTTTCTTTCTTTCTTTTTTTTTTTTTTTTTTTTTGGCAGATTGAGCTTAACTTCCCTGGGAAAAGCTACAGGAAAAGGCACTTGAAGAGTTCGAGCACAACTATACAAAGCTTGCATGGTTAAGCGGCTCGAACCGTCACTCAGACAAAAGCTGCACCGATTCCAGATCTTTGGCTTAGCCTTTGTGTAAAAAACAAACTGAAAATTTTGTTCCCTTGTATTCCCCTATAATTTAAAGAGCTCATAATTTGTCGAAAGCCTCTCTAGAATAATTGACTTATATCGTGTACATTGATTTGAGACTTCCTACTGAGGACTTTTATTTTTCATATCATAATGGAGAAGGAGATTATTAATGCCCGGCTCAGTGTGGCTAAGAGATGAGTTCTTCGGTATTTCTGTCGTTTCTTTGTACACTTCATTATTCCTGCATGTTATGCTACAGATGGGGAAATTAGAGGACTTTGCTTATCCCTCGATGCTACATCATTCCTGGTGATGGTGTTTCACAATTCAACATCCCTCTTTTTCTTTTATAAAGAGGATGGTCTCCCACTTGCAGTTTGCGCTAGCGTCCCTGAAAGATAAGCAGTTGAATTCCTATTGGACGGTTGCACTATTGTTAGCTTTGACATGAACTGAATCGAGTCAGTTGCGTTCGATCGATCAACGGTCGAGCTAAGTAAGATGGGGCACAAAGCTACTTGCTAACTCGCACCATGTTGCTAGAGCTTTTCTTTACTCATGCCGGTGTTGGGTTGCTATAGCTTCTTGCCGGTCGCCTGATATGAGACAACTAAACACTTGGAAGTTTTTAAGAAATTGCATAAACTCTAGCGACCGGCCTACTATGGTTCTTTTTCTGATTTCGTATCTATTGAGCACTCATGGACATTCTCGACAAGGCATCGCTCTGTACAGTTCCTAGAATAGTGACATTTTTCAACTCTAGGAAAAAAAATAATGTTTCGTTTTGGATCTTGTTCAAGAGAAAGATGAAGGAAATTAGTGGAACAACGAAGCAAGTTGCACGAACATGGACGCAGGTCCTCGTGACATTCAACAGCCAGCAAAAAGCTTAAATGAGCTTGTGCAGTTGTCTGCTACTGAGGTTCGCGTATAAACAGACAAACCAACAAAAGCAAAAGCACGAGAACGAGGACAGGAACTCCCTAAATTGGCATCTGAACATCATTTTTTGCCATTCATTAGAAAAGTGCCAGATTAGCCAACAACAATGGCACAAGATTGTCCCACCTCAGCACGGATTTGCAAGGAAAATCAGGAATATTATGTTTGCACATGTCATAGGCCGATTGATTGGGATCGTGACCGCACGGCGACTCGGGCACTCTTGGATCACCCAAGCCAAGCTTTGCTCGATCAATCGCACAACTTGCTCACACACCCAAATTGTAGAGAGAGAAAACTTCAAAGAGAGGAGTTCTGGAAAGAAAGGAGTCATGTATTACTGAAATGTTGGATGAATCCAAATGAGGGGGAGGGCACCTATTTTTATACTCGTGGCCCTCTGATTACATTCGTTGATCTAAAATTTATCCGGCGGACAAGATCGTACTGCCTTAACTACCGACACTAATAGCGGCTACTAACCACCGACATAAATAGAGCTACTAACTACCATCATAAATGAAAGGGCTTGTAGAATCAGGTGTAATGACGGAGTCACCCGCCCTTGAAAACTTCAGGAAGAAGACTTGGTGGGAATTCGAGTGAGCACAGGAGATCCTCCATGGATGAGTTACTGTCGTCTATCAGGAACCTCTTGGATCGGTCTTCTTTCGGGCCGTGACATTCTCCCTCACTCAATTGAGCGACGTCCTCGTCGCTCTCAGCTTGACGGGTGGCCTTCTTGGCACTAGCACAGGCTTTGGCATGGGCTTTCTTGTTTTCGGTTTTGCTTCACTCGGACACTCATGAACGAAGGATCATACCCTTCCATTATGATCTCCAACTTTGGCTTCGGCGTGGCACGCGACGAGTACTCAATCTCGGGGAAGAGCACTTGGATCAGCATATCGCGAGTTGGAGTGGGATCCAACTCTTCTTTCGGCTTCTCCATGGTTAGTTTGTTCAAGCGCTTCACAACCTTCAAACTCTTGTTGAGACGCCAAATCGTCGCGATGGTCTTGGTGTTGATCACCCCTTTTATCATGGGGATTGTCGTCGGGCACTTTGGATTAATGATCACGATGCACTTGGTCCTCATGTTAATCATGGATCTCACGCTATGGAAGAATTTGCATACCGAGAATGAGAACATAATCATCGAGAGGAACTATCTTGAATGATAGCTTGCCCTTCCATCCGCCGATTTGGACGTCCACATCAGGAGTTGATCCTACGCCTTGGAGGCCATCTGAGTTGATAGGCTTGAAGAAGTTCCCAGTTGGCTCCATGCGAAGTCTTAAGGCGTTCGCCACTTCAATCGACATGAACATGTTCGACGTGCCCGTGTCGACAAGGTATAAAGCGTTCGGCCGCACACGTCGACTTCAACGAAGAACATGTCCAAGTTCGACGCAACTTCCTTCTCTTTGGATGGCGATCAAGCTCGAACGGAGTTGATCATCTTCACACCTCCAAGTCGGATTTGCCGCCTTTCTTCTTTGGGCTCCTCCTCCACCTCTTCGATGACCAGGAGGCATTGATCCTACCCTTCTTCGGGCACTTTTGGGTCCAATGTGAACCTTTGCAGATAAAGTAAGGAGAAGGCGGAGGTTGATCGAACTTACTTATCGTGTAGTCCGTTTGAGGTCAACCCCCTTGGAAGGATGGCTTGGAAGGGCCTTTGCCCCATGTCTTGACTCGCCGCCTTGATCATGCGCGCCTTGAGGATTGCTTCTTCCTTCGTCCTCGGTGGATCGATCTGACCTCCAATGTCTTGCTCGACTCCTTGGTTCAGCTTTGGCGAGATCGACGAGAGACTCGGCCATGCTAAGCGCTCTCGCAAGAGTACTCACATCCTGTCGTTTCAACTCAAGTTGTGCCCATGACTTCAATCCATCCATTAACGCACCGAGAGCCTCCTCCTCTTTTAGGTTGTGGATTTGGAGCTTGAGTTCCGTGAATTCCTTCACGTACTCTCGGATCACACCTCTTTGCTCGAGGCGATGGAGCTTACTATGGGCTTCTTGTTGAGCAAACTCGGGGAAGAAATAATTGCGGAACTCCCTTACAAAGTCATCCCACATCTCCACGGGATTGGTACCGCGCCTAGTCTTGTCAAACCTATTGCGCCACCAAAGCATTACGGTATCAGAAAGGAACATCGAAGCGATTCATACCCTGATTGACTCATCTTGGATGTTGATGGCGCCAAAGTATTGCTCCATGCTCCAAACGAAGTTGTCCACCTCCTTGGAAGATTGTTCACCTTTGAACTCCTTAGGTTTCGGCATGTTGATATTGGGCACCGTTTGTATGGGCGTCACACCATTGGTGATGCTCAGTTTGTATAGGGCGAGCTCAATCTTGAGCTCTTGGATCTCCGCCTTCATGGCTTTGACCTCTTCCTTATACGGACTTTCTTCCTCGATCACTTGGACACGCCCCTTCAAGACATTGATCGATGCTTTAAGGGCTTCATCCTTGTCGTGCAACGGGGCTGTAGCTTCGTTGAGGCCGGTCGTGAAGTCTTCACGGAGCGAGGTCTCAACCTCCATGATCCGGTCTCTCACATTGTCAAGACCTTCCATGAGCTTGAGCAGGGCACTTCGGACCTTTCCAATCTTCTCATCGAATGCAGCTACGGCATCTATCGAGACTTCTCTTTTCTTTGTTCAGCTGTAGGTCTCCTTGACTTGCACGGCCTCACCATCCATCACAACATCTTGGCTCGACATTCTCTTAAACAGTTGGCGCTCCTCAACCTCTAGAATTAGAACTCTCCTTTGCTCTGATACCACTTGTCACGGGCCGATTGATTGGGATCATGATTGCGTGGTGACTCGTCACGGGCCGATTGATTGGGATCATGATTGCGTGGTGACTCGGGCACTCTTGGATCACTCAAGCCAAGCCTTGCTCAATCAATCGCACAACTCGCTCGCACACCCGGATCGTAGAGAGAGAAAGCTTTTAGAGAGAGAAAGCTTTTAGAGAGAGGAGCTCTGGAAAGAAAGGAGCTGTGTATTACTGAAATATTGGATGGATCCAAATGAGGGGGAGGGCACCCCTTTTTATACTCGTGGCCCTCTGATTACATCCATTGATCTAAGATTTATTCGGCGGACGAGATCGCACCGCCTCAACTACCGACACTAATGGTGGCTACTAACCACCGACATAAATAGAACTACTAACTACCAATATAAATGAGAGGGCTTTTAAAATCAGGTGTAATGACGGTGTCGCCCGCCCTTGGAAACTTTAGGAAGAAGATTTGGTGGGATTCCGAGTGAGCATAGGAGATCCTCCACAGATGAGTCACGGTCGTCCATCGGGAACCTCTTGGATCGGCCTTCTTCCGGGCCGTGACACACGCATTTGTCAGATCTCTCTCTGTGACATTGTAATGAGAAGAGCTCTTGTCATTGGTAGTGTATCAGTTTGAATCAAAGACAATGCGCACGACACATTAGGTCCAATGTGGACCCCAGCCACCATGAAAAGGCTGATCTGAAATCCACCGTCCACTTTTATTTTGATAATGACCCTGGACGACCTATCAAACGACTAATAAATGTTAAAAATTTCATTTTTTCATTTTTCAGTGTAAGGTTTCTTTTTTGTATGATGCGGGATCTGTAAGAACAAACTGCTTTTTATAATGTTACTCGGAAGCATTGTTTAGCACGATGAATTATTGAATATGGCAAATCTCATATATGTTCAATAAGTTCGACCCATCAACAAGGCCTTCATATTAGAACTTTTTTTCCTTAATGTAATCGCATCTTAAAACTTTCAAAAAGTGTAATCAAATCTTAAAATTTAAAGAAAATTACAAATAAAAGCTCAAAGTGCAGTCATTTTCTCAAATAATGACATGAAATGGACATAATTTCATATCAATCTCAAAAAAAGACCTGAACTAGTTATATTTGTTTTATATAAGGGCTTAATTTCCTAAGCCAGCAAAAAATTCTGGCCAACTAGGAGTATTTTCGTCAAAACACAATTTAAATTTAGATTAAAAATAAAAATTAAAAAAAAAAAAAAAAAAAAAAAAAAAAAAACAACGGTGAGAGTGGCTCTTCTTGCCTATGGTCACCGCCCCATCGTTGATGGGGCGATGGTGCTGACTAGCGACATTGCTGACGCATGGGTGGGGGCTAGTGACCCTCGCCAATTGAAGGTGAGGCCCTCGCCAGAGGTAGGAGAGGGTGGTGATCCTCTCCCAAATTTGGGCAAGGGTCGCGCTCTCTTGCCTTGGCATGGACAAGGGTCGTTGACCCTCATGCAAGCGGGCAAGGTCCGAAGGTACTAGGTGAGGGCGGGTGACCCTCGCCAAGTTTTAGGAGAGAGTTGCCACCCTCTCATGTCTCTGGCGAGGGCTTGTTGGCCCTCGCCTTCAATCGGCGAGGGTTGTCTGCCCTCGCCCAAGCGTCAGCGATGTCGTTGATCAACGCCATCACCCCACTGGTAATGAGGCGTCGGCCATAAGCAAGAGGAGTCCCTCTCACCTTTTTTTTTTTTTTTTTTTTTTTTTTTAAGTTTTTCTTAATTTTTAATCTTTTTTCAGACCAAAAAAATCTAATTTAATCTAAATTTAAATTGTGTTTTGACGAAAATACTCCTAGTCGATTAGAATTTTTTGCCGGCCGGGGAGGTTAAGCCCTTATTTAAAACAAATATAATTAGTTCATGTCATTTTTTGAGATTGATATGACTACTCCAAATCCTTATTTGAAATAATGTCAATTTCAGGCCCTTATTTGAAAAAAAAAAATGAATGCACTTGGAGCCCTTATTTGAAATTTTCCTTAAATTTTAGGATTTGATTGCACTTTTTAAAGATTTTAGGATTCAACTACATTTTCGTGACAAGTTTTAGAACTTTCAATGCATTTGTCTCTTCATTTATAATCTAAAACATATGAATATTTCATTTACATTATAGACATGCCACGATTTTACAAAATTACCAAAACATCCCATTTTTAAATGAAAGGTGCAAAAAGGTCTATAGATGAATTATCTTGATAAAGCAAATTTTTCTGAAAATAATTTAACTACCTATCATCATAAGGTTTCTAATATTGCGAATAGCCCCATAATTTTTAATTTTTGCAAGTTTCTAATACTTTTTTGCAAGATGCACGAGCTCACATCTAGCAAGCATAATGCCCTATTTGAGATTAAGCTAACCACTTTGAAGTTTTTGAGATGAGGTCCATTCTATACCTTCTTTTGATATATTGGTGTCATCTCATGCTATTATTTGAATTTCCCCAAAAGATGATAAGCAAAAAAAAAAAAAAAAGTCAACTTTTTGAAGCAAGTTAAGAAAAATGAGGAAAACAAGATATATATGAAATCACATGATGCTGTTTGAATTAGGGCAGACAAATTGTCGTCAGTGAAGAAAGGGCTAGAAGATATATAT
This sequence comes from Eucalyptus erythrocorys, assembly GCA_014182555.1. Lineage (NCBI taxonomy): Eukaryota > Viridiplantae > Streptophyta > Magnoliopsida > Myrtales > Myrtaceae > Eucalyptus > Eucalyptus erythrocorys. Next base: position 30,947,336 of record CM024607.1, on the reverse strand, counting down.
GAAATCACATGATGCATGTGTAATACAAAAACCATATATACATATATATGTATGTATATGTTTATATATGTAAAAGTGTACATTAATGCTTTCATTGGAATCCCATTTTGTTTATAATTTTTTTTCTTTTTCTGAAGAAAAAGAATGGTGATAGAAATCAGTGAGCTATATTCATCCAAAGCTTATTCTGAAGTTTATCGTCCACAAGTATATTTAATAACGATGGAAATTCTCAAAATGACTCATTTAGATAATTAAATATAAAAAATTTATCTTTTCTAATGAAAGAACTTCTATTTTCATAGAATGCGTGATCACTTGTTAGTATATTATTTCGATCCATTCTTTAACGCCATTTTTCGGAAAACCTTTTTTCTTGAAATTTTTTTTTTTTTTTTTTTTGGGGGTCGGAACCTGTTTTTTCCCCCCCTGAATTTCAATCGTTGCTGATATGATTGCACAACGTCGGCGAGATGGAACCCACAAAAAAATGAAGGGCTGAGATGAACCCAATTCCCCACCCAATCGTTGTCGTCAGGGTGGCGATGGGTCTCAATGGTCAACTTCTTCTCTCTCCTCCTTTCGGAGCCTTGGCATCTTCTCCTCCGTTGAAGCAGAAGAAGTGCGGAGCGCCCCCGCTTCCTCTGTCGCTGTCGCCGTCGTTAACCTTTCCCTTTCCCTTTCTCTTTACTTCATCTCTCTGAATTCCCATTAAACTGTTCCCGTCTCGCCGATCCCCCCCGCGCGCAGAGGAGTGAAAAATAAGTAAGTATGGAGGAGGAGAGACTGGACTACGTGTTGGTCCCGCTCGGGCTGCTGATGCTGGCGGCGTACCACGCCTGGCTGCTCGTCGCCCTCGTTCGGAATCCTAGGAGCACCGTCATTGGCCTCAACGCCGAGTCTCGTCACCAGTGGGTTTACTGTCTCATGACCGTCAGTCTCTCACCCTCCCTCTTGACCCATGATTTGCACTCCAAAGAGTAGAGCTTTCGTTTCGTCTTGTCATGCGTTCTGGGCTCATCCCATCCCCGTGCTTGTGATCCGTGTCGTCTCAGTGTTCTGTTTCGCTCAATGGGTGTTTGGAGTTCGCGGGTATCTCTGTGATGGGCACAGGCAGAGCTAGCACTTGTGCTTATAACTTTAAGATACTGAGATGCTAGAACAGTAGAACTGCCCAAAACTAGGGAAGAAGAGGAGAAAAAGGGTGAACTTGGTGTGTGCCTTTATTGTGATTAATGTCTGAATTTAATCTATGTTAGAGGCCGGTAAGTACTACATGTATGACAAAGCAATTGCTGTTCATCGGGTCAGAAGACTAGCTCCAAAATTTGGTGTGCCTCTTCGATTACTAAGTCCTTTTGTCCGCCTCGGATTACTTGTTGAGAGATAGGCAAATGCTTTATAGAAAGGTGAACCTTTTGGTTCTGCTTCATAGACAGGTTAAATTTTGTCAGTCCAATCGTGCCCCGTTTTTGGCCACTTAAAAAGATTTCTTAAGGTGTTTTGTACTTTTGGGAGGACTTCATCAGATTCAGAAAGAATATCTGAACTCACCGTTCATATGCTATTAGAATCGGGAAAAATAAAAATAAAAAATCACCCTGTTTATGCTGCTCTTTCATCTATGGAGAAATGCTTAACCTGTGATGCCTGCACTGTCTTGTCGTAAATTTTCCTTCTTTCGTCCAAAGTATCATTGTTAAGTTACAAGATAGCAGAAGCAGAACAAGAAATCAACCTATTTTTCCAGATCAGAGGATGGAATATAGTATTGTGATGCTGATATCTGTTATTTGCGGCACAGCTATGTTTCTTTCCAATCAACATAGTCATAGGTCATGCGTGAATATATCTGTGCAATGCGAGAACATGACCCCATTTCGATTTTACAAATTAGATTTCAATCAACTCCAAACTCTTGTTCAAAAATGGCACCTTGATATCAGCTGCTGTGCAGTTGCGTCATTATGATGTGATTCATTTTGGTGCTTCAGGATCCCCTGAAGAATGGTGTTTTGGCAGTCCAGACCATACGCAACAACATTATGGCATCGACACTCTTGGCAACGACGGCAATCACTCTCAGTTCGCTGATCAGTGTTTTCGTGAGCAGCTCATCCAGCTCTACTGCTGCAACTTCGCAATTGGTTTATGGCAACCAGACTGCTATAGTCTCTTCTATAAAGTACTTTGCTATACTTGTATGCTTCCTTGTCGCTTTCCTCTGCAATGTGCAGTCCATCAGATACTATGCTCATGTCAGTTTCTTGGCCACCCTGCCCACGTCCAAAGGTAAAAAGGATTCCATTGAATATGTCGCCCGAAACTTGAACCGGGGAAGCTTCTTTTGGTCCTTGGGATTACGGGCATTCTATGTGTCTTTTCCTCTCTTCCTCTGGATCTTCGGGCCAATACCGATGTTTGTCTGCTGCATCATGATGTCATTTATTCTTTATTTCTTGGACACAACAACCAGTTTTACACGGGAACTGCACTCTCAATCACTGAAAGAGGAGATAAAGCCCGATGATCTGGAGTCGTCAGCTTCATAAGTGCTGATGGTAACGGATTAGTCTGTAGTGATTAAATGGTTATGAGCTTGTTAAAGGGGTGAAACTCGCATTGCCTTATGCACTTATATTGTAATCTAATTGGTGGTAGTGAAAATTAGTGATTGGCATCATATTGACTGCACTTTGGTAGTGGCTATTGCGTGGTTTGCCTGTAGCTTCCATTTTTTACTACTTGGCGTTCTTTGCTTTGCTTATACCTGTTCACAGTAAAGAAGACGGGAAGAGCCATGGAAGTATATTTGCTTTGTATGTGATACCATCTTCTAATCAGCAAATTTCGAAACCAGGCATTCAGTGTTTCATGTAACTCGTAGAAGTCTTAGGTCCTCAACGTGAACTTCTGAATCATGACAAAAAAACTTCCTTTGAGTGTAACTTGTGAATGCTTGTGGCTCTGTTCTTGATTCTTCTTTCCCATCACAGGGAAGTGGACGAGCTTGAGGATATCCATCTTTACTCTCCTCTACTCAGAGGAAAGAATCGAGGCTCAACCTCCGGTGTCACTGGTTAATCTGCAAAATCTTTTGTCTTTGCATATATGGTGACTCCAATTTTTTTTTCCCCTCCTTAGGCTCACATCGAAGCACAACATCATTGTCTCCGAACCGAATTTGTTCCGGGCAGACATGCTCTCAAATCCTTTCCTGGTACTTCTTCATGCTTAGCCTGATGCATCTCCTGAGCTCAAGGCATTTCTGATTCTTAATGGTGCCATCGCTTCGACCATCCACCCATCCTCAGCTTCTTAGACCTTCTCAGTTGATATCTTCTTACTCATTTCGCGTCATTGCGGTGATCAATCATGTCATTATGATAGATTTAAAATCTTGCCACTTGTACTTGATTTGATTCTGCAAGTTGATCATTTGGGGTTATCAGTCCAAAAGCATGGAAACTGAAGACGCTATACAACTTTTGCATTGACAATTTTAAGTACACATCTTGGACACAAACCTTTACCCACATTGGCGCAACTGGATGTGTATACTTAAACATGCAATATTGAAGAGTGGCTGGGGAGTGCGCATTTTTTACTTGTGTCGATGTGATGTCATATTATGAGCTGATAATCAAGTGCAACATTCAGAGTGATCATTTGAATGATGATCTTTTCGTCTGTAAACGACGGTAAAACAAAAAGGAAAGCTAAATAAACCGTAAACAATGAATTGACAATAGAGAAATGTGGAGCGTAAGGGATATTGTTTTGCACCACAACCATTATCATGTCACTTAATCATGTTGTTTAGACAGCTTAAGCAATGTCTCATGGATATATTTTAATGAAATTATTCAAAGAGTAATAGTAGTTTCATCCAAGAATTATGACCCGCTGTGTTCTAAAATGTTGCAGACTTTCTTGATCAGATTTGCCTCGTCAAACCAGCGTGAGAGCAATCTCAAGTCCGTAACTCCTCTTATCCACCACAACCAACGATTTTGATTTCTTAAATCCTCATGTTTAAATTTTTCATGTTCGAGCTACACAGAGATTTTGGCTCGTGGCTTACATAGTCCATGAGCTCTGCGGCGCAGTATTCCACACCATAATGAATAAAACAACAGAATTATGTTTGGAGGGCCTGGGGGTGGGAATTCACAAAAAAGAAAGCCATGTCAAACAGACTAGAGCCTCAAAAGCAATTTCTTTGATTTTCGTGAAGTCCATGCTCTAAACTCGTAGCACTTCATGTCTTGATGAACCTCTGACGAAAATGGAAGGCCTTTTAGACAATTTCCTTTCCTTATAGACCATAGTCCATCAGTCAAATGTCTGTATAGATGTACATACCACAAGAAATCGTGTTCCCCAGCAAACCTAGCACACGTCATTAGACTGTATCAATAGTAAATTTGAAAAAGGTGAGGGATGAGATCTAGAGCGGGAACAATTGAAAAAACCTACATGGGGTGGAAATCTTTGTTTAGACAAATATCACTGCCAGTTTTGTCATCATAATCTTTCACTTTCATATAAATTTTTAGGGCAGAATCTATCCCAAAAATATGTCAAGGGACGTAAAAAAAATGTACAAATCAAAGTCAAAACATACAAATGAGAGATCTTGAAATGCATGACCAATCATCAACCTGGGGATTCCGAGGTGATGATAAGTGGTAACACAGTGGAAAATGATAATGATGACAATAGGCTGAGTGAACATGGATTCTAAGATATCTCTTTCCTTACCTTTAATCTCGAACTTCCTCAAGTACTCTCCATTCCATAGCGGGCTTGTGACTCTCTTATCGAAACATTAGCCCAAGATTTACATGCATGCTAATCATTCTGCTCTATCATCAGTTACAAGCTTAATGCTGATTAGGGTGATGAATTTTCATTGCAAAACCCCGCCAGCCGATGTATTTTCTGCAGGCAATGTGAATTTATTGGTGAGTGTGTACGACTGAACTAAACAAACTATTGTAAATGCCTCAATGCCGCTTGTGAAAACTAACTTCTCTTGTTAACATTACCAGAAGTAGTAATACTTGAATACACAAGCTCCCCTCTTCTTGATGAAATTCTCTGCGCCATAGCTGTTAGTCCGGCTCCCTGATGTTTGGGATAACATCACATGCCAGTTTACTACAAAGATAAAAAGACAGATTTCAAGCTCGAGTTGGTCGTGTTCTATCTACCTTAAAAGGATTAAGTGTAACTGTAGGTAAAAACAGTTGAAAGATTGCTCGCAAAGGTTAATTAAGCTTCTAACCTTGCACATCAAATGCACAATTTTGCCCAACATTTGTAGATGTTTCACCTTGATCATAATCGCAACAAAGAAGAACAGGAAGAAAGAACAAACCTTACCCACTGACAAAGCTAACCCATTGTCCACTGTCACTATTACCACGCTGTCATTGTAACTTCTAAACGAATGTTTGATGCCATTGAGGCTTCAAATTAGCATTGGCACTTCTCAGAACAATCAAAAAGAATAATCCCTGACCACACATGTAACTTAGAATAGGCACCTCTCCCACCGACCAAGTGGTACTTTGGTATCCACATCTAGCTACTTATTGTTTTGTTGGCGAATCATCCCTACCTATTTGTAATGGGGAAGTCAAGCATGTATATGTTCATCAGATCAATAAAAGAGGCCATTTATTACTCAATGAGATGGAACCTATGCAACTGAACCATGATGCCTTGGTGTGCACACAACAATTTAGAGCATGCAACTTATACCGATGGTCTAATATCTGATTATTCTTTCCCATCCAATTAGTAGTTCGATTTCTTTCCAAGGGAAGCAATTCCCAATAGAAGATAGACTTCAATTACATGTGAAAAAGCATAAAAGATCAGAGCCAAAGACCTAACAAACAATGACCAGCTATCAAGATGTAGTTCCTAAAAATAATTATGAACTTCAGGGATTCTGCTCCAGACCATGAGCCCTCATAAACTTTAGCGGGTATCTTCAATTCATTCTCTATGAACAAAGGCTGAAGTTTTTAATAAACGCTTCATCATCTGTCCTCTTATTTTTTTACCTCACTATTGTATACAAGCTTCCATACTCTATATTGAGTGAATCACTTGCTAAAAGCTAGTCTTTGGGTGAGAGAGCCCCAAACTATATAAACCACATATTACCTTCAATGTGGAATCCAAGTTCAATACCTTGCAAATAGGATCAGAAACTGTCTAAGTTGCTCTCTTCCTTCTCCAGTAGCGGACTGCAAAAAGGGAGCTGAAGAAGAAGCTATAAATGATTCAGCGGGCAAGAAAGGCCTAATGTTTGAATGGGGGACACGACCCAGATCAGTTAGATTTCACAAAACAAAACAAGAAAAATAATAAAAAAAATAGAGGGACTCAAGAGGGTGAGATGACAGAAGCATAAAGAGCACAAAGGAGGGAGATGCAGAAACACTCTCTAATGGCACATCCTCATCTGTGCTCTCTATCTTCTGTCAACAGCACCGGGGTACCTCTCTCTCACTCTCTCTCTCTCGCACACAAAGATCAAGACAATTTTAACAAGTTAAGCAGAAAGGACAAAACAGGCAGCCTTTTGATGAGATGTGATCCTCTTCCACTCCCTGCTGGCTGGCCACTGCCTGCCTCTAGGGTTTCAGATGATTAAACTGAAAAGAAAGTCAAGTTACTTTATGAGGAAAGGATAGGGTTTCTTGGGTTGGGAGATGATGACCTACGAGAGACTCTAACAGGCCGTAGCTTCTATTTATAGTAAAAGGAGGTAATGGAAATTAGTTAAAGATGGGTGTGGATTCTGGTTTTTGAGTGTGCATTGCAAACAGATTCGTTTTCTCTGTCCCATCTCTATTTTATTAGCCTTTTCTCTTTTTTTCCCCGAACAGTAAAAAATAAATATGTTGATAAGTCTTCAATAAATCATACCTAGTTCACACAAGACATTTGCAACATTTAAGGTAACCATACATTATGCCAACACTTTGCTCGATTGTCCCCATGTCCAAGGAAGAATGCTAGACTTACTAAAATTTCTTTATAAAATTATTTACTAAATGATGTGTTAGATTATGAATGACTCTTTAAAAAGTGTCATATTTAAGAATTAATAATGGTCTGACACATCATTTAGTAAATCAATTTTGTAAATCACTTTTGGTAAAGTTTAAGCAATTTTCAAGTCAAAAAAGTATTGGTTGGCGAAGACCTAGATTTCAAATTTTAGGGTTTGAAGGTAAGTTGATCTATCCGATCCCACATAGGATGTACATTGTTTACTCTTTTATTGATATGTGTGAATCGCGAAGAACTTTATTACCTCATTTATTAGCTTTCCTAACCAAGAATTCAATGGAGGCGCGATTGAATGATTAGATATAATGACAATTTATGTAGATATCGAATGGACTCTAGGAATTTTCAAACTTTCACTTTCCTATGACAAGTGAATTACTCAAGATCACACATTTCACCAGGATGATGTAGAGGCATGTAGACAAATCGCTCCTTTGTTGCCGGGCAAGTGCTGACGTAACATGCTCTAGCTACAGTTTCTTGATTTCTTGAAGATAGATTTTTTCTAAACCCTACTGGCCCCTCCACAAGCACTAGAATCTTTGCAAGATGCTACGTGGTCGAACAGCAACCAATGAGAGCATCGAGTCACTGCCCGAAGATTCTGGAAGTGGACGTAGGAGTTCTTTCGTAGATAATTACGTTTATATATCAGCCAGCTAAAATCATGGCGAAAGACCTGTGACCATCTGTCGCTCGTGATCGCTTTAGTCTGCAATGAGCCATCTTATAAAGCATGAACGTCAAGTTAGTAGAGCTCGCAGCGTGCAACATTTGCTTGGGAGTAATGTATATGTTCCTTCATCTACAGTTTTCTCTAATTACATTGTAACTAAACGATCTTTTTGGATCAATGATAATTTCCATAGCATACATATGAGTAAGGATACACCGGCATATTTTGGCGGGTTATGCCACCATTTATGCTAAAGTATATTGAAACAGCTTAAACATCGGGTTGTAATGCGAGTCTTATGTTAATGTGATTTTCCCTTTGTCTAAATATTAAAAACTTTCGGATTGTCCTTTCTAATAATTTATATCACCTAATGTGGACTTGATGATATTGTCATCAAATTATTAGGAGGTGAAAAAAAGTCATTGTCTTATTTAAAGGCCCGAATTATAATCCGTCATTGATTTGATTGATATCAAAAAGATTGAAAACATTAAGATGATTGTCATAATCTTTGTGGGTCAAATATATCTGGATTGTACTCCAGCATCGATTTAAAAAGTATTGGAGAATCAAAAGATCGCAAAGCACAAAGCTTATCTCTCTCATCTCTTTGCTTTGCAACTTGCCAAGAAGTATGGAAAAATATACTGACACACAAAAAAAAAAAAAAAAAAAAAAAAAAAAAGGGACAGAAGCCCGAAGCATTGTTGAGTATATACTTTTCCTCCTCCTGTCACTGCCGAAGTGAGATGGACAATTTGGGTTACTGATTATGTCCCCTCCGTGTCGACAATCCACTTTCATCCCTCCATTATTGAACTTTGATGTTCTCATTTGCTTCCCCCCATGAAAAAAGAAAAAAACTCGGTTTTCTAAGGAATATTATAACCTGAATGACATTTAATAATCTCTGTTCTTCTCGATAAAAGGAAAAAAGTCGAGGACATTAGCAGGTTAACTTTAAAATTGGAATGCTATTGAGAGAGAATCTATGCCAAATGCATGCGTGCTTTGGAGTATACGTTGCACATGATTTAAAGACTATATCCTTAGTTTTGTACCCCATTATGAAGTAGCTAGGCTGGAACTGATCATGCCAGTACCCCACCACATAACTTGCATTGAAACGAGTACGTTATTTCATATTTTCTCTTTTATCGAGAAAAAAGAAACAATTCTTTACGCTTACCGAAAATTAAAATTTAAAAATAATAAAGATCATAATTAAATTTGTCAATGCCACATAATTTACCCGTTTAATGAGGAAGATACCAGATGGAGTTAGGGCCCCGAGAAAATGGCCATTTCAAATTTTTGTTAAATTTAGTAGATAGGTGTTGTCTAATCTAGTTTCGGCATTTCTCATGATTGTGTTACGAAGTATTGGATACTTTCTTAAAGTTTATTCTTTCCCCTTTTGGCTTGCAATTGTGGATGCGCTGGGGTCTCGCATTAATGAGAGATCAGAAAGAAGAACGAATCATATCATTGGCATCGAATTCTAGTAGATCTTGGCCATTTTCCATTTGACCGATTAGGAATTTTGAAATGTGAATATTCACCACACCTTGTTTTATAGTGCGCACGTATGCATAGCGTCTGAAGCACGCCGATTTCCAGTTGTGGTCAAGTAGGACATGGCTGTCGAATTGTGGAACTAGGCTTAGGACTCTAGAATAAGTTCCATGGATATCACGTGTTATGTAAATTGCCCTTGTCACAGCCATTGCCCAGATATGGTCTCACGTCTTGGACCACGACGACGCGAATCGAACCGAGGCCGTAACTTGCGTGGACCGTTGAGTGTTGATTCTAGGGATATTTTCCCCTCGTTGAGATGCAGCCGTGTCCAGAACGAGAGCCGGATTTAAAGAATTATGTCCAGGAAACCCAGGTTCCCGGCAATTCAACATAACCGAGTAAAAGGAAAATCCATTGCTACATGTAGCGCCGGTTTCTTCCGTCACGACGTCGAAAGATTAAAACATGTCGTGACGCGTACGTGATCGACTTTAGGAATGAATGGGGATGAGCAGAGGAGGGATTTGATTCTGCAATTTGCCTGGGTTTGGAGGTGGAGGTGGGCTTGGCATGATCCTCTCTCAATCTCACCTCTCACCTCCTGTGATCATCAGATATCAATGACGAGGTTACATCAATTAGACTCACACAACAGAAAAAGAGAAATGAATATTGCAACCTACATGCCGGAGCCTAGAGAAAGTAAACATATCATCAACTCAACCCCATGTAATCAAGTTTTTAAACTTGTTTAGCGACCTGTAATTGAAAAAAGAAGGGACAAAGCAGAACCAAAATCGAACGAAACGTCTTCTTCGATGATCTCACCTGCATGAAGCTGTAGTGGGCGTGTGGCCAGAACCAGGGTCGTGACGAAAACCGTCTTCAACAAGAGGAGGCATGACTCGTCGCGCTTCGCTTCGCTTCAATCCACGAGTCTCGTCTTGCTTCCTCTGGCCTCAGAAAACGTCGTCATCTTCATTGACTCAACATCAGCAAGATCATCAAACGACCGATGATGCGAATTTCGACGTTTCACGGGCATCTTGATCCGCTCATTGCTTCCCCGACTTGACAGACATCATCCTCTTCATTGACACATCATGAACAAGATTGTCAAACAGCCAATGACCTGGAATTCAACGGGTTCACACACATTCGGATCCCTTCAAGGCCTTCGCTGAAAACGATCTTACTTATTTGTTAAATCACATAATGTCGTCAGTCGAACCCTAACCAGAACCCACGTCGTTGTTTGTTGTTTTTTGCCTGACTTTCCTAGGTAACCAATAAATTACATTCACCTTACCCAAAAAAAAAAAAAAAAAATACATTCAAATAGCGACACTTGGATCGCGTTTTCTCTCATCATACGTAAGATTAGATTACTGGGCCTGGGCTTTTGCAGCCCGGGCCTATCATGTGCTGAACAGAATGGAGTCGTTTTGACAATTTCAAAGCCGAAGTCCGTTTAGTTGTAGACCCATGAAGGAGCTCAATGAAGCTAAGGATTCCCCGAATGGGTCAAAATGCACCAAAAAAAAAAAAAAAAAAAAAAGAATCTTTCTCTAGTGCTTATTTCCCATAAATGAAACATCACGCACCCCATTAATTTTTCATCTTTTGCACGGGATATTTTCGGCTCTATTGGGAGAGCTTTGGGGGGAAATGGATTGCCATTTTTTCAAAGATCTTTGACTGAAGATGTATTTGCGAAGAGCGAATAGCATTTAGATGAATGACTTTTCGTATATATTTTGAGAAGCAGCATTTTAACAAAAAAAAGAAAAAGAAAAAGGAAATAAAAGAAAAGAAAAAGAAAAGAAAGGGTAGGTTATTGGGTGAGAGCATTGGCAAAGAGGGCAGGGATATTGGGTGAGCATTTTCGACACCAATCGTTGGCCAAGCGAGTGTCGACGGGAAAACCTCGTCATAGTAGATCTCCACCGCTCAATGCTTAAGGCTAATTGACCCTCATCACGTTGCCAACAAGACTTGAGGCCATTGGTTTGAGAATGTGTGCATCTACTTGAGTTTGCAGTACCTGAGGGGCAATTGCGGGGTGAGAGCGCATTCTTAGTAAGTTTTTGAGGACAAGAAATGCAACTAAAAAAAATTCATTGATCCTGAGAGAAGGCTTTGAGATTTGCCAATGCTAGCTTTTCATTCAAAGTGATCAAACTTTTTCTTTTTCTTTTACCAAATGTCCGGACTTTTCGGTCAAGGGACTTTAGTGGCCCAAAGCTATCACAAATCCAGCCTTTTATCTTATTTAACATTTGTTTGGACTTCGCAAGGATCCTTTACACTTCCATCTCTATTTTGTGAGCGTTTTCTGAGGCACAAATGAACGATGGATCCACAAGCCTCGATTCAAACGCAATACTATGCTCGAAGGCAGCTCTCAAAATAAGCAGCCACGATCAACGCACCTCATCTTTTTTTCCCCACTTTGCTAATGAATTTGAACTTGAGCGGTTAGTTGCATGTTAAATGATTTGGGGAAAATCTCAAATAACGACGCAAAGTGAGCCTACTTTCTCAAATAAGGACCCGAAGTGACTGTTGTTCCAAATAAAGACCCGGAGTAACTACCCGAAGTGACTAACAAGTCTCAAATAAGGACCTAAACTCCGTCGATCGGCCAAAATATTCACCGGTCGGCGAGCGTGTGACATTTTTGATGGCTAGAATATGGGCAATTTTGTCCCAAAAATTATAGATATAAATTAACAAACCGTAAAACCAAAATCCCCAAACTCTTCACGTTCTTCTTCTTCCGCTCTTCATCTTTTACGTTCTTTGTCCCCTCTCACTTGGAGAACCCAAATTCTTTGTTGATGGAGCGAGATCGCTCTTAAAGTTCCAAAGGTACGTGCCCTCCCTCCCTCCCTCCCCCTTTCTCTCTCTCTCTTTCAATTTGAACGAAACCGACCTCGGTTGAACAGGGAGTGTGAATCAAAGTGTATAGCGAATCTAAGAAAAGATAATGAAAAATCGAGGCCCTCTTGTTACACACGAGTGTCTCAAAAGGTGGCTTTACTCAAGATTTGTCTTATTCGTTGGAAAGAAACGAAGACAAAATAAAAAAAAAAAAGGGATATGTTCGGCGAAGTCACCTAAAACTTGTCAAGAAAGTGCACGATTGAGTCACAAAACTTACAAAAAGTGCAATCAAGTCCTAAAACTTGTCAAGTTGGTTCAATCGAGTCCTAAGGCTAAGGCCGTTAGGAAAATTAACGGAAATTGCTGACGTCGTGCTTTGACGTCATATTTTAAATGAATTTTTATTTAATATATGGCTTTTTAAAATCATTTTTTATTCAAAATCTTAAAAATTATATTAAAAACTAAAAAGAAAAAGCTAACTTTATTTTAAAAAAACAAAACCGTTAAAAAAAAGCCGCCGGGGCTTCCGCAGCCGCCCATCCGCCGCCCATCGCCGGAGAGGCCGGCGACGGTCGTCGGAGGGTCCGGCGACGGTCGCCGCCGCCCCGGTGAGGGCCGCCACCCCCCGCAGTCGGGCGAGGACGCCCGGATCCGGCGAGGCCTCGCCGGCCCTCGCGGGGCCGGCGACCATCGCCTAGGGCGGGCGAGGCTCGCCGGCCCTCGCCCGGTCGGCGATGCTCGCCCGGATCCGGGCGAGCGGGGGCGAGCGCGCCCCGCCCGTCGGACGGGTCGAGGGGGAGGAGCAGCCAGATCTGGACGAGGCCGTCGCCCGCTCCGCCGCCTTTGTCGACGAGGACAACGCCGCCCCGCCACCAACGACGACGCCGACGAGAATGGCGAGGCCGAGGAAGAGGAGGACCCGCCCGACAGGGCCTCGTCCGTCCAGCTCCTCGACGGACGCCGCCTGCTCGCCCAGATCTGGGCGAGCATCGCCGACCCCAGGCGAGGGCCGGCGTGCCCGGATCCGGGCGTGTCCTCGCCCGACCCGGCGGGATGGCCGCCCTCACCCGGGCGGCGAGTCCTCGCCGGCGAGGGCCGGCCACCCCCGCCTGGGCCGGCGACCGTCGCCGGCCCCACCGGCGATGGGCGGCGGCGGCGGAAGCTCCACCGTGGCCCGTGACCCCTTTTTTTTTTTTTTTTTTTTATTTTGAACAGTTTTTTTAAATAAATTTAAATTTTCCTATTTATTTTTAATTTAATTTTTAAATATTTTGAATAAAAAATACTTTAAAAATTCATATATAAAATAAAAATTCATTTAAAATATGACGTCGGCACGACGTCGCAATTTCCGTTAATTTTCCTAACGGCGTTAGCCTTAGGACTCGATTGAACCAATTTGATAAGTTTTAGGACTTGATTGCACTTTTTGTAAGTTTTAGGACTCAATTGCACTTTCTTGACAAGTTTTAGGACTTCTGCTGAACATATCCCAAAAAAAAAAAAAGATGTGAAGAAATGAAGATAGGGGTTTTTTGTCGTGTTTCAGTTCGTGTTCCATTAACAAGAAATTTCCGTGGTCCAAGCGAGAGAGGACAAAAACGAAGAAGATGAAGAGCAGAAGAAGAAAAAGATGAGAACATGAAAAGAAAAAAATTTAGGTCAAATGAACGTGAAAAGTTTGGGGAGTTGTTTTTAGGGTTTGTTAATTTCTATTTATATTTTTTTGACAAAATTGCCCATATTCCGGCCATCGGAAATGTCACACGCTCATCGGCTAGTAAACATCTTGGCCGGCTGGCAAGTTCACGTCCTTATTTAAGACTTGTTAGTCACTTCGGGTCCTTATTTGAGACAACGGCCACTTCGAATTCTTATTTGAGAAAATATGTTCATTTTGGGTCTTTATTTGAGATTTTTCCAATGATTTGGGTATGTATCTAATGATGCCATAGGTTTCGAGCAAGAATTTCAATCAATAATTGATTATGCATGAATAAGCAAATCGACTCAATAAGTCAATAATAGAATATTTAGATTTTGCGAGATCACCGTTAAATATTTTAACAATTTAAATTCTCAGATCAAGGTGTGAATATATTGATAGAATCCAGAACGCGACATGAGTGGAGGCGCGCCTAATAAGTGTTTGCAGGGACGAGACAAAGTGACCTTTCCTATCGGTGATATTTTTGCTTGGCTGTTTGTGGCGGGCCCGCCCAAACGGATCCGGACCCCACAAAAGCCATTCCCAATTAGGGGGAATCGAGATCGAGCGGCTCCGAGTGCGCCACGTCATCCCTCGGGCCCACCGACACGCCGCTTATCCTCTTCCCGCCTTTTGTTCTCGGAGAGCCCTAAAAAGGCCGAGGCAAGAAGGGCCGAGGGGAGGGGCTTCCGCGGTAGTCGTTGGATCGAGTAATCGACTAAATTTTACTCCGAATTATCATAATATTAAGATTAATATAATGAAAAATTATAAATTAATACATCTATAATGAAACGAAAAATCTTAAACTAGTACATATATGATAAATATATTCTCATTTTATTTCTATTAAATTGGATTAATATTATGAAATGTCACAAATTAATACATTTGTGATAAATGACGGGATGCAAAATTTCAAATTAGTATACCTATCATATCATCAAACTCAATAATTTGATGGTAAAATTTAACGATAAAATTTAACGAAAACTAATCAGGGATACGTTTGTCATAAATGTACTAATTTGAGTTTTTTGTGATAAAAAAAGACATAGTTACCAAAATTAGTTTGTGGTAAATTTGTCACAAGTGTACAAATTGGTCATTTTTTGTGATATATAAAGGCATATAGTTATCATAATTAGTTTGAGGAAAATTTGTCACGAATATATAAATTTATGATTTTTTGTGATAAAAAAGGTATAAAGATACCATTTATAAATTTACAACCGATGATTATCAATTTCTATGAGTGTAATTTTTTTTTTGAGGGATTGTAGAAAACTCCAAATTTGTATATTGTCCCATCTTTTTTTTGTTTTCCTTCCAATTTCTTTGCAAGAGGGTTTTGAGTTTAATGACACATATCAGCTCACGAACTCCAAATAACGTTCGATCGTATCGCTACATTATGCGAGTCCCTAATGTGGTAGCGGTTGATCAGGTGGTACAAGACTTATCCTAAGTGACTCGATGAGATCTTGATCATAGATTTGAATCTTACCACTTCTCGATCCTCAAAAAATGTTTACTTATATACAAAGGATGCTCGGGGCGTGCAGAAGCTTTCGGCTATTCTTGTGTGCTAGCACTTTGGTAAGGCAATGATGATGGGACTCATCCAATGGAACATAATTACAAATGGGGATTCCTAGTGTCACTGAGGGAAGAACCCTTGTTACAATTCATCGTAATCGTGCGTGTGTACATATATTATTATGAATATATATATTAGTTGGGGATTTTCGATAGGTTTGATGTTTTTTGTGGTATTAGAAAAAAGGGAGTTTAACAAATGAGATCTGTTTTCATTAAATCGATTCAACGGCTGCCAATGCGTTTGAGGAACAGTTATTCAGAGGGTTGACCCCACCACCGGTTTGTCTTCTTCAACTTCACTTCAATTGAACTGTCCTTCTCAGTCCGTCCGCTAAAACCCGGGAGCTCTCAGGTACTTGTCGGGCTGAATCTCCTCCGGCGAAACCCAATGCAGCATATTGCCGTCCCCCGCTTCTCCCTCTCCACCAACCCACCTCTCCTTCCGCCGGATCGCCGCTCCTTTCGCAGACCCCCCAGGCAACCTCTCTCTCTCTCTCTCTCTCTCTCTCTCTTACTCTCTTTCTGAGCACGAATTATGTGACCAACTCGTTGTTCTTGCAGGTCCTTGAAGCTTCTCTGTTGCCTGGCTGCCGAAAGCTCCGATGGGTCGGCCCCGGCCGGCGACCTCCGGGTGGCGTTCGCGGCGGGCGGCACCGGCGGCCACATACTTCCGGCCCTGGCGATCGCGGACGAGCTCAGGATCTTGAGACCCGGGACCCGGGTCCTCTTCGTCGGCACCCCCAAGAGCATGGAGAGCACGGTGGTCGCGGCCGGGGGCTACGACTTCGCCCCCATCCCCGCCGCTCCGTTGGACCGCCCGGTACTCTCTCCCCGGAACGCCTTCTTTCCTTACCGTTTGGTTAAGTCGCTGATTTGTAGCTACCGGAGATTGGAAGAATTCGATCCCGATATCGTCGTTGGTACCGGCGGATACGTCTCGTTTCCGGTTTGTCTAGCCGCGGTCTTGAAAGGGATTAGGCTCGTGATTCAAGAGCAGAACGCGGTTCCCGGTTTGGCTAATTGGATCCTCGCGCATCTTGCGGATGTCGTGTTTGTCGCGTTCAATTCGACGGTTGATTCCTTTCCGAAGCATAAGTGCGTGGTGTGCGGGAACCCGGTGAGGCTGGCCTTGAAGAGGAATGTTTCGCAGGTGGAGGCGAGGTTACATTTCTTCCCGAAAGTGGAGAGCGTGGGTGATTCGGGGGTGAAAGTGGTTTTGGTGCTCGGCGGCTCTGTGGGCGCTTATACCATTAACATCGCCTTGCTGAATTTGTATTATCAGATGCTGATGGAGAACGAGAACTTGTTCATCATATGGCAAACTGGGGTGGAGTCCTTCAATGAGATGGAAAGCCTCGTTAGAAATCATCCCCGCTTGATGATGCGGCCGTGAGTACCGTTAAATTTGATGGTTGATTAGTAAGCTACCTTTATCATTATGGCATGGTCCGACTTGTGGTTGTCTACTTTCTTTGTTGAGGGTAAAATTTGCCTTGCTAAAGGAAGTCTCGAATTGAATCGACACGCCGTCATTCCTTAATGGGATTGAGGAATTAATCTGGCAATACTAGACTAACTATATGCAAGATAGAAATATGAAAATGTGGATGGAATGGGACAATCAAGAAAGAGCCATCATTGAAGGTTTGCTATCATAAAAGAGTTTTGAGGAAGCATTACCTACTTATGCTGCAGTCAGCATCAGAGTATGCCACTTTTATATGTTTTGAACAAAATTACCACCTATCATCATATACTATGTCATTGAGAAGAGAAGGTTTCAAGACTTTGAATAGGGGGTAACCCAAGTCTGTTCTGCCAATAATAAGCAGCTGTAGCATCATAGGCAAGTTACTTTTTTCCTTAAGGTAGCTATATAAGTTAGCACTAACTCCATTTTTCCTGCGGGATAGATGTTATCTTTGTCATAGGCACCTCTGAGTCCTCTGAATATTCTCCGCATCATCTGGTCTGAGGGATAAAGTATGTCTACTATAGTGTATGTATTTTGTCTCATGGTGCCTGGTTTTTCTTGATGATACTTATTTTATTTGTCGATCTGAGTTATTTGCAAAATTTAAGGTTCTTGCGCTCCATGGATATGGCATATGCAGCTTCTGACCTGATTGTCTCCAGAGCTGGTGCAATGACTTGTTCTGAAATTTTGGCAACTGGAAAACCTTCCATTCTGGTAGTACAAGAATTCTTTTGTTACCAGTTTCTCCATCACTGTATGATCACTGCATACTGTCGTTATAGTTTATAATAACACGACTACACAAAATAGAGTTTCTGTTCATTGGCTTTGCGAGTCCTCTTTCATTTGAAAATTTTAATGGGTGTAAATATCAGGAGAAAGTTGCTTGACATAAATCATCTTTCTGGATAATCACTCATCTAATTTACCAGAGAAGAACTCAACAAGATTTTGGAGAGCAATCATCATATCTGGAAAGTGTTATGAATGCCATTGTTGCTAGCAAGTTCCATGGTTTTCATCCTTAGGAATCTAATTTTAACCAAAATGCCGTGGTTGGTCTCGAGTGATTTGGGTTCAGAACTAGTGCTAAGTAACTATTCATTCATCAATGGATAATTTGTTCTCCGATAGATGTAATTTATGCTTAATGTAGATATTTGTGTTCTTTCTGTCTCCCATCGAATACTTGTTTTTCTTCTTCCTTTTTTTTGAGGGTTGGATAAAAAGTGTGAGGACTAAGTGTTGAATTACTCTATAGTAGTAGTTCTCCTCAATCCGTGCAAGATTTTTGATATCTAGCCATCAAGTACTTCATGCATGGAAATAACTAAATAATGTAGAGTAACCATCTTGCTTGATGTCATTTATTGAGTGAACTATACAACTACTAGTTAGATAGCAGTTAAGCAATCCTCTCATACAGAGTTTGATGCTTTCGTATCTCTGAGCTGAAGTAACAGTGATCTCTCGCTGGCCTTGTAGATCCCATCTCCCAAAGTTGCTGAGGGACATCAGTTCAAAAATGCTTCTTTAATGGCAGATTTAGCAGGAACAAGGATTATAAATGAAGATGAACTTGATTCAACCACCCTCAAAGTGGCAATTGAAGGGATGTTAGGTAAGATGCAACTGGATTGAGATAATTTTTATGGACCTGAAATTAGCAGATGGAGTATGACCTTTTTTTTTTTTTTTTTTTATTTTTTTTTGCCTCTTTTCAGGAGACGAAAATCAGTTGGCTGTGATGTCAGAGAGGGCTCTCAAAGCAGCAAAGCCTGAGGCTTCGGCAGAGATTTCAAAGCGCATTCTCTCTCTGGTGAACTCATCCCCAAGAACATCACAAGGTTGAGCAAATTTAGCGAAGGAAAACGAGTTGAACATGCAGTAAATTGGGCACCATCATCCTCATTAATCGCCTAGTGCTTCACTGGTAACACTCAGTGACTTGACTGTGTTAGCATGGCTCTACAGCAACGCTGATAGGGGAGTTTCTTCCATTGTCTTAGGTTTGTCAACTGTCTTGGCCAAGCTAACATTCAGCACAGCCCAAATGCTTGATGATTTGATCTTGGAGAATGAGAGCAAGTCTCTCCTTTTTCAGGGTAGGAGGACCGTGGTCCGCGTCCTGTATCAATGAAATTAATTTGGATAAACAGGTATTACTGCCTGATAAATGTGGCGAATGCCTGTATAAGCTGGCGTGACTTCTCCTCCTGTCTCTCCTCTCTGTTTCCAAACCCAAGGAAAGAAGTAACTAATTCTTTTGCGGCTGCTGCTTGGTTTCTTTCCTTTCTCATCATCAGCAGCCATCTCAAAATGAAGATCATCTTCTCTTGATTTGGTCATGTGGATCAGTGGCACTTATAATTCTTCTTTACCCGACTCTGGCATACCAAGAAAAGACTTGGGAGTGGGAAACCTGGAGGAACTCACGATTGTCTTCAGGCAATGAGAGAATCTTTGATTTTCAAAGCATTCGTCGTGTGTATCAAGAGGAGATTAGTGCTTTGAAAATTGCAATATTTCTTCATTCAATTAGTTAACGAGAGTCTAGGAACATTTTGCAACGATAGTCATCTCGATATGATTGCATTGCACGATTCTTAGATTAGCAGATTAGCAGATTAGCATTATATGAAATGAGTCCTTCCATGGTCGAAATTCCCTTTCGTGAATGAAGATCTTAATTCATGGTGAAAGATCCTGATCAATGGGGCCACTTTTATCCAAATCAATTTCAATTGAGGAAACTATTAATGTGATATACATAAGTATGGCAATCATGTTCATGGCAAGAGACAAACTTTTCGCATGTTGCACGTGATTTCTAAAACCCTCATTTCATACAATTTTTATTTTTCAAAAGCTACACTCCGCTTCTCTCTCATTAGGCAGAGCTTATCTCTACCAACGATGGTAGCCTACCCTCTTTTTGGTGTCCCATAAACCCTAAACCCTCACAGTCCCGTTCCCCGATTATGACAATGAAATCCCCACATTGAACCCATGGTAACACTCTTTACCTTTCCACATAATGCTGGAAAACCCCCCATAAACCCTATTTTGCCCGCTTCCATTATTGGTGGCTGAAATTGACTTCTCCTTCACAAAAACAGTCGCTGTAGTTTGTAATCCTTGCTTTGGGTCTCGTCTGAATCTTCATCTCTACTACAATCGTCTAGTTTTTTTTTAACTTGGCTGGATGAACGTCCTTCACCTTTGGTTCTGAGATGGATAAAGAAAGAGTGTTACTGAACAACCCACGGTCTTTTGCAAGCAATTTACTAATCCTTAAACTATGGGAACCCAATGTTATAAATTCACCAACTGTGTTTTTTGGGTTCAAGTTAATGGCCTCCCTATTGAATGTTGTTTTGAGGAGGTAGTTGAAAGTGCTAGTATGAATACCTAAAATGGGGTGAATAGGTGTTTAAAAGAAATTTTGACAAATAAATGTGGAATAAAATAAGTTGTAAGTAAAGTTTGAATAAGGATCAGAGTCTGATAAATGAGCCACTAGACTTCTGGTAGATATTCAAAATCTATTATGCGATGAAACAGACTTTTGAAATAACATGTAAGTATGCAACAGACTTAAATATGAAGAGTTAAAGAAATAGACAAAATTTATAGTGATTCAATTTAGATCAAGTTTATGTTTACTCTCTCACACTAACATCCTTTTATTTGAATTCCACTTGTGATCAACAAGAAATTACAACTTTGAATGCAAACACTCAGTGGTAGATCACACTATTTCAATAAGTCACTCTTTTGGTGTTTCTCTCATGATTACAAACGTTTAAACTCACCAAAGACAAGTGTATGATCGAAGGTCGTTTAGACTTTGGAATTATAAATTCTACGCTCCGTCTCTTACTTGCTTATCGATCCTTGGTCTCCTTAAATACTCCTCCACTTCCAAATTAGTCATTGGATAGCATCCATAGGATCGTCTTCCAATCTATCCATTGGACAAATCTGTATCTAAAAGATTTAGTAGCCGTTGAGTGATAGAAGTAAAATCTCAAATTGATTCTGATCGTCCATACAAACAGAATATTGGTTTCCATAAGTAAAGCTTCTTCATATAGAAAGTTCTTGTCTTCATGATCTAATTGTCAATCAATTAGATTGAATCAATCAAATCTATCTCGATGTAGAATCCAAACCAGATCACTAGCCGTTATATATTTGGGACTTATGTTACGTTCTAAACTTGTGTCTCATTCTGGACCTTGTCACGTTCTAGACTTGTGTTTCATTTTGGATGTAAAGTCCGAGAGTGTTCCATCTGAAGTAAAGTCTGAATGTCTTCCGTCTGAAATAGAGTCTGAGTGTCTTCTGTTTGAAATAGACTTTACAATATGGATATAAGTTTGAACATATTCTGCTTCTAAATATATTTAGTTTTAAGGTCTGAACACAGTTTGAACAAATTCAACTTCAGCATAGATTTTGTCTTTTGGTTCTTCCAAGTATAGACTTTGATAATATCATTTACATGTTCTATCATCTGCATAATCTATTACTTAACCATTAAACACATGAGTAGCATTTGATTTATTTTGTCATATTCAAAACATCATAAGGGATTTCCCTAATAGTAGTTTCCCACATAACTCAAATCTTAGGTTGTGTTCAGGAAGTTAAAGTAGAAAAAATGGAGTACCTTTTTAGAAAGTGGGAAGGGCAAGGGTACATCTAGACCTGGATACTCCATTAATCCCAGGAACTTATATAACCTAAGAGATGGAAATGTATGGCTGGATTTTAAGTATGAAAGGTAACCTCGCTTTTGCTACTCTTGTGGTAAAATTGGCATTTTGCAACTAATTATGTTGAAGTTCCCTTTGATGAAGCCAAATATGAAGAAAAGAGTTCGAATTGATTTGGGCATTGCCTAAAAGTAGAGGCCAAAGAGACTAGTCCATTTTGGCAAATTTTTTATGGTGATAGTGTGGAAGATAATGAGGAAGAACAAGTAGCTACTAACACAGCAGCCCAAAACACCCAAATGGTTATTTTTACGGGGGAGTATACAGCAATAGAACCTACAATTAAAAGGGCACAAACTAACCTTACCATTCCAGGTGACTAAGAGGAACAACAACAAGACACTAGAAAATGTCCAATGAGCATTGATGAGGCAAAACAACGGAAGTTGTAGGTTGAGAAATCTTTGTCCTGGCCAAAAAAAGAAGGGTAAAAAAAATCGAATAGGGCTTTAAAGTGTTCGCCGGCAAAGAAATTAAAGAGGTACAATCCTTATAACTTTACCCCTAAAGAGTTGCTTGAATTTGATGAATTTAAACTTTAGGAGACACCTATTAGTATTTCGATTACCCCGAGATGGGCTTTAGTGGCTAGTCTTAGCAAGTCACCGGGTTATAAATTAAGATATTGCAATGGAACTGTCAAGGGTTGGTCACACCATTGATAGTCCAAAACTTGCGAGCCATTATGGCTCATGAAATGCCAAATTTGGTTATGTTAATGGAGACTAAAAACCAAGAAAAATGTGATTTCTCGTATTAAAAGACAACTGAAATTCAAATATAGCTTTGTGGAGAACCCAATAGGAATCACAGGGGGTTTAGTGACTCGCTAGAGCAAGGGAGTGGTAGTTACAGTGGAATCACCTTCCTAGGAAATGTTAAATTTGGTATGTGAAGATTTAAAACCGAAACAAAATGTAGCTTATTTGTATTAATGCTCTCAACCTTTTTTGGGAGAGATTAAACTTGTGGATAAAAATGAGTCAGGTGAGTGTATCAGATGCTTTACCATGGGTTTGTTTGGGAGATTTTAATGAAGTTCTCTATCACTGGGAAAATGTGGGAAATAGTATGGCTAAAAACTAACGTATGCAAGCTTTCCAAAAGTGCTTAAATGAGTGTTCGTTGATGGAAATAGATTGCAAATGGTGTACTTTTACTTGGTCAAACAATAGAAAGGGGCTTATTAAGGAGAAATTGGAGAGGATTATGTGCAATTTAGATTAGAGGTTTATGTTCCCTCAAGTAGAAGCGTATTATTTCCTAGCTATCAGGTTTGATCATAGCCCTTTACTATGTGCGTGTAGTGTTGAACCTGTTAAGAAAAGAAAAGTATTTCGATTTGAAGCCTTATGGATTGATGATGCTGAATGTAGAGAAGTTGTAAAATAATCATGGCAATCTCCTAGTCTAGATAAAGCTGGTTTGAGGGACAAATTGAAGGCTATAACCCATGCTTTTTGGGAAAGGAGCAAATAGAAATTTCCAAACAGCCATCTTTGTATTAATGCCCTCAAGTAAGAGTTACAATCCCTAACAAATAGTGTAAACCAGACTCAAAACCCTAATTAGGCTTGGCTCTTAAAAGAGGAAATTGAAACTTTGTGGAGAAGAGAGGAGATGTTTTTGGGGGTTAAGATCCAGAGTAAATTAGCTAAAATGAGGAGATAAAAATACGAAATATTTTCATGCAGCAACTACTCAAATGAGACAAAAAAAAAAATAGAATTACTATGTTGAAGGATACAGAACAAACAATATCTTCAGAACCTCACCATCTCATTTTTTAGAGATTTATACACCTTGGTAAGGCCTGGAAATTGTCAACCGATACTGGATCAATGCCCCACATTAGTTGGAGTAATATAAATGCTTGTCTTGTGGTGGAAGTATCCATGAAAGAAATTCATGATGCTATTTTTCAATTAGGTGCACAAAAAGCTCCAGGTCCATATGGCTTAAATGGAATATTTTTATCAACACCATTGGGATGTAATTAATAGGGGCATCTTTGAAGAAGTTAGGGGGTTTTTGCGCTCAGGGGTTTTAGAACCAGCCCTAAACAAAATCCATATAGCCCTTATTCCAAAGACACCCAATCAAGAAAAACTTGACCAATATTGTCCTATTAGCCTTTGCAACTTCGCATACAAGATTATATCGAAGATTGTGGCAAATAGACTTAAAAGATGGCTGCCAATGTTGAGTGCTTTCGTAAGTGGGAGATAGATTAAGGACAACATATAAATATATATATAGAGTACAAGAGGTACTACATCAGCTAAGAATGAGGAAAAGGAAAAAACATTTCCACGCAATACTGAAATTAGACATGCCGAAAGCCTATGGTAGAGTGGAATGAGATTTTCTTGAAGGATGCTTACGGAAAATGAGTTTATGTGCAAAATGGATCACTTGGGTTATGCAATGTGTTATAATGGTCACGACACGCGGACCCCGGAGTGCCAAAAGTTACGAAAGGTACACTTAAGTGCCAAAATCGGAGCAAAATGGATTACTTGAGTGCCAATCCGGCGAAAATCCGATCAAAACGCCGACGTGGCAATTTTCCGGGGAAAGAAAAATAAAACGGCGTCGTCGTTTTAATGATGACGTGGAAAAAAATAATATAAAAATTAATTAAATTAAATTTAAAATTAAATTTATTTTAAACATTTAAAAATAACAATTTTTAATATTAAAATTTAAAAATTCAAAATTTTTAAAAAAAAATTTAAAAATTTTAAAAAAAAGGGGGGTTGGATTCGGCGAGGGCCGAGCCCTCGGCCGCCGCCGCTCGCCGGCGCGCCCCTGGCCGGGGAAGGGTCGGCCGGGGTCGCGGCCCTGGCCGGGCCCGGTGACCCCGGTCAACCGGGCGGCGAGGGCCCGCCCGGGTCGCCGGCCCTGGCTAGGGCCGGCGACCCCCGCCGACCCTTCCCCCGGCCGGGGTGCCGCCGGCGAGGCGACGGCGGGCCCGAGGGCTCAGCCCCGGCCCGTATCCACCCCCTCCCTTTTTTTAAAAATTTTTTTTTAAAATTTTTTTAAAATTTTAATTTTTTTGTTTTTTAAATTTTTTTTTAAATTTTTTTAAATTTTTATTTTAAATTTAATTTTCTTGAATTTTTTAATATTAATATTAATATTTTTAAATATTTTAAGTAAATTTAGTTTTAAATTAAATTTAATTAATTTTTAGATTAATTTATTATTGCCACGTCAACGCAAAAAACGACGTCGTTTTTTCACTATTTGGCCACATCAAGGCATGTTAAACGGCGTCGTTTTGCACGTATTTCGCCGGAAATTGTCCACGCGCACTTTCCGGATTTTGGTCGGAGTGGCACTTAAAATGTCTCATTTCTTTTGAATGTGGCACTTAAATGTAGCTTTCGTAACTTTTGGCACTTAAGTGTCCTTCGTGCTAACTTTTGGCAATTGAAGCGTTCTTCCGCCTAACAGTCACTTTTAGCATCAATTTTAATAGGAAACCTTTTCCATATTTCAACTCTTCTTGAGGCATTAGACAAGAGGACCTGTTATCACCCTATCTCTTTATCCTAGCAGCAAGTTTGTCCTTTTTGATGGGGAAAGCTCTAAATGATGGGAGTATAAAAGGAATCTAGTTGAATAGGTTTTGTCCCATCTTGACCCATTTGTTATTCACGGATGACTATATTTTTTCTTGATGGGACCATTTGGGAATGCCAAAATGTCTCAGCTGTTTTAAATCAATACTCTTATGCATTAAGACAAGCTATAAACTTGAACAAATCATGCATTTTCTTTAGCAAAGATTGCCCTCAACTATTGAGGGACAACATGGCAAGAGAATTAGAGTTCCGAGCTAAATCGGATAGGAAAATACCTAGGTATCCCCTCTTACTAAGGAGCCTCCAAGAGATAGATGTTTGCATGGATATTGGGTCGGATAAACATGAAATTGGAAGGATGGAAGGAACAAATCATATCGAAGGTGGGCAAAGAAATTCTCCTAAAGTTGGTCGTGTAGGCATTACCACGTTATGTAATGTCAGTTTTCAAAATCTCAATATTAGTTTTTAGAGCAATTGAGGAAAAAAAAACCATTGAGAAAAAAAATAACCAACTTCTGGTGGAAAAATAGTGAAACAAAAGCTGGTTAAAATTGGAAAAAATGGGAAATTCTTAAAAACAAAAAAGACAGGGGAGGAATGGAGTTCAAGGGACTTACTTATTGTAAACAAGGCCTTCCTGGGTAAACAAGCATGTAGATTGTTTAAAAATCTAGAGGCATTATGGAGCAAACTCATAAAAGAGCTACATTTCAATCGAAAATTTGTTTGGCATGCTAAGAAAGGAACCAAGCCTTCATAGGGATGGCAAAGCCTAATTATGGGTAGGGATGTGATATCGAACTCAGTGATGTGGTCAATCGGGAATGGAGAAAATGTCAATATCAAAACAGACAGATGGTTGAAGAAAGGACTAATCGGGGGGCCTAAAAACAGAAATGATCCACAAAAGGTTTTTGAATTAATGAACTTTGAAGAGGAGAGGTAGAACGACCAAATCATAAAAGACCTCTTTGACAAACATACCACTCAGGAGATCCTTCCTATTTCCATCAAAGGGCAAATACCTAATGATGAATTAGTATGGACAGGAACTAAAAATGGGACTTTTACGGTAAAAAATGGTTACAACACTCTTAGAAAAGAGACGACAGTCAAGGCAACAATTGAACATCCATCTTCCTCCAACCAACCACCAAAAGCACTATGGAATGCTATATGGAATATGCAAATTAGCCCTAAAGTCAAGATATCTATATGGAATGTCTGTCAAAATGTCATCCCATCCAAGGAGAACTTATGGAAAAGAAAAATATTACCTGATCCCATTTGCAACCTTTGCTGAACAGAAGTGGAAACAGCCGAGCATATCTTTCTCCTTTGCCCGTGGACTGAACAGATATGGGATAACTCGAAAATCAAAGTACAAATAGTTAAGCACAAAATTACTCGAATGGATGCATGGCTGGCGCATTTTATAGCGAAAGGCACCAACTTTCCCTCCTTGGAAGCGATTTCAAACATTCTTTGGCAAATTGGAAGGGCCGCAACAACTTTACATTTCGGGGAAGCAAGCCGAATGCTTGCAACATTGGAGATCTAGCTCGGTTTTAGCAAAAAAGTTTTCAAAAATGGAGCGTTCAATGCACTCAAGTACGAATGATAAGGGAAAACGACTCACCTCAAATTTGGATTCCTCCGGTGGCAAGCACGCTTAAAATCAATATCGACAGGTCACTTGGTGAGGGGTCAACGGAAGGAGATATTGCGTGCATCGTCCGAGACCACACAGG
This sequence comes from Eucalyptus erythrocorys, assembly GCA_014182555.1. NCBI lineage: Eukaryota > Viridiplantae > Streptophyta > Magnoliopsida > Myrtales > Myrtaceae > Eucalyptus > Eucalyptus erythrocorys. The sequence goes on along the minus strand of CM024607.1, from coordinate 30,920,240 downwards.
CACCCTTGTAAATGGACTCACCATATCTGTTTGAGCGGCTTCAACTACTCAACTGGAAATCCTAGCCCTTTTGGAAGCTCTAAAGTACATCCGGTGCACGAAGATGAAAGCTGTTTTTGTGGAAACCGACCGATCTAGTACGGTCCCTCAAAACCACGGAATACTTCAACTGGGAAGCACGTGCGCTCTTGGTAGCGTGCAAAGATCTTTGAGCAAATCTACAGTTTGTGGGCCTTGGTTTCTATTCTAGAACCGCAAATTCAATTGTGGACTGGCCGCGTGTGAGCATAGAAAAAAAGCTTTACCACCCGATTTGCTTTCTTCTCCTCCCCGGCCCTTTGGGCATTACTATGTATTGACGCCTTGTTCTTGGGCTCTGCTAGAACTACACCAGCTATGATATAAATAAAAGATTTGCATTCAACCAAAAATAAAATAAAATCTTAGAACTTGTCATAATCATCCACTTTAGTTAGAAGGAAAATCCGGGTGGTCTTTTTTAATTGACAGCCATGTATGGTCGAGAAAAATAATAATAAAGAGTCACTCAACATTTGCCATCCACTTAACATCGACTGAGTTTATTGAAGGAGTTCAGAGCATCGAAGTTGTAAGTTTTAAGACCTAAATACATGAAATGAAAGTATCAGGTTCTTAAATATATTACCATGAGAAATTTAAAGATTTATTTTATATTTGTCTCCACATGATTACAAAGATAGGAAGTTGCCATAGACTTTGTTTAGTTAATGATGATAATCTAGTTCAGGAATTCAACCTTACATTAGAAGCAATTGGGAAAATAAATTAAAGGAAATGACACAAATGGTCCATGAATTTTTGTCTAGTAGACAATGTTGTCCCTTTATTTAATGTCATTGAATTATATGAAAATATTCTATGTAATTGAACGTTTACGTGAGAGCTATTACTAATTGTTTAAAATCCTTAAGCTATTATATGAAAATCATGAAAATTTAATTGGAAAGGCAAATGTGGTATAGAAAAATTCGAACTCGGGACCTACGTCGAATAAATTTAAAATTTAGGGAATGATATTACATATTAGTATTAAATTCAGAGATAATATTGAACAAATCAAAAGTTCAAAGACAATATTACATATTGAGTTAAAGTTAAAGGACTGTTTGCATAATTATCCTATAAATTAATTGATAACTCTATAAAAATAGAGTTATTTTACCTATTTTAGGCAACAATTAATGCATTATCTATGAGAAAATATTTGGATTTTCTTCTGATTATTTGAATTTTCTTTGTTTATGCAGAATAATGAGATATGAAGAAGATAAGGAAAAGAATGGCAAATATCAGGAATTCAAATTAAAAAAGCAGTGGAAGATGAATATCAAATCAGGAAATTCTTAATTTTGTTCCCTAATATTATCTGCAAGTGTTGGGAGATAGATATCTTGGATATATCCTATATATTGAAAAAAGAAAAACAATTAGGTTTTTGTTAGATCGTTTTTTCATTATTCTAGAGCTTTTCAAGTATTTTGAAGAGAAGACTAAAGTGGTGACAGAATTCTTGTTCTTTGATTCAAGATGCTGGGTTTGATTTATATTTTTATTTCTTATTCTACCATGTTCTAATTTTCTTTTGTTAGGGCTACGGTGTAGCCTAACCATGATGATGTGAATTTCATGATTTATATGTTTTACAATTGATTTCATTCATGTGAGTTATATATTATTGTGCATAATTCTTTTGAGTGACTGGCCACCACTTGGATGATCTGATGTGCATGTTTGAGACTGAGAAGTGATAATATGCAATTGCTCATTATAATATATAACCATGAATTAAACGTAGATAGAGATATACCGCGTTATTTGTGTAGCTTTCGGTGAGAAGGTGATACAAAAGACTCATTATAAGCCGGGAATATTCATAGTTTTTAATGCACTCATGTTTATTTTAATTCACATAAAGATATAGTGGATTAATAAGCTGAGTAGGTTTGCTATACCTAGAGATAGGATAGTAAATATGTTAGGAAATTCTGCTATCACATGTTTGATATTGTTCTTGTATTCACAACAATCTGAAATTCATATCTAATGATTATGGTGAAATCGGATGCTCTAACATATTTATCTGATCGATTTACTGCATTTAGTCTACAAATTTCATTTTTAATTTATTCTCAATTATATTTTAATCTGTTAGATAAATTTTAGAATTAGTCTATTTTAGTATTTAATTGGTTTATTAATCATCGATCTCTGTGGAACGATACTTTTTCTCATTATTATATTACTTGTTTGACACGTGCACTTGCGTTTAGAATTTTATGAACAAGTTTTTGGCGCCGTTGCCAAGATCGTTTGTTTAATACTAATTAATATTGATACCGGATAATTCTAAGTTTAATCTAGCTTTCGTTTTGTTTTATTTTTCAAGGTGTACATCGGTTTATGACATGTAGCCAACAAGGGAAACTTGTTGAGCTTGATCCAGAAATCGAGCGTACATTCAAAAGGCGACCGAGAGAACGAGAGAAATCACGCTAAGAAGATGGCGGACGGTGAGAATGAAAATCCACGTAGACTCTTAAGAGATTATGCTGCACCAACAATTCAAGGAACCACATCAAGTATTAGAAGACCTGCAATTCAAGCAAACAACTTTGAGATCAAGCCATCACTCATTCAGATGCTTCAACAATCAGTGCAATTCAGTGAGCTACCAAGCGATGATCCAAACGCTCACATCGATGCTTTTCTTGAAATTTGTGACACTATTAAATATAATGGAGTTACAGATGATGCTATTAGATTGAGATTATTTCCATTCTCTCTTAGAGACAAAGCTAAGAGTTGGCTTTCGTCTCTTCCTGTAGGATTAATTACTACATGGAATGATATGGCTCAGAAATTTCTTAGTAAGTTCTTTCCATCTGCAAAGTCTGCGAAAATGCGTAACGATATTACTAATTTTATGCAGATGGATAATGAATCATTATATGAAGCATGGGAAAGATTCAAAATAGGAGATGCCCACATCACGGACTACCCGTATGGATGCAAGTACAAACTTTTTATAATGGCTCTAGTACAAATCTTCGTTCTATGATTGATGCAGCTGCAGGAGGAACTCTAAATAATAAAACACCAGAAGAAGCCTACAATCTATTAGAGGAGATGGCGTCCAATAGTTATCAGTGGCCTATTGAGAGACTACCAATGCGAAAAGTTAGCGGAGTTCACGAAGTTGATGCTTTTACTGCAATTGTTGCACAATTTGAAGCACTCAATAAAAAACTAGATAATATGAGTGTTTCAGCCATGAAAATTCAGACTTTGACATGTGATTTTTGTGGTGGAGGACATGCTAGCACAGAATGTCAGGTAGGTAATATTTTTAAACAATCTAGTGAAAATTCTAACTTTGCTGGAAATTTGAACAGGTCACAAAATAATCCCTACTCTAACACGTACAATCTGGGATGGCGCAATCATCCAAATTTTTCATGGAATAATCAGAATGTGACAAGACCACTGGGATTCAAACACAGACCAATTCATAAGGAGATGTCTTCCAGACGAAGAGAAGGCAAACATTTTACATCGTTGTCATGATGGAGAGATAGGTGGCCATTTTTGTGCCACCAAAACTACAGTTAAGATTTTGCAATCTGGATTTTATTGGCCTACACTTTTTAAAGATGCATACTCCTATGTAGCTTCATGTGATAGATGTCAAAGAACTAGAAATATTTCAAGAAAAAATGAGATGCCTTTAAACAACATTATTGTGTGTGAATTATTTGATGTTTGGGGTATTGATTTCATGGGACCCTTTACACCTTCTTATGGAAATTTATACATTTTAGTGGCTGTGGAGTATGTGTCTAAGTGGGTAGAAGCTGTAGCATTGCCAACTAATAATGCTAAGGTTGTGGTGAAATTTTTGAAGAAAAACATTTTTACCAGATTCGGCACTCCTAAGGCAATCATAAGTGATAGGGGGACACATTTTTATAACAAACAATTTGAGGCATTTTTGAGTAAGTATGGAGTCACGCATAAGGTTGCAACCCCTTATCATCCTCAAACTAGTGGTCAAGTAGAGATTTCAAATAGGGAAATCAAGAGAATTTTAGAAAAAACAGTGAATGCCTCTAGGAAAGATTGGTCAATAAAACTTGATGATGCACTTTGGGCCTATAGGACAGCGGTCAAAACTCCAATTGGGATGTCTCCTTTTATGCTAGTGTTTGGAAAAGCTTGTCACTTACCAGTGGAATTAGAGCATAAAGCATATTGGGCATTGAAATTTCTGAATTTTTACATGCAGTCTGTAGGTGAAGAAAGATTATTGTAATTCGCAATGAGGCCTATGAAAATTCTAAGTTGTACAAGGAGCGTACAAAAAGATGGCATGGCAAGCACATATTCAGAAGAGAGTTTAAAATTGGTCAAAAAGTCTTACTCTATAACTCTCGTCTTAAACTTTTTCCGGAAAGTTGCGGTCTCGATGGTTTGGTCATTTTACGATTACGCAGTATTCCCATATAGAACAATTGAAGTTGCGCATGACACTGAGGGCACATTCAAAGTGAACGGTCAACGTTTGAAGCCCTACTTCGAAGGTGGTTACAACAAGCAGAAGACCACCATTGAACTTCATCCTCCAGAATAGCGACATCTAAGATAGTTTGGCTGAAAACTATAAAGCAAGCGCTTCTTGGGAGGCAACCCAAGCATTTTAATTATGTTTTTATTTATTTTTAAGTTTATGTTTTGCCAAAAAAAAAAAGATCAATTTTTCTATGTTTTATCCAGGTTAATTTTTTAGGGAACACCTTTCAAGAGTTTAATCATCACGATCATCTATGAACTTATCCTACAACTAGGGGAGTTTTCTTCTTCCTCTTTCTATTTTTTGCATTGAGGACACTGCTTCATTCAAGTTTGGGGGGGAGACAAATTTATTTTTTGGATAATTCTTGGTTGTGAATTTTTTACGATTCTTAGGAAAATTTAAATTTTATTTAAACTTGCAATTGATGTGTGAGTTAATCTTAATTTTGACTGTGTTGATCCACTTACTGAGCACTAAAAGTCCTTAATTTTTGAATTGTGTGTAAATTTAGAGAACATTCATGTGAAGTATTTAATTTTCTTAAATTTCACCAAAATCTTAGAATTTGTTTGATTTTCTCTTGAGGCAAAAGCCTAAGCTAAATCTAACTGAGAAAATGATTTAGGCAATTTTTGGATCGATTGAGCCTTTCAAGCTAACCCTATTTATTTATCCCTAGTCACCCCGTTGAGCCTTAATTATTACTCAATTTTTCATTGGCACCCATATATATTTAGCCTAGCCGTTATCAAATTATATCCTTATCCCATGCCCTATGAACACGTTGATTTTCTTTTGGGATAAAAAAAAGTTATTTGAGCTTGATAGAAATTTGAGAGGAATGATGGAGTAAAAAGAAGCAAAAAAAAAAAAAAAAAAAAAGTGATTGCTATGGTTGTTTGGGGTGTATAAAAAAAAAAAATTGCTTTTATGGTTCCCTATCCAACTTTCAATTGAGTGAGCCTTTTGGGTACTTAATGGGTTGGAAATTTTCATGTTATATTAGGAGGGACTTTGGGAAAAACTCCACCATAAAGCAATTCAAAAAAAAAAAAAAAGAAAAAGAAAAAAAAAAGAAGGACTGGTGATATATGGTGGCAGAAAAATTATCATGAAGGAGTGAAATTGGATAGTGACATTGGCTCTAATTAGATCCTAGAAATCAACGTGTTGATGGGTGATTTGAGCTTAAAATTCCCGTTATCTCACCTTTAGCCCAGCCTTACATTACAACCCGAGAAAAGTCCTATTGATTTTTGGTTGGATAATTAGCTTACATTAGCGGAGAGAGGAATGAAAAGCAAACATATGAGATTTGGTTATAATTATTGAGAATTTTTGAGAGGTTACATGTTAATGTGAATTTATCCGGATTGCATATAATTCGAAAAAGATGAGGATTCACACACACACACACACTTGGATCATATAGTTAGAATTGGTCTTAACTTATAAATCGATTTCAATGTTTGGATGAAATTTGTGTTTTTATTGGAATTGCGAATTTGAGCAATTATGGAAAGATGTCGTGGAGGAGGTTGCTAGCTTGAGTATGTGTTATGTCTTGATTTTGCTCGAGGACTAGCAAAATGTTAAGTTTGGGGGTTTGATAACTCTATAAAAATAGAGTTATTTTACCTATTTTAGGCAACAATTAATGCATTATCTATGAGAAAATATTTGAATTTCCTTCGATTATTTGAATTTTTTTGTTTATGCAGAATAATGAGATATGGAGAAGATAAGAAAAAGAATGGCAAATATCAGGAATTCAAATAAAAAAAGCAGTGGAAGATGAATATCAAATCAAGAAATTCTTGATTTTGTTCCATAATATTATCTGCAAGCGTTGGGAGATAGATATCTTGGATATATCCTATATATTGAAAAAGAAAAACAGTTAGGTTTTTGTTAGATCGTTTTTCATTCTTCTAGAGCTTTTCAAGTATCTTGAAGAGAAGACTAAAGTGGTAACAGAATTCATGTTCTTTGATTTAAGATGCTGGGTTTAATTTATATTTTTATTTCTTATTCTACCATGTTCTAATTCTCTTTTGTTAGGGCTACAATGTAGCCTAACCATGATGATGTGAATTTCATGATTTAAATGTTTTACAATTGATTTCATTCATGTGAGTTATATATTATTGTGCATAATGCTTTTGAGTGATTGGCCACCACTTGGACGATCTGATGTGCATGTTTGAGACTGAGAAGTGATAATATGCAATTGCTCATTATAATATATAACCATGAATTAAATGTAGATAGAGATACACCACGTTATTTGTGTAGCTTTCGATGAGAAGGTGATCCAAAAGACTCATTGTAAGCCGGGAATATTCATAGTTTTTAATGCACTCATGTTTATTTTAATTCACATAGAGATATAGTGGATTAATAAGCTGAGTATGTTTGCTATACCTAGAGATATGATAGTAAATATGTTAGGAAATTCTGCTATCACATGTTTAATATTGTTTTTGTATTCACAACAATCTGAAATTCATATCTAATGGTTATGGTGAAATCGGATGCTCTAACATATTTATCTGATCGATTTATTGCATTTAGTCTACAAATTTCGTTTTTAATTTATTCTCAATTATATTTTGATCTCGTTAGATAAATTTTAGAATTAGTCTATTTTAGTATATAATTGGTTTATTAATCATCGATCTCCGTGGAACGATACTTTTTCTCATTATTATATTACTTGTTCGACACGTGCACTTGTGTTTAAAATTTTACGAACATTAATCATAAGAGAGCAATCACTACTTAAGTAAGATTAAATCAATCGACCAAAAATGACTTGATAGAGTAAGTTGAGAGCTAAAATCAGAATTCAAAACATTAAATAACTCTTCGGCATCCAAAAATAGATAAAAATTATTAGATTTACACGTCAGACATATCATTTTCGTTGATATGATTAGAATTTGAGGGCAATGCGACGATTAACAATTATCTAAGAAAATCATGACCAATTGAAAATAGCCAATGTTGCGATTTTATATGTGTCCCTCTATAAATATATATTTATATTCTTTATTTAAGATGATATATTAGTATACATCCAATATAATTTTAGCATTTTTCTCTAATAAATAGGTTTATCTACTAATTCTTCAGTGCTCCAAGGTTTGGATGAGATGGCTTTGATAAAACCAAGAACCACTGTAAAACCCTAGACAGCCAGAGAGAGAGAGAGAGAGAGAGAGGAGGAGAGAGACAGCCATGAACAGAGTACTGAGAAATGCTTCGTTCTACGCACGAGGCCTCCTCCTTCTTCGCCCCCCGCCCTCTAAACCCACCGGCGCCGGCGCCGGCGCCGTCCTAAGCCCCTCGCCCTCGCCGTTTTCCGAGTGGGCTCGTCCTCTGCCCCGGTTCTACTCCTCCGAGAACGGCTCGTCCGGCGAAACCCCCCCAACCGCCGCTCCCGAGGCGGGTCCGGCCGACCCGCCGGAGGCGAAGGAGGTCGCCGTCGACGCCGCGGTTCAGAAGAAAGAGGCCGCTCTTGTCGATGTCAAGAACGTCAGCAATAAAGGTGAGATCTTGGGGCCTGCTTTCGATTCAATTTGTGGGATTCCCATTGGATCTTCGGGTTCTACTTTCGTTCAATCGGGCCTGCTAAAGGTCGCATTTTGCGTTCCGCACGTCGTTGGAAATCGGATTTGGTAGTAGCTAAGATGTCCAGGAAGAATGTAGCTTTGTCATTACATATGCTGTTGTTCCTGATTGGGATTGCGTTCTGGCTATTTGTTAAGATTCGATGCTCCGCAATGTTCCGTATTTCTGATCCCGTAGCCTTGTGGGTCATCGCCTTTTGAATGAATTCTGCAAGTTGCTCTGTTGGAGCGGTGGTTTGCTAGTTATTCCTTATCTCATTGTTTTGTTTAATGTTCAGAGCTAAAGATGAGCATAGAGAAGTACTTCAAAGGAGATGAAGAGGCCCTGCCGGCCATCCTGGAAGCAATCCTGCAGAGGAAGTTGGCGGGAAGCACGTGGAGACGGATGATGAGTTGACGGAGGAACTCCGGATGCAGCCTATTGATGATGTTAAGGACACCGAGTTTGAATCCGATTTCGAAGATCTTTACCAGACAGATGAGGAAGTTGAGAACCTGTACAATGCGAGAGATATTGTGATGAAGAGAATGGTGCAAGATGAGTACTTCAATATGGATGACAAGAAGTGGGACGACATGATTGAGGAGGCAGTCAGGCATGGTTACTTGAGGGACACCAAGGAGTGTGAGGAGGTTTTAGAGGACATGCTTTCCTGGGATAAGCTTCTTCCAGGTTTGTTTCTGTTCTTTGGTTCTGAAGTGCTTGACGTTGTGTGAAAAAGTCAAAGCAGACGCAGGCATTACTCTAACTGAATGGGTTGCTAGAGTTAACAGTTCAGTGCAAGCCAGAGTGAAAAATAAGTACGATGTTAATATGCATGATATTTTTTACTTCTGGCTTGGAGTTAACTGGATCAGAATTTTTTCATGCATACTCTTATTTTACTTTGAAAAGGAGACATGCCTTTTAGTTGTTCTTAAGACTCCCTGCTTCATGGATGGCACTCTCCTTAGTGTTACATTAAGGTCATGAATGTGGTGATACAATTATGATCTTTGGAGCCTCATTTATTTTTTCTTGCCTTCATAGTTCATTTCAAGCTGGTTACGTGATTCTCCTTTTTATCGTCTATTGCACTTCTGATATATTTTAAGTTGCAGCTGTCTTGCTGGATTTCTTTCTCAATGTAATGCTTTTGCAGATGAGATGAAGAAAGAAGTAGAAGAAAAGTTCAATGAGTTGGGAGATATGTGTGAGAGAGGCGAGCTTCAACCTGAAGAAGCTTTTGAACAATTTAAGAAGTTTGAAGATGAGATGGTGATGAAATATGCAAAGATGATGGAAAAGGAAGTCCCACGGTTTGATGAGACTGCTGTACCAGATAAGAAAAAAGATTTGGATGACCCACCAGGTGAGGGACCAATACTTCGTTGGCAAACTCGTGTAGTGTTTGCTCCCGGTGGTGACGCGTGGCATCCAAAGAATAGGAAGGTAAAAATGGCTGTGACTGTCAAAGAGCTTGGTCTTTCAAAATATCAGTTCCGGCGGCTGAGAGAACTTGTTGGAAAGCGGTATAATCCAGGGAAAGACGAGCTCATGATCACCAGTGAAAGGTAATGTTAAGTAAGAAAGGATATGTTTAATTGTGTGGTTAATATACATACCATGGCCATTAACTATCAAGAAATGGTGCTTTCCTTATATGGAGACGACTGTTCTCTTACTATATTTTGGGTGATGGCTCTATGTTTCTGCATATTGCTTCTTTTGTTAAGGACTATCAGCTAGACCAATGTCGGTCTCTTGTGGAGTTATGACATAATCATGTTCACACGGACTTGCATCTCATTGTTTAACTAATTTAAATGCGTAAATTTGTGTAGTCACACCTTTTTCGGGACCTGGGCAACTTGCATAATCCTTTGCTGATCTAAATGTTCTTTTCTCGCCATTGCAGGTTTGAGCACAGAGAAGAAAATAGAAAGGATTGCCTTCGGACTTTGTTATCTCTCATTGAGGAGGCTGGTAAAGCTAATCAGCTGGTGGATGACGCCCGAGCTTCATATGTCAAGGACAGACTAAGAGCAAACCCTGCGTTCATGGAAAGGCTACGTGCCAAGACAGAAAAGATGAGGGCTTCAAGTACTGTGGCAGTGTGATATTTTGATCCACAGTGGCTATTTTAACCTATTTTAAATGGCCATTGGTCAATGAAATTCCTTGAAAAGAATCGGTCTTCTAATTCTTTTTCAGTTTGGAGATAATTATGTTAATAATCTGGCTTAATGTCTCTGAAGTTGCTGGAGAAGCCACTCGGACGGTTTAGCTGCTGGTTGACTGCTTTCTGACAAGTTGATTGCAGCTTCCAGATGCAAGCTTCAATTCGATTCTCATAGATTTTGGGTGTAATTTCGCCCTGCTGTTGGCGGTCAGTTTGACAGCTATAGGCATTCTAAATGAGATCGTGAAAAGCCTCTTTAGATTGTGGACAATTCATACGTGGAATGTTCGCAATGCTCTTTGTAAAATAATCAGTGAATTTAGAGACTTAGCTTTGCCCATTGTCGTCTGAATTATGCTGAACAGCATATGAAAGAATCGGATTGACCAATGGAGACCATCCAAGAGGCTGGTCCACGTTTTTTTTTTTTTTTTAATTACTGTTCTCAAGTGAACTTTTTATTCATTTATTATGCTTTCCGTTTCATGTAATTTGATTTTTACTGAGCTGTAACAAATTTTTCTGACACCCTTTACCCACATATTTACATGCTTATTTACTTTAAAACTAAAAGAAAATAATTCTTCCTGTTGGGTCCGAAGCTTCTGGCGCCATCGGACCATTATGTCCTTGTGGTCGTATGGGCATGAATCTATCTGGTTTTCTTTTCTTTGACTGGCCCTCTGGGAATCTTGTTGAGAAAATGCGCATCAAACCTTCTGTAAAGCCTCCTTATCTCCCTTGCCATCCTGCCCATCAGCATGTCAACTTCTTCCTCGAACCGCTCGTACAGGAAGGGCAACGTCTCCATGCAGAAGAGCCCTGATATCGACATCAACCGAGCCATATCGGCAACCGTTAGCACAAGATCTCAAATTCACCGGCAGATGAGATAGATCTTACCCAGATAGAGGAGGTTCAAGAAACTGAAGCAGCTTCCGATCACGGACAGCACATAGAGAACGGTAATTGCCTGAGGGAAATAATGAATTGCTTCAGTGCTTCTAATTGACATCGAAAAGGAATTCAAGGAAGAGTACAGAGTTCTTCGAGTTCGTACCAATATGAATCGACCAAAGTCTCTCCCGCTTGCGATGTCGATCAGACTCCACATGAGCTCGTTGAATCTTCTGTGAAAAATTGAAGCGACATAATCGAACGTAAATCCGAACTGTGGGATCGGGGGAGCTTCCCTGAAAAGATTAATTAATCAAGTTAGGGAATGATTAGTTAAAGCGGGATCTTGTGGGACGATTCTGAGATGATTATGGCATTGCAAATGAGGTGGAGAGAAGCACCAGTTGAAGATCTCCGCGGCTTTGTGCCATATGAAGGTCACCAGCATCGCTGTGATGGAGATATGACACAGGAGGGTCACGAAATTGTACTCCACGACCTCGAACAGAAACCATATCAACGTGGTCCCGGCCAAAAGCGCCGCCGAGACGTTTCTGTTCCTCCACAGCAATATATCTGCCACTGCATGGTCAAAGGCCGGCAAAAAATCACGGAGCTATACACGAGGATCCAAGACCTTGATGCAGGACAACAGGAGCAAAGACGCTGGAGGGAACAACTCATTGTAGAGAGGCTAATGAGAAAAACCTAGTCAACCTCTGATACTTCCCTCGAAACTCACAGGCAGATTGAGTGCTTTTCTATGTGATCCGCTGATAGAGATGAAGGTAAGGATATAGATTGATAACATTCTAGTATGATAAACCTTGTCCTGAAATAATCCAGGTTTTATGCGGCAAATTTCTGTGAGAACCTTACATAAGACGACTGAAAACAAGCCTTAAATCGTTCTTTTGTTCAGTAGCTTTTCCTAAGAATATAGGACGAGAGTGCATGCTCGGCTAGGACTCTCGGTGACATCTCAAAACGCTCAACTATCAATGCAAATGCACCATCGATCAAATCCTCAACATGCCCTATCAAGTATAGAGGTATTTGTATATACGGTCGCTGGCTACCTGGGCCTCCGCCAAGCACTTCATGTATCGACCTTGTACGACCGAACAGTTTTCCCGGTGGAGCATCGACATCAGAATCGGATTCGTAAACCGGCATCTTTTTCAAGGAGTTGGGACGAGTTTGATTTTGTCTAGGGATGTGACGAGATATTACAATCCAACTGTGTTATATATGAAGCACAACGATTCTAAGCTTGATAGGAAAGTAAACTTAGTAATAAAAGAAGCAAGGAATGCCTTTAGAGTCTGGCCTTTGAAGTTAGCTTTGCATGTCCGCTACCCTGAAAATTATTCTATCGTGTTATATGGCCTCTAACTTTGAAAAACACCATCTTTTTTGTGCCCATGTTATATAAGAAATTGAGAAGGAAGCACCAAAAGGGAATAATGAAAAAGGTTTATGAAGACCCAACAAAAGGTTTAAGCAAGAAACAAGCATAGTTTTGACACCAAAACTTGCTCAGGGGCCAACGCAAAAAGATATTTGAGGTGCTAACTTGATGGATAAGTCACATGTCAAGAAATTATTGAAGTGCTCTCAAATTTTGCGTGACGGCATTTTTTGCTTTAATAAGAATGCAGAGGTGAGTGGAACAAGAATACTAGTATATATACTTCAAAAGATGTGATTGATATCAATCCAAACATTACACCTTCAACAGAGGGCATCGAATCTTCTGTTTTACACTCTTTTTGCAACGACTCTTATAATGTTGGATAACAGTTTTCAGTCTAAAATACATGTAAAAATTCATGAGAGAGGCAGCAACAGAAATTCGGTAAAGCATGAGTTACTGTGCATTAGGGTGGTAGTTTCTACATGATCTTCAAAAAGAGCTATTCATAAGAAAAGAGGGAGCCGCTCAGATCTTGGAAAGAAGAAAGTGCAAAGCGTGGTTTCCTCCGCAAGTGTGAGCGGGTTTGCCTTCACCTGGGAGCGAATTGTTCTTTGTACCCATACCGCGTGATTCTTGTCCTCAAGTCTCCAAGGAATCTACAAGATTGCTCCAGGGATAAGGGGGCAAAAAAACAGTTTTGCTTTCCCTGTTTCCGTCTTTTCTACATCTTTTGTCGTTGAAAGTACCTATCAATGTCCAAAATTTGTTCTATACATGCACATCTGACATGGTTTTCACTGTTTAAAAAATAATTTTTGAACTTTTTATCTTCTTTTTCATCTATTTGGTTAAAATTTCTTATACCTATAACGACGATTCACATTTTCCAAATATATTTATAAGCCCTATTTCTAACGTGCACAAATAACATTTGATTGTGTGCATATCGTTATTTTCATCTTGTCTTACTTGCATTTGATCAATTAAGTTGATTTAAGAAATTATATATATATATATATATATATATATATATATATTTTGGGGGTGTGGTGGGTTTTTTTTTTTTTTTTTTTTTTTTTGGTCAGTGGGTGGGGTGGGTTTAAAGGGTGCTTCAATAATGGTTTTCAATGGTGAAAGGATGAATTGCATCGGCAATTGCTGTTCAAAACTTTCCTCAGCGTGAGTTGCTATAGTAAGGGAAAAACGTGTAGCAAGAGTCAAAATTAGAGTGCTTGATATCATTGTTGGTGGGCTCCCCTAATCATGATCCACTCTACCTTTTGAATTGCATGCTTGCTCGTTCAATAGGGCTCAATCACTCCCCTAATGATTGTCTTCTCGAGACAGTGGCCTTACAATGATTGCACGCCCATCAACAAATTCAATAGAAGCCACTTCCTCTAAGAACATCGAGATTCTTCACGAAAATTCACCAAATTGAACTATGATAAACGGATGGATTTCCAATTATACATGACACAAAAATATAAAATTCAAGTCTGGTTAGTACTCTAAATGTCTGGTGAAATGAAGCAATGTGGCTGGGTGATTAAAAGAAATGTCTTTAAGCACTTTCTGCTGGTAAAGAAATTTGAGTACAGCTTCCAACAAAAAGCTACACATTCACAACATATTTATTTGAATCAATGTGGCTATGGCTAATGTAAAAACTGCCAGCTCAGAGGCAGACAGTGGACTTTATCCACGATCATTTCAGAAGCAAGCAATTCTGCGCCGGGCCTTCGCAATAAAATACATTATAAACGAAAAGCTAATCGATAATCATCATATAGAATGATCTCTGGTACATGTATATGTGGGCGAACCAGTGATGAGGAACTCGCCATGATTGCCCAAATTTACTCATAGCAGCATCACCGAAAGCACAAGAATGGTGCTTAAAAGCTGCCTCCACGCTTCCATGCTTGGCCATCATTACCAAGGTAAGTCAACTGCTTCACATTGAGCGGGGTTTACTTGCAATTTTTTTTTTAGATAGCGTTTCAGGAGTTACTGGAAAAAAAGAAAAAAAAAGAAAAAAAAAAGGGTTTTCTCTATCATTTATGGTTAGAGCCATAAGAGAAAATGGCACCTCCTCAATTCACTTGGGATATCTTTGTTCTTTAATAATATGATTTGCAATTCAGCATATTATGCTTTACTGTTGCAAGTAGATCTTTGCCTTTTCCAAGTACATTTGCAAGGACTGAAATTGGAAGGGAACAGGTAACCTTAAAGGAACTCCTTTTTTCTCCAAGTAGACGACTTTCTGAAAAATGATCACAGTGTTCCATCCTAAATATAATTAGACTGTGCGGCCGACAAATCTTTCCGAAACCTTGACACTCTTGTTATTCTTGTTAAGCTTTTAATGGCTTTTCGAAACAATAGATAAGGATTTACTGCTTTACAGAAAGTGGGAAAAAGCCAAGACGCTTTAGGTATTCCTCTCGACAACTAGTTAGCGTTTTCCGTTGTGTTTTTTTTGCTATCATGATCATATTCTTCTGTTGGATTCAGATAGGAATCGCCAAAACCAACTAATGAGCCAAGTTTGCATTAGCAGGAAGTAAGCAATTTATCAGATTTCAAGCAAATTGTCCAAGAACTGGTATGGAACAGTACCAATACTTTACTCCAGCTTACCCATTGAAGTTGAAAAACTTCCATGGACACAACTTACATTGCCACATACAGCAACGATCGAACAGGTATCTGTTCACGCACAGCTGAGAAAGTAGAATTTGAAATTCTCCAAGATCACTTGTCAACCCATTCTTCCCTGTGCTACTACCACTTGGGAGTGGAGCAATCAATCAATTATCCTCCTTTTGCCCAAACTGAATCTACCAAAAGCAATGGCCAACCAAAGGATGTCTCTTTCTTCATCTTTTCTCAACTAACAAAGCAGATCAACCCATGTGAAAATTTTCAGCTTTTCTTCCCACCCTAATCGGGGTAATAACATTTTTACTTTTTACCGGTATTTTCTCTATAAATAGAGAGGGTACTTCAAGCCAACACCTCACACACTAAACCAACCACATCTCTCTCTCTCTCTCTCTCTCTGAAGCACGCACCAAATGAAGACACCATCCATTGTGTTCTGCTCTTTGCTATTGCTGCTTCTAGCTGAAATGCAGATCACTATGGCGGTAACATGCAAACCAACAGAACTTAGCTCGTGTGCTAATTCCATTGTGTCATCGACTCCACCATCTAGACTATGCTGCACCAAAATCAAGGAGCAGAAACCCTGCCTCTGCCAGTACCTCAAGAATCCCAGCCTGAAGAAGTTTGTGAACTCTCCTAATGCCAGGAAGGTTGCTAGTACTTGTGGAACTCCATTTCCCAAATGCTAAGACAGTTCAATCATGGAGCCTGTTTTCTTTAAAAGCATATTATATTACCTGGACCTTATTATGTAGTGGAAATCTGAGTTGAGACTAGGCGGTAATGTACTCATGTCCTAATGTGGTTTTCAATATATATCAGTCTGTGTGGAGGCACTGCTTGTGATGCAATAAAGTTGGTCATCAGCACATGTAATGATTTCCAGTTTTTAGTGCTTCTTCCATGTATTTCTTGCCCATCTGCCGTTCATTCATGTACTTCCTGATCTATGGAAGATTTCTTAGTAAGGAGTTAACAAATACCAAGCACATAGATAAGCAAAATATAAACAGTGTATGATCAAAGTTGCGCACAACTGGTGCTTCCTGATCACTAAGAAGGAACCTCTGTCCATGAGTTACCAATTACCAACCACAGCATATGCTATTCTCATATCAGGTGACCTGACCCCAATTGAGTGCTAGCAAACCTCTTCAATATGGCTGGTTTCTCAATACGACAGCTTCAGTTGCTTAAATTAACCAACACTGATCAAGGTTGGCCATGTGAGAATCCCGACACATAATCCCAGCCACTTAATTGAAAGAGAAGGCTTTTCTTTTGCATGTCATGTCATCTAATTAAAACTCACATTTTCAATTAATTCCACAATCATACAAAAATCCACTCCAATTAAATAAGTGCAGTGAAGCACAATCAATCTGAAACAGTGGAGATAGGGGGAAAAATAGCCAATTTTCTCTTTATTCTGCTGATAAGAATTACAAAAAGAATATTCTCAAATGCTGATGTTGCATAATCTAGTGCCACCATTCCATATTGGGGAAAATCAGAACATTGGAGAGTAGCTCCAAGTTCTATTTCCATGTACAAGAGAAGAGATACGAAAGGTGTACTTACAGAATCAATATTGTAGTTTACAAATTAAGAAGGTTTGATATTTGGTTCCACCCCATGATCCATGGCCTTTTATCAGCAGGAACTGCGAAATTAAGCTCAAACATCTCCTTTGACATGTTTCCACCTCCAGAAAACCCTACGAGTTTGGCCACTATCTCAGCACTTTCCTGTATATGTTGGGGATCATGAGGATCGGTCCAAAGTTTGCTTACAAACTGCAGCTTCCTCTGCTTTCCCTCGAGTGGGACATCCCATTTAATGTATAATGCTTCTCTCTCCTCTGCAGTCAAACGTGAGGTCAACCTTTTGGCCAAGAACTCCCTCTCCCGTTTCAGTGCTCTAATGCTGAAAATAAACAAGCCAATATGTTAGAGTTTATAGCTTAAATTTCACACAACTGATGCATAGTATTTTTATGTCTCTCTGTGTTCGTGTGTTAGCTTGTGAAGAGAAAGAGAGAGAGAGAGAGAGAGACCTTGATGATAGTGACACAATGGGCTCATCTCCCACATGCGCAGGACTTGCATTCCCAAGTTCTGCTAAGTGATGCTGCAACCATGTCAAACGTCTAAGCTCCACTTCCATGTATATTTGATCAGCTGGGTCCCCTTTGAATAACAGATAAAACTGTGTCCTGTGGATGATGGATACAAAGCACACATCCCATAGCTCAATGATTTGTTGCCTTTGCTCCTTGAATGTTAAACTCCAGGGAACCTGAGGCTGGTCTGGCTCGTTCGTGTTATCATCTTGTAAATCATGCCCAGCTGCTTCGTTTGCTTCTAGTTCTAACACCTACAGGGACAGAAAATTCAAATGAGTGAAACTTCATGTGAATTAAATTACTGTGATGAGAAGTAAATCAAGAAGAGTCCCCAATGAACCTGGCAAACAAGTAGCTGCTTTTGGTATTGCAATTTGGCCACGCGTTCTTTCAGTTCGGTGACATATGATCTTATGCTTCTCACATTCTCTTCAGCTGCATTTTGGAACATTTGCTGCATTTTCCTCATATTAACTGAACTTGAACGGCGATAACCCGGAGTTCCTTCCTTCGATGTGACTTCTCCGTCTTCATTCTTTGCATTATTCTCTTTCTCATATTCGTGCAAGGAATCCTTTGAAACAGTCTCGCAGTTGTTCTCAGGAGCTCTATTCTCAGAATCAGCCTCCAGAATTTGTCTAGAAGCTGATAGAGGAGAGCAAGGAGATTTTATGAAATTTGAACGGTTAGCACTGTTGCTGGAAGCCAAAGGAAGCAGCTTTTTCTTCTTTGTGTGATTCTTTGTCTTAGGTGTTGCTTCATTGTTACTATTCAGAAAGTTGCTTGGAAGAGACATCACCAGTTTATCAATAGACTTCTGGACATTTTCAAGCTGCTCCTCTAGGTCTGCAATGTTGCTGCCTTGTGAATGAAGTCTTGTTATCTCATCCTTAAGATTAGCACTGACACTTTTGTGAGTTGCGACGACATTTCCAACTTCAACTTCCTTGGGTGCTGCTGATCTGACAGCACACATTTCCCTTATTTCTGCTTGCAGCTTTGCAATTGTCTCAGCTGCATCTTGATTTCCCAGCCTATGACAAGCAACCTCTTTTTGTAATACTTCCAGAGCTCGATTTGCTTCTTCTCTGAGCTGGTCCTGGAGATTCTCAAGTTTGCGAATCTCATGCATGAGTGTGAAGGGAGCAGTTGACGATTGTCTCATAGATAGTCTCAACAATTTGGTCCGTGGCCTGTCACAGCGGCTCAGCTCCCTGCCTTCTTCTGGTGTCAATGTACCAGCATAAGAAAGGCATTTCTTCACAGAAGGACGAGGCGATTCAAGTACATTTGGGCCCTATAAATTTATATGGAGCATAAGCTAAGGGATGAAAATGGGGCAGCAGGATAGGAAAGCAGAAAAACAGGTAGCAAGAAAATACCTGCTCATCTTCTTGGACTTTTTTGCGCAGCTCATCAACCTGTGATTGTGCGAGATCTCTTTGGCGTCTTAATTCCTGAATCTCCTGTTCCATCTGCAGAAATTCGAAAAGAACAGTACACGTTATGAGTTTTTTTTCCACATAGAATCACACATGGGATATATCCGTTGAACTGGAGGGTAAATTCACCTGTTGAATTTTCAGGTCTTTTTCACTTGACGGATCAGGGGTTCGGAGCTCAGCTTCCAATCTTGCAACTTCCTTTTGTAGATGTTTCACCAACTGCTTATCTGAAACAACCTATCAAAGAAGGAAGACGACCAAAGTTAAAATCAGTGCAAGAGCTCTTAAACTTACATCAGAATAAAATGATATTTGAATAATCATTACCATGTTTACTTGAGCATTGTTTGTCACTTCCTTCGCTCTAGTAGCAAAGAAGAGAGTATTTCGTGATTGTTCAACATGGCTAAGCGCTGGGCTCAAGGTACATATAATTGCAGTGCGTGCATTTCCACCAAGAGAGTGCTGCAGTATCCGTGTCAGCTTTGAATCTCGGTAGGGTATATGGCCGCTTCTTTTTCCAACACTGCAGATGATAACCCAATGTAATCTTCAGGAAATAAGGTAACCGATAACAGGTCAAAAGAATGCTATTTATGTGATTTGCCAACGACAGAATTGGAGGTGGCCAAAATAAACAAACATAATTGAAGCCTAACATTAACAGATAATGTGAAACTGCATATTAAACCACCAGTAATATATTGAAACCTGTTTTGCTATTGAGATGCACTTCACCATATCAATAGGTAAAGGTAAAAGGAAAAGGAATTTGCTATTGAAACCTGTTTTGCTATTGAGATGCACTTCACCATATCAATAGGTAAAAATAAAAGGAGAAGGAATTTGCTGACTGTTATGAAGTCTGACCTGAGCTTTCTAATCACTGTTGTCAAAGTCATCAAACTAAGGTTAATGTGGCAGCCTTCCCTGAGCCTAGCACCATCAGCATGTGTCTGTGAGGCTCTTTCACTTCCAGCTAGATCAACAAAGTTCTGCAGGTCATTCATACAGCATTTGTTACCGTCAAATACTTCTTTCACAGTAAAAGAGCAAATAGAAAATTACAAGGACTTACCAGGCTTGCAACGAAAGATCTAACACAATCTGAGTTTTCACGAAGAGTGCTTTTTATTGTCTGCATACTCAAAAAAATCATAGTACGCATTTTAGATCCCATATGATATTCCTGACATTGCATCTTTGAAAAGTTTTAGCAGGTTACTAACCAGTCGTATGATCTGGTGTGACCGTGAGCTGTTATCATTCAAGGCTGTTTCACCAACTTGTCTTTGAGCTACAAAAGATATGGATTGGTTGATTATGTTGGTGACAAACAATTCCAAGCAAAAGGGGAAAAAAAAATGGAAGGCTAAGGAAAATCAAGTTAAAGCTTCATTGATCTACCTTCACAAATGCTTATCAAATGCCTTAAGTGCTGATCATTATTTGCTTTCTCCTCAACCAACTTCTCTACAACAGTTCCTTTCTGCAAGATGCACAAAGATACTGATAAACATAAAAAATAATAACATAAAAGAAAGAAAGATATCACGTTATGAGCTAGATTATTTGAAATAGTGATGTTATAATACCTCGGGATCATCTAAGAGCTTAAGATTGCGTCCGGATTCTGAATTTAACAAATCCCTGACATTTTCATTGTATATTTCCAAGCCAGAGATCTTTATGGTAAAATCTCTCTCCGGTGTCTGCAATCAAGCCGGAAGATCATCAGTAAGCACAACATCACACAGTGGACAAGTAGCACCCTCTTCACAAAGGCAGAATGTGAAGATATCTAGGCGTTTAGCATGACCTATAAGATGCAGTAGCCAAAAATGTAAGAAGCTAGTGAAGCTTACATTCATAATATGCTGGTAAATATCATTCACAGCCTTCTCTGTTATGCCTCGCATCGTATAGGTCTTACCACTACTAGTTTGTCCATAGGCAAAAATGGTTGCTGCAGTAGACCCATTTGTCATTTCTCAATGAATATACAGAATTTATAGCTGAACTTTGGAATGCTTAGGTGCAGCTTGAACATTACCATTTATTCCCATCAAAGCTGATAAAGCCACATTCTTCACCCCTTCCTCGTAGACAGATTCGGTCAAGCTTGAAGGACCAAAAACTCTATCTGGAGAAATAAATACATTATCACTCGACATCATTTACCAAAACTTTAGCTTAGAAGATATCGCAAGATTAGAAATAAGTAATATGAGGATTAATTATAGTACCAAATGTGAACGAAGCAGGTTGAGCTACTCGTTCCTGGGGTTGTGGCTTATATACAATGATATGGTCATCAGCACACTCCCATGCAACTTGGTCTTTTGCTAACTGTTCCCTTTTGTTTAATGGCCTGAGACGAACTGTGACCACGATCTTCTCTTCCCTGGATCTAGGGCCTCCTGGTGTTGACACAGGTGTCTTTTCTACTTTTGAGGCCGGTGTTCCCGGAGCTCTAGCTGGTGTTCCAGGTGCTCTAACTGTCATCTTTATCTTTGTGTCCCCTTAGATGATCAAGCAGAAAAAGATGACCCAGAAGATTATGGTGAAGCCTCCACAAGAGAGGCTAAATGACCCTGAAGTCTGATGCTGATAGCCCAAAAGGTGTTATCTACAAAAGAGAGCAAGTTTTCAGCATGGCGGAACATATCACAGCCAACCTACACAAACTAGACTTAACAAGTGATTTGATAGTGCTTGCACATCCTACCTCCCCACAGAAATTTTCTATTCAAAAAGAAATTAGAAAGTAAGAAAAAACCATTGCTCTAGCACTCAGCGTTTATCTATTCCTAGCACGATTTTTTCATCATGAGCTAG
Organism: Eucalyptus erythrocorys; assembly: GCA_014182555.1. Taxonomy (NCBI): domain Eukaryota; kingdom Viridiplantae; phylum Streptophyta; class Magnoliopsida; order Myrtales; family Myrtaceae; genus Eucalyptus; species Eucalyptus erythrocorys. The sequence goes on along the minus strand of CM024607.1, from coordinate 30,898,439 downwards.
CATTAGTATATTCGATTTCAATTTGACTATAACACGGTTAAATGTACATACTGCTCAGAACAAGACAGAGAGGTACATCCACTGAAGCGAAATTATTCAAGGGGCTGGATGCGAAAACATCTACATTATTACATGGGAAAAACAATTATTCAAGGGGCTGGATGCGAAAACATCTACATTATTACATGGGAAAAACATATGCATTCTTATATCTTTCCTCCCACCCACTACTCAAATAAATGCAACCCAAGAAGCTTTCAGATCCAACTTCATAATTCCGACAACTTTCTTGTTCTCTTTCTTAATCAGATCCAGATCAGACAATCACGTTGCGATTTTCTTTCTATATCCTCTCCCCTATGGAAGAGAGCAACAACTCCCAAGACCAGAGCACAATTGAGAAGCTTCATTGCCATTTCATCTGCAACAAAGTCTGCTAAGATCTGCTAGCTACTCAACTGTTCCAGACGGACTCGGCTCAGTTCAGACATAGTCAAGCCTCTCTCTTTAAAAAGCAAAAGTCCAATGGCAACCAGAATCATCAAAAGAAAGATAAATCAGGCGAAACTAGAACTCGACTCCTCATCTCTCGAATACCCATCCCTTCACTTCCGGCAACAGTATCGATCGCCTTAGACGACTCGGATACAATTCGAACAGACATCGAACCGAGGAACAAGAACTGCGAGTACCTCACCTAAACCGAAGAGATTCTCGAACAAATTCGACGACCGAACTTCGACCCGAACAACAATCAAAGCCGGGGCGCTTCTTCAAGCGAACTCCAGAGGAAGGAGAGGAAGATCGATGAGGGTTCTAGAGAGAGAGAGAAACAGAGAGAGAGCAAGTGAGACAAGTTTTGGAGAGAGAGAGAGAGAGAGAGCGAGCGTGCTTTGTCTGGGAGTCCGATTTGAACCTGGGCTCCAACGGCTAGTTCCAATTTCTCGCGTCTCTTTGCGATCAATTTCTCGCCGGTCGCGTGATAAAATTGACTTTTTTTTTTCATAAAATAACGGTAATATGAATTCCGCTCTGTCCATTTCTATTTTGGTTTCTCACTGGAATTTTTTTACGTTTCGCGCTTTGGTCGCCGACCGAAGCGGGACCGAAGTGCCCAGATTTCAACCGTTATCACTTGACGTTAAATTCGCTTTTATTTTCCCGACAAAAGGACCAAAAAGCCGAAAAAAAGTTAAAAAAAAACATGGCTTTATTACCCAAATTGTGGAATGTTTATGTAACTGTCTTGAATTTTTTTTTTTTTTTTTGCATTATTTCACTAAAGGTGCCTGGAGCCTAGACTTGCTATTGGATTGGTTGGGTCGAGACCAGGATTAAATTTTAGCATTGGATGTTGCTGTAGAATAGTGGGAAAATCATTATAATTACAAAGACATTTAGGAAAATTGTTTCTAAAAAAAGAGAAAGATTCTTTGTTATTTTAAAATTTTCAATTTTAATGAGTCATGATTAGTATTTTTAATGATTTTCCTGATCATAAAACAATTTGAAGTAAAATGAGAGTATTATATTCCATGTAATGATATTTAAGATTTTCGATAGTTTTCGCATACTTCAAAAGTCTTAATCGACATTGTTAAAATTATAATTTTAATCTAACCTATTTATTCAAAATTTATTTTGTAAGATAATGACTTGAGATCGTAAAAAGTCAATTTATTTACATCCGGCGATATGGTTACTAAACGAAAAAGTGACCCTCGATCTCTTGTACCCTCTAATGGACATGCGTCAAATTTAAAGTTAAGGGACTTATTTAAGTTTTCTAAAAAATTATTATCATAAAATTTTCAAGTATTCAAAATGGTGCAGATGAAGAACGCCAAATTCTCAATCAATCCAGTATTCTTTTTTGAAGTGGGACCCTAATTCCACAACTTGAATTAGCTAGATCCGCGGCCTTTTGTGCAAAGAGAATAAATTGCCATTCACGAGTCAAAGCAAACTATTTACTGCTTTAATTGCCCCTTTCCATCTTCGCCTCCACCAACCAACCATGCTCTTTTCCCTAGTCGTATCTGTTTTCGATGTTCCTGAACTCCATGCTTGTTTGCAGAAGAAGAGTGAACAATGGAGTTCGAAATTCACTGTAATCACAGTCTGATGTCCTTGTTTTGTGGGTAATTACTTGCTTCTCTTGATGAGAAAAGTAGTAAACATAGGCCACGGCTAAAGTTGTGATCACAAAAGAGGAGCGCAGATTGACTGTTGTTGGGTAAACACGAAAGAGTAAATATTCTTTTTGTAATTCGGAATCGACGAAGAGGAAAATAAAACTGCCATCAAAGCCGAAGTTTTCCTAAGATTGCCAGTCTTCCCCGCATGTTAACTAGACATCAACTGAGGCCATGAACGTTCCACAGGAGTAGGTCTTTAAATTCGAGCACCCACAATATTCAATAAACTCACGGTATTGATAACCATATATGAGCTTTCTTAAGATGGGACTAAGCCAGGGAACCAACACATCCGTTCAATGAAGCCCAAACTGTAGCTTTACTTACAGAAAGGGAACGCCCCCACTGGCTTGAGTTGAGATTCTCAAGCTTTTGGAACTCAAAATGAGAGAATGCCGCTCCACGGATCGGCCTTGGGTCACAAAAAGACATGCTCCGACAAATCAGTGCTCAAAGACCTTCAAGAGTAGCCATCAGTCTATCTGAGCAATCCAAGTCACAGAGCATAGACAATGTCGCGTCGCGCTCTTCAATTCTTTCAGCAATCTCAGCCTCTAGGATCGGAGTATAGTACACAGTGTGCATAATAGCTAAGGAACAACTAAAATAGACAGGAGGATAAGCAATTCTTCCTTCAACAAAAGGCAAGTTGTATGAATTGCGCTTCAGCAAATAAAAGATTCGTATTCAGAGATTGCAAATTCTGCGTACTGGAGGCAGACGGAATTTACACAAAGTTCACTGGGCCAGTGTAACCGAAAAAAAAGATTCTCAAACTGCTCATCTTCACAGCTATAACATTGTGCAACAAAAGAAGCCGATCTGAGAGTTCACAATGAACAAACTATATCAGAGAAGAAAAAATGTGTAAACTACAGCAGAGCTAAACCTAGCAGTCAAAGTCTGAATGCAGATTTAAGAAGCAAAAGAAGAAATTCAACAGTTAAAAAAGAAGACACACTCACATAATTCAATGCTATAAGAGAAAATCTGGAATAACTGGTGTTTCAGCAATAATGTCTGAGGAGCCTTCTGCTTTTTGTCGGCTCTTCTGCCGGCCATGACGATGACTACTCTTCGACTTCACTTTTCCACCATGTTCTTCCTTTTCCATGCCAAGCTTCTCTGTATTTGTCTGTCCTCTCTCTTTTCGATGGGGCCGTTGTTTGCTTCTTCTAGAACTAGATTTTCGATGGCTAGAACTTTCCATGTCATGCATATTCTCTTTCGAGTCCAGAGGATCCATATTTACCTTCTCTTTTCCTTTTATTGAACTAGATAACTTCACAGCATCGTCACCTAATAGAATATCTCGCACAGCCCCTGATAGTAAATCATCCCTTGAATCTTGCTTCTTCGGTACAACAGGGACTGATTCTCCTTCATCGAGTTTAACTACAACAGGCCTTGGTTTTGCATAATTTGGCTTTTTCTTTGACACAAGCGATTGAGCCGTGAGCTTGACAAAGTCTTCAGTATCATCCTGATTAGTGTCCACTGATTTAAGGTCATTCGCAGGCGGATAATCATTTGATATAGTTCCATTTCCCTCTGAAGGGAGATAATATAAGCCGTGCCTCTTACGGTGCTCCGCAAGCAGAGACGTGGATTCACTCGATGCTTCTGAATCTTCCTTGCTTTGCATGTTACAAGAAGCAGGATCCATCCTCTGACCATTATAAGGACTCTCGAGAGAAAATGAGCTCGATGAAGGTAATTTAACATCACCCATGACCTCATCTAAGTCGGCAAGATTATCCTTGAGAACTAGACCATCTGGTATTGGAACCCTTTCTTGAGCACTCGTTGAGACAGGACCGAGCTCTTCAGAGAAAGCATCATTCATCAATTTGATCAGTTTTAGAACTTCAAGTTCTTCTTTCTCCAAAACCTTTTCATTCTGGAACACAGCAGGCAATTCTCGTTTGAGCACTTCGATCAGACCCAATATGTTACATGCCCTCTCAAGCATTTCTACCTCAAGGCTTACTGATAATGGTCTCATGGCCACTTCAACTAGATTTACCAGGTTCTCAATAGATTCACGTGTAAAACCATTCTTTCTGAAAGAAACAAATTTAGATGTCTGACCATCACCATCAGCCGCATTGCCAATGTCTTCTATGGAATTATCTGTAGATGGCCTATCTAAGACCCCAGGATTGAAAGCTTCGTCATGCTCATGCTCAAAAGGCGCTCTAACACTGGCTAAATCAGAGGCTTCAGAATTTTCCCTTTGAGAGATTAAATCTAGAACTTCCGGCTCCAAATCAGCAAGAGTTTCGGTTTGAGATAGATAATAATTTACACAAAAAATTAAAATTTTGAAAACTGACTGCAGATAAACTGCTCTAATTGAAGTGGGCAGAAGACTAGCACGGGGCTGTATAAGCGCCTCGGCAAGCTCGAAAGGGTTCAATGAGAACTCAACATACTCCCCGGACACCCAAGCAGCAGCAGATAGGATCCTATGCAAGAAAGGATTTCCAAGTAATGCAGGGTCAATAAGCAAACTGCGAGCAAGATGAACAAGTTCTGGCCTTGCATCTCTGACCCTCATCCCAACATCAATAAGCTGAAACTCAATTTCCTCGCTCTTTTGGCAATGGGGAATCCTGGACATTTCTCCAAGAAGCGATACATACCAGTCAAAATCCATTACTATTTCATAAAAATTTCTGGAACAAGTAGATAATATGGATCCAAGAATCTCGTTGCAGAACTCGGGGTCAGATTTAAAAGCATAATGGACCAAGACCCTGGAAATCTCAACTATGTTACTCTCAGATACCATAGCCATCACTAGACGCAAGGACTCAAGCTTAATATTTGCATCCTCGTCACTCAAATACTTGATAACCACCTCCTTGTTCTCCAACACAGCCCACAAGTGCTTAGGCGCGACAATGGAGAGTGCATGTAATCCAAGATACTTCAGATTTGGATCATCTTCCAATAACAATTCCCGAATCTTCGCAACCGCAAGTTTCACTGCAGATTCGTACTCACTCAAGCTCCCCACCACAGTTCTAACACACTCAAACATGAGCGATTTCGCGCCAGTCCTCCTCATATGCTCACAGATAGGCTCCGTGACCTTCTTTGCCAGCCTCGGCTCCAGGGGAGCCAATTTAGCAAATATTTTCAACACCTTAATTAACACCCAATTGTTCTTTGAGTCAACCAATATCCTGTAAAATTCTGGGGCCAAAGGCAAGTACGAACGTGGATCCTTCGCGGCCAACTCGCAGAACACCCCGACTGTGGCGGACAAACTCTGCGGATCAGAACTCTCCAAATTCTCCACCAAACGCTTAAAGCATACCCTAACCGCATCCGGGTATTTCTCAAACACCCTCATGGTGACCCCTATAGATTTCTTTCTAACGAAAACCTTGCTGCTAGACAACAAAGTGAAAACCTCGGGAGTTAAATCCCTAGCAAGATCAACCGTCCCAATCTTGGCCAAGCACTCGAGTGCCAAACTGGCCTCATACTCATTCACACTAGTCAAGTCCTTGCGGAGCTGGTTAGTGATGAGAAGCAAAACCGGGGTGCTCTCGTTGAAAGATTGAGAAGCAGCGACGTACCCAATTCGCTTCTCGGCGAACCGAGGGGAGGACATGCACTCGACGGCGTGGAAAGCGGCCCACGACATGTCCACGGCGTGGAGCGAGTCGAGGTAGGTGAGCTTCTGGAGCGCGATCGATTTGGTGTGGAGATCGGTCGACTTGATCTCCCTGCGGATCTCTTCCACGGCCTTGGAGATGAAGGCCGATTCCCCGATCAACTGGAGCCGCATGCCCTTGATGAGGTCCTCCAGCGTGCGCTGGAAAAGGGTCTCCATGATCGACGGCCCCGCCATCGTAACGGACCGAAAGGATCGATTTTGATCGGCTTTCGGAGGTTCAGATCGATGCCCAGATTGAGTTTCGGCGCGAATTGGTGATCTTGAAGGATTTGGGCATGGGGAAGGAGGTTGCTCTGGCGTCAGTTCGTGGGGAAACGGGTGCGAGTCGAGCCTCCTCTGCTCGCCTTCTAGGGAACTGTGCAGGACTCGAGGGTTGGTTTTATTCGGGAATCACGAATGTCCGAAAGAGGGAGGAGGGATGGAGGGGTTTGCCTTTGGAGCTTAGTTCTTGGCGCTGGGTCTATAATGAACCGTAGGCACTGTTGCATTTCCTCCTGGAATTGCTTTTCACATCACATGTAATCAATCTTATAAAGATCCAGACATCCATTTTTTGGTTGGTTTGGGGAGGCATGAAAATAAAATAAATAAATAAATTAAACTTGGACTTCAAGAATCCATCTTGTACTCGGACCGAATGTGATAACTCATGATCATTCAAGATGTTTGTGTATTTATACCTTGTATTAACAAGATAACATACATTGATTCATGAAACAAATCAAGGTGTATAATTATCTAAAATGAATTGACGTGTGTAGTGTAATATATGTGACCTTATCTTGACAACTATTAAGTTTTCAAATGCGATTGCAATCATGAAAATGAATTAGAAGGCTTTCATTCTGTAATGGAGGCTTATTCTCGGATTAGATAACACATTTATCCTTTAATCTTTTTCAAAATAGATTATCAGATACATAAATGTCTCTACACAAGTTTTTTCCATGAAATCTATTGTCTAATAGAGATCATTGGAAATTATATGAGATAGAATCATTTTTCTTTTCTTCACCAAAACCTGTCTTCGGAAATGATACTTTCCAAGGCGATATAGTAATATTTAGACTTCTTTTTTCGACTCTTTTGGAGAAGCAAGGAAGGCAATCAATTAGCAAGATCAAGAAAGAAGAGTTTTTTTTTTTTCCCTGTCACAAAGCTAATTAGAGAACTCGTAGGAAATAGTAAGAGAGAAAGAAGAAGAGAGAAGAAATAAAGAAGAGGAGAAGGAGAATGTAAAAGAAAGAAACAAAGAGAGGACTGTAAATTTCTATAATAATAGAAACCCTATACCCATTGCGTTTATATTAAGGGTTACTACTCTCAAAAACCCCAAACTGGTACACATGTGACAAATTTACTCCAAACTATTTACCCCAAACTGTTATACATTTGACAAATTTACCCCAAACCGGTACACTTGTGACAAATTTACATTTTGTTAATTTTCGTTAGATTTTACTGTCAAATTATTATTTTAAATGACACGTGACAATTAACTGGTATACTAATTTTGAATTTTACGCTCCATTGGTCACAGTTTACAATTTTTTTGATTTTTTTGTGGTATTAATCCAATTTAGCGGAATGTATATTTGTCACAAATTTATCAATTAATTTTTTACGGTCTAATAAATTAGTTTGGAGCAAATTTATCATAAATGTATCAGTTTAAGGTTTTTTATTATCAGTCGAGGTAAATTTGTCACGCGTGTACCAGTTTGGGGTTTTTCATAGTCAAAAAAATAATTTGAGATAAATTTATTATAAGTATACCAGTTTGGGGTTTTTCAGGGTATTAACCCTTATATTAAATATAAATTGTACATAACCATAATACCCTTATGTAAGTCTAAAAGAATAACTTAATTAAAGTAACTTAGCACTCCCCCTCAAGCTGGAGCATATAGGTCACTCATGCCCAGCTTGGAACAACCAGCAACAAAAGCAGGATGAAATAATGCTTCTGCTTCACAGCATCACGAGCAAAGTGATAGGCAACTTCTATATGTTTAGTTCGCTCTTGAAAAACAGGATTCCCAGCAATATAAATAGCTGCTTGATTATCACACATCACATCAATAGGTTGAGTAATAAAAAATCCAAGCTCCTGAAGAAGAGATTTCAACCACAATAATTCAGCCACAGTATGTGCCATAGCACGATATTCAACCTCTGCACTAGACCTAGCAACGGTAGTCTGTTTCTTGCTTCTCCAAGTAACCAAATTACCACCAATAAAGGTGCAACGCTCAATTGTAGACCGTTAATCATATGTTGACCCAACTCAATCAGCATCAAAATAGCTAACTAGAGTGGAAGAACGATTTATAAATTAGTCCCTTACCTGGATAGCTTTTAAGATATCGAAGAATGCAACATACAGCATCCCGATGAGCCTTCTTAGGTGACTCCATAAACTGACTCACTACACCAACAGCAAAAGAAATATGAGGACCTGTACCAGTAAGATAAATTAGTTTCTCAACTAGACGTCGATATTGATGCTTGCCTTCGATTTCATTTCCATCATCAATTCCAAACTTTTGATTTGGATCCATAGGAGTATCAACTGACTTGGAAGCTAGTGTACCTGTCTCGGACAAAAGATCAAGAACATACTTTCGTTGAGACAAATTAATACATTTTTTACTTCGTAAAACTTCAATACCCAGAAAAAACCTAAGAGTTCCAAAGTCTTTAATTTGAAATTGCTGCTGAAGAAAGGGCTTAACCTCATAAATGCTGGTTATATCACTACCAGAGACAATTATATCATCCACATATATCACAAGAATGACCACCCCCGATTCCTTCTTTCGAACAAAAATAGAATTATCAAAATAACATTGGTGGAAACCACGTTTGGAAATCACTGAACTGAATTTTTCAAACCATACTCTTGGAGACTGTTTCAACCCATAAATGGCCTTATAAACTACAATTCTCCCCCTGAGCAATAGACCCAGGAGGTTGCTCCATATATACTTTTTCAGACAAATCACCATAAAGAAAAGCATTCTTGACATCCAAATGATATAATGGCCAATCGCAATTCACAACAAGAGAAATAATAACACGAACAGAATTGAGACGTGCCACAGGGAAAAAAGTCTCAAAATAATCCACTAGTAAAACTTTTAACGACGAGCCGAGCTTTAAAACGCTTGATTGAGCCATCCGGATTGTACTTGATAGTGTACACCCAACAACACTTCACCACATCTTTTCCAAGGGAAAGATCAACCAATGACCATGTTTGGTGATTCCACATCCATAGCTTTCTTCCACTCAATGCGAGATAAAGTCTCAGTGGTAGAAGTAGGAATTGTGTGAATTTGTAATGATAGAGCAAAGTCATGTAATGGAGAAGGAAGATGTGAGAGAAACACATAACGCTCACTAGGGCAAGACAAAGAGGATTTTTGTGTGCAAGACTGAGTACCTTTGCGAAGGGCAATCGAAAGATTGTCTGGATCAAGAGACAAGGAGGAAGATTGATTGGAGGGCATGGAAGAGCTTGAGACTGGTGGTGCCATAGATTGCTTTTGCCGTTGATACACCTGCAAGGGAGGAGATACTGGAGAAGGACTAACAAAATCTAGGGGGATTTGTTGTGGAATAGGAGGATCAACTACAATGTCAGTTGAAAACTCTTTACCCTCAGTACAATAATATGGTGTGCCCTAAAAAAAAGTAAAATCAACACTAACATATTGGGTATAAGTTGTAGGATCATAACACCAATATCCCTTTTGTGTACGTGAATAGCCGAGAAAAATACATTTAGTAGCACAATGAGATAGTTTATCAAAACCGGAACGTAAGTTATGAATAAAACAGACACACTCAAAGATGCGCGGGGTAAGAGAGAATAATGGCTTGTCAGGAAATACAACACTAATTGGTGACTGATAATTGAGGACAGTGGAAGGCATACGATTTATAAGGTAATATGCGGTAAGGACAGCATCACTCCAAAATGATTTCGCCACATTCATATGAAATAAGAGTGAACGAGCAACTTCTAGAAGGTGACGGTACTTTCTCTCGGCCACACTATTCTACTGAGGGGTATAAGTACAACTTGTTTGATGTGTAATACCAATATTAGAACAAAACAAAGAAATTGATTTCTGTGTATATTCTAGAGCATTCCCCTTTTTTTTCTTCTTGTTTCAATTCAAGACACCAAAATCCAAAGTCCAAAGACGCAATTTTCGCTGATTGTGTTATCAACGTGGTCGGCTCTCTCCCACAGATGATCAACTCATGGTAAGTTAAAGTTTGTTCATTGAGGATGTTATTGCCATTTCTTCCTTGATCATGATTGAGCCCACCACGTGTTTGTCAGACGGTTTCATCTCTGAGCTAATCTGTTCTGTCGTCAGCTACCATCTAAATGTGTGTGTCAGTGTCATAGTTCCTCAATTTTCGTTTTGCCACCCTAACGGTTGGATAGTCTAGTGATGTGATCATGGAAAAAAGTCCTTGCCCTTTGAGCCTCCATGTTATGACCAATATTCTGAATCCATCATCCTTGAAGGCTGACAATAGTTGAACTTGAAATTGGTTTACATATGTACAGCTTCAGCTGTGGTTTTCATTTTTGCACGGTCATCTAGCAATCTGCATATGAGAGAGAGAGAGAGAGAGAGAGAGAGAGAGAGAGAGAGAGAGAGAGAGAGAGAGAATGGGAGGGAGAGGGAAAGATCTAAATTGAGATCTGTATTCAAGTGGTAAATTCAATGAAAGTAGGTAGAGAGAAAAACTCTACTTGTCTGAGCTGGACTTTGGACAAGATAGTTTCATGAACAGCTGCTGAAATCTTTACCTAGAGAAAATCTCATTGTTCACATCACAACCTGACTTATATGTTGAATTATATGGAACTCTTCTCCTCCTTTGTCAAACTTCTTCTGGAACTGAAATGGCATGTACTTCATTTCTATTTTTTGAAGGCAGATAACAAACTCTAGTTCCTGTTGGAGAGACATCAGCTTGTCGCAATCGGAGATTTCTAGTCGGGAAAGACAAGGCATTGCTTCTTCATCCATCTTCCACTCCTTTAGGTTGTCCATGTAATTTAGGACTAGAGGTTTGAGTAGTGGAAAACAGCTGCCACTGCAAACCATTTCGTTTCCTTGATAGACATGCCTTGTTTGGCAAAGAATCTTCACTCCCCTGATGTGGTCAGTGGATCTTCCTCAAGTTCAGAATCCACGAAGCTTAATTTGGTAATACTTGGAGGGAATTGGTTCAGCGTCGGTAAGTTCTTTAGCTTACACTCCACATGCAACTTGTGAATGTGAGGACAACCCAATGGGACTTCATTAAAGATTAATCTCTCTGATGAATCCCTTGGAAGTATTCTTCAATGACAAGATTTGAAGACAGCTTAAAGTTGTGCCTCATGTCTTGAAGCTTTTAGCCAACTCATTGAAGTATTTAGGCTCACTCAGTTCCAGCTTTCTAAGATTGGCCAACTTGAGGGGGGCCATTGCCAGACTCATATCTGCTGGAAAGTTCACCAATATCTGCAGGTTTCTCAGACTCCCTAATTGCATCTTATTAGTGTAGTTATAACAATGCCAGGTAAAATATAAGTTTCTCAGACCTCTGATCTTCCAGATCACATTTGGTAATGCTGCAAGTGAGTTCTTGCTCAAGTCTAGGGTCTGCAGAAACTTCAAGTTTCCTATGGATAATGTTAATTCTAGTGATACGATATTAATGTCATGAAAACTTAAAAATCTCAATGAAATCAACTTTCCTATGTCTTTGGGTAGCTTCAATGGTACAGGACATTCTATGCCATCAAGGTCCAAGACTCTTAAGCAATTCGAAGTTGCTGAAAGCATGCTTTAGCTGCCAATCTTTGAAGTCTAGGGTCTGCTGAAATTTCAAGTTTCCTATGGATGATGGTAATTCTAGTGATCCAATATTGATGTTACTAGAACTTAAAAAATCTCAAGAGAATCAACCTTCCAAATGTCTTTGGGTAACTTCAATGGTGCAAGACTTTTCATGCCTCCAAGGTCAAGACTATGCAATTTGAAGCTGTTGAAAACATGCTCTAGCTGCCATCTTTCACTATGAACCTTCTTGCTTGGAAGTACGAGAGGACCCGCAGGTGGGAACAAGATCCCCTTCTTCTGAGAGAGGAGACAGCAAATTCGCAATTTTTCCAGTCCACACTGAACGCAAGCCTTCAGATTCTACCATTTGCTGCCAACGTGGGAGGCATGGGGGAAGTTGCAGACTCCACTGACTTGCTCTCATTTTGTTGATAAATGACCTCAACTCTTTGCATTTAACAGGCATACGTCTTGGATATGGTCATGGAGGTGGCACACTCTGAACCTTCCAGTAGAACCAACTTTTGCCACTCGAGCCATGCACCTATCTATGAGCTCATACAGATAGTTATCTGCCATAGCTTCCACTTCCTCCATGATTCTGTCTTCAGAACACTATACTGTCTGCCATCCACATCTGGATCAATTTCCTCATAAGAATGTCAGAATCCTCCAGAAAATGACTCAGATATAGGAAGCACGGTTTCTGTCGATATGGAAGTTCCTGGTAGATTAAAGCTAAAACTTTGGATACTCAGAGAATTCATCATAGCTTTTCTTTCTTCTTAGGTATAAATTTAGGTTTTCCTTTACCAATTCCCACTTGTGTAATGAATGCTTTTTTGAAAGCAGACCTCCCAGCACAGTAATAGCCGATGATAGACCAGTACATCTTCTAAGCATTTTCTTTGCTGACTCCACAATGTTTGTGTCAACGTGTAACTACAGCAAGGAACAAAATTAGAATATGCACACTCAGCCAAGTAGGAGATTTTTATAGAGGATATTATTCTGCTTAAGGACATTTCCATCCAAAGAGTTTAGTCTGAATCAAATGTAGCGATTAATTATGCTTCTTATATTATGTTTTATGTATATGTAATGCCCACAAGCCCCATAAAATAGTTCATTGTACGCCAATACTTTTTCTTAATCATGTTTTAATTAATGAACTTAAAAGAAAGTTAATCCTATGCCACATGATGATGGTTCTGTAGTTGGTGGGAGTGCCTGGCTCATCCCTTGGTGGAAATGCCTTTTTTCTGGAACAGCGGCCAACTCTGTTCCTTATGCAAAATCCAGGGCTTGTGGATGAGAACTCCTGGATCTGCATTTTTTTGCCACTTCTTTTACATATCTAGTGATCAAGATTTTGCTTCGTCCATTCCTTAACAGGAAGGCGGGACTTAAGTGGTTCCAAGCCTCGATGCTCCAGGTGTCATCAAGGATCAAGAAGCATTTCTCCTGCAGAATTTGGCAAATTTCCTTCACCAGTTCTTCATTTATTAGTTTCAAGATTTGATCCCTCCCTACATCTGAAAAAGACATTAGCTTATACAACATTCCTCTTAAAACATTGGTCGCTTGGCATTGTTAAGATACATAAACCCAAGTAAAGCAATCAAGACGATGCCTCACATACACATTGCGGCAACTTTCTTAGCCAGTGGGGTCTCCCCAAGCGCGCGCCCCCCACATGCCACATATTGCAACCACAGGGCAAGTTTCTATTCATCTGCATCTCTCAAGAATCTTTGCATCTGCTTCATTTCGGGGCATGGATCCTTGAGCTGAGCGCTTAAACCACACCACAATGAGGTTGGCCTTGGCCAGCCTTTCTAGTGAGAATGACGCCCCCGTCTCGGCCATGTGATGCTCTTTTCTCAGAGAAAATGACAGGTTGATGATTACTTTTGGTCTACTTAGTCTATGAACTTCCAAATTATATTTTTGTTGTGCTGGTAGTTATCATTGCAAAGACAATGTTGCTGTTTTAAATCTGTCAAAAGCGTAGTTGTGCTAGTATCTTTAGTTTCATAATGACAAGTTTTCCAAGAATTTTCCCATTCTAGACTTGCAGGGTTGGTGATAAGATGAGTAAAGTAGGAGAAAAGAATAAAGAGAGTTCGTTGAGAAACAGAGTCTTTGTGATGAAGGGAGACTTATTAGCTAATTTGGATGATAATAGAATTCAATTCTTTCCTTCTAGCATTCCTATGGTTCTCAAGTCTCCTATCCAAGCATCTTCTCTCGGTCTTTTGGAGTTAACAAAATTCAACTGGCTTTTCGCTTTTGGCAAAGGGAGAAATATTCCAGTAATTAGTACATATGACTTATGGAGGAACTTGTAGGCTTTTTGCTGTTGGCATCCTCAATTAATGATCACCATGAAAAGCTTCAGTGACTTGGTTACTTGCATGGAATCCAATGACCTCAGTGCCGCAGGAATGAGACTGTTATTTCTTGATGCATCAAAGTTATGTGCCTGTTGCCGTCAGTTAAAACAAATATAAAGATCATGTGCCTATAAATGAGTCAGGTCCACCAAGCCTATTTTACCAATTTTCATGTCGCATGCCCTGCTACCTAGTTAGGATTAATCAAGCGGTCATGTAAATCTCAAAGCTCTTAATTGATAAAGATAGCAAAACTTTGAAAATGCTGCTGCCATAATGCGTCAATAGCGGTAGCGGTGTTGTCTAGGGAACTGTTACCGGCGCGCCAGCCTTCGACAGAGAAGGTATGAAGTTCTAAGCTGTATGAGTGCCCATATAAACTTCGAGCTGTCAATTATTCTGTTTGCGGACTCGTGTAACTGTATTGAATCTGTTGATTCAGTTAAACAACGACATGTTATTGTATCTCGTCATCATTGCGTGTCGGCTGCCAGTTTGCTCAGAGAAGCAGGGAGATGACATGCTTTTTCTTACATTTGTGTGCTTTTCCTCTTTTCCTAGGGATGCTAAGTCGATCTTGTACCTTGGATTCACTAATTAGCGGAGAAACTTCTAAACCAATTGTGCCAACATTTCCGGGCCCTATTGTAAATAGTACGTATCGAGTTGTCCTTTTAAGGTTCTTTGATTGCAATTGAAAATCCTCCTCGTGAGAACCAAGACCGGAAATCCTACACCAACACCCCCCCGGGCCCCGGGCGAAAACACCACAGCCCCACCCCGAAAGTCTTGATTTTGAAGTTCATTAACATACTACCAAAATCATAAAGTCTAACCAGTTTCTGTGAGATGGATGTACTGTCTTCATACCAGCGCTATGCAAGACAGTTCAACGGAGACGTTAAATTAGAGTGTGGAAAGAAGAATTGTCACTGGTTCATGCACTCTTAAGTTGTTAATTACAATGCGAGAGTAGAATAAAGCATCAATCTGCCATGTGTAGAGGGCACTCTTTCGCACATAGCAGCATCGCGGGAGCATAAACACTATCGAGCAACCTGAACCATCCCGAGATTGAGAAGATTTTCTTGGTCCAGGCTTACAATATTTAGGAAGTACCACATGTGCTTCCAACTTCACAAAAGCACCATCTTGGTACACTTCTTTATGGGAGGGACTGTGTTCTGGTTGGCATTTTTGAAACACAAGAACCAGCATCATCCAAAGTTACACGGGCTTGTCCATTTTACCGGGCCTCCCTTCAAGCCCATCTATTGTTTATGCATTAACATTATATATTTCTACACATTTGAGGAAAATTACTAGCACACTGAGAAAGTTGCTCTCCTGGGATGCTGTCGTGTCTTTTAGCACGGGGCTGTGGAAAGATCCTGATGTATGTATTTCTTTTGTGGAAGAACTGGTGGATTGTCATGACTTGGTGAGAATTTTCCACAGCCAGCTCTCAGTCAGGCAACCTTTTTTCTAGCGTAAACTCTCAATTATAGAAATTCATAAGCGAAGTTTTTTCTACATAACATGCCTGATATTTCTTCAAGAGCGGCGAGTTAGTCCAAAAAGTGACCAGACCAAATTCCATGATTAGCTCTCCACATCTATCAGCTAAAGCTAATGCAGACAAGAAATTACAAAAAGCAAACCCTTTCTTCTGGATCTGTTCCATTGTCCAGCCAACTATGATAGGGGGAGAGGGTGACCTAAACCAAAAGGCGTTCTCACCAAGAAAGATCGATAGCGAATAAAAAAACAAAGTATCTTCAATCACAAACCAAAGTCCAGAAGCACCTTTTAAAATAAACACAAACACCCCCAAAAAGAAAGGAAAAAAAATTGAAAGAGCCATGGAAGGAAGAGATATCAGAAAGCCAAAAGGACAGCAGACAGCCCTGAAACAAGGGGTTGACAATTTCTTAGAAATCAACATTCCGAGATTCTATGTTGTCTCTCTTTTCATCTCTCTCTCTCTCTCTCTCTCTCTTCATTAGCTCATCTATGATCCTTCTTGTTATTCCTGTTCTTTCTTGTTTCTGGTCTCTGGTTTTGTTCAGATCACAATCAACTGGGGACTATATAAACCAAACATGAGTACACATAAACACGTACGATATTGGTAATATTAGATGAGGAAAAAAAGTAAGAAGCAGTTACCGAAATCATCTCCTAATCTTCTTGTCCTTTCCATTCCCCAGAAACGAACCCAAACCTAGGAAACTAGCGGTCCCTTTCGAAATGGAAGGAGTTGGCACGTTCAATACTGGACTAATTCTAACCCTGTGCGCGTAAGTTCCGTGGCTGTTCTTCTTCAATGGAGGCTTTTGAGACCTTGAATTTACATTATTTGAAGAAGAGGATGATGTCGATGATGAAGAAGACGATGACGACAACGATTTTGGCCATGTAATAGACGGTTGCTTCTGTGGTGCTTTTTTGGGATTCGGAGCTGAACCGGTCGAATTGCTTCTTGACAAAAGCGGGAATGAGCAAATCAAGCTCTTCTTTTGGACACCTTCTGAGTTGAGACTTGAACTCCTCCTGAATCCCCAAAAAGACTTGAAGACGGGCTTTTCCTCTGAGTCCAACCTCGGCAGTACGATCTCCTTCATGCTTGCTTTCTTTTTGCTCTCGTCACTTGGAGGACAAGGGATTGGAGGTAGTAAAGAAGAAGGAAGTGCTTCGCCTTCATGTTTCGAAGTCCCATCTGGAGCGGCAGTGTTGTTTCTCTGTTGAATCTGGACAGGAAGAATCATGCCATTCGCGAAAAGCTCGTCAGCTGAGGAAGATTCATAGTCAAAGCTAGGAGAGATGCTGAACTCAAAATCAGAGTTCCTGTCCGAAAAGCAGAAGGGACCTAATTCAGCCTTGATGGATTCCGCAGTTGCAATATCCCTTGATCCCGGCTCATATGAAAATGACATACGAGGAGGACTACTTATTTCTGAGCACATTCCTTGACTGTAGTAAGCTGGAAGAAACAGAAGATGTTGGTTCAGGAAAATTTGAAATTTACCGAGGATGTTCAGTATAAGAGGAAGTTTGGAGCAAGCAGGACTTGGCAGAGGAGAAACTTCTCAGAAGCTTGAAGGTGTCACGGGATCTATGACATTCTTAAACCAGACCAGAGTCTCAGGTCTCTTAATTCTCTGAATGGAGGAGATGGGAGTTGTCCCTTTCCT
Organism: Eucalyptus erythrocorys; assembly: GCA_014182555.1. Taxonomy (NCBI): domain Eukaryota; kingdom Viridiplantae; phylum Streptophyta; class Magnoliopsida; order Myrtales; family Myrtaceae; genus Eucalyptus; species Eucalyptus erythrocorys. The sequence continues at coordinate 30,881,102 of CM024607.1, read as the reverse complement.
GTCAGAGGAGGAGGAGGAGAAGAAGAAGCAAGTGGCCTGAGCAAGAGGCCTACCTGTACACATTTCCTCTAAGTTTGAGGCACCATATATACTATGCGTTCTGAACGATGAAGAGAGAGACTTTGAATTGTTATTAGGCCTCTGCCGGTACAAACGATGCAAGAATAAACTTATGGGTAAGGAAATTATTTTTATTCACAGAGAGAGAGAGAGAGAGAGAGAGAGAGGGAGGGTACTAAACCTGAAGTTCTTTGGGGATGAAGTTTATTAGAACTCTAACAACAGATGATTATTGCTAACCCTCTGAAGCACGAAACCTTCAGACGCGCTTAATATGACCGGCACGTAATTCAACAGGTCACAATGTTCAGGAAAATCACGGCCGAAATTCATGGCGACCATTTTGGTTGGCCTTAGAAGCAACTGTCGAAAATTAAAGAAAACCAAAATCAAAGGCAAAAAGAAAACAGAAAAGTCAAGTGTCATTTCGACCTTCATTTGCATTTTTTTCGTTTTTCTTTTTCGTTTTAGAAAAAGATGAAATGACTCAGCAGGCATGAGATTACCCCTCATCATGTAAATTGACTAGTGGGGCTCCCCATTTCAACAACCGACCTGTCTTTTGTTCTTTTGCCAATAGCTTCTGTGTTTTAGCTTTCAATGAATTTAATGAGATGGGACATCGATTCTTCCAATATGTCTGTTTTCTAGATTCTCGAACTAAATAGACCTGTCATTCGTTCACCGCTTCAATGCCTTTTAGTTGGACCGATCTTTTCATTGATTACATCCTCTGGCCTTTCTGATGTTTATTTATGATCGCAATACCATGTTTGTTAGCCTCTCAATTTTCCTACTTTTCAGGTCGAAACCGTGGGTCGAATAGAGGAAACTTGGCTTAAAATATGCCAATGATGTTCAATATTTATCCCTCTCAAGCCTCAATACAGTGAAACAAATCTGTATTATTTGGTATTCTTTTATATGCCCAGTCGTTGTCATGCAAACGAGACCAAGAGTAAGTGTGGCTGGTGCTGTTCAGAGAATCCTGACCGAGTGTTTGTATTCATCATAGTTGATTTGCACCATTGATGCACAAATTTTGCATATACTTTCTCTACTTTCTACTGCAAGAAAGGACAGATAGTATGAGGTGAGTAACTATTGACAATAAATCTTCCGGTCTGTCATCACAATGTCAAGTGATTCAGAGTTCGCAACGTCTCCATCGATGGTACCAAGCCTAACACAAATTCATTCATCTTACTCACTAGCAGCTACATTCAATTACATGGTTCTTTCTATGATATCTGTATTTCAGGTTCAGACTTGAAAGATTTTCCAAGGTTTTCTTATTCTATTCGACTTTTTGATGAAGCATATGTCTTACCAGACCAACAGACCCAAGATTCTAAAGGCTTGACGATAGATCTTTGCTTCACTGACAAGTTTTTCACTTTGTTCTGTTTTTCAATAAAGGAGCATCTGTGGATAAAAGGGGTTTTTTCCCCCTTAAGAACATCTTATCTTGACTCTGTTTCATGAAATTATAAACTACAAAGTTGTTGCCGAGCACTTTTAAAAGAACATGAGAGCATCTCGGTGAAGCAAAATAAAAACCATTTGAAGATCAAAATCAATTGGAGGCGTGCACTCTAGACATGTCATAGGTTTTCAGATAAACCTCTACATTACGCAATATCAATGTCATGGTCTAAAATAATTGTACGAGACACACCAACCATTACCAGCTACAGAGTTATCTAACCCACAAGTACTTTCCTTTTTTTCTTTTTTCTTTTTTTTTGGACTGATTTGGTCAATTCACAAACATAATATAAACTTCAAATTGTACCACATCATGATTCAATTCGTGCCGGCATATACATACTTATATATATAATCGATCTATGACTTTTTCCAAACTATTTTTTCTGGTATGCTATTGGAATGAAACAGCCTAATTGTTGACATGAATATGATAAGCAAGCCTTCGGTCGGATTAGTATACGTGGAGATTTGTAAGTATCTGTGGAGGGGGGCCCATGTCCTTCATCATGGACGCCAGATGGATATTATTTTAAATTTTTCGAGACTCACAACACATAATTTCTTTCCTTCTGAATTATTCCAATGAGTTCTCAGTACACAGCATAATTATAAATGAACTTGCGCTAAGATACTTGAGTTATCATTTTGGTTTTCCCCTTAAGGTGAGACACTGAGTGATTATGATCTCAATTGGTCTTCGTTTCTTTGGTTGCAAGCCATTCTTTTTGGCCTGTTTGTGGCGGACCGCCGGAAAAGAAGAGCACTCCAGTACCTTTTGAATCTCTACTAAAACGTCATACTCAGCTAGTGAAATCATTTATATTCTTCAAGCATCTCTGTCCATAATCTTCATGGTATACTTAGAGATATGCTTGATCTTAAGAAAGATTATACCTTGTTTCTTTTTGCAAGATTTTGAGAGCAGTTGGCGGAATTTGTTTGAATCCTAATAGAAGTTGCCCCCTACTTCTACCATTGTTGAATGTCGATAAAATTGACACACATCTACTTGTAATTTTAACCGCCAGATCATGTGAGCCACAAATGGGGCTCACATGATCTAATATATGCGATGAAATCAATGGCTTTGCCTTGGAGGAATGGGTTAATCCTCCGGATACTTCCAAGTGCAATCCTTGGCAGTTGGCATTATGATGTCGTTTGTCCTTTCTTCCCATCAAAGATCTCTCTTCCCACGTTATATTTCATACTTGAATTACATCTTGCCAGCATTGCTGTAGGCAATTCAAGATAAAGAGAAATGCATCTCTACCCTCTTTTGGCGGTGTCATCGATGGCCTCGATGGGATTGACCTTGCACAAGATTTTGGTGATCAACAATAATTCATTTTGTCCTTTCGACCAAAAAGAAAAAAAGAAAAAGAAAAAAAATCAACTTTCGACGATATCTCGTATGGGTATCTAGTCCTTTCGCTCTAGACCCAAAAATAGAAGAGCATGAAGTTGGGTTAAAGGAAAGGAGAAATCCAAGTGATCAGTGAAGGGCGAGAGTGGATCGAACTGATTTGATGGGTGAACTGTTTGGTGTTTGGTGTTTGGTATGGGGGTGGTAGGGTTCAATGCTGATGCATGATGGCTATTGTATCCACAGACAACCATTTTCATCATCTTCTTGGACATGTTTAATCCTCTCTTCAAAAGATCTTGTCAACTTGCAATGTGGGGAAGTTCAACTTGTGAAAGGAGAAGGAGAGAGACAGAAACTATTGGCTGCAATTTTCTCTGGCAAGCAAACGCTTGTTATTCATTTCGACAACCAAGAAACCCCACCCATGGATCCATGCAGGACACGTTATCTCTCGTATCTTCTAGGTATGAAAGCATGGGCGGGACACATCAGTAAGCAAGTCCAAAATTCCGAATAATGCGGTCTCCACGGATTTGATACTCACTATTACATGTTCATCACAAATTCGACAGTTGCCTCTTTTGATTGTCCAGACAAAAGTCATTACGCGTGTACTTGAATTGAGTCGAGCGGTGACTTCATACACATGCCATTGATTAGGCAATACGTGTGCAGAAAGAAGATGCGCCTAAGTTATATACCTTTCGTGTCTCAAGAATTCTACACTGAGCCTCCTAATTTCTAAGTATGCCAGAGTCCTTGTGGCTGAGGTGACAGTGGATATGTCAGGCAGAGAGAGCGAGAGAGGCTCATACGATTCGTGCAGAGCTGGCGGACGATCTTCAGCTAGACATACCTTCTAGTCGCAGGCAAATTGATGATGGGCATGAGGGGTGGGCAAAAGGCATAGCAGGAAGAGGATGGAAATTCTGACTTTGATAGAGATGGGTTCTGAATTTTCGCTTTCGTTGCTGGGGGCAGAGCTCCATCTTTTGGCATGAGGGATGGTGTAATTTCAACGTTTGCTTTTGCAAAAGTAAATTCGGGACCAAGGTTGCTTTGTTGGGTTACACTGTCAATAATGATCCCAAGAAAGCACGAGAGAACAGGATGTTTGAGGAAAAAGATGAAGAAGAAGAGGAAGAACATAAGTTCTGCATTTATTTTGTGAATACTCATGTTTCCAGTACTTCTGTTTGGCTCTTAAGAATTGAGCAAGAACTTCAGGCTCACGCTAAGTTCTTCATGATTTCTTGCTCCTTCTTCTCGATGAAGCAAGAAAGAAAAATGCTACGCATGAGGAGAACAAAAGGGCGTGCGGGTTTTATCTAAAAGCATGAAAAGCACTCCCTGCAGCCAGCACAGCAAGCCTGTGACTCAAGGGTTTAGATATCACAATTGTGTCCTACACATGAAACCATTATGAGTGCGGTATGTATACCAAACTGAATTTGGACCATCCAAGATGATGGGTCTGATATGAGTTTCGCATATCTCCTGCCACATCAAATGGACCATGTTGAATTTGAATTAAGTTCTTGGAACACCTTCTCTTGCTTAGAAGCCTCCTTATAACCCAACGAAAAGAACTCAGGTATGGGAAAGAAAACGAAAGGAAGTTGCTGGCTAATGCTATTTTCGAGGCCGAGCGGGGACCGGCTTTTCCATGCAATGCCCTTTTCAAACCTGCCCATTTGACTTTCCTGCCTCAAGCGGCCACTTGGGTGGCAAGGCCAATCAACAAGTGTACCTCTCGTATTCTGGGAGTGCCTTCATGAGATGCTTGGGGCCAAGCTGGACTTGACTACACAAGGTCCAAGTCATGGTCCCGGCCCATGAAATCCAGCCCAAGATCCTTTTTGGGCCGAGGAGACACTTTCATCTTCGGGCCCAGCCGACCTAGTACTGCTTCAGATGGTTGAGTATATGATCATTTCAAGGCTCAAGCTGTCCTAAATCAATTCCAAATGCTCTCAAGACGTTTGAATTTCGAGCAGCAAAAAAAAATTGAAAAAAATTCTTCGAGAAGTGATATCTCGTCAAAACTGATGGGACCCTTTTATTTGTGGATCAATTTTTTTGTCAAATTTTTCACTATCAATAAGTTTTTCAAGTAAGGATTTTTTCCATTCCATTATCCGATTTTCTTTTGGAGCCTTGTGCCACTTAATCTAGAAGAAAAAGAACAACATCATATTTCGTGGCGAAGCGCTGGAGGTCTCTGTTTTGAATGAGCACCTTATCAAAGTCGTTAAGGATAAAGTTCTTACCTTCAGCAAGGTGCCGGACAACCATAGGAACAGGCGGCTTCAGCATGGGTGGGGTTTGACCCTTCTATTTTTGACGAAACCAACACTCATCTTACCTAGTTAGGTGGTTTGCTGAGTTGTTTCTCTACCTTGTGGCATTTTGTTCAGCTGTTTTTTATTCCTATTTTCTCTTTCTTTTACTTCGGCTCCTTTCCACTCATCTTACATGTTCGCATTATGAGTGAAAGTTCTTGGCGCCGAATTTTGTGTATATTGGCTTTCTCTTTTTATATAATTACCTTTACCCCAAAAAAAATCAGTTTTAAAAAAAAAAAAACCATTAGAAGAATCCATAATTTCGAAAAGTAAAAAATAAATAAGTCACAAGCCATCTTTTATATTGATAAGGTTTTTAGACACTTACTCATACTTATTGAAATTTATAGGCACAAGAAAAGAATCCGTGTTTTTCGTCACCAACTATAAAAAAAATCAAATTTGTTGATGGCATTTTTCCATTTCACTGTTGTAGAAATTTGACTCAAAAGTATGCCATGGTCTGATTGTCTTCTTCCAATTAAGCACTCACCTGGTATTGCCATCGTTATCTGTTTATCTTCGAGTGGCTCTGAGGTTTCATTTCCATCACCTTCAAATCATCGCCTTTCGCTATCTCCCCGAAATAATTCAGGTAAGTGGACTTGCCTTTCGAAAGCATTATCCATTACAATTGTGGTGCCGAGAAAGATTGGAAAAGAATGGAATGGACTGTCGCATATATTTGATCGCAACAATGCCACTGGGGAACAGGTCGCGGAGTAGTCTAAATTGAGTTTGCGGTCGAAATCGGACCTTGTGAACGTGTTAGAATAGGCCTTGATAACTATTACAACAAATTCTTTAACATTACTAGCTATTCATTGAGAGAATTTTATGGCCCCTTCTTTCAAGAAAAGCGAGGAGGATGAAATTACATGTATTGTTTTTATGAGGAGTGATATGTTGTATCTTGAATTTGGCCAAGAATCAACAATGTTTTACTCAATATTCTGTCCGGACCATAGAGGAAATCAAAGTAGATCTAAAAATACTATACGATACTATTTGACTTCTAACTAGACAGGATTAGTAGCTTCTTCCCCTATGTGTTATTCTTGATATATTTACTTATCTTTATATGTAGCCTTTTGCCTATAGTGTTTTTTTATATATGTATTTATCTTTAGGGTTAATGCCATGACAAAATCTTAAATTAATATACTTGTGATAAATTTATCTCGAATTAATTTTTTTATCATAAAAAATTCAAAACTGATATGTTTGTAATAAATTTACCTTCAATTACTTTTCATTAAGTTATATGGTCAAATTGTTGAGTTTAATAATAAATGACAGTTAATGAGTATATCGGTTTGGGGTTTTATTCTCCGTTTGTCATAAGTATTAATCCAATTTAAGAAAAATTAAAGAAGGGTAAATTTGTTACAAATATATTAATTTGGAATTTTTGTGAAAAAAAAAAATTAATTTTATATAAATTTATCATAGGTATACCAATTTGAGATTTTTTTTTTTCATGGTATTGACCCTTATCCTTAGTCCTTATATGTAATCTTAACTTGCTCCGCTTGGTTTGGAATAAGATAGTCTTGAGGAAATTTCCAAAAAAGTCTTAAATTTATTGTACAAATGTCAATTTGGTTCTAAACTTTCTAATGCGACCAATATAGTTCTAAACATTTTGATAATTGTTAATATGGTCCAACTAATCAATTTAAACTGAAAATTATTGATGTGACGGTTTAGTTAGTATTGATCAGGTGTCCTATGTGACATAGTCGATGACTGATGTAAAGGAACCAAAACAAAACGATGTCATTTTGTAATTTTTTTTAAAAAAAATCTAATTTTTTCTTTATTTCTTTCTATTTTCTTTTCCACAACATTGTTCATAATCTTCATTGTGTCTTCATCTCCTGCAAAACGACATCATTTCTTCCGTGTTAGCCATCGGCTATATCATAATAGGACGCTTGCCATTAACTAGGACGTCATGTCAACAATTTCTAGCATAAATTGGTTAGATAAATTACATTAGAAGTTGTCGAAAGTTTTACAATTAAATTGATCAAATCAACATGTTTATGATTGAATTGGAATCCCTATAATGGGTTTAGAACTTTTGCACAATTTTGAAATACTTTTAGTAGTTATTAGTTAAGTGCATGTTAACTATTGAACCAACTTCATTCTAATACTACCCAAACATGAATTTCTTTATTTATATGAAATTGAAATATGTATCTTACTATAAGTTATTTGGTAAATAGTATCATATTTCATACGAATCTTCCTCTTTCAAACAACATAAAGTGGAATTCTTAGTTCATATTATATGCTAATGAAAAATAGATGGACTCAATTACATTCACAAAATTCCTAATTATCGTTTTTATATGACAAAGGAAAAATGTACATTTATTAAACAAGGGTTAATACTCTGAAAAACCCCAAACTGGTACATTTGTGACAAATTTACCCAAACTATTTTTATAACCATAAAAAACCCCAAACTAGTATATCTTTGACAAATTTACTCTAAATGGGCACACTTGTAACAAATTTACCCTCTGTTAGTTTTCGTTAAATTTTACTGTCAAATTATTAAGTTAAATAACACGTGATAATTAATTGATATACTAATTTGGGATTTTACGTTTTGATTGTCATAGTTTATAATTTTTGTGATTTTTTTGTATTAATTCAATTTAACGAAGGGTATATTTGTCACAAATTTACCAGTTTTGGGTTTTTTGCGGTCGAATAAATTAGTTTGAGGTAAATTTGTCATAAATGTATCAGTTTAAAGTTTTTTATGGTTAGTTGGGGTAAATTTGTCACGGGTGTACCAGGTTTGGGATTTTTCATGGTCAAAAAAATAGTTTAGAGTAAATTTGTCACAAGTGTACCGGTTTGGGGTTTTTCAATGTATTAAATCATTGTTATATGAGAAGAAAAGAAAAAAAAATCTTTTTAAGGAAATACATAATAGGAACAATTATCAAAATATTACGCGGATCCCTTCCACTCTTATGCGCCTGCATCTTGAGTGTAAGCTTTTGGTGCCGCTTTTTTTTGTACATTTGTCCAAAGCTTTTAATATATTCTTACCTTTACCAAAAAAAAAAAAAACAGTTATCAAAATATTATAATTTTTAATATTGGCTAATTTGCAACTTCAAAGCTCATTAAAACTGATGCTTTTTTTTTCTTGAACAAATTTTTTTTAACAAGACAAAGCACTTATCCTCGTTGGAAGCAAAATGGGTAGAGAACGCAAGAGGAATTGTTCTTTATAAAATAATGATCAATCTCTTGCAAAATTAGAATCATAACTGTCGCTTTTAAAGATAATTCTCAAAGAAAATTTCGTTATGGAATATAATTATGCAGATAATAATCCTATTCCCAGGGGAGCTTAGACCAATAATTTTCAATTTCTTTTTTTAGCACAAAGCTTTTCCATTGATTAAAGCTAACCACAGAAAAAAAAAAAGTTCCAATTTTTCCAAACAAGAATATTTCAAGAATTATCCTAGAAAGATGATTTGGAATGCCCAATTGAAGAAGTTTGGCGATGATTTCCATTTGGGCAGTAGCCAACTAAAAGGCTAATACTAAAGCCAGAAGGAATAGGAGAGGGAATAGAAGCATGGCTAATATCAATCAAATCCTTACCATCAATCAGATGGCCATGGACACAATTCCCCCCCATCACTCTAAACCGATCGATAGGATCTTTGGAGTTCAATGTAGCTTCCAAATTCAGTGCAAAATCCATGATGGGCTCAATGATTAACCTTTTCAATGGTCTTGGCTATAGATAACCTTCTTTGTTGGCCATGACAAGCATGGGCAAAATCCATTGTACGATCTTGAAATCAAAAGGGCCTTGGAATCATAAACCTATCATGACCCTAAAAAAAAAAAAAATTGAAATTTGAGAAGAAAACAAAAGTTCATAAAGTGGGAAAAGCTGTGTACCTTGAATTGAAGAGTGGATTTGTGAAATTGAGATTACTTATGGGCCAATTTTTCTTTTTTGTTGGTGACTTACCCATAGTAATCTTTCTTGTCTATGAAATCGCTAAAACCATCATCGTATTGACATTTTTCAATTTTCTTTCCTCCTTTACAAAGTGTCAAGCAAAATTCTCTCTAATGAGGAGAATTAGGACGGTACGTGTTTTTAATTATTGAATATTATTCTAATGATGCTTAAAAATTTGAAACCATATCTTTCGATTCCTTACTGGGCGAAGAATGGGAAAAAGGGCGAAGTGAGATAAGTACATAGGAAGGCCGTCTATTCCTCAGACGATCATTGAATTTAAAAATATTAGGACAGCCATCCTTGAATTGCTAAAAAATTGAATGCCCTGTTACGTGCCGAACACACACCTCACATGTAGTGACTCCCAAATGAAAATTTCACGTTGTTTTTTTGCCCTTTCCCTCTTTACCAGAATGATCAAAAGCCGGTGTAGCACATAAGAAGACAAAAGAAGACAAAAAACAAGTGTGGGGTGTTGCCCGTTCTTTCAATTTTTGGCTTTCATCTTATTTTATTTTAGTTGTTTCGAAACTAAACACCGAAAACATTATGAAAGAAGAAGCTACAAAACATATTATATCTCGTTTAGTGATTATAGTGAATAATTGAAAGGCAAATCTCATTCAATGACTTGAAACAGAAAGTACAACTTAAATCCATTTTCGATTTTGAAAAGTCCCACCGCCCTAGAGTTTTCGTGAGACATTTTCCATCCAAGGACTTAAATGAGACGGCTTCACTAGAGTCAACCTTAGGTAGGTAATCCTGAACCTATAAGATTTCACAACTGCCGACTTCATTTCTTTATTATATATTTTGTTTTTTTTGCGATCATCTCAATTGAGCGCTGGAAATGACTCCGTCAAATACCATTTGCGGACAATTTCCTTGGGGTACAATGTCTATCCAATATGTTAGGAAAGGTTGGGAGTTATAACGCACATCCACCGAAACAAACAACACAACAAACAGCGCTCCATCTTCACACGCATAATAACCACCTAATTGCTCCAACATCAGATGCGCCTACCAAATGGAACGACAGCCCCATTTCTCGTCCAAATGCGAGTTTTTCAACAGTGACGAACAGTGGCATCCTTGGACAAGATTGTGTGGCTGTGATGACAATGCCCAGACATGGGCCATCTTGCTCCTTACATGCTTGTTAATTTGCACAGCAGGAGCCAATCCCAGATTCCATTTGTTTTTTTCCTTTTTTTCGCCTTCCGTTTTATCGAAATTTTCGAAAATACCATTTATTCTTTCCAGGCTGATCAAGTCAAAAAAATAATAATAAAGCACTTTAGCTTCTCAAAACCCTCCCAAGAATTTTCAGTGAGCTTCATAATATACCAACAGTACAAGTCCAGAGAAAAGAAAAACGAGGAAAAAGAAGTTCCACCTAAGCTTTGAACTCTTCATGTAATGAAAATGGGACCCAAAAAAAGTTTCTAACGGGACCCCCCAATTCTCGATGTATCATGGGTTCCTCCTGTATGAAAATAAGTGAATAAATGAAAAATAAATAAATGCCCATAAAGGGGACACAAATCCAAGAACATAGAATTAGCCACGTGGCCTCCTAAATACTAGCCTTTTCCATGCACTAATATCACTAGAAAAGTGGAAAAAGATGATAATTATAAGAAGAAATAAAAAAGAGATAGAAAATCTTACTTTGCAAGATTTGCTCACAAATCACAGTATAAATACAAACAAGCCTCTCAGGCCAACCCACACACTAGTTTTAGGCCCTCTAACGAAGCTGTTATTAGTCTCCCCAAGAAGTAACAATGGCGGAGTTCACATCAGAATTCTTGCAGTGTCTCAAGGCCTCATCGTTCCCGTTCATGGACACCGATCCGAGCATGGAGCTCCTGAGCCACCACTTCAGAGAGATGAACCCGACCGTCGTGTTGGATCACTCGAGCTTGACCTTTCATGAGAACCCAATGGATGGCTTCTGCAGCGAGAGCCTGTTCCCCCACCAGGCCCCTGATTTTCCTGGAAACCCGGCAGTCGGCGTCCCGGGTTTTTCCCACCCTCCGGAACCGAACTGCGAGTCAGACTCGGTCGTTCAAACTGTCTTAACTGGTAACGGCGAGCCCCATAAGAAGAGGAAGGCATTGGATGTTTCACAGAGCAGCTCTGCAAATTCATCGGCCCCTGCTCCTTTGGACACTGGAAGGAAGAAAAAGCATGTAAGGGGAAGGGATTGATGAATCGATCCTTCCTTCGTTTACGTTGATTGTTAATAGTTACCTTTTTCCGTATGTTGGTAGATTTGGGTTTGTTTTGGTTATCGTAAAGAGTTGTTCTTTGTTGCATATATGCAGAGTAGTAGTAGCTCGGGCAGAGGGAAGAGAATCAAAGGCAACAATGAGAAGGTAGAGGAGAGGCTGAAGGAAGTGGTTCACGTTAGAGCAAGAAGAGGACAAGCCACTGATAGCCACAGTTTAGCAGAAAGGGTAAAGCAACTTCAATCCTTAGAAGCACAACAACAAATGGCATTCGATTTACAATTGTTTTAAAATAGTATCAGTTGATCTATTCGTTCTTTTTCATTTGTATCCTTCTTCAGTCAATTGACTCTGTTCCATAAACCAGGTCAGGAGAAGCAAAATCAATGAGCGGCTGAGATGCTTGCAGGATATAGTTCCAGGATGTTACAAGGTATGTTTCAAGAAACTGTAGTTGATGAACGCTTTCTAGGAATATCTTTCTTGGGTCCTGAAAGGTGCATATCAATTTGTTCTTAAATTTGCAGACGATGGGATTGGCAGTGATGTTGGATGAGATTATCAATTATGTACAGTCATTACAGAATCAGGTTGAGGTAAGAAACAGAAAGGAAAGAAAGAAGAGACAGACCTCCTTTTAAAGCCTGAAATCGCTAGTTTTAGTCATTAACATTTTCATCTTGTTTGTATCAGTTCCTTTCAATGAAACTTACTGCAGCAAGCACATTCTATGACTTCAACGCCGAGTCCGATGCCATCGAAAGAATGCAGGTACCAATCTAAGCTGACCAACCTCATGAAGTACAAACCTTTTTTTACCAATTGATGAACTGTTAATATACAAACAATCTATGCAAATGAATTCTTCCACCATACGGCTCAAAACCCCCTTTTTTTTTTAAGCGATCAAAGAATCTTACCACTTTATGCATTGAAAGATCGCCGTTTTAGTCACCTCTTGACATATTTAACGTCACTGAAGAGGGAAGGTTCCAATTCTTTTATTTTTCTCAAACGAGTTTCAGCTCCTGGTGATAGAGACTCTCCTAAATGACAAACAATTTTTACCTGAAGAGAAGAATTCCTCTAGACTTTAAACCAATAGCCTCCCTGAGCAATCACCTATCTATCTATCTACTTATTTGTTGATTTTATGGGTTCATGTGACTAAAAGAAAGTTGGACCTTCTTGGGTTGCAGAGAGCAAAGGCGTTTGAGGCAAAAGAGTTGGAGAGGCTCATCAGAGAAGGACAAGGGAGACATGTCGATTTCCACACAACAAGGCACGCTTGACAGCAACTTTGGATGTTCCTCCCAACCATTTTCTATACAACACATGAAAATGTTAAACTCCCTAATATTTTCAATTTCCTTCTTTCTTTCTTTTTCCCCTTCCTGTCATAATTTGTCTTCAAAATCCTCCCTGATACTGGCACAGATGAAAACTTCAATCTTATAATGTTCCCACACATGTCAGTCCATGTGATCAATGATAACTGAAGTCTTAGAACTCATCAAATTTGGGTTCTCTCTCTTTCCATTGCCTCCCAATGATGCTTTGGTACCATTATTAGAAGTGCTTGGCAATGTTGACAAGTCACGCAATATATAAGTGCGACCCGATGACACACATCATACGAGCAGAAGACATCGCGTGCCCGCTCATCCAATCGTTTGTGACTGGAGGATTGCTATTGTCGTGACGGCAATCTGCACGACTCAATGAGCTTCGCCAAGATCAGTCAAGATTTTGCTGCTTTGGACACGAACTTGACTCGATTGGACTAGAATGTGATGTGCTGCCTTGATGTCCATAATCACACAGTGATAGCAAGATGGCCCACGAAATTATTTTGGCTTTCTTGATAATGACGATCTTTGTCCTTTTCCCTCGCAGATAAGTAGCATCAGTGTCATTGCTTGCTCAATTAACAAAAGTGAAATTCATGTCATTGTTGCTTTCTTCCTCCTTGTTTGATCATCGCATGTCACTATTTAGCGTTTGGGAATCTGAAGAAGTCGAACATGTCTTCGCACAAGTGACCGGGGTAACACGTTGACTCAGTAACTAAGATGTGCACAAGCGATTTTCATTCGAACTAGGCGATTGAAAAAATGATACCTCGATCGCTTCAAGGCGTGATAAGCGGAACGGCTGGCAATCTTAACCTCATGGCAATACTTATGTCAGAAGAGGTGAGTTTTTTTGCTAATCGAACGTTTGAGCCAGGGGAAAGAAGATTAATCATTGAACTAAGACAAGAGCTTCACATTATCATTAAGAGGAATCCTGTAGCCCCAATGTTGACTTGTATCGAGTGGGACCGATCTCCAAATGAATTATGATGAACAAACAGTGGAGAAATCCTCTTGTCGGTAAAATCACATGACTGTCTATTCTATTTGGCACTTGCAAATGGATCATGTATCTCCAATGCTACCAATGGCCCCGGCACTCATACATGTAGACCCAAAGCGCCAAATATTGCAATGTTTCTTACGGCAAAAGAATTCGGTAACAACAAGCAACTTGTCCAATCGGCATCAAGGATAATCGTAGCTTGTCGGCATACAAATAAATCTTAAATTATGTTATATCGAGACTGAATAGTCATATATTACTTCGGAATTACAAATTTTTAGTAATTTATCGATCTAAATAGTCAAAGATAAAGGGCAATGGAGTGTGCATTATTTCGAGTCACATTGATTGCTTAGGTAATTTTTTTATTTATTAAGATGTACAAAAACAAATGTTTGAAAAGTTAGGTGATTGTTTCTTAAATAGCAAACTCTTCGGTTCTTTAAAATTTATTTTTAATTTTTTAATTTTTGGGTTTAAGTTTAGATAAGTACGCACAAAATCTCATGGATGTTGCCAATTCAAGGGATGAATGATTGGGGGAGAGAATTTATTGGGCGAAAAAATAGGTATTCCTTGTATGATATCATATTATGTCGAAGGGAAGGAGGTGGATGCAATGAATCCGGGAAGGTTGAGCTTTGAGTGGACAGCTTGAAAGGGCCAAACCATGCTCAAAAGGAGATGGACAAGGTGGGTTCTTCCAATTTCTTTGCTAAATGATAAGAGCCCTGGTGAAACCTTTTCTGGAGCCACTTTTGTTTCACTCCCCCAACGAAAAAACCTCTCTTCCTTTGACCTCCCTTTTGACCAGCCCCGCCACTGGCTTGTCTCTTGGAGCATATGCATGAACGAGGGGAGGTGGGGAGAGGGATCCCCCCCAGGGGTCCCAACTTGGATTTTAGGGGGCAAAAAAGTATGTGGTGTGGTTGAGAAGTGGATACAATAAGAAGAACTATAGTACCTGAGATGGGCAAGTTCAAGGATCCAAATTGAAAAAAGAAGGGGCATCATCATTGAAGCCCTTTTGTTCTTTGCGCGTGTTCACCTAAATGTTGCCCCCTGGCATGTGCTCGACTCTGTGAGAAGAATGAAAGCGGAATATGTCGAAGTCGCCTTTGGGAACATAACATGGAAGATTGAGAAACCTCGGCGTAACTTTGGATGTTTAGTAACAATGGACAACGTCATGTTATAGGTTTAATTCATACTTCGGATCATTTTTAGTCGGAAAAATTTGGACAAACTATGTTGGAATTCATTAGGCATGTCAACTTGCAGAGTCTTTTTGGCCCCAAAAAGACTACTTACACAACTTTTGGAGTTCGGAACAGGCAGGGGTCATGTATCCAAACACGGGCTTGCGTGTCCTTACACGCAAGTCAGAGGAGCCATGCCGATTGGCAAATTGTCATCAACGGCCACGACCTTTACATGCAAGCGGGCACCCCACTACATGACCAAGCACGTACTAAGCCGATTGCCGCCACTAGCGGCACCACCTCGCTGGCATTGCTTGGTTATGTACATTCAGTCCAAAATCATATCATCGAAGGTCGTCTTGAGAGTGACTCATTCCGCTCATCAGCCCAAGTCTTTGAAGGATCACCAGGTGGATGTGGATGTGGATGTGCTTGGAAGGCATCAGTCTCAGCACGCGGTTTCACCTAGATTTCTATCGTCTTCAGTCAGTTCCTCAATTATTGGAGAGGCTTGAGTTTGAAAGCTTTCGAAATAGTTTAAAGGACTGAAAGAATGACTTCTATGGTCAAAAAAGGGTAGCTGAGGGTATCAACTGATGACACTCTCCCTCGAGTCTCCATGTGACTATAACAGCCCATGCCTAAAGAATTAATCTTCCTTCACAGTATATTATTTATTATTTTATTTTTTTGTTTGAAAGATGTCAAATAGTGCTGCCTGGGCACGGTGGCCATGGTGGAGTCCTCGATTATAAAAAAAAAAAAAAAGATGTCAAATAGCTTTTTCTAGTATAGAATTTGCTCCACGCATTTCATCACAGCAAGTCATCTCATAAAACCTCTAATTCTTAGTAATGTTAACTTTTCGGCATGACATTCTTTTACGTAAAGATGATACATCTGAATTCACAAACAAATCTAGTACTTGCCTTTTGGTGCAGGAACTGGTAGCAAGATAGCGTAGAGTCAAGATTACAGAGGTAAAACTCCACTAGAAAGGGCGAACTGAAAAAGGAGCAAGCAAGAAGAAAGCAGAACCATTAGAACATATATACATATATATATATATATATATATATTTTATGTTGACCCATGGACATGACCGTAATTAACCGGTTACCTAAAGGAGAACTAGCACAGCACCATGGCCCCCGCTTAAAATTCGGATTCCACAGGCAAGAATCGAACCCACAACCAGCAGTTCCTAAGCCGAAAGTACGGAACGCCCTCACCATTGGATTGATTCCCAGGTATTAATTCATGAACAGGACAGCTAAATGAATCTTAGCAAGACAAACTCAGGTATTTCATTACCAAGGCTGAGCTGGGAGAGAAATATCAATCCACCATAATTAACAATCTGTATGGGGGTAATCCATGAAGTTGGCTTAGCGATCAGGATGTTAATGTATGGTTGTCTTTGAGGCACACAAAGCATGTTTGATTTCCATATACTATCAACTCCAAGCAAACTAATGTTTCAGTCACCACCCAGGTTTCAGTCTGTGTCTTACATTATCCAAGTAGGATTTCAGGGGTCAGGGTGTTATTCCACATAAGATGGGATTCCAGGACATCGGAGAATTCTCTGTTGCAAAGATAGGATGAAACTGTACAGAAGCTAATTCAAGACTAGAGAACTTTGGATTATTAAGATTAGCTCAAACTAAGATTCAATGTAACAACTAAACTCTGGGTATCAAGTAAAAGTACTCCAGAATGCAATAACTAGTTATGCTTCAGCCAGATTCTCCAAGCCTCCAGTTCCTTTAATGGAATTTTGTTCTGATATAATCACCAGATGAAGAATATTTTGTGTGAATTCACGGGAGAAAAATGAAACACAGCATTATGAGTGAAAGAGCGAGAAAAGAAAAAACCATGATCATTCATACCAAGATGTTAACTTCCAACCTGCAAAGCTGCAGTTAATCTACGCTGTACATTAGGTATCAGGGCATGGTTCAACGTCAAAAAATTAGAATTTTCTATGAATACACGATCTCCCCTTGGATCTAAGAGCAGCCACAACTTTGCGCACCAGCCAGTGAAAAACTTTGCAACAACGTCATTTTACTTGACTACAAGAAAATATTTTGTATTTGAGTAAAGAAACCAGACAACATTCTGAACGTGAAGTGTACTCATGAATCAAGCCACACATGTAGGATTCTCACCATATAATAAGCACCCTTGAAAGCCAAGCAGCCAATTGGAATCAAAGGACCATTCATGAGCTAAACCTCATTGTAACTTGCTGAACGGAAGAGCCAAGTCGAAGAAAAGACCTGAACTGAGAATTCTGCAAATAGACAATTTTGCATTGCGAACAAACAGTAATCTAAAGCTGTAGAATGCCTAATGCCTATGCAACATTCAAGACATACAAGTAGAAGTCTCACCCACCATTAAGCACACTTGGGATGCCAAGCTGCCAGTGGGAACCATAAAATCATTCAACAGTGTCAATCCTCATTGCAGCAGGTGAATAAAAAGCACAAGATGAAGGGTGACATGACCTGAGATTGCTGCTAGTGAAGAAGTTGCAGTGCAAACACATGTCAATCTGAAGTGAGTTCTTAGAAGCGAGGAAATAAGTCTTGGCTAACGCTCAGCAAAGCTTAAGCCAGTGACGTTATTCTCCTTTTGTGGAAGCGATCGCCAGCAATAAGTGCTATCATAACAGAAAAAGTTGCAAATATCCCTCCCTCTTGAATACACAATGGGACCTATGGTGTAAGTTGACAAGCTAAGGTTCTCGAAGCATTATTACAGGAAATTATTTGAAAGTTGGATCGGTTTATAGTTATGCACAAAGGGTTTTGCTTAAAAAACTCGAGTCTAACTTTTGAGCTTAATGATCGACTAAATTCTTACGTAGAGATCACCATGGGGCGAACGTGCCTGGGGTTTTAATGGGAAGCATCTTCAACTAGCTAAATGAGTTGGATGCTGTTTGTATTTTCTTCCCAAATTCTCTCTGATTCTGCTTTCTTCTCATATGAAAATCTCTTAGGCATCGGACACCCTCGACCCACTTCTTGCACAAGATTCAAGTGGACGACATCAGTATGCGACGACAAGGATATTCAAACGGTGTAGACAAACAACATCAACCACAATCTAAAGCCGTTCCTATTTCCTAGGACTAAGGTGATAAGTCTTGGGCCTTGGCTAACACTCAGCAAAGCTTAGGCCAGTGACATCTTTCTCCATCTGTGGAAGGGATCTCCAACGACAAGTGCTACCACAACCGATAAAATTGCAAACCTCCATCTCAAAGATAGCCAATGGAGTCCATCACGTAAGTTAACAATCTGAGGTTCTTGAAGGGTTACGAAAGAATTTATTTGCAAGTCGGATCCGTTTATAAATATGTTGGAGGGTTACACTCAAAACCTAGAGCCTAGCTTTCAAGCTATAGGACTGGCTGTCATCGACATCAACAAATTCTCAGGTGACGATTGTCGCTGCGAACATGCCGAATGAGTTCGATGATGTTTCTATTTTGGACAATGCTGGGTAAACCAAGACCGATATACAAAACCGATACGACACTAAGTGGCATGGCTAGCTGTTAATTTTCTCTCGATACGAGGCTCTTTTTTCTTGACAATTTTTGTGGTTCTTCTTCCCGGATACTCTTCTGTTTGCAGGTTCTTCTCCATTCTCATACGGAAAATCTCTTGGCATCCATCCTCAACCCGGTTTTTGCAGAAGACTCGATTGGACAATGTCAGCATGTAAACCGTAATAAGGGAGTTTGTACGGCAGATATGTTGAAAGGGAACTCAAATAAACTCAAATAAACTCAGAGAAGAAAACACACAAGAGAGTTGCTGCTGTAACTCTCGTCACAATATTCAACAGAACAAAGCCTATGAAATAGGCAGAACGTACAAACCACCTTGCAGGAAAATAGCTACAGAACAACAACAGCAAAGACCCACTAACATACCCCACTAACCAGAACATGTGCAGAAACTAACTCCTAAAAACTAACTCCTAAAAACAAGCCACTTCCTATTGACTAGGACTCCACTATTAACACATAAAAACTGAAAGTTAACTACTTCAACACCCTCCCTTAAACTGATGTTGCAGACAACATTAAAGGAATAAAACAAACCCTCCCTTAATCTGGAACATCCAACGAACAAACACCAAGTAGCTTTCTCAGCTTCTGAAATGTAGACACTTTGAGAGGCTTGGTGAATAAATCAGCAAGTTGATCTTCACTTCTGCAGAAAACAAGATCTATCACTTTATCTTTTGTGAGATCCCTCAAGAAATGATATTTCACATCTATGTGTTTGCTCCTTCCATGTAGAACTGGATTCTTTGAAAGTTTAATGGCTGAGTTGTTGTCACAATATATTGTTGTCGCTTCTTGTTGTTTAAACTGAAGTTCTCCAAGAATCTTTCTTAACCAGATAGCATGACAAGCACATGAAGTGGCGGCTACAAACTCAGCTTCAGTTGTTGATAGAGTAACAATTGGCTGCTTCTTTGAAGACCATGAGATAGCCCCCAACCAAACATAAACACATAGCCATAAGTGCTTTTTCGATCATCCATATCTCCAGCAAAATCACTGTCGTGAAGCCAAACAAATCTGATTTTTCTCCTTTTTTGTAAAGAAGCCCAAAAGTTGCAGTCCCTTGCAAGTAGCAAAAAATTCTCTTTGCAGCTTGCAAGTGTATTTCTGTTGGACGTTCCATATACCTGCTTATGAGGCTCACACCATGCATGATATCTGGCCTCGTTGCTGTCACATACATTAAACTTCCAACAATTTGCTTGAAAAGTGTGTTATTCACCTTTTTCCCATCAAAATCTTTCAATAGTTTCAATCCAACCTCAGTTGGTGTGGTCACAGAGTTGCAATTCTTCATTTGAAATTTGTCTAAAATTTCTTGAACATATTTCTTTTGGGAAAGAAAGATTCCAGTTGCAGATTGGATTACTTCTATGCCCAGAAAATAATGCATCAATCCAAGATCAGTCATCTCAAATTCATCCATCATAGACTTCTTAAATATGTTGATCAAGACACTATTATTCCCCGTGAAGATGAGATCATCCACATACAAACATACCAGAAGCAATTTTCCACCATCATCAACTTTAATAAATAACGTATGCTCATATGGGCATTTTCTAAATCCTTCCTTCAAAAAATAAGCATCAATGCGACTATACCAAGCTCGGGAGCTTGTTTTAACCCATATAGTGCCTTTTTCAGTCTATAAACTTTATGTTCACTACCATGCTTCACATAACCAGAAGGTTGATCAACAAATACATTTTCTTGGATGTCACCATGCAAGAATGCTGACTTCACATCCAATTGGAAAATAGGCCATGAATTCTATGCTGCTAATGCAATAACCAATCTGATTGTGTCAAGTTTTGCCACGGAAGCAAACACCTCCTTATAATCTACTCCAAATTCTTGCTTGTAACCTTTTGCGACCAAGCGTGCCTTGTACTTGTCAACTTCGCCATCTTTATTCAACTTCGTCTTGTACACCCACTTGACCCCGATTGATTTGTGTGCTCCCGGAAGTTCTCAATTCCCAAGTATTATTCTTCTCAATGGCTGCAATTTCTGCATCCATAGCAATTCTCCAATTTTCCTTTTGCACAGCTTCATCATAGGATGTAGGATCACAATATGAAAACAAAGCAAAATAGGTAAGTGGATCTTCAGATTGGTCAGCCCTTGTTACTTCATAATCACTCATCCAAGTGGGTCTTTTTCGAACACGACGTGGCCGTTCTTCAATATCTGCAGTAGTGTTTTGACTTTGTGAACTTTCTGTGATGATTCGACTGGTTGTGGGCTCTTCATCATCTTCAAAATTCATCGGAATTTGCCCTTCAACACCTTTCTCACTCCATGGCCAGAATTGCTCTTCATCAAATATTACATCACGACTGATGATAATTTTCTTGGTTATAGGATCATAAAGCTTGTAGGCTTTTGATTGATCACTAATGCCAAGAAAAACACATTTAACTCCCTTGTCATCTAGCTTTTTCTCTTCGATCTGGAACATGAGCATAGGCTATACACCCAAAAATTCTGAAGTGATCTACTGCTGGTTTTTGTTTACTCCAAGCTTCTTGAGGTGTCATATTCAGAACAGCAAGAGTCGGGCTTCTGTTCAAAAGATGAATACTCCAATTAACAGCTTCGGGCCAAAAGCTCTTTGGAATTCCACTTGCTGTCAATAAACTTCGCACCATATTCAAAATAGTGCGGTTCTTCCGTTCACAAACTCCATTTTGCCGTGGTGAATAAGCTGTAGTGAGTTGTCTCTTAATGCCATGCTTCCCACAGAAATCTGCAAATGCACCCGAGTTGTATTCGCCACCGCGATCTGTGCGAAGGACTTTTATTGGATTCCCACTATCTTTTTCAGCAAGTGTTTTGAAGCTCTTGAATGCTTCAAAAGCTTCAGATTTTTCATGCAAAAATAAACCCAAATCTTCCGGCTATAATCATCAATGAAAGTGATAATATACCGTTTACCTCCATTGGAAACTGGAGATATTGGCCCGCAAATATCTGAATGGACCAACGCCAATGGTTTCTTTGCTCTCCATGCTTTTCCTTGTGGAAATTGAGCATGGTGTTGTTTGCTAACAACATAGTCTTCACATATATCGGACGGAGCAGTGATTGGGGGCAGTCCCTCCACCATCTTCTTTTGATGTAATGTCCGTAGTCCACCAAAGCCGAGATGACCATATCTGAAATGCCATACCCAAGCCTCCTCTTTTAATCTTGCAAAGAAGCATAAGTGGGAAGTGCTATGAAGATGTAGTGGGAACATCCGATTGGCGATCATTGTAACTTGAGCAATTAAACCCAATTTCTCATCATGGATTCTACAAACACCTCCTTTGAGTGTAATTTCATAGCCCTTCTCTTGTAATTGGCCAACACTTAGGAGGTTGGTTTTTAATTCTGGAACATAAAACACTTCTTTGATGGTATGTACTGAAGTCCCTTTAGGAACAATTGCAACCGTCCCTTTCCCCATGACTGACGCGGTAGAGTCGTCTCCGAATTTTACTGTGATGCGGAACGAATCATCTAATGCAGAGAATACTTTCTTATCTCCGCACATGTGGTTGCTACAACCTGTGTCAAGATACCACAAGTTTGAACAAGTTTTCTCCTTTTCCCGATGCACCAATAGGAGAATTTCTGCTTCTTCCTTTTCTCGCTACAAAGTTAGTCATTTCCATACTTTGTGTATTTAAATTGGTTCGACATTCAGATTTGTAATGCCCATACCTGTGGCATCTAAAGCACTCCACTCTGGATTTGTCTACTGACCTTGGTTTGAAATCTGTTGAGTGTCGACCTCCACGTCCTCGTCCTCTGCCTTGAGAATCACGAGAAAAATAGCCATCAGATTTTTGATTGAAATTGCAGCGATCATTGGTTCCCCTTCCTCTGCTTCTGCCACTATCCATCCTTGCTGTTGATGAAAAATGATTTGCAGTTGAGGCCTTCAATACCTTCTCTTATGGTTCTTGCTGTAAGAAATTTTGTTCATGGACCAATAACGATCCTTGCAACTCATCAATTGAGAGTTCTTCAACATCCTTGGCTTCTTGAATAGAACACACAACAAAGTTAAAGTTTGGTGTCAAAGATCGAAGAATCTTCTCAACTATTGTGACATCTTCCGTCTTATCTCCATGGATTCACATCTTATTGACAATCGCCATTGTCCGGGAAAAGAAATCCGTGATTGTTTCTCCCGATTTCATTCTTAGTAATTCAAACTCCCCACGAAGCATTTGGAGTTGCTGCCTTTTTGCCCTTGCCGAGCCTTGATATTTCTTCTTCATGGAATCCCATATATGGTGTCCTTACGAGAATTGTCTCCAAGATGGATCTCAATAGCCTGAAATGTATAGTTTTTGGCTTTAAGATCCTTCAATTTTGCTGCTTCCGAGCTGTCCGTTGTCTTTGCCGTCAACCGAGCTCCTTCCTCTCGGTTCAACAATACCGAAGTAACAACGTCCCAATATTCCTTAGACTTGAGGAAATTCTCCATCAGCATACTCCAATGGTCATAATGACCATCAAAGCGAGGTATAGCAGGCTGTACGAAGTTCTCTCGTGGCCATCACCGCCGCCGCAAAGATGAACCACTACTACTCTCGTGTTTGATCACTCAAGACTCCTTTTGAACACCTTTTTTTTTTTTTTTTTTTTTGTGGCTCGATACCACCGTTGAAAGGGAACTCAAATAAACTCAAATAAACTCGAGAGAAGAAAACACACAAGAGAGTTGCTACCGTAACTCTCGTCACAATATTCAACAGAACAAAGCCTATGAAATAGGCGAACGTACAAACCACCTTGCAGGAAAATAGCTACGAACAACAACAACAAAGACCCACTAACATACCCCACTAACCAAAACATGTGCAGAAACTAACTCCTAAAAACTAACTCCTAAAAACAAGCCACTTCCTATTGACTAGGACTCCACTATTAACACATAAAAACTGAAAGTTAACTACTTCAACAATGGACAGACTCAACTTGATCCACAAAATCAACGGGGTCAACAGGGACCTTCCGTTCCTGGTAATCGAGAAACTTCAAACCGAGAAAACTCATAAATAGCACATATAATAAGAAAAGTAGTGTTTCAATATCAACATTAGATACTGAAAAACAAATAAAAATCATAGAACAGAGGGGAAGGGGATTGTGTATGGTGGTGGCGAGGGCTTCAAGTATTATACTAACTACCCATGAAGATGTTGTTTGATAGAGGCAAGAGTAAGCTCGTGCTCTCTCATGAATTCGATGAAAGAGCACAGAACAAGATGGGTCATGACCAAAGCCCAAGATGACTAAATAGGCCACCAACCAAAAGACAGAGACAGGTTGTAAAAACCAGTTCGATGGAAAGATTGGAATGCCATACTATTGCAATGCAAAAGGATGAAGTGCAAGATAAACATCTCTTACTAAGAGCAGTTTCTAGACAGAATTTGCTATCAGAAAGTGTAAATAATGAAGATCGTAATTGGTTTTAATGGGGAAAATAATATTTTCTATATGTTGCACAATGGTCCACTCTCCATTGCGACAAGTTGTCGGGAAGGAATTGATGAGGCCTTCAGGCACATTTAAGAGCCATCGGAAAACAGCCTCATAGAATACCACTGTCCCTGAGAAGATGCAGTCCAGAGAACAAGATCTCAGAAGAAACAAGCTGAACTAATAAGCTAACTGAGATCGAGTAAAAAGGAAAAGGAAAAAGAAAAAGTCACCACTATCTCTGGAGTTCCGAGCGCCCAGTCATGGATGTGGAGGCAGGCCGCTCTAGCGATAAGACCCGCACCGACATATTTACAAATTTCAATACTATAAGCAAATAAAGAATTTTACAAATTCAGAAAACTCAAACCATAATACCAACTAAAACTGTTGGTAATCAACACGAAGACGATTTTCTCACCATCCATCATCATCAATGAGTTTACGCACTAGATATTCACTATTAACCGTGGCATAGATGACATGAACCATGACATGGTTGACATCCACATGTATAGGTGGCACGTGATTTCCCCATATGACAACATTTTTCACATAGCTAATTGGAATATTCAACCTGTATGGAATCTCCAGCTAAAATAGGGATGGAAAATGTTTTTCCAATATGGATTATTGCGTGATAATCCACATCAAATGCATTCTCATTTTTATACGAACAAGCATGACCATCTGAACTATAGGACGTAATGAGCCTCATAAATATTTGCTTGACTATTGAAACATCTTTTTATAATATAGTGAAGCATGATGAAATATAAAAAGAGATCAATTGATTATTCAAATATATTTACTGAAAATCATAAGTAAAAAATTAATTTCCCGACAAGAGAAAATTCAAATTTATTTCATTCCTTCCTTACTCAGGAGTTCTTTTTTCCATTTATATGCAAAAGAGTTTTGCTGGCATGAGAATATTTGGATTACTGTAAAAATAACAGCTTATCATGAGTTACGAAATCGAAGGTCGACAAGATTGGGAACATATTTAAGCATATGACCTAGGGGTATAATTGTCATTTGGATCTTGATCTGTCGCTGTGATTGGCCCAAAGTGGGGCCCGTGTCATTGGATTGGGCTTCAGTCCTAAACCTCAAACCGAAGGTTGGCGAGATTGGAATCGAAGATCCAAAATGGGGCCTGTGTCATCAGATCGGGTTTTAAAAATAGGCTTCGGCCCTAAACCTAAAACCGAAGGTCGGCGAGAAATTGAAGGCCTAGAGTGGGGCTCGCTTCATCAGATCAAATTTCTCTATGCTAAGAAATCGAAGGTGGGCGAGATTGAAAAAATATTTAAGCGTGTGACCTAGAGGATTAATTGTCATTTGGATCTTGATTTGTGGTTGCGGTTGGCTCAAAGCAAGGCCTTGTGTCATCGGATCAGGTTTTAGCATTGGGCTTTCGCTCTAATATTTGTGATCCAAACCGTGCCCCAACGTCGAGTTGATTTGGACAATGAGACAACCGACCCAAAAAAATAAAAAAAATTGGACAACGGAACCCATTCAGAACCGCTCCTTTTTTTATATTTAAAATGGCATAAAACATTTTTTTTTTGTCAATACACAATAATGAGAGGAAATTATTTTTGCCTTCATCCAAATATCGGGTCAAAGATATTCATTATTTGTGTTTTTCTATGTGACCAAGCAATGGTATCAATGGCGCGATATAAGTAACAGCACTCATGTTTTTGGTTTCATTCAATAACGTGAACTAGCAGGCTTAATTTGCATAATTTGGTATTTCGGATCCCGTAAATGGCAACTCCACCAAATTTACAAACGTGTCGTTGTTGATTGTCACCTAAAACCGATGTCGCCTGCCCCATTAGCAAATAAATTACAAACTTTTCAATGAGTTAAAAAAAAAAAAAAAAAAAAGGAAAAAAGGAGAGAGCGGACTGCTCAAAGTTAAATAATGCGTCCTAACCTTACGATAGCGTCAAGTATACCGTCAAATGGGTAAGTAAACAGAAAAGGCCCTTCCAGCTCCCACGCGATGCGGGGACGACACGTGCCCCCCCGGGTGTCGATCTTTACTTGCTTCCACTGCTTTCGTGTCACAGAAGAAGAAGGAAAAGCTTCCGATCGGTGACGATGGCGATATGCTAATATCCCCCATCTCTCTCTGACTACTCTCTCTCTCTCTCTCTGTCTCTTCGTTCTTCCCTTCCTTATCTTCGCGCCGCTTCTTCTCCGGATGAATCGCAGCGCAGAGAGATAAACCGGTGCTCCCCCTTCGCCCCCTCCCTTGCTTGCTCGTTGAGCTTCGCGGATTGGACGAACGCGTCCGGACGACGGGCAGCGCGGAATCGTTGATCGGACGCCCTCGGTCGAGGGTATTCCTCGAGTTGCCGTATTTGGGCTTCTCTTCTGATGCGATTGAATTGGGGTTTTGAGCTGCGATTCTGGTGGATTCGGTGTAATCCGACGTGGTATCAATGAGTCAGTCGTTCTTGTTCCTTGTCCGTGTTGGGCAAATGGAAAGGAATGGGAGTTCGAGTTTGGTTTTGTGAGTTCTGGGGTTAAGAGCGTTGGAGTGGGAGTTGCTTGTCCTAGAATTGGTGGGGGGCTGGGTTTTAGGATCGAGGGGGGCGGGGGCTTTCGGGATATCACGTAGAGCGGGGACGCTTTCGAGATGGCGGTGGCGAGCAAGACCAGGAATATGTTGGAGGGCCTGGTGAGGGAAGGTTCGTTCAAGTGGTTGATTGGGAACCGGACCTTGTTCGGTGAAGAATTCGAAGAAATGGGGAAGTCTCCGTCGGCTCGAAGGAACTGGATACCGGAGCTGTCCCCGATAGCGAACATCGTCGTTCGCCGATGCTCAAAGTAAGCACCCAGCACCTGTATTGATCGCATAATGCAACCCTTTACTTCGATTGCGGGGATAAAATTGAGGCGCTGAGAAAGTTGGTAACTTGATGCCGTATCGTAGCGTTGGGTTTGGTATCGCACGTCATAATGTTCTATCTCTTCATGACAAGCAATACTTCAATGCAGAGTCCTCGGTACTCCGACGATTGAGCTTCAGGGGAGCTTCAACAAGGAGGCTTCTGATTCTGTAAAGCATCCATCGGTCTATGCGAGGAACTTTTTGGAATATTGTTGCTTCAGGACACTTGCACTCTCTATTCAAGTAACCAGCCATCTGGCTGACAAAAAATTCCGGCGCCTAACATATGACATGATGGTAGCTTGGGAAACACCCGGCGCCAGTGAATCTTTAGTTCACGTTAGTCTCCCTTCATCTACATGCTTTACTTTAAGTATACCTTCTTTCTCAATTCTTCCTAGAAATGTTAATACCGCATTTCTTGGTGGGAAATTTGATATCTCTTCACTTGTGAGCCTGTGCCTGTTGTTGTTTGTAAGTGTGAAGAACAACATAGTGAAATGAAAACACATAAAAAGATTATTTAGTTGACTTTAGCGCTTTGTTGCTACAATTCGATGAAATTGCTTATATGGTTTTGTTATATTGCTTAGGTATTCTGTAATCTGCACCTTTTACCAGTGGGAATATTTACTTTAATTTTCCTAATGCAGGAGGGTGACGATGTTACTGTCGGTGTACAAGCTTTCTCCCGTATAGCTCCAGCTGTCCCTATTATTGCAAATGTCGTTATTAGTGAAAACCTTTTTGAAGTGCTCACCGCTTCTACGGGTGGTCAGCTTCAATTTTTTGTCTATGATAAGTACCTTACAGGTCTGGAAAGGTAATACATCTCAATTTCTTGCATTTGAATTTTTTGGAGAAGGCAATTATTGCATAGATGAAAAAAATTTTACTCTGTATTGTGGAATGTATTTAGAAATTCAATAACGATGCTGTCCTAGCATATCTTCATAGTTATTATATGTTATCTAAATTGTTTTTTGGAGAAACTTTCATAATCTCGTGTTCGTCCCCGTAGGGCTATCAAAAAATTGAAGTCCCAGTCAGAATCATCCCTCCTTTCAGGTGTTCGATCTCCCAGAGGAGAGAAGATTCTCGAAGTGGATGGAACCGTAACAACACAACCAGTTCTTGAACACGTAGGAATGTCTACATGGCCTGGTACTTATCAAGGATCAACATTCTTAGATGCTGGTTTTTCAGTAAATATAAAATTCTTCCATCAAATTAAAAGTTCCATTGGTCAAAGATCTTTAGCTTCAAGGCTTGTTGTTCCTCATTTATTGCAGGGTAGCAGCATTGGCCAGTGATTGTAGTTTTTGTTTTTCTCTTTTCCTTTTCACTTATTTCTTTCCTTGGCCTCCGTGCAGGTCGTTTAACACTGACTGATCATGCCCTTTATTTTGAACCACTCCGGATGGTATCTTATGATGATGCCAAAAAGTATGACTTATCAGATGATCTGAAACAGATTGTCAAGCCTGAGTTGACTGGACCATGGGGCACTAGGTTGTTTGACAAGGCAATCATGTACAGATCAACATCATTGTAAGGCATCGTGCAATTCTTTAAAGTTTAATATTCACTTCTTATGATTCATCTTTCTGAAATCAAATCGGTTCATTGGTTCCCTGCATCTTTCGTAATGTCTGCACTTCATGCAGATTGGAACCTGTTGTCATGGAGTTTCCTGAACTCAAAGGACATGCTCGTCGTGACTATTGGTTGGCAATAGTCCGGGAGATTTTATATGCACACCGCTTTATTAAGAAATTCGAGATCACTGGAGTGGAACGAGATGAAGCACTTTCAATGGCTGTACTTGGAATCTTACGGATACAGGCCATTAGAGAAATTAGTTCCTCAGTCCCTCTTCACTGCGAGGATCTTCTTATTTTTAATCTCTGTGATCAACTTCCTGGTGGAGACTTAATACTGGAAGCTCTTGCAAACAGGTCGTCCATGAGGGAACTAGACCGTACTAATAGTTACAATGATGGGGGTGGTGGGATGTATTCCGTTTCCTCGCTCGCCATGATCTCTAGCCTTGGGTTCTTTGGGAGTGGTTCTAATAACATAAATGAAACAGGGCTTGTTGTTGGCGAGATTGCTGTGGGGGAAATCAGTTCGTTAGAAAGAGTGGTGAAAGAATCTAGAAACAGCTATAAAAAGGTGGTGGTGGCACAAGCAACTGTTGATGAAGTTAAAGTTGATGGGATTGATACCAACATGGCAGTCATGAAGGTAATAATGATGATAGTGGTTCAATCATTACTTTCCTATTGGCGAAAAGGAAACGTTACTATCTATTTATATAGGTTTGACATTACTGTTGTCTCTGTGTGTTCATGTTATTAAATAGAAGGTGGTAACTAGATGGTTGCAGTAGCGTCCTATCCCAACTAGCTGAATTTGTCAGAATTATGTTATTTCGTTGAGATCTTTGTTTATATTTTACTCATTCCGCAGGAGCTACTGTATCCTCTTATTGAAGTTGGCAAGTGGTTTCTTTCTCTGGCATATTGGGATAATCCTTTTCACTCTTCCATCTTCTGTTTGGCCATCACTTATGTCATTTGCAGGTAATGTGCTGTTATTGCAAACCGTCTTTTTGTTGACCCTATCCTTCTGTCTAGAGTTATACCCGCTTTTGTCTTTATATTATTTTCTTGCTTAGAAGAAATATGTTATCGGTTGCCTGGATGATGAAATGATTTTTTTTTTTTTTGCCAGAATTATGATTAAATAATTTATTTGCATTTTTTTCTGCATCATTCATGGGGAAATGGAAAACTCTGGTTTGTAGAACATTTTGGGAAATGTCTGAGTGGGTTGTGCAAGTGTTATCCTATTTTGGGAAGGTGATCAGTAAAGTCTACCCGACAATTTATTAAGGTTTTTGGCTAACATGGTCTATGGCCGTAAGAGCCAGCCTTAGAGTGGCTAAATTATTTCTGGCACTCTGCATGCTGTAAATTTTTGTATGGTGTTTGACATCAGATGGTCATTTATTTTGCACAAAGCAGTAGTTTATGTGACCTTGAAAAAGCTTCTCAAGTTTTCTACTGGAAGATCAATCTGCATTGATGGATTCTTCCAGACTTTTCTAGTTTTTGGTATATTCTCTTGACTTGCGGACGTATTGGATTTATCCAAGTGCATCATGTGCCTATGAACTTCAAACATGAATCTCCTCAGGAATTAAGGTGGAACTGGTAAAAAGAAACTGTAAGAATTCTGTATTTACTTGGCATGCATATAAAACATTGATTTTCTAAGAACATCTTATATGTGCTTCGCAGGGGAATGCTCGGTTATGCCTTTGCATTTGGGCTCGTGTTTCTTGCGGTTTTCATGGTACTTAATAAGTACCTTAGTGGAGAGAAATCGATTCATGAAGTTAAGGTGATAGCCCCTCCTGTGATGAACACAATGGAGCAGCTTTTGGCTGTTCAAAATGCAATTTCCCAAGCTGAAGGGTTCATCCAGGACACTAACATAGTCCTTCTGAAATTACGTGGCTTAATGATGTCCATTTACCCTCAGGTAACCAGAATAAAAACTGAAAGTATCATTCTTAGTTTTCCAATTCTTTATTCCTTACTTTCTGAAATTTTTCATTCACAAGTAATTTGTTTGTTACATGTGCTTATTAGGCAAGTGAGAAATTTTCAGTAGCTCTCTTTCTGTCGGCGCTGGTGCTCATTCTTGTTCCCAGTAAGTACATATTGTTGATGGTTTTCTTGGAGACTTTTACGAGATATTCTCCTCTACGGAAAGCAAATACTGAGAGATGGATGAGGAGGTTAAGAGAGTGGTGGTTCAGTATACCGGCAGCTCCCGTTGTTCTTGAACGAGAGAAGGAAGATAAGAAGAGAAAGTGATGGTGTGAGGATATGTATAGGTCTTAGAATGCAGGTAAGTTTTCTGTTAAGGAGTTCCTGTACATTGGAAAAAAAGAAGGGAAGTCTGCACGAGATAAATCATAAATCTGTCTAGTTCCTGTATATACTTGAAAGTGCTTCGGCTTCTGCTGATGTTATTCCACTTTTATCCAATCTTCAACGAAGTGGGAATATAACAAGCTTTTAACATATGGCTTTTCTGCTATTTATGATTTCACAGTGGCTTTATTTTTTTATTTATCATGAAAGGCTGCAGGCTTTATTAGTACGTCATATTTGACAACCCTTTTTTTTTTTAAATTTGTTATTCTTAGCCAACATTAAAGAAGGCTGTGCTGCTTCGTGGTTTGTACTTAGAAGTGCCCTGAAATTTAATCTAATTACCTACCCATATGCCTTTTTTTTTTTGTAAAAAGGATCTGGAAAATATACATTTTGCTGGCAAACTGTAGTGCTTCATATACAATCAAGTTGGCTGTGTAGCCTTTGGTTACTTCATGTCGTTGACTCTTCCTTGGGTACAAGGAAAAGTCTTTTACAAGTACAGATGCTCTGTTCAACTTACTAATCTTTGCTAACTTCTCCTCACTTGAAAATTTGGTATTCATAATGAGTCAACATCCATGCTCATTTCTTGTTCGATTAGAAGCCATCATACCTGGCTATGTATGTCTCCACCCCTTCTTATGTTGCGGATTGACTGCACTCTGTCACGTTACTAACCAGGTTGCAATTGACCACAAGCTGATGGGTGGTAAGTGAAATATATTGAGTTTGATACTTTCCCTGCTAATTCTTTCGTATTCTAATTCTTCCATACGTGACTGCACCTTCTTGATTCCTTCAAGTCTGCATGCTTCCTTCTGGTAGCGAAACTTCGAATATGTCTCCATCCATTGATATATGAACTTCAGCCTGGTCGTTTTGTCTTTAGTTACTTATTCATGAACCCATGTCTAGCAGGAGGCAGGCATTCATGCCTCTTCGACTGAAAAAATCTCAAATTCCGAAGTTCCCACCTAGTGTTTGATGCATTTGCTGCTTCAAGTTGTTCCCATTTCCACACTGATGTAGGTACTAGTAGGGCAATTATGGCATGCATTTCACCGTTCACCAGTATATCAGACAAGAATTAGACCTGAGTGCGCTGTGTGGTCCATGGATCACTCAATATGTGTGCTAGCTTGCATGTCTTTCAATGGGGTGTTCCCAGACGAAGAATAGACGTTTGTGCACGAGGTGGTCCATGGATCACCAAACTGTGTGCTCGTGGCGTGACATTCCAAAACGGTCTTTGTCTCGGTTAACGCTTTTCTCTAGATAGAGAGCAATCGACTGTTGGCAACATAGCGTGGGGTCTCAACCGTTGGAATTTTTATGAAAATGTCTAACGTGTGAGTTCAAGGGTAGTAATTCTTCGTCAGGTCCTGTCCAGGTTGTTGGGCATTACATTTAATGACATTGGCTGGCCGTTTCCCACATGAGTGGGGACTCGCACACTACTACTACTGGGGCCACCGGCCAGTTGGCTACCGATTAATCTCCATCGGGCGTAGCGATTTTCTGTGTGGTCCTAAAGCTTCTCGTAGCACCAAGGGTCGAACCAGTGAGAGTTAAGAGGAGCTTGGTTGTGATGTTCTTTGCGTAGTCTGATCGAGACAAACGCGGCTGAAATAGAACTTTGGAGGTGCTTGGAGAATATTCTCAAGACGAAGTACGAGACTCCTTCAATACAAATTGACTTTGGGATTGTAGTATTGTGTGGACAAAGTCGTATCTTTCTCGTGCGAATTATTATGTCGATTCGATTCCATGAGGAAACTGCTCCGTCAAAAAGCAATTTTGGCATTAACGTGCAGCAAGCGATTATTCTTTTTTTTATCTCCGTGAACTTTCGGGATCTTATACGTTTTCCTTCGAAATTTTCCTTATGTTACTGCATCATCTACTTTTCAGTTTGCATGTGCTTGATATGTGATTTTTTACAAAAAGCGAATCACTCCAAATGCACGCCAATCTGGCAAATTCGATCGAGTGCTCACGTGCAGTTATGGTAGCCGACTCTAGGCCTGAAAAAAAAAAAAAGTAAATGCTGCTGCTGCCGATCGGAGCGACAGTCGGATCTACATCCGAGGTTCCACGATCGTACGGCCCAAAGCGAACCGGAATGCGAAGCGAGGACACCGTTCTGGACCACCACCTTAATAAACCCGATTACCAAGGTCCTTCCTAAACCGTGCCACGTGGAAAGCAAAGAAGAGAAAATACAATCATTCTAGAAGCCGCTGGGCCCACCACTACTTCCCACCACCAAATGAAATTGATGCAATTTGGAATTCCGCAGTTTGACTCTTCGATAAAGGTCATCGCCACTGAAAGTTCAAAGATCGACCGGTGAGCCGGATTTGACCCGACCCACGATCCCGGGCCAGTCGGTCAAGCTTAGATTAAATCTTCCATATATATATTGTTCACATATTTGAGAATGTAATTTAACTCCGTTGAAGAACTGTTATGGCAGATGCGGTAACTAAAATAAAATTGAAATTAAGAAAAATAAAAGAATATCAGATTTTATGTGGAAACTCTAAAAGGAAAAATTACAAGGAGAAGGAAAATAAAATCCACTATAAAAATCAAAGATTAGAAAAAGTGACTCCGAAAGATTTAGACTGTATCTATCTTGATCCAAAATAGGTAAACTTTTTCTAAGAAT
The DNA here is from genome assembly GCA_014182555.1 of Eucalyptus erythrocorys. Taxonomy (NCBI): domain Eukaryota; kingdom Viridiplantae; phylum Streptophyta; class Magnoliopsida; order Myrtales; family Myrtaceae; genus Eucalyptus; species Eucalyptus erythrocorys. Next base: position 30,847,396 of record CM024607.1, on the reverse strand, counting down.
CCCTCTCCAACTAAAAAATCATTCAATTAAATCTATTCTAAATAAGAAGTCTACTTAAATTAAGAAACTTCCTTTTCTGACTCAAACTTAAAAACGTATCTAACAAGAATACCTCGTAAAAGTTAGAAACTTCTACATCAAAATAACAAGATCAAATTTAAGTGTCAGATGAATCTACAATTTTATTTTTTTAATAATGCTATCCTAAGAAGATAAAATCAGTCATTCCTAGTATGATCATGATTCAAATTGAAAGGTAAAAAAAAAAAAAAAAATAGAGGAGGGGGGGTGTGGAAAATACCGATATCCTTATTTTCCTTATGCATGAAACTGAAAAGTACGAATTCCTTTTATTTCTATGTATCTCGATCTTACATAATCTTAAGCATCGCAGGGTCAAAAGTCAACCAGAGACCTTCCCGAAAGTGGCTACCAACTCGATCGGCTCCCACCGTGTTGTCACTTGTCGGCCGCGCAGGTGTCCGAACGCGAGGAGAGCCTCCAAGAAGAATTCTAATCATCTTCTTGGGCGGGACCCACGAGCTCTCTCAATCAACGGTAAATCCGGTACAGCTCATCTCCCCCTTCGTATGTACGTTCTTGATAAACTGATGTTCATGTCCGAAAAATAAAAAAAAATTATGATCTCGTTGGGGACAACGAATGAGGAGGGCACAAGCTGACTCTTTTTCCATCCTCAGAGGCAAATATCTTGTGTCCGCATCGTTCTCGACTAGCAATTTCTTGCCTTTACTTGCCCTCAGTCTTTTGACATTTTCCCTTCTCTCTCTCTCTCTCTCTCTCTCTCTCTGTAGAAACGGCATGGGGCAGCTGGAGGAGTCTCTCTGAATTCCTCCTAACCGCCTTCTTTACTCCGACTGTAAACAACGCCCGTGATTCTTAATTCTCAGAGGATCAGTTCTTCTGGGCAAGTTCAATCCCTCCGAAACTCGATGCTGCTGGTGCCCGTTGACTACTACTCTCAAGCTTAGATTTTTATTCCCTCTTCCCTCTTTCTTGGTGGCGATTTTCACCATGGTGTTGTGAGTGTCGAGGTTCTTTCTCGGCTCTTTTTCTTTTTTGCTGCGGCCAAGGAAGGGAAGCGGGAGCTCTGCGAGTTTTGACTTACGATGGGTAAGAGCAAGAGGAGAGGGTTCCACGTGGAAGAGGCGATGGAGTTCTTGAACTACTTGACGGTGGAGAAGCCTCTGCTTCCGTTCTTGATCGCTTTGATAGCGCTTGGCTGGGCGATAGAAAGATGGGTTTTCCCTTTCTCGAATTGGGTCCCTCTTGTTGTCGCCGTCTGGGCAACGATCCAGGTGAATGCTTCCTGCTTGATTCATGTCTTTGACTCTTGTTTGACCCGTTCTTTCCTTGTCTGGAATGAAACGATATTTCTGGTTCTCTTCTCGCGTTTCATTTTTTTTTTTTCCGGTAAAAATGTTCTCATGATGTTTTTTTTTTGTATGATTCAATCTTGATTTTGTGGCTTTTGTTGTGTTCTGATGTTTGTACCGTTACGTAAATGACTATTAGTTTCACTTTTTTCAATGATTGGCATTCCATTGTCTTGAAAAAGAAAAAAAACCGTCATGATCTTATTTTCCAGTTCTCCCACGATATCTGGAATTTAATTATATAATTTTTCTCGACCAACCTGTTCCTTCCTTTGGGTTTGGGTTGACTGCTTTATGACTTATGGTTGTTGGGATTGGCCCAATTGCGATCCTCTGGAAGACGGTCATTCCAATTAGTTTATCCAAGATTATGACACTTAATCTGTGCGGTTGAGATACATTTCAAAAGTGACGGATGATCTCAGCAATAAATTTAGTCAAGGGCTTGAGAGGTCTCAATTGCAGGTTGTCAAATGAGGTTGCTGTTTCTTGGAATCTGTCCCGCATATATTGCATTAGGTAAAGTTTTAGAAGCAGAGATAGCTCAAGCTCAAATGACATTCAAATCGATGAATAATCAGAATCCATCAAGTGAATAATAGAAAACTAAAAGTTTTAGGCCATGCTTTGAAGTTTCTTTTCTTCTTCCCTCAAATTTGTCGAATCCTGTTCCAAACAACTTTTCCAAGGGAAGTTTCCCTTACTTATCTTCAGTATAGAATTCATTCTATGGTGCCTGCAGTATGGAAGTTATCAACGCCAAATGCTTGTGGAAGACCTGAATAAAAAATGGAAGCGTGTCATACTGAACACCTCGGTAACAATCTTCTCTTCATTTGGAACCTGAACATTGAGAATTAAAAATTCATCCTCTTCGTTTGGTCTATTTGCATGTTCTCACAGCCAACAACTCCTCTGGAGCACTGTGAATGGCTGAACAAGCTGTTGATGGAACTCTGGCCCAATTATGTAAGTCCAAAGCTCTCTGCAAGATTCAAATCAATAGTTGAGGTGAGTTGGGTTGATTTCAATGTTTATTATTGGTTGTTTTATGTTTAAGGTGAACAGGCATGATAGGTGTAGGATGTCATACCGCATTAAAGTTAGAAATGCTTGTGTTGCATGCTTTTGGAAAAATGACATGTTCTTTGACACGATTTTTTTTTTTTTTTTTTTTTGGAATTTCTTATCGTCAGAGTGGAAAATGGATGTAACTATGTTCTGCTTGAAAGAAAAAGAATCGGTAGCATGTGCAAATATTTGTCTTGCCAAAGAAATAATGTGAAATCCTCCCCCAATTTCACTCATCTGAATTCCTTAATGCTAGGAAGAAACTAATCATACAATTATTGTCCATTATTATATCTGTTTAACAGTCTAATATTTGTTTTGCAGAAACGTCTAAGACACAGGAAGTCCAAGCTTATAGTAAGTCATCTTTTGGATTATTTGTTGGTAATCTGTCTTTTTGGGTTACTAGTGAATATGAGCTTATGTCTCTTGGCATTGTCTTTGCTCTAGGAAAAAGTTGAACTGGTGGAGTTTTCTTTAGGTTCTAATCCACCCAGTTTGGGTCTTCAGGGGACTCGGTGGTCAACTACAGGTGATCAGGTTTGTTATGAAGTCTTACTGCATAATTTTGTAACCATGCATCGTATTTTTCTGTGGGCATACTAATATTTACTTGTGCCATATATATATATAGAGAGAGAGAGAGGTTTCATGAAGCACTTTTTTCATGAACATATCAGTAGTTCTTTTACGTTTTTTAGTTGCTGTTTGTGTTTCGTGAAGTACATTTTTCATGAACAGTTCAGTAGTTCTTTTACGTTTTTTAAGTTGCTGTTTGTGTCATAGATTTATGCAAGTATTCACATTTGCATCCAACCAATCTTTTTCTCCTCTCATCCACTGGTGACACTTCTTGAATCCAAAGTGTTCTTTTATCCTATTTAGTCAATAGTGGGAGGGCAAAGTTTAATGATCTGCTTCTGTCATGGATATCTGGAAAGATGGGCTGCATAGGAGGTAGATGAAAGTAAAACATGGTCGCGTAAAGAGGGAAATGATTGCCGAACTGTTTAAACTAGAGGATGTTGAGTATGAATTGCAGCAATTTTACTCCATCTGCATTGAGAATTCTGGAAACTAAAGATAATTTGAGGATACAATGTTGATTGGAACATTTTAGAGTATGGTTAATGCTAGAATAAAGTGGCTGTGCAAACTTGTTTCTTTCTCTTTATCGAAGTATGAGTGTTACTATTTTCAGTTCCTGACAACTAACGGATATCTTTCTTTTTTCTTTGTAGAAAATTATGCGTCTGGGATTTGACTGGGATACAAGTGATATGAGTATTTTGTTGCATGCTAAGCTTGCAATGGCAATTGGAAATGCTCGGATCGTCATTAACAGTCTACATATCAAGGGTGATGTATGTAATACAGCCATTTTACTGCTGTTAAATCTAAACATTTCTGACATTGTAGAATCTGCATATAGGCTTGTACATGCATAAATACGGACAAGCAGCCTAGCAGGTATTCATTCACAAGTAGCATAGGATGTTTATTGAAGTTATAGTTTTCGTGTTAAGATTCAATATGTGAATGGGAGTCCTGACAGTGAAGTGATTCAATGTTCTGTACCGTGATGATCTAAGGAGTAACATCTTCCTGATAAAAAGAACACTTTAAAACTTTGGGTTGTGGAGGCCTGTTTGGGCATCTTTGGTTTCTAAGTCTTAACCAACTGATGCTCCCTGCTACAAGTAATGGTCATTTACATTATTTACATACAAGTGCCCGTATTTTACAGTTTTTGGCGGAAGAATTTACAGTAAGATAGTACTGCCTTGACAGGGGTATTGTGTGCACTTTGAAAATCTTATAACAAAGAATGTCATAGTTAACATAGCATTAATTTTTTTGAGTCTGCATCTAATTTGGTCTTTTCTCAATTATTTCAGGAGGTTAGACCCTTTCCGACATATAGTTAATGTGTTAATTGGACCTTGAGACTGACTTCCTGTCATCCAAGTCAAATGTTACGCTGCCTGCCTGCTTAAATTCATGGACTTTAGAAATTAGAAATTTTAATTTTCCACGATGATGATGAGCTATATCGAATATCATTTGCTTGCTTGCAGAATAGAGCATAGTTGGTTTAATTTTCTGTGAGTTACTTATAAAATTGAAGCTTGAGGTGTCCCAATGAGGTGATATTAAGTGCTTGAAAGTGTATAGCGATCGGTTCATCCTGGTTACATAAGCATGCAATTATTTAGTTCACGTGTGTTTTAAAAAGAATTACGTTAAGTGCCTTAATTTCTGTTTAGTCAGATAAGGTGTGTTTCTGACAGAGTTTCTTTCAAGTTTTCGGTGATGTGCTGGCCATCCCTGAATTGCAGTTTTGGGTATGCTGCAACATTCTATTTTCCATTTGCAGCTACTCTTGATGCCAGTGCTGGACGGGAAAGCTCTATTATACTCATTCATGTCTGTTCCTGAAGTGAGAATTGGAGTTGCCTTTGGCAGTGGGGGAAGCCAAACGTTGCCTGCCACAGCGCTGCCAGGAGTATCTTCTTGGTTGGTGAGTCTTTGCCATTTCTATATGGCATTAGTTACTCAGTCTAACTTCCAGAGCGTCTTTCATTCTGATTTTCTTCTTCCAAACTTAGCAGGGATGATTTGTCTATTAAGAGTGTTTGCTTTCAGATGCATAATTTGCCATGATTCTGCCAAGAATCCATTGTTACCTAAGTACACTTGAGATAAGAAAGCAATTTATCTATATGCATCATTTAACATGGCAAAGTATTCAAAGCAGGTTTACTGGTCATTCAATTTTCAAATCGTTCTTCACAACAAAATTTTACGAACTTTGATTCTTTTCTAGAGCTCTGGTTTTTTGTTGATCTTTATGTGAGTATAGCGTGTTAAAACAGGTAGTGAGCTCTGAAAAAGGAGTAAATTTTGAAGGATCTTAAAGTGTATAAGGTATTAAACAGTACAAACCCCAAATAGTGGAAAAGGACATCATTGTTTGTTGATCTTATTTTTGGATGTTTGGTGAATGAAATAGTAGTATCATCAGTTACTATGGATGTCTTATCCTGTTCAAACAGAATGAAGAACTGCACAGGACTTGTTGAACCATTGATTCGTCACAAACTGCTTGTATTAATTGGTCATTTAACTCTCAGATGCACTGCTTCAAAATATTTTAGATGTATTCTGTTGATAATGCTCTTAATAATAAATTATTTTTGTCCTCACTATACTCCGGTTGTTTTAGGTAAAAATTCTTACAGATACCTTAGTCAAGACCATGGTGGAACCACGGCGTCGTTGTTTATCTTTGCCAGGTGATGATTTGAGGAAAAAAGCAGTTGGTGGTATCATTTACGTTAAGGTTGTTTCAGCCAGTAAACTTTCTCGGAGTGCTTTGAGAGGAAGCCCATCCAGAAGACAACATAGTTTTACCACAAATGGCACATTGGAAGGACACCTTGACAACAAGGATCTACAGACATTTGTTGAAGTTGAACTTGGGGAGTTAACAAGAAGGACAGATGTGAAGACAGGTTCAACTCCTATGTGGGATTCAACTTTTAATATGGTTCTACATGAGGATGCAGGCATCTTGCGTTTCCACCTTTATGAATGTACGCCAAACAGCGTCAAATATGACTATTTGGCAAGTTGTGAGATAAAGGTACTCTTGCATGTTGCAACGAAGCATGGAAGTTACATGTGAATCAACTGTCATTTGATGATAAAAAACCCACTGTTCAATTAGTAACCTATTCCACTTAATTATATATTGCCTGCTAACTTGTATATTGCTTGTTGATGTGTAGGTAAGGTATGTTGCCGATGACTCAACAATATTCTGGGCAATTGGGCCTGAGTCTGGCATAATTGCCGAGCATGCTCAATTTTGTGGAAAAGAAGTTGAATTGGTTGTTCCGTTTGAGAAGGCAAGTGTGGGGGAGGTATGAGTTCTAAAGTCCTGTTCCAATATAGTCATGAATATGATTATTGACATTGTTTTTATCCTTTTACCCACCAGCAATGTCTCCAGGAAATTAATCAACCTATTGACTCTTGACATATTCCTAGCATTTAAATATGCAATGTGGTTTTATGTGACCGATAAATACACTATATATACCTTTGTAAATTTATTTTTGTATCATGCTTGTGATGCCAAAAATGTAATTTGTGGTGAGATAAGGATGCGATCTGAATGACCGACTACATGTTACTACAGTTGACAGTGAGGCTCGTCTTGAAAGAGTGGCAATTTTCTGATGGTTCATATAGCTTGAACAACTTGCCTCTCAGCTCTCGAAATTCCCTCAATGGATCATCAAATCTGCTCTCAAAAACTGGAAGAAAACTCAATATCACCGTTGTTGAAGGGAAGGATTTAATTTCAAAGGACAGAAATGGAAAGTGTGAACCCTATGTCAAATTGCAGTATGGAAAGGTAAGTTTTCCATTTCACGTTACTTGCATCACCATTTTTCAAAGTGTGGACTTTCGGTTGATGAATCCACGGATTAGTCATGTTGCAACCTTTCATTTTCAGGTCCTACAAAAGACGAGAACTGCGCATACCTATAATCCAGTTTGGAATCAGAAGTTTGATATTGATGAGATAAGTGGTGATGAATGCCTAAAGATAAAGTGTTACAGCGAAGACATGTTTGGTGACAATAATATTGGCAGTGCACGAGTAAACCTGGAAGGATTGGCTGAAGGGGTTGTTAGGGACGTGTGGGTCCCATTGGAGAAAGTTAATTCTGGGGAGCTGAGGTTTCAACTCGAAGCTATCCGAGTCTCTGACCCTGAAGGATCCAGGGTATGTTTTGCTTCCCCAGAGAGTGTGCAGAAGGATGCTCATCTTGAAACAATCGAAATGAAACACCTTGCATAGTTTTAAGTTTTTAACCCACTGCACTAGTTTCTAATGTCGCACCACACAATTTTCCTGTACCAAAGTATGTCTCATTAGTGTTTAAACTGATACAAGTTTGCTCAATATGCTGAAATCTTCAGGGTTCAGTAACAGGTTCCGGCAATGGTTGGGTAGAGCTCAGTCTCATTGAAGCAAGGGACCTTATTGCCGCAGATCTTAGAGGAACAAGCGATCCATATGTGAGGGTACAGTATGGAAATTTGAAGAGAAGAACAAAGGTTAGAAATCATGCTTTTTTAACTAAGTTTTGGTTTTCATATTCTCATCAAGTCGTGCAAAAGCCTAAATCCAGTGAGTTGATATTTTCTGTGTTAATGCATCTGTCATTTAATATTGTGGTGGGCAGCTAATGATGTCCCTAAGCACCTTTAGACTCTTGGTCTTTTTAACTAAATCTTGCTTAGTGCCATGTGTAGCTTAGAACATGCTAGTTCCAGGGATTTTAGTCCAGCAATTGTGAAAAGTTCAGCAAAGTCGAGGAAAAGGTGAGGAAGACTGTAGTTTATCTTCCGCATCATCTGTAGGATAGTGTAGTGAAAAATAAATCATGATCATGGCAGCTGGTACTTAGTTTCTTGAATTTCTGTTAAAGATTTTGACATAAGTATTTAATTACCGGTTTCCATGAGCCCAATCTCGTACAGGATTTTCTTACCTAGTGCCATGTCTGGCATTGCAGGTTATGTACAAAACTCTAAATCCTCAATGGAATCAGACCTTGGAATTTCCCGATGACGGAAGTACCCTAGAGTTGCATGTGAAAGATCATAATGCGTTGCTACCCACATCGAGCATTGGCGATTGCGTGGTGGAATATCAAATGTTGCCTCCAAACCAGATGTTCGACAAGTGGATTCCCCTTCAGGGAGTGAAGAGGGGAGAGATCCATATCCAGATCACAAGAAAAGTTCCAGATCTCCAAAAGAGATCGAGTCTTGATTCAGAACCATCCTTAACCAGATCGTATAAGATTTCTGGCCAGGTGAGCATATTCTATAATGGTGTTCGGAGTGTCTTTCTAAACTGCATAATGCCATGCCCTACGTTATTTAATAGGAAGGTGTTGCTTGTTTGCATTTCGTGTCAACTTATGCTGCTAAACGTGCTTGGCCAGATGAAAGAGCTGATGACCAAGCTTCAATTGTTGATTGACGATGGCGGCCTCGAAGGACTTGCAACAATTGTGACTGAGATGGAGAGTCTTCAAGATTTGCAGGAAGAATACATGGTCCAATGCGAGACAGAACAGATGCTTTTACTCAACAAGATAAAGGAGCTCGGTCAGGAAATATACAACTCGAACTCGTCACCTTCCCTAAGCAGAAGATCTTCCAACAATTGACCAAACCGTTCAATATAAAAGCCACTACTTCCCCGTAATTTTTCATAGGAGAAAGCCAATGTCATTGGTGATAGGAGTATTGTAAACTAACCTCGTGTAAAGTTTTAGTCCGAGCTCATGAAATTCGATTGTACATGAATACCCCTGATCTTGAGCAGTTTTAAATGAGAGACATGCAGATATTTATTTTCAAGTCCGTGGTATTCCATATTTAGGAGCTAGGTACCTCCAGCTTCGAAAGAGGACTTCAAAGTCATATTTTTCACAAAAATTATGTAATTAACTTGGTAACTTTTGATCGGCGAAATCTTAAATGGTACGATAGAGTTGCTTGCTGCAAATACTAATCAACCATTTCCCTAAATAACGGAAATCCCCCCATGCTCTCCTTAATGGTTTCATTTCAGTACTCATGACTCGCAATATTGACAACCAAAGGGGAGAAACGGTGGTGACTAACTAAAGCCAATCAAAATTTTATCATCCAAAAATGAGGTTTGATATACACGTTCAAGGAGAACAGGAGAGCAGAAGGCAAATGCTTTGCGACCTGATCTATGAAAGCCTACAAAAGATGAGATGACTACTTAAGAGCCTGCAATAGCCGAATGGATGCCTCCCATGTGGAGCAATATGTCCAAACACAAGGACATTCGGCATTACTCAACATTGTGAGCAGCCAAAAAATAGCTTAATACATGCTCAAAACAGAGATTGATGACACTGAGGACGGCGGCTAGGAATTGTTGAAAGAATGAGTTAGATAATCTCATTGGCGAAGCATCTGTTGTAGCTGAAGAACTTGATTCCTTTGTTCTGGAGGCAGGAGATTAATCTGCTCTGGAGTGAGGCTCATGACCTGCTGAAGAAGGGCCTGCTCCATCTCAGGTGACAGCTGCACAACGGCAGGAAATTCCACATCAGAGTTCCAAACCTCTACAACAAGCAAAGGTAAAATAAAGCCGATATCAAAAAGAATGAGTAAGGTCAAATAGTTACAGCAGCGGGACGAGGCGGCTGACTTCCCTGGCCCATCTGACCAGTAACAACGGGTGGAGGGCCAGGAAGCTGTGAAGCATTGTCTGGCGGGCCAGGTATCCAAGAAGATCCCCTATCCACTTGCATGGGACCGCCACTTTGATGGCTAAATTCTATCCCTGAATGTGAACCTCCACCCTGAAAAATAAGACTTGAATATCAATAAACATAAATTGCTTACTCAAGAGAGAGATTCACCAGCAATATCCAGGAATTGAGTAGTTGGTCAGTAAATATTGCACATGAAAAAAATATATAGGCCAAAGTCTGCCACACTAATGGCCAAACTTGCAATCTGAGTCTCTGCAGTCCTTGACGCTACAACTATAAAGTCATTAGCAAGTCATCCATCAGTTATCCCCTACAATATGGTGGGCAAAAGTTCACTGACCTCAGAACGTAACATCTAATCTACGCACACTAGAAGGAAATCACAAGGACCAACCTTATTTTAGTTTAAACACTCTCCTGAAGGTCATATTTGATATGTGAACTCTTCAATTATGGAAGGCAAATCTCTATACAAATTTGTTCTTTTCATTAAAAAGTTTCAACATGAGTCCGGTAATGCCAACACTTGACTTATGCTACTTTAGATATTTCTTGCCCCCATCATTAGAGATCTTCAGTGCTGACCGAAGACTTACAAGCATTTTGATGCAACAAGAAATCTGGAAATACTCTTATGAAGCATCCATGATGGCTATAGCAACTAAAAGGCTCGGAATAATTTTGTTTGAGTTCAATTACTCCACTTTTTGTTTGATAATTTACAGAAGCAAGCACAATCACACAATCATGACAAGACATAATGAAGCAAAAGCGCGACATGACAGGGATCTTTAGTTAGACACTGGCTAAATCAGAAATGTATCGGAAGAGAGTCAGCTTCCCTCGCAGCATCCAACATCAAATGGCTTTAACAATGCTTCAGGTAATTCAATCAGGATTACTCATTAACAAATTCAAGCACTATCCATGATGCAAATTAATTAGGCAAAGCCACAAATGGAAATTTTTTATGGATGACTGACTTTTTATATTGCATTCCTAACTTCACTGATTCATAAACCTCCATCCAAAAATCAAACTGAACTCCTACCCACTCCTCAACATCAGTAAAAGGAATGAATTCATGCCAAACTTGCAATATATCGAACCGTGTCAATGTTCATTTAATGATGAAGAAAATTGCAAACAACTTTAAAAACTCATTTGGAAAGAAACAGTCACAAGAGAGTACCTGATACATGGCTTGAGGCGGTGGCTGATTAAGGAGTGAAGGCTGTCCTTGGCTAAATGATCCAATGCCAGGAGGCGGTCTGGAAGCTGACTGATCAATTCATCAAGAAAAAAATTACCACCCCCATTCAGCGAAAAATGCAAGAATGATCTAAAATTGACCAAAAGCTCACATGATATGATGGCTGTGATCCATGCTGAGAACCACCAGAGGGATGAAACCCCACATTAGGGCCTATCTGAGAGGGATACTGTTGATGGAAAGAAGATATCGATGATGGTCTCGCTTGTGGATGCATTGGCGGTTGCAATGGAGCCTGAAATGGTACTTGAGGAATTCCACTTGTCTGTAAGGTTTGTTGCAACTGGGCTGTGGCAGTGGGCATTTGGGGCTGTTGAAGTGGAGGCGGCTGTGGAGCAGAATGAAGTGGGAGTGGAGCCATTGTAGGCACTTGAGCAGGTTGAGGAAGGGTCGCCGGAGTAGCTTGGACGTTTTGATGCATCTTAGGCTGCTGAGGTGGTTGTAGAGCATGTGAAGGGGGAGCCTGAAGATTGGCTGAAGGAACACTAGTCGATGCAATTGGCATTCCGGGTTGGCTTTGACTATGATTTCTTGTAGGAAATTGAGTCTGAGATGCACTCCCTTGATCTGGAAAGCCAATTTTACCAGGATATTGATGAGCTGTCTGAGGGTTTGGTTGCTGAGGTGGCTGCGGTGGCTGCGGTAGCTGTTGAGGTGGCTGCACTAGTGGCTGAGGCTGAGGCTGAGATTGTTGTGATGCTGAAACTTGTATTTTTGGAAGCTGCAGATTATTAAAAATTATTATAGCATCCATAAATGTACCAATGTAGAACAAAAGGGCCAACATGATATTACCACTTGAGGTGGCTGCACCATTCCAAGCATAATTTGTGCCTAAAGGAAGAGTAAGTTCCAGTTAAGGATGAGCAAAGAAATCAGCAGTAAGCAAGATATGACAGACCATTATGAAAAGATAAACACAAAAAAGTTATAGAGCAATAATTTGTATACTCGAACTGGTGCATAGAACAATAAAGAGATCAGAGGACCAACATAAAACTTGAGATACAATATATGCTAATCCACTATCACTTACCAAAGAAGCAGACAGCTTATCCGTAATTTACTCCCAAAACGCACAAGCAATTACCTCCTTAAGTTCAGAGAGTGGATTCAACCTCCAAGATCATTGTTTTTCTTTTTTTTGGTAAAACCCCAAGATCATTGTTTAGGCATGAAAACATGAATATTTCACGCAAATCGATATGAATTTGGAAGGTGTTGAGTAAATTATTATCTAAGACTCTAGAGGATGGAGACATGTCCATGGGCTGTTAATAAGTCCAACTGCTCACAAGTTACTTCGTCCCACTTCATCGCGAAAGAGGTGAGCGTGCAATCACAAGACTAAAAAGGGAATGCGGGGACGTCTCGAACTGCCCCAGGCGTGAGCAGCATCCAAAATCGTGTACCAATTGCCGCAGGCCACCATGACCAAACCACAGCCCCTCGAAGTTCGTTCAAGACATATCGAAGTAATGACCCGAAACAAAACCGACACAGCCCAAGAATCGCCCAATCCAAGAAGTCCTAAAGCAGAAATTTCGAAAGACAATCTGGACATTCTAGAGTTACCTGGAATAGGGTTTTAGTCAGGAGAGGATTCTGGATCAGTATTTCTCTCGCTTGTTGGTGGTTCTGCTCGATCAACGTCTGCCACAACCATACCAATTAGAAGCGGAAAACAAGAAAAACAGAAAAATCGCAGCAAAACCCCCAATCTTCCCCCGAGCGTCTGCTTCGGCGAAAAGAAGGGCAAACCAACCCCCGCCCCCCAAAAAAAAAAAAAAAGTCGTCGAGGATAAAGATAAGGAAGACGAAGGGACGAAACGAAGAAGCGGAGAGAAAAGAATGGGGGCAAGGAAGGCAAGAACGAGGGAGTGCCTTCATCTGAGACATGATGTCGTAGAGCTGGTTCTTCGACATGCCGGCGAGGCTCGCCGCCGTGCCGTCCCCGACGAATTGCCTCCCCGCCATTCGACCACCCCGGAAGAGAGCTTCGATCGTTCTTGTTTCAGTGAATCAGTGAGGGATAGATCGCCTCCTTCGTGGGTGGGTGGGTGGGTGGGGGCCGTTAAAGATTGGATCTTTTTGGTTTAGACAGATCAAGGCGGCAACTTTTTGGGCCGCGACCTAATTTCGTCATTCGCATCATGGGCTTTTCAAACCGGGCCAGATCTTTCTGGGCTGTTCTAGGGTTCAGGGTTGCCCTTCTGCTTGAAAGAGATGAACTTTCCGACGTTCTTGCTGTACTGTGATGTCTTCGGCGTGATTAATAAGAAATTTCATCAGCCCAATTCAACGGCTCGACAAATCGCTTTTCAGATTGTTCATCTCCTAGCTAGATGAAAATTACAGCTATGTTACAGGCAGATCAGTAATCGTCAGGTAAATCGTTTTTGACTTTTGACTTTCCCGAAAGTTACAATGCTGTAGTGACGAGACAGTGCTAGGTTACAGCTCCTCCATCACCAAAGTGTTAACATATCCTTATAGTGCTCCATGGATCTGGCCCCCTTGTTTACGTAAATACTTATAAGAGATGGGCAAGAGTTACAACAATGTCGGAGTTAACTTTACAATTTTAATTGCCCTCATATGGAGTAGTCCAATTGAATTGCAGTGCCTGCTGTTCTTGGTTGATTCCGGGCTCGAAAGGTTCCAATGAAATATCACTACGATAATTAGTAGTTGGATCATGCGCAAAAGGAGAAGTCCCGTGGGATAGTAATGAGTAGTTAGGCATGGTGGCGGTGACTTCTCCTGGTTGGAAAGTCCTCATCTGCAATGCTTTGAGGATGAGAGTATTCCACGGCGAGTTCAAGCTTGGCAGCAAGCTTGTTGGTTCTCTTGTCGTTGGCCAATTCAAATTGTTGTTCAAGCTAGTGTAGCTACTGCAAGCGAGTCCTGATGGAAGATTGCTAAATGCACCTGAAGTGGCAATAATGGTGCTTCGACTGTTGTTGTTTGTCTCCGCTTGATCTCCATAATAGTCTGCAGTTGTATCTTCGCCGATGGGAGAATCGAGAGAAGGTTGTGAGAATGCCGTCTGCAGCTTCTTTGCTGCCCCGCTCTTCTGGAAAACCCTACAAACCACCCAGCCGTCCTGCAGCATGAACCGTGAATAGTATTGACGAAATCACGGTCAATTCATGAAATTCTTGCCCTTGAGTATGTTCCATAGATAAATCTGAAAATGCTGGGCATACATGAATGCTGATGGTATACATATCGGATAGAGCAGATCGACGTGGATTTCATATAGGAAATAATAGGATGCGGAAAGAGCGTATCCCATGATATAAAAACATCACCGGACATTATACACCAAATTATGTGGAGTTTCTCATATGACTTGAACGGTAGGATTGGCCGAGTTTTACAGGTCGATTGGCAACCATATGAGTCTGCATGCTGTTCTTCAAATTCCATATCATCCTACCCACCTATTTGACCGAGTAAACCAGAAGACTAGCTAACTTTTCCTCATCAAAGTATCCGATGCATCATTTGACAGCATTTGAAGAAAGAGACGTGTGACCTATAACTAATTAATGAGCATACGATGTCTCAAAGAAAATTACCGTGGATCGACTCGGGTGCTCGCTTTGTAGCCTATATTCATGCATGACCCAATTGCTTTTCTCACCCCTTGGTGCTCTACCTCTGTAAAACACTAGGGTTTTCTTCATTCCGACGATAAGCCCGGCTCGGAAAATCTCTCTGTCCTTTCCGGTGGTTTTCCAATAGCCCGCTCTTGTCGCCCGGTTGGTCCGGAGTCCAGTAGGGTATTTCCTGTCCCTCAAGCTGAAGAAGTACCATTCTTTCTCTCCCATGGACGCTTTGCCTACACATATCAAGCGTACATAAACGTAAAAAAGCAAGACACTGTTTATGGCATGGCAACGTAAAGATCTCCTTCTCTGGAGAAATTTTTTTCAAAAAAAAAATCTTAATGCTATCTTAATTTTGCATGAAAAGAAGGATATGTATTTGAAGACGATTGGGGAGGGAACTCCTCCTTTTGCGGGGATAATTTCTGAAATGCAGCATATACAAAAGTTCTCAAAACAATGATAGTAGAAGCAATCAATCGAAACTGAGAATTTGTATATGGTTCTGCAAAATGGGGATGTCTTTCTTTAATTTCTCATACTGCATCAAAGTTGTGGGGAGAAAAGAAGTTTAACCAAAAAGAAATTCTGCAGTGATCAACTATCAATCAAGACACAGGAAGAAAACCCTAAACTCATTATCTATAAGAAACACAGCTCGATCAACAAGCTCTCCAAAGGCTAATATACATACATACACGCAAATGTAAACACGAGTATATAACTCTGAAGTTATTCAGCTGTATACCAGGGAGGTCCCAAGGCTCACACTTGTTGAGATCAACGTCGACAATGGCTTTCGAAGTGAAGCTTTTCTCAGACACCTTCGGAGTCAGATAATATGTGATGAGTTCTTCGTCAGTTGGATGGAATCTGAACCCAGGAGGAAGACAATTCTCTGCCTCCATATTTGTCTCTTTTCACCTAGCGGAAAAGGGAAAAAAAATAATTAGATTCAGATCAGATTTCGCATATGGAATGGTGTGTCTATAAATAAGCACACAACATACACAAGTTGAGAAACATTTAATATGATATATTTCTTTATAATCACCACAAAATAGCGTCGGTTCCTCTCTGTGGTTCCTTGTAGCTCTCTTCCCCTCCAAGAAGAAGGCACTATGCATCTTCTTAAAGTCTTTCTTTATGATTTTTTCCTGATCAAACCAGCTAACTTCTTGACAATGATACTGCAATGCAGGTTTGAATATCTTAACCCCATCAAAATCTTTATTAAAATCGAACTATTGAATGGGCTGTTTTCCCATATTATTAGGCATTATTGTGAATTACGACAAAATCCTGAGGTACACCATATTAGATGCATTCTAAGATGCGGATACATAAATCAACTAAAAATATTTGGACTATTTGTTGACTAGCTTCCAGGCACGCATAATGTCTGTATCTTTACGCCGCCTGTGAAAATTTACCTTTTCTTTTTCCACAGCAATGTGTAGAATAGTTTAATACTCGGCATTCACTGTATTGTTAAAAGAATGACGACACCTCGGAGAGGACGCGTTTTGAGTTTATTATACTATGAAACCATTAGTTTATTATACTATGAAACCATTCTTTTTTTTCCTTCTTTTTTTTTATCTCTTATGTTTTTCCTTCTAATTTTTATGCTTGCATCTTGTCCAACTACCTCCAACCATTTCCAACCCAACCCCAGAAAACCTGTGTGCGAAGCCAACTGGATTATGTTATTCAGAGCACAACTCGGTTGCTGCCACTGTATGCGACGCCGGCATGCAACCTCTTGCGTACGTGTCGGAGTTGTTTGCCAATTGTATGGAATGGTCATACTATGTAGATATAAATTATGTTGGAGTCTCATGGACAGTGAGAATATTGCTGAATCCTGATGATCTGCATAGGTCATCAGCGATAAATCTTTAACATACGCCTTACCAGGCAAACCCCTAAAGAAAACCGAAAGACAAAAGAGCCCAGCATTTACGGGAAACAAGGACATTGTGATGGCAACTGATCGGGAAAATGGGGCCTGTGTTGGGTTGTGGGATGTGGGGTGGGTTCTGAATCCCATTTGAAAAATTATATAAGGTTTCAGATGATTAATTAAGTAGGTTGCTACCCCGAAATCCGTAGTTGATTCCCTGCCATGTGTTTGATTTATCCACTATATGATATAAATAAATAAACAAACAAGTAAACACAATTAAGAGGGATGGTTTGTATATATTTCGAGTTCCCATGTACTTCAGGGAAGAGTTGGGCACATTGACTAAAAACCCTCCTCGGCAATATGTGAATATACACAATAAAGTGTTTACTTATAAATAGTGACTATGTTGGGTCATATTTGGGACTAAATCCTACTTTGGATTGTGAGGGGCATTGATCGATCCTACACACTTAAGCTCTTTACTAAAATAGAACCTTGAATATCGACAGTGTTGGAGGTAACGCTAGAAATTAAGCAATATTATTGATGCTATGCTTTATTACCAATAGATAATATAAGTAACTCGTTGCGCTAAATTATGACACATGACCATTATATCTTCATACGTATATTAAAATATCTTATATTGCTTGCCTATTAAATTCATATAATCTTTATATACGTGCGATCTCTCACTACCAATCAACTTAAATTTTTTAGTTGGACATTTTCACACCCTAGTTCATTTCACATGTACACTTTCCTTGTCCGTCAAATTTCACATGCCATGTGCCTCTCCACTAACCGGCTTAAATTTCTTTATTAAAATTTATAGTAACTTATGTCGGTAGCATTTGTGGCTACAACTCTATAAATAATTTAAAAAATCTGGGTCTGTCACATAATCTGAGTGTGAAAAGACGGGGGGTGGTTAAAAATGGTTACCAAACTCTAAGACTGTCCATTAAGTACCGTACTTAGCTACCAGTTTTCCGTTGGCTCATTCAATGAATTGAGTTGTTTCCTCCCAGGTGCAAAGATGCAAGAGTCCTTCACGTTCTGTTCTTCAAACCCTCTTTTCAAATATCGGTCCTAACAACAAATTGACTCGTCTTGCATTCACGAGTTTTTCTTGCCCATGCTTCTAGAAATGTGTATCGGTTTGCACCTTCGTTTCCTTTCAAGACTCCCACTAGAGATATCATTGATTAGACACAATTGATTAGACACCAAGTTAATATAATTAATCAAAGAGACGGACGTTGAAATGGTCCGGGAAAGAAAAAGTTGAATGGCTCTGTGACCACTAATCTCAATCAACGTAGAATTCAAATCTACATGGTGTTAGGAAGTTAGGATCTTCCGGTTTTATTTTTAACATATCACGTTTGCATGTAGTGATGTTTCAAGAAAAAGGGTTGGTTTGTAGAAATCCTATCAAGCCCATTATAATTAAACACTAACTGTGTCGATGGAAGAACATTCAGTAGGCTCCTTCTATGATGATACAACGAAAAAAGCCAAGTCTGCACGTAATTTGCACAGAAATTTGTGTTTTTCGTAGAGTCTCATATGAGTCTCGCTAGCTCTCGACAGGCGACTTACTTAATCAACTTATTTAAGTCTAAATAATACTTTTTGATTGATGTGGTTGTGGGTCAATTATTCACTTTTATCATTAAGTTTTTCCTCAGGATTAACCACGGGGAGCTTCAATTGGTCTGTCATCCAAGGTTTTCTTACCTAATAATGTTTCAAAACAGCATTTGCACTCCTTAGCAAGGTCAAACAAGTTGCAGGTTTTTTTAGGGACCATCAGTCCTAGAAGGAAAACTTGAATGGGTCGAGTTTATTCGAGACCGAGGGCCACAGAATCTTTGCTGGGCCGTAATTGGTCGTCTAGCCTGAGAAACAAAAGAAAAAGTTGACCAGTAAGCCCATTTGATGTTCCCCCAATTAGGCCTCGACACGGATATCCTAGATCCGATTGGAGTGACTTTTATTTTTCTTAACATATTTGTCATTAAACCTTATCTAAAATTAAACTGGCGGAATTTAAGAGGAATACATGTGACATAACCGCGTAAGGTCATTTTGAAATCATCTTAAAGTGTCGGTATAGCTAACGCAGCTTTTCTTTTCCGGTTTTATGTTGCACGGTGATATTCTCTCTATTCAATGTTCAATCCAAGATATTCTTACCCCTTTCATTATCCTAAAGGTCGATCAAAAGCGGCACCTCATTCAAGTCTCCTTCTTGCCCTCACTATCACTCCTCGTCTCACCGGTACTATCTGTATTGACCTGATTATTTCTGCATTGGCTGAAGTCTTGGGAAAAAAAAAAAAAGTATCCTGAGTAACTACACGAGAGGATTACTATCAAGCGGTGGTTTTAATTATAGATCACTTAATAGGTCTTCCTCACGTTCACGTTCAAAGCAGGACTTCAAGAAGTTGCAGTTCATATCTTTGTGCAATGTTGATTTATCTTGGGAGTCGGTAACATGCATAGGCAAATACACTCCAAAACTAAAGAATTTTCGAGCTGTTTCATCATGCATAGTGAAAATATAAAACCTCCTCCTCCTCTCGGAGACTTTTTACGCCGACGTTATTACTATTTACCCATATATCGAAATAGACCGTCACCGGACTTTTCCCTGACCTCCTCTAAAAAAGAATTTATAGGATTTGGAAAAAAACAAGGTGCGTTATAGATAATAGTTTCCCAGGTACACAAGGCGAATAGGAGAAACCGTTGATTGCCTTTGGACACATCCTTAGATGCACTTACTATTTGAGAATAGTCATGCACGTTTTGTGTGATTGCCCCGCTAAGCAATCAGTGAACCATTGATGTGTAGAGGATAGGATGATGTTGCTTTTAGCTGTACAGTTAATCGACTCTCGTGCGCTAGAGAAACACCATCACTAGTCAAGTGAAAGAAATTGATATTGAGAGAAAATCCGATACTGTCGATTGAAAAAATTACCAATAAGTGACATATATTAGGATAAATCTTGTGCATCTATCCTTGTTAGTATGCTAGTTAATTATCAGTAGAGGTGGCAAAATAGGTCGTGAACCTATATTTAACTCGTATATGACTACGTTTGGTCGTCATGACAGGAATTGAGATAAAGTGGGATAAGATGGGATATGAAATCCTTTGGATTGTAAATTGAGCATATCCAATCCTATCAAAGTGTTTGGTACACCTCAAGATAAGACCGAAATCCATACCCTTCACTACTCTCATCTGTGAGAGCTCCCATTTTGTCTCCTATATCCCTCGTTTGATCGATCATCCAACACACATGCTTACATTGTTTGACAAGGTTGCAATGTTGGGATCACTAAGGGTCTATTTGGCAACTTGCCGAACAGTGATAATTTATGTTCTTTTGTTCTCGATAGTAGATTTAGAATAAAATTCTGTTTGGTAAAATTTTTGTTCTTGGGAAGAAAAATTTAGAAATTTGTTCCTGGAAGTGGATTTGGAATAAAATCGAGAAGTTAAAAAAAAAAAAAGTTAATTCTTTGTTCTTGAAAACAATTCTAGAATTAAGTAATGTATTTTCTTTCTTGTCTTTTCTTTTTTCTTGTTTTTCTTCCCTCTTTCTTCTTCTTCATCTACTGCCGCCGTCACCATTGCTGTCCATCGTTGTCCGCTGTTTGCCGCCACCACCACCAGTCGTCGGCAACCGAACCGACGAGCCCAGCCCCCGGTGAGGTCAGCCTCGCTAAGGGCTGGCAACGCTTCGATGAGGTTGCCAACCCTCGTCCTGGTCGATCGCCGATCATCCAAGGCCGCAATTGGCAACTTGAAGAAGATGAAAAAGAAAAAAAAAGGAAAAAGTAATAAAATTATTTTAAAAATTAAAAGAAAATAATTTGAAGTAGAAATTTTGAGCACGATACCAAATGTAATTTTCTTTCGAAATTGAAATTTTGGATAGTTACCAAACTACTTAAAATGCTTATAAATTGTTCTCGAGAATAAAATAAAAAATAATCATTTCCAATCAGAAATTATTCCCGAGAATAGAAGCGTTATCAAATGAAGTACATGGAAATTCTTTCCCTAATATGGTGATTTTTTCCTCTTATGGGTTTCGTTCTCTAAAACTAGAACAACCAAGATACCTATAACCTGGAAACTCTAAAAATTCCAATTCCAAATGATGCTGGTTGTTTCCTCCTTTCTCTTTTTACCTACCATATTTCATTTCATCATGCCCACAAAAGTCAATCATCATCCTTCACCTTCTGGCCCCAACCAACTCTCACTACCCAACTCACCAACACCACATCAAATGACCTTCGCTTGCAATTGCCAGCCCTTGCCTAGGCCATAGCGACCCTCCCTGACAGTTGCCAAGGTTTCTTGTTGCCTAGACCCGATGCCCCTCACCAACCTTTACCCAAGCCCTTAGCCATTTTCTCTCTCATTTCACCATCGACGAATGAATGTGAAGTGTCACGCTGATTTCTGACTATGCAGTACATTTTCTATTCGATTTTATCCCACTCCTCAAGTGTATTTTTTTTTTTTTTTTTTTTTTTTTTTTATCTGGTCCATATATAAGCACATTCAAGTTTCATGTCACCCCAAACATCAAATATATGATGAAAATTGTCCTATCCAAAATCATATCCAGTGCACCAAACACAGTTTGCTCATATATGGGTTGTGTAAGGTCTAGGATGAAATCGACCAATTAGTCATAAACTTATTGTACAGTTGTTAATTCAATCCTAAACTTTCTAATGTTGTCAATTTAGTTCTCAACTTTTGCTGGAAATTCTATCGTAGTCCTTTCGGTCAATTTTCGTTGGAAATCGACAATATGGTCATAGGATGACCAAAGATGATTGAAATTCCAGCGAAAATAAATCGGAATAACTATATTGAAATTCCACGCAAATATTTAAAACTAAATTAACAAAATTAGAAATTTTAAAATTGAATCGATATCCAAGTAATAGGTTTAAGATCAATTTGGATAATTTTCCCTAAGGTTTAAAATATAGGTTGAAATGAGTCTAATAAAACACAGCCCAAATAATATTAAGTTCTAGTGATCGGGAAGAACCCACTTTCACCCCACTCTCAGGAACAAGTCCATGTCCACAATGCATACAAAGCCTCCCCTGCTCAAGTCATTTCAATCATATGTTTCAGAATATAATACGCAGAAACGACAGAATTCTACAATTTACGTCAACGTAAATTCACAAAAAAAATGAAGGAAAAATAATAAGAACACCAAAAATTTACATAATTCAGTTCGAGTATCGGAATCATGTTTATGGGGAGAGACATGCAAATAATCCATTATAATCATTGGAAAATCAAAATTTACAATCGTTAAATACGTTCGAATATTTTTCACACTTAAATTTAAGTTAAAATTTAAAATATTTATAAATAAATAACTCACTTAGATATAAACTCTTTATACAAAATTATCATGTGTTCAAACTCAAAACAAAATATTTTACGTACGCCAAAATCAGAAACTCTAGCGCTCATCTTTGGTTCGTATACGTACGGCTTCGCGTTCCTATTCAAGGCTTTGCACAACTAGATGTCTTTCTTGTGTGGCTCCCGGAATCTTGCGGCTCGCTCGCTACTCCACGTAAAAGAAACCCTACCCCTTTTATATCATGTGCCTAGAGTCAAAACTTTGACTCTGGGCCCCACGTGGGATCCTTTCTTCCAAATTCCAATTCCGCTCCTGTTCCAAGACCAAGTGGGCCTGCTCTCTGTTCCACAAACTAAGAATCAACCATATTATTCGACCAAAAAAAAAAAAAAAAAAAGAATCAACCATATTGGTCCGACTGAGTTCCACAAACTGAGTTGCTTTTGCCTATGTTATTGCAATTGTCATATGACATCAATTCAATATACTTAAAAAAAATCCTTTAAAAGATATTATCTATAGTGAATTTTTAAGTCATCTAAAATTTTCTCTTGATTTTTAGATATTAAAATAATTGCGCTTCTATTTAATATAATAATTTTTTTTTCCATTTGGAAACAAAAATGACTTTAAAAACACGTTAAATTTATACACTAAAATTATTTTCAACTAATTATTAAAAATCCCACCTTCATAATATATACAGGGAGAAAGAGATCTCCTAAAAATGGAGATAATGTTTCTGTGTCAATTACGACAATAGCTTGGTGGAAGCATAGCCACAGCGACGATTCGTTAGTGGCAGCTCACCAATGATTGTGAAGATGTTGCGAATCTCCAATGGTGGATCTGCAACAAGACGACTCATCCTCCTTAAGTTCAAGAGTACTCACTTAAATGTTAAAACAATATGGTGTCGCCCATTCTTTAGAGATAGCAATTTAAAGAAATTTTTTTACTAAAGATAGAGCCTGAATTGAGCCAGTTTAAAGAAAAAAAATATGAAGTCGGCCATTCAACCGTGGCGACTCACCAATGACCGCGAAGATGTTGCAAATTACCAATGGCAGATTTGCAACAAGATGAGTCCTCCTCCTTAAATTCAGGAGTACTAGCTTAAATGGTAAAATAATATGAAGTCCACCGATTCTTTAAAGATAATAATTTAAAGGAAAAAAATACTAAAGATAGAGTCCGAATTGAGTTGAATATGAATTACTATAGATCGGATCGTGTACGAGTGGCTAAACAGACATTTAATGAGGATGTACCATTTGAGTTAGGATCGTTTTTGGGCCGGCCTGCCCATCTGACAGACCTAAGCAATAAAAAGAAGGTCAAGAGCTAGCTGTGGAGCCGTACATAATTGGTGGATGCTGACCGTTGCTGTTGGAGACCTTGAAAAGGTGCTCCCTCCCACTTGCTAGCTTGATTGAGTGCAAGAGGCTATGGCCTGCCCGAGGGGCTGCGCATTTAATTGAGGGATTGCCCATTTCCAGAACACAGCATGTGGAGGCATCATTTGCCCAACTCCAGACCACCCAAAAGCCAAAACGGATGAGAAATCCCTACCCCACAACAACAATTCTCCAAAATCTTCGAAAATACCCATGTTAAATCTCTATCCTCAAGTGGGTCGAGCTAGATACTCTAGCCTTTTTAGTTTGTATTTGTCTACACTAGCCCGCCTCAATTGCCTTTCCTTTTGACTCGCATGTGCAAGCTCAGCCTACCAATTTCTCGCAACGAACAATTCGGTCTGCATTTTGTGCCGTTAGAGTTATTTCACATTAATTGTGAAAGAAGTTGGTGATCGTTTTATAAGTATGAGAGAAAGTATTATCCTGAAAACTAACTTCCATAACGAGAGAAGCCCAAAACCACCAACACTGATATCAAAGCCAATTGACTAACAAGTCTTAACCTAATTCAAGGCTCGATGTGTGAAAAGAAATTGTTGAGGTTGCCTCATATCGATTATGGAAGGGGTTAGTGATTGGTTTATAAATATGAAAAAAACCTTTAAATTACTTTTTAGGGTAATAGAGGCTTAAGATCATTGAAAGAGCCAACTTAGTGTCAAACCTACCCTTTTGATATTATGGCTCTTATTGGTAGAACCAATAGGTAAAATACGTACTCACACCGGTCGCCGGACTTACCGATGCGTGATAAGGTAAGACAGTCGAGATAACGAAACCTAGTTATAATCCACGACTTAATTTGGCCCTTATCGAGAGTCACAAAAGCCGGAATGGCCGTATGTTCGGAGAAAGTGCCGTGTCACCAAGGCCTACTAAAATAGTGTAATAATTGCCTATCGGCTCCCCAATCATCGACCTCCCATGCGGTATATGATAATTCGAATGAATTTCGTCTAAGACTCTCCGACTTTATTTTATTCTCTCTCTCTCTCTTCTTCTTCTTCTTGTGAACAAGTTGAAATTTCATCGATGATTCTTGATAAGCACGAGAAATATTCCACTCATATAAGACAATCTTGACACTGAGGCCAGAAGAAGAAAAGAGAAAGCCGCTTTAGAGACGGCACAATAATAAGTGGAAAAACCAAGCAATGATATTCTGCCCTTTTCTACTAGCTAAATTAGAGGCACACCAACAATTGGACAAAGGGGCCCCTTCTTGATCAATCAAGCTGGCTGAGATAACTTAAATGACTCGAATTTAACATGTGTCGATGAACCGAATACTCTATATTCCACTCCCTAATTAAGCATCGCATTGTCTGGATCGATATGCCCACAAAATCGATATATTATAGTAGATGCACATATTTTGAGCGATATCATCGAAATTTCCATCTTTTTTGGTAACAATATAACAAAATTTTTCTATAAATGGAAAGAGTGGATACTCCATTCTTTTATTAACAAAATAAGACGCGCTCATATTAATGCATGCGAAATGAATTTGAATATGAATCAAAAGAGGAAAAAGAGAAATTGATGCGAATTTAGGAAATAGATTTGATTTATTGTAAATTTGGGAAAGATTCCATTTAAATTCAGAATTGGCTTCATATTCATGAGAATGGGAATTTTATTTATTTTTTATCATAAAGAAACGGGAGTCGTGTCGACTATTTTTTGAGCTTTTCCAATATGGCAAGGCGGATTTTCAGAAACCCTAAAATCAGACAAACTTGCTATGGGAAAAAAAAAAAAAAAAAACCCTTTTTTTGTCATGAAATATTTTGGGGGGTTTTCCTTGGGGGAGTATCTTTGAATAAATAATCATCGACATTCTTACGCGTGCGTGCGTCACGTGGAACAGAATTTGCCCCCACTCGTATATTTTATCTCATCATGACCGAATAAAGCGCTCCCCTTCCCCGCTTTTTTTCTTTTTCAACTACAGAATAAAAGCTTCCCAAAAATCCCCCCCCAAAAGAAAAAAGGATCGACGGCCCAGATGTGAGATCGCGGAGGTCAGAGGAATAAATCAGATCCGACGGTGAAGACGCCCGATCTCACAGCTGCGCGGTCGGATCGGGTCGCTTTATCCCGCGATCCGGGCCCCACCTTCACCTTCTGCGTCTCCTTCTTTTCTCTCTCTATGTGGCTGCTATGAATACCCAGCCAATTCCTTCGCCTTTCTCTCTCTCTCTCTCTTTCTCTCTCTCTCCTCTTCGCCGGAGATCTCTCTATCTGCATCGCTTTCCCGCTCCTCCTCTCCCGTCCCTAATTCCCCTCCTCGATTTCCTCCTCCTTCGTGGAGGAGACTTTCGAGTCGTCGCCCCCTCCGGTCTCTCTCTCTCTCTCTCTCTCTCTCTCTCTGTGCCTTTTTCATATGCGTAGATCTGCGAACTCGGGTTGACGATGTTGTACGCCCCCGGATTTGCACTATTCCCCCGAAAAATCTCTTTTTGATCCTGGGTTTGTCTGAAAATTTCGCCTTCCGGAGTAAGATGATGACCCAAAGCGGACTTTTCTATTTTTCATAGATTTTTTTTTTTGGTCAGATATCTTTCAGGGATCATGGAGTCCTTCTCTTGCGATTTTTCATGGATTATGTTGACGCCTCTCTTCTTGTTTCGTGGGTTATCTATTTTTTTTTTTTTGGGGGGCGGAGGGCGGTTAATTTTGGTCACGGGATGATGAGATGAAATGAAACTGTTCTTTGTTGGTTTCTGATTTGCGAATGAAGAGAGCGTTTCATGATATGATTGTAGCGTTGGTGTCGTTATGTTAAATTCCGATTTCTTTTCAGGCGTTCCGGTTCGGTTTATTTTACCGGCGAGACCGAGAATGAATCGGTGCGGATATCAGCAGAAGAACGCCATGGGAGGCTACGAGGGGATGAGGAGGGTGGTGGTGGAGCCGGTGGTGTGCCCGAAGCCTCGTCGAGTCGGCCTGTTGAATCCGTCCATGGACGATCCCATCCGGCCTCTGAGACGTCATATCAAGTAAGTAACCCGTCATACCTACCCTCTTCTTCCTTTTTTTTTTTTTTTTTTTTACGATCTCATGGTTTTGGTCGGTTTGGGTGTTTGTGTTTGATTTGGCTGATTTGTGGGTTTTCGTTCCTTTCTCTTCCGCTGCGAACAGTCACCTCGCAGAGGCAGGGGATTCAACGGCCGGGCCCGAGCTTCTTGACATCATATTAACCAAGGTCTCTCTCTCTCTCTCTCTCTCTCTCTCTCTCTCTGCTGGTTGAAGAGTCGTTCGGTTGGTGTGGAAAGTTTCTGCCACTGCGCTGTATTAAAATTTTTGTTTTGACCAGTGAACAGTAATGGCCGTCCTCCCTATTCTATCTTATCTTGTTATTTCCAAACGCAAGTTGATCACTACCTCGACCCCTCCCAAAAAAAAAAAAAGAACTGTTGATCACTACTGGCTGATTTTTCTTTTCTTGAATTTAGTCAGCAACTGGTTTTCGTGCCATCAGTTTAGTGATGAGAAATTTTCTTATAAGATATGATTGACAAGTGATCTAGACACGCTCTTTTTCTTTTAATTATCCTTTTGACCCTTTTCTGTCTCCACCGGATCTGAGCTTTCCCTCAAATGGTTTTAGGTTTTTTGGTGTTCTTTTGAAGAGTTTCCTTATCTGTGAGAGGGCAAGGTCAAATTTCTTTCCTGCATAAGGCAGGATTGGACAGAGGGCTACGAACTTTGCTTTCTCAGTTTAAATAGAGATCGATCTTTTTCTTCCCCGGTTGGGTTGTAGATGTAGGAAAAGAAGCTTTTCGTTGGCTTGATTCTTTTGCTTTTCTGTTCAATATGATTCTAACTTTCTGCTCTTAGCTTCTGCAGGGAGGTTATGGAGGTGAGAGATCTGCTGCTCCTGTGGCTTCATCCCCGCCATTTTTCTGCGGATCTCCTCCATGCCGGGTGTCGAACCCCGTGATCCAGGATGCCCAGTTTGGGACTGAGCAGTTCATCCCATCATCTCCCGCACCACCATCGCCATCATCCTTATCTGCGCGTAAGGCAGGAGGAGGAGGAGGATCTGTGAGGATGAAGTTCGGGCACAAGCCTGCCCCCGTGAGAATCGAAGGTTTCGATTGCCTGAGCAGAGATCGCCGCAATTGCAGCATCTCTGCCTTGGCCTAATCAGAGGCCATATATAACATAACTATCTGCAGAACATGAAGGGAAAAAAGAAGGCTGCCAAAATAATTTTTGAGATGGAAGAGCAGAGGTGGTAATTTTGGGAGAGATGAAGAGGAGGAACTAATTAAAGATAAGGTGAATCTGTAGTTTTCTACTACAGCTACTAGTGCTACTTGTATATATATGAGTCATTGGGATGTTGTTGTGGATTTTTTTTTTTTTTTAAATGTTCTTGGGTGTCGATCTCAAGAACTTGTACATGTAACTTATGGGGGTCGTGAAAGATGTTAAATTTTTGCAGAATAAAAGGGAGAGAGAAGTCTCTCTCTTTGTTAGGGTGTCTGTTTGTGTACCTCGTTTTTGTGAGAGTTGGTTGAGAAGTGTTGAGAAGGAGGGGGGGGGAGTGAGTCTGTGTTGCTCTGTGTAATCCTGTTTCGTCACTTTTCCATTGTCTCTGTCCCCCATTGCTAGTTGTAATATGGAGGAAGAAGTGGAGGTGTGATGTCCTTTTTCTTTTGGGGAATTAGACATTTCGCTTGCATCATCATCCTGCAGCAATCAAATAAGTCCTGTACAAAAGCACATGGATGATGAGATTTGGGAAATCTATATATGTAAATAATCGAATTTTCTTTTTTTCCTTTTTTTTTTTTAAATGTTGGCTATGTCATCATCTATTGCGGATGAATTCAATAATGTAATTTCTGGCGACTTTCGGCCAAGGCAGCTGGAGCATTTGGTCTTCTCTTGTTGTTGGGTCGTTGAGGTAGACAAATGAAACTTCTTGGTACTATCGCCCCACGCTTGTGAATTGTAAATTTCCCATTCCCTGTTGGTTCCTTGTGGTTTTGGATTTTCGTGGAGGGTGATATGGGTCCCGGAGGGGGCGGTGATGTTTGATGGGTTTGGAATTTGAAAGGCGTCAAAGGTGGGGGTGGTGTGGTGGGTGGTGGCGATGGGTGAGTTGAATTAAAGGGGCCCAAGGTTTGGCCATACCTAGTGGTTGAGACGTCCTGTGCTGTCATGTGATCCCGCTTTTGTTTCTTTACGTAAGGGTCTGCTGTTGAAGAGACAGACACGGTAAATGTTACTTTTAACCGTTGCATCTGCAATGCTTTAATGAATGAGCAATAGGGGTGCCCAAAAAAAAAAAAAAAAACACAAAAACAAAAACAAAAAGAACCGGGACTTAACTAAACTAGGAGGTTCTTGGGCGATTCCGACGGGAATCCGTCTGTTTCCGATTCCTAAAATTGGGAATTGGTGGATATCGGTTGGATTCTTACTTGCAAGTGTGAATCAAACAATTTGAATCACCCAATAATTTTTATTATTCTGAAATTTTAAATGTCAATTCTTTTCTAACGACTCGGTCATGCTCATAAGTTATATCTTTCGCTCTCTCACTTCTCTTAGTCATGCAGTGCCTATACCTCCTCAGCTTTTGCCTAAGTCGTGTCCCTATCGTTGGATGCTGATTGTCGCCTCCCTCTCTTGCTCTTGCCTCTTCACCCCAATTCAACAAATGATCGTGACCGCAACCGCATCTCATTGAGGTAAATCCTCATTGCTTTGTTTTTGGCCGCTCTCTGTACAAAGTATAGGCTAAGAATTACACTTCATATTTATGTCAAACACTCTTCAATTTAGGATTTGTTAATGATCTCCACTCATTTTGATGTTGTTCTAATAAGCTTCGATCGTAATAATTGCTTTGATGTTGCATTTAGGTCTCTTCTTCGAACTATCATTGTCTGTTCATTAAAATGCCTAAAAGAAATGCATGAACAAATCTAAGTATTCTTATGCTTTGTGTCTCAACTGATTATTGTTTAGTATAGATGTTCAATTATCTCCTTGGAACTTCAAACTGTGACGCTATAGTATATGATTGAGACCTTACTCGTATCATGTTAAATTGCTTGTGTATGCATTACCTTTGATTCTGGCTAGCTTTTGTTAGTCTTTCAATCATATGAAGATGTATATTATCTGATATAAAAAGTATATGAAATTTTACCATGAGAAATGCCACATGTTCTTATAAGTCATTGAGATGTCTTTCCTGGATTGTGCTTGCTAGTTGTGGAAGGAACTTAGAGAGGTCTCGTTAAATTGTCGTTGGTTCTACAAATAGGGAATAGGCCCACCTTGAAACCGATCACCCCTAATGAGCAAAGGAGAGATTTTTGTACGGTTGAGACATAAACTTGTGCTTATTGGCGTTGCCAATCTTTGATTGAAATCGACATTGCAAATAAATCAAAAGTTTTTTGTGATCGAGAAGCTACTTCAAACCTCTGACCAAGGGTACACAAGTACTTCACCACTAGATTAACAATCAATGTAATTGCATGATGTGGCATCGCATTACTTATTTGACTTGATCATAGACAATTTTTGTGTCGTGATTGGGGGAATTTTATTAAGAATGCACAACAGAAACCTTCATCCGAGAAGATCGCCAAGAGAGAGCCCAAGTCTAAACTAATCACTATATCCAGTTAGACTTATCTTTACTTGAAAACTTAAGTCAATAAGTTATGAGCCAACTAATACATATATTAATTGTTCCACGCCACACCATCAATTCAGTGTGGGATTTTTTGACACAACTCATATATGCATGCTAAGGGCGCGTATGACAAAATTTCTATTTCTCTATTTCTCTGTTTTTCTATTCTCCAGAATAGGTTTGGAACAGAAACCCGTTTAGTAATACAATTTCATTTTTCTATTTTTGGAACAAATTTCTAGAATAAATTTGAAGCGAAAAAAAGTTAAAATTTTTAGCTTTTCTATTTCTAGAATAAAAATGAGAAATCAAAATTTTTCTCATCGTTCACTCTTCTCATCACCCGTCACTCACTTGCCGCCTGTGGGATGCCGGACGCCTGTTGCCGATTGCTGGCTGCTCGCCACTGGCCTCGGCCACCAATCACCAACCGTTAGCCACAAGACGTCGACCACCGACTGCCATACTTTGGCTGCCCGTCACCAATCGCCCGTCGCTGGATGCTGGACTCCCACTGATCGTTGGCTACTCATCGCCAATCATTGGATGCCGAAGGCTCATCACCAACCACCGGATGTTCATCGACGACTGTCCGCCACTCACTACTGGCCGCCGGATGTCAGCCGCTCGCCACCCGTCGCCGAACTCCGGCCACTAGCCACCTACCGCCGACCTCCTGTCGCCGAACTCCGAATGTCAGCTGTTAGATGTCGAACTTCGGATGTCGAACGCCAGTTGTCGATCGCCAGACTCCGATGTTAGACTTCGGACTTTGGCCGCCCATCGCTGGTCATCGAACTTGCCACCGAACACCAAACGTTGGACTTCAAATTTCGGCCGCTTGCCGCTAGTCACCAAATGCCAAACGCCGGTTGCCGAACATCGAACTCCGACCATCGAATGCCGGTCGTTGCCGCTCCTAGAAATAGAAATTTTATTCTATTATCAAACGAATTTTTATTTCAAAAATAGAAATTTTGAATTGTTAGCAAACATGTTTCTTTATTTAGAAACTCGTCCATGGAATAGAAATTGATTTCTATTCCAGAAATTTTGTCATGCGCAACCTAACAATCTCTTCCTCACGTATGAGCTCTCTGCATTAATGTTTCTCTAGTTAAACCTCCTTGAACTCCCAACTTCATCCCTAATCTTTTTCTCCAGGCCAAATCATGAAGTCTATCTTGAGGCCCGCATTGCTATACCATAACGCCTACTAATCTAAAAGAAGCATTGATCACATAATTCATTCCTTGAAAAAATTAACCCAGTGTCAATACACAGTGGGAGTGGACCAATCAACCATCGACTCTTATATTATTTGTTGGGAGTGCACAACAAAAGTTTGATACCTTTATCCGGAGAGATCGCTAAAAGGAAACTCAAGCTTGAGGACGTTAATATATCTAATAGGACCATTTTC
This sequence comes from Eucalyptus erythrocorys, assembly GCA_014182555.1. NCBI lineage: Eukaryota > Viridiplantae > Streptophyta > Magnoliopsida > Myrtales > Myrtaceae > Eucalyptus > Eucalyptus erythrocorys. The sequence goes on along the minus strand of CM024607.1, from coordinate 30,815,837 downwards.
ACTTAAAAGCTTAAGTCAATAAATTATATGTCAATTAGGATAAATTAACTGCTCCAGACTATACTAATTATCTGATGTGAGATTTTCCGACACAATTCACACGTGCATCATAATAAATTTAAGGTAGAATTCTACCCTCTTGAGCTCTAAGAGCTGATGTGTTAGGTACCGAATAGGCTTGCTCGATCAGTTTAGATCATTGGGGACGCAAGTTGATAGCTATTGCAGTGAAATCTAATTGAAGCCTCTTCTATCTTACCCACCTTGGACTCATACGACTCTCCTTTATGTTAACTACAAGTCGCATCTGATTCTTCCACGGACTCGTAATTCAAGCACAAGGTAGCTCGGTTCTGCTTATCCCCAGTCCTCTTTTACAACTACCTCTGCGGATGTAGTACTTCTTTGGGTTCGTGAGGGCGGTTTGCACGTAATTCAACCACTGGGATTGAAGTAGGAGCACGCATTTGCAAGGTGGTGCTGGCATCTCTTTCTGGGACTCGTCCCGGGTGATGAGAGCAGGACGACGTCAGTATTACTGGGCCATCTATATTCCAAGTCCATCATCGACCCATTTGACCGGTTAGTCCCTTTTCCTGGTACAATAACACAACATAAATTTCCGCTATTTCTTGAAACGCGAGTACCTTGATCTTTAAGTAGTTGGCATTTCATTGTCAACCGAATGCTTAACATGAAGAAAAAAGAAAAGTCAAAGCGCGTCGTGTGTTCTACGGAAGTGACTTGATCATCTTTGCATAGTGATCTGGGGAAGTGAATTGGCGAGGGATGTAGCTCTTGGATGGGCTTCTTGATAGATATTTTCGTGGTGCACAGTGCATTAGCTTTTACCATGCAATAGTAGCCAGAAGGGTCATTTTCCATAGTGGAAATCAACCGTAAAGATTAGTCACATAAAACTTTTCTGCTCAATAATAAAAAAACTTCTTGTCTCGTCTGGATTAATTCCGAACTCTAGAAATACCAAGCTAAACTTATGATCTAGATAAAACTTAAAATGTGAGTCAAAATCCGAATAAATAGTCCAAACATGAGATTATTTATTCTTGATTACATTTGTACTTAAATGTTAGGCGTTTGGGGGAAAAAGCGATACACTTGTTTTCTCTTCTTGCTGCAGTTGTGTTAGTATTGGATTTAGCATGCATGCATGTGTCACGGTCCGTGAATCCTCCCGTACTCGTGACCTTATGAGTGGTGCTTAGGGTTATCGGGTGAAGAGTGATAATGAGGCAGAAGGGTCGAACACAACTAGTCCATGGAAGTGGCGTCAGGACGGTTGGTGCTAAGAGTTCTAGGATAGAAGGATTATATCACTTAGGAACTTTGAAAGCGGGGTAGGCCTCCTGTGCACAAATTGATCGGGAGCTGATGCCGCTCTCCTGACGAGGCCATGGTAGGCCGAAACCAGTTGTTGTGCCTAAAGAGATCTGCTGTCTCACTTGATGGACTAGACGCCCGAGCGATGCTGGGTGAGGTCCGAGCGACGCTGGGTGAGGTAGGATCTCGCATGAAGAAACATTCAACGTATTGTTCGCTAAAACAACTAAAGAAGGAAGGCTGGCCTGGCGAATTCCGCTCGCCAGGCGCCCACGGGTCGTTCCGAGGCCAAGGAAACTCTCGGCCTGTGACAAGTGTTATCAGAGTAGGAATCCCTCCAGTAAATAAGTGAGTGAGTCAGAAAATCGAACTTCTCGCTCATGTGTAGGTCGAACTGATTTGTGCCTGGTCCGGTCCAAGGATGGCAATGGTACTAGGATGAGTCAATTCCTTGTCGAGTCGATAGGGAGTTGGAGAAGAACCGTACCCTTACTGAATGGGGATAACGTTCTTGGATCAATTGGTAAATTTGAAGAAGAGGTCTACTGCCACGTTTTCAACAAGGAAAGAACCTCCATCTGGTTTGCTGGGGTCAAGAAGCTGTTAAGCTGAAATGGTGCTGCCAAAAGATGCGGTTTGTGAAATGCACACTTGCTAGAAAGCGCAGGTGACCGAGAATGGCCAAGCAGCTGAGATCAAAAGAAGCTACCAATGGAGCAAGACCTGTTTTGTTGGGCAAGCGTGACCATTCGATGTGAAATCCCAAAGTGGTGCTAATGGTTAAGTGACGCAAAGAAGCGACTGAGCAGATCGCAACGAGGGCGTTGCGAATTGAGTGGGGGAGAATGTCACGGTCCATGAATCCTCCCGTACTCGTGACCTTATGAGTGGTGCTTGAGGTTATCGGGTGAAGAGTGATGAGGCAGAATGGTCGAACACAACTGGTCCGTGGGAATGGCATCAGGACGGTTGGTGCTAGGAGTTCTAGAATAGAAGGATTATATCACTTAGGAACTCTAAAGGTAGGGTAGACCTCTCGTGCACAAACTAGTCGGGAGCTTATGCCACTCTCCTGACGAGGCCATGGCAGGCCAAAACCAGTTGTTGTGCCTAAAGAGATCTACTATCTCACTCGATGGACTAGACGCCCGAGCGAAACTGGGCGGGGTAGGATCTCGCATGAAGAAGCATTCATTGTATTGTTCGCTGGAACAACTAAAGAAGGAAGGCTGGCCTAACGAATTCCGCTCGCCAGGCGCCCACAGGTCGTTCCGAGGCCAAGGAAACTCTCGACCCGTGACACATATACACGATCTCTAGCAGCATTCTATATACTAAAGTTCCATTCATTTCATAAAAAATAATTTCCAAAAACAGGTCTTTTTAACTTTCTTCCGTTCAACTTACGAAAAATAAACCATTGAGGTTTGCCCCAGTAGCCACCCTTTCAACATAGAAAGGAGAGGTGAGAGGTTCGAATCCCCACATTCTCAGGGGGGTTGGGGTGGAGACAAGTAAGTTTCAGAAGTGGGTTTCGACTCACATGCCTTACAAGAGGCAAGGCAAAAGTCTGAGAGTGAGTTTTAGAGTAGGCATAGAGTAGGATTGATTAAAAAAAAACACTTACGGAAAATAAACTAGTCAAAAATAACGTTTTCTGTTATTAAAAAAACAACTTCAAAGGTGAGAAAAACGTTACATTCTTTCACCAAATACATTTCCTTTTATTTTTATGTTTTATTTTTCTTTTTCTTTTTTAAATTGAGTTGTTAATTCTTTTTCTTTTTCTTTTTTCTTCCCTTTCCTTTTTCTTCTCCTTCCTTGGTCGGTTGCCAGCCACGATGGCAGCTAGCAACCAGCCACAGGCCAACCCTAGCAAGGCAAGCAAGGCTTTACCCCGCTCAAGGCCAGATCCAACAAGAGCCAAGCTTAAGGTAGCCGGATCTAGTGAGCCGCGAGTTTGTTGGCCTAGGCGAAGCTCGGGGTCACCTAGATTGGGTCGACAAGCTCATGGATTGCTCGAGTTCCGTTAAGGCCGGCGAGCTTGAGGCTTAACCAACCTCAACAAAACTTAAGCTCCCTAGATCTAGCGATCCGCGTCTTGGTCGATCGTTGAGTAGTCGGCCATCGTTGAGGCACGAGGCGACGAAGGATGGAGGAGGAAGGAAGGGAGGAAGGAAAAGAAAAAGGAAAAAAAAAGAAAAAAAAAAAAAATTAAAAGTAATAAAAATGCGATATCTTAAAAATAGAAATAATTAAAAGTGCGTTTTTAAAAAATATATAAAATTTAAAATTAAATATTTTTGGTAAATCAAAATTTTGGTAATTTTTTTCCAAAAATTCAAATCAAATAACAAACAGTGAAACTCAATTTTCAAGTTTTAGCCAAATATTGAAAAAAATAATCATTTTCTTGAAAAATGACTTTCTAGAAAATATTTTTTGAAAACATGATATACAGACCCTCAATGTAAGCTGCATACATAGGCATTTCAAGAGTGTATCTATGCATACAAGTTTGAAGACCATTATTTAAGTATGCACCATTAATCTCATGACGAGTGCAAAGATTAAACGGATTACAAACGTATAGCTTTTATCTTTCGGTGGCAATCTACTAAAGTACAGATATCTCATTGTTCCTAGAGTGGGCCAAAAAGTCTCAGACTTGAATGATCAGGCATTTATTTGAATTCAATGCCATGGAGGAACACCCATCCACCATTTGATCCCTAAGTCGTCATTCTTATCAACTTGTGAAATTCATCCATTATAACTCCAATGAAACCACCTATCTTTCAGGTCTTTCCAAAGCTTCTTTCAAATATCAGCAACTGATAGACATTAGACACATCAAGAAATGCCAAATCACAAAGAAACCAGCACTCCAAGAATTGAAAAAGCTCTCTCATATTGTTATCAACAAAGCATAGCGGCCAACATATGTAGCTAGTGCTGGCATAACACTACTTTCTCCTCGTTATTTTCCCTTCCATTTCATCCCGAAACTCAACGAGACAAAAAAAGGAAGTACATTATGCAAAATGATAGGAGAAACTTAAATCCGAGCAAAAAAAAAAAAAAAAAGTTCACAAAATGGCTCTATCAAACCGAATTCAAAAGATGGGGTCGCTCTGACAGTTCGGAGCGCGGTGAACTTAGAAACTTGGGGGCTTGTAGGCGATGAAGCTAATGCATTGCACTTGACGCCTGTTGTCGAAGCCGATGATCCTAATAAAGGAGTTGGGGTAAGTCTTGATGGCCTCGTCCAGCTCCTTCAACACCTGCAATGGGTCGGTGCACCCGAACATGGGCAGCTTCCACATGGTCCAGTAGCGACCGTCGTAGTACCCGGGGGATTTGTGGTTCTCGCGGTACACGAATCCCTTCTGCAATCGCGAAAAACAGAAATAATCAGACCCAAATCCCATCAAATCCCATCAAATCCCATCAAATGTGTACCCCGATCATGTGTTTTAAAGGTCCCTTGTACATGGTAAAACTGAATTTACAGCTGAGAGAGAGTGGTGTTGGAAATGACCTCGAGCTCGAACTCCAAGCAAGGAATCCAGTTCATGCGGAGAAGGTACTCAATTTCCTTGAGGAGTTCCTCTCTCGAAAGGGGTGGGAGGTAGGAGAGAGTCTCGAACTTCTTCTTGCCAACTGGTGGCCACACCTTCACAATGCCAAACAACAAATCTCAATTTAATGCTTGAGAATCCACCCTAGATCTACAAGAGACTCATTTACTAGACGAGGTGTCCAATTTTGACGGGGTTTTCTTGAGGCACGTCGAAATGCCATTTTCAATCCAACACTGCTGTGTACATAATCGCGCCGCTTGGTATACCAATCTTATTATCACTTCATCATTCGCATAAAGCGCAACTCTCTATTTCCGCCTACCTGCATGCACTGGACTCTGCCGCCGTTGCTGGCGAGGGAGGTGATGTCGGCGGACTTGCGGATGACGGGGAAGGCGGAGGCGTACCTGAGGCCAGTGAACGGGGCCACCATGCTGGCCTGCGCCGGGGAGGCGCGGTTGACGGCGGCGACGGCGGCGGAGGAGATAATCGACGAGGCCATATCTCTCACACTCTCTTGATCTTTTTCTCGCACAAACGCTGTGAGGCCTACTTGAGTGACACTAAACCTTTAAATAAACCATTGTTGAGCTCCCTGCCGTCGCCGGTGCGCATCCTGCGGCGGACATTTGATCTGGAGGGTCTCCAGCTATCCGTGGCCGTTGATCTCGTGAGTGGTGTGACTCTCAAGGCAAAGGCAACAGAGGAGAAGATGGAATGCCTTATCTTTTGGAACCCATGTCACCTTGCCACGTGGACAAGGGGCCCCACAACCTTATCTCGACATGGCCGAGTGCCGTTGATGAGGGTGGTCGTACGATTTGCTCATGGCCCTTTTCCTGGGAGAGATATTTGAGTTTGGACCAAATGGTCATGTGGTTTCTAGTTCTTGAACATCGAAGCAACGGATCTTTTTTAGGTAATTGGACAAAAGGTGTATTGGAGGGTATGTGTACATGTCAGAATAAAGACTATGGGGCTGCAAGTTGGAGGTATTGAGGCAGTCATATTTTGTGCATATTCCCAAAATTGGCCCATCTTTTCTTGGTTATTGGAAATTTTTCGGCAACCATAGATGCTACGTGATGGAGAAGTTTAAGATTCCATCTCTCAACAGAAGGCAAAATTGGACCAATAGTTCTTTCAAACGTATCTAGGCCTACCCCGTATAAAGACTTTAACAACCAAAAAAAAGAAAACAAAGGAAATGGAACCGGCTCTAAAGGACACAAATTGTAAGTTTAATGTGGGCCAAGACTATCTCTTTAAAAAAAAAAATGAACAAAAACATTGCCAATATGCATTTTAGATTTCGCGCTAAGATCAATGAAATAGGAGAAAAACAGTTCTTGACCCTTCTCAAATTCTCAATCTAATGAAAAAAATCTAACATGTAAGTCACATTGACCAAACCACAAAAATTCAACATCGGAACCACATCTTCTCTTTTATTATATTTTTTCCCGCTTGTCCATTCGATTCTCTTGTTCCGATAACCATCTTAACATTACTACAAAAAGAAAATGTAAGAGCAAAGACATTTTGAAATGAAAAACAAAAGGAAGAAAAATAAATTGGAGAGCTGATCTCTACTAACTGTTTGCTTGAAGATCCAAAAACATAGACAAAAGGAAGATCTCTCTGGTTCAGGTCAAACAAGTGATTAAGCCCTTAAAATCAATAATGGACCCGCCTCCGAAGATCCAAGACACTCTATCCACGCAAAAAAGGGCTTTCAGCCGCGGCCCAAAAAGAAAAATTAGAAGAAAAGCGATTTACGACCGAGCAAAAGTGCATTCACCAATTTATTTTTTCATTATTTGGCGATCAAGATTGGTGGCGGGAACCTTAAATCGATCCTCGCGATACTTGCTCGAATCGCCACGTCCGGTAGGGGATAAGGAGACAGGCATTTGGCGGGTGCTCCGAGCAACCGATCCCATTTTCCTCCGACAACATGGGCCGATATGACTGCTGTCCATCGAAATGGGGTCATTTGACCAGTTTCTCGGACACATTTCAGCAGCCACGGCAAGCTCACCGGAGAAAACTTTCGGTCGTTACATGCCATCGCATTGATGTGAGTTCGTCTAATTACAAATTGACACACGTCTCATATTGGGGAAAATTTTTAAAATATGGATTTTCTCTCTCTTCCTCCTCCGTCATAGCCATCACTCTGTCCGGCCACTTGACAGTCCACTGCCTTACTTGGCCATGTCCACCGCCCAAGCCGCTACCACCTCCATCTTTGACACCCGTCGCCCTGCGTGGCCACCGCAGTGAGTTCCCTGCCTCCGCTTTCACTGGTCGTGGAGTCGCTCTATCCTAAATGTCTCCTTCCATCATCCTTGCTTCCAGTAATTCGCTCTAGCTTCGGTGCAATCAGGGAGCCATGGCCACGTCCAATCTAGAGCCGTGGCCACGTCCGAGCCAAATGTGGAGGCGTTGGCCATGGACAAGCAAAGTCGATGAGAACTTCCAAATCTGGCGAAGACCACGAACTTCTACATCTGAAGCTCGTCCATGACTGTGAGCCTGGACGAAGAGGTCCATGGCGACTCTGCCAATGTGGGTCCAGGTGATCGTAGATGGAGGAGGAAGAGAGAAGTGGAAAGAGATGTATAATTGTTTTATTTAATTTCATGTCAATATATACTATTAGCTTGTAATTGGCTCAAAATGCATTAATGTATGCAATGTCAGCTAGTGACGCGGCACTCACAAGGTACTTAATATTATTACAGCTCTCTCAGTCACCATGGGTCAGTGGCTCTAGTAATAGTGATTGTGATTTATTTGGTACCCTCGATTTGTAACTTGTAGGTGTTAAAATTAGTTCAATTAATCATTTGTAATCCCCAACATAAAAAATAAAAATCTAAAATTGAAATAAGGACTCACATCTTAACCATCCATATATGTTAAGTCACTTTTTAGATGTCTAATTTTGAATGTGCTTTTACTAAACATGTTACACGAGTTGTTTTAAAGTTTTGGATTAACTTGAGCACCTATTCATAGCTAAATTATTTCAATGGAGCCTACCTCGTTTTCACTTAATTTAGTTAATATGGATGGAGTTCAGTAATTTCTCATTGAGGATAAGTGTTTATACATTCTTATATTAGAGTGGAAGCTATCACATATAGAAATTTATAAATGATGATGATGATGATGATGATGATGATGATGATGATGATGATGATGATGATGATGATGATGATTATGATTATTATTATTATTATTATTATTATTATTATTATTATTATTATTATTATTATTATTATTATTATTATTATAAGCCAATTGAGAATATGATTAATGTATCAATTCTCATATCCTATTCTCATGGCACATTTATCATGTCATGCGATGCTATAAATCTTTGGTGTATTCATCATTAGTAACAATGATTGTGATTGATTTGGTATTATCAATTCTATAATTGGTTCAGTTAACTATTTGTAATCTTTGACGTTAAAAAAAAAAAAAAAATCTAAAATTGATATAAGGACTCGTGTCTTAACCATCCAAGTATGTCGAGTCACTTTTCAGATGCCTAATTCTAATATGTTTTTATCAAACATGTTACACAAGTCAATTTAAAGTTTTTCCATAACTCAAGCACATATTCATAGCTGAATTATTTCAATGGAGCCTTCCTGGTTTTCACGTAAATTTGGTTAATATGGATGGAGTTCAATGATTTCTCATCCAGGATAAGTGTTTATACTTTTCCATATCAAAGCAAAAGCTATAACATATAAAAATTTATAAAAATAAAATTAAAAATTAATTATACATCCAATCAAGAATATAATTAATGTATCAATTCTCATATCCTTTATCAAGATTAAGTGAGAATCTTGCGGCACATTTATCGCGTCATGTGATGCCACAAATGTTTGGTGTATTCATCATTAATTGAGAGTATGATTGGAATTAAGAAGTAGAGAGCAAATTTTTCACCAATACACTCGCATTTATGAGGTTAACAGAAAACGTCAACTAGGAGAATTGTCACTAGAATGAAATCTTTCACTTGTTTTGAACAAAAAAAAAAAGCGAGTTGTTTCTGTAGGTTTCAACATTTCTTTTCCTCTAAGAAGAATTATATAATGGTCATTGAATATATCGAAGGAAATTTATTTTATGCCATTCCAAACCCTGCTCTGAACGGACACTAATTAAAATTTTTATAGTAATGTCGTTTGTCGTTTAATTGAATTTTGACGATATGAAGGGCGTGGGAGGAACGTTCGAGAATCGCAATCAAGCACGAGGCTCCTGGTCAGCCTGGGAGGCTCGTGACCAGGGAGGCTCGTGCACGTCGCGACACGTGTGCGTGGTGTTGCTTCCTGCTCCCATTGTTTGGGCAAACTTATGTCCGGTTTCATTGGCACCCGGAAATACCGATACTAACCTCCCCCAATTTCCCCCACAGAAACTCCTCGCTCTCTCTACTTCTTTCTTTCAGCCTTTGCTTGTCCCTTTTGGCCATAATACCTGTCCGACGTACGACTGACGACAGCCAAACGTCGAAGAAGGAAGGGTGAGTTTGGGAAAGACCTTCCCAAAGTCCCTTGGGCATCCAAAGTCCTTTAAATCAAATAGAATGTGTTTTGGCAATATTTTTTTTTTTAAACCCCACTTCCCAAATGCAAGCCTTCCAAAGATTGAGAGTCCAAGGCAGCTGAGGGAATGCCTTGAGTTTTTCCTTCTAGACATGATGAGCTATTATTGTTCATCTTCTTCTTCGTTGAACAAGACTAGCATAACTATGAATGAATGCCAGCAAAGGGCAAACAGTCAAGCAACCCCCGGCGACGATTGTAGCGACCTAGATCTATTGTGTGACCTTCATGAAGGGCTGTCTGAGGTCGCGTGACTAGCGACCCTTGCCTAGGTCACGCAACTTCCGGCGACCCAAATCTAGGTCGCCGATTGCAAGACCCACCTCTAGCAACCTAAATTTGGGTCACGGTAATGTTGCATGACCTTTGGTGATCGAACTGGGTCATCGGAGGTCGCGCGACCTTGCCGGCACAACTCAAATCTAAGTCGCCAGAGGTTGCACGATCTCACGGAGTGTGACCCACATCTAGGTCGTTGGGTCATCGGTCACACGACCCACCTCTGATGATTCAGATCTAGGTCACGCGAGGTCGTGGCCTCTTGGTCGCACCCTTACCCTAGGCGGCCCTTGTCGGTAGTCTTCAAAGGACACCCAAGGTCTTGCAACCTCATAGGTCGACTGCCGGCAATAGATTTGGATTGCCAATGGCCGCCTACACTCGCCAGTCAACTTTTTCTTTTTTTTTTTTTTTAATCACAAAAGGTTTTTGTAAATGTAATCTCTTCAAATGCTAGTTTTGCTAAAAGGTATTTAACAATAAACTTTCATATTATAATTTAATAAACACAATTTGCATTTTGGAAAATGTCTTTAATTTGAAGTCATTTACATTTTTTAAAGGCTTTTTCTAAAAGTCCAATCAAAAACACCCTAAATATTATGTCATCTAAGTTAATTGTGTGTGCAAAGAAAAAGCTTTCCCCCCGCCCCCCGCCACTAAATGGAACTATATTTTGACAAGTTAAAAGAATTCTAATGTTTCAATTAAGGCCCCTTTAGTTTAACTTTGGAAAAATATTCTTGAGAAAATGCAAATACCTTTGGATTAAATGAATTTTCCAAAATGCAAATAGCGTTTGGTAAATTGAATTATAAAGTGCATTAGAAAATAACTTTGATTTCAATACTGTTGGGTAAAAACTAAATTTTGTAAACAATTTTTGCTATAGTTTTTTGAAAAGTTTCAAATATTTTTTGGTAAAGGTCAATCACCACCAGCCAAATCTGGCCATTGGATAGCCTTGCCTAGGTTTCTACGACCCAAGCGATGGTCACCTAGGACTCGCAACCTCAAGTCAACAATTGCATGGGTCATGCAACCCAAGCTAAGTCACATGACCCCTCAAGACAATGGTCATCACCACCCGCTACCCTTTGGTTGGCAATCATCAACCTCCATTGGACTTCTCCATCCAAACCATTAAGAAGATGAACAATGACGGGGCTAAGACTTGCACTCAAAGAATGCTACTTCCCAAAATACCTCCAACCTATGTTGATCTAAAAATTCTTAGAGTCCTTTGGGGATGTAATTGTATTTCCTCAAAGTTGAACAAAAAACAAACCAAACACTATTTGCATTTGATCAAAGACTTTAGAGTCTCAAAGCTCATTTGAAATGTTGAACTAAACAAGGCCTTAGTAAAAATTGAATACTAAATTTTAAGAAAGACAAAAGTTACATATGTGCTTGATCTTATTTATTTATTTTTTTGGTAATATCTTGATATTTTATGGTTCCATGCATCTACTTTTTCACATGCTATGTCTAATCAAGAAAAAAAAAAAAAAAAGATATTATGATATATCTCATACTCCCCATCAATAAAAGGGCACAAGGATCCCACTCTCCAATGAGCAATGAGGGTCTAGGGTTCCACCAATGATTTTCGTGGAGGCAATGCCCCCATTTAAGGGCTTTAATAATTTGAATTATATTTTATTAGTAATTTGAGTTTGAATTCATGAATAACTATTGGATATTGGGTATATATATATATATTTCTCTTATAGTTGAGGGTTGTAACAAAAAGATGTGATATGATAATTATAAAGAAATCTTGTATTGGCTATAATCCAATTGAGAGTGAATGAGGATAAATTTTGTACCCCGATTTTTCATTTAAAAAAAAAAATATCAAGGCTAGGTCAACACCAAAAAGGTCATGGATAGATAAACCAAATTATAATCCACGATTTTTCTTAGTATCCATCATCTCCTAACTGAATGGGAGGGGTAGAAAGGGCGTTTCATCACATAATCACTCGCTAAGAAAACCACTTGCGCCTCCGACGGCTCCAAACCCACGTCCCCTCTATCTCTTTCTCTCGAGGGGCTCCCGTCCCTATATATACACACACACATTATACAAAGGTGAACAACAAGCCCCGCTTTTTCAAACTCAAACACGACCCGGTACCACCCAGAATCTTGCTGAGCCAGAGACGCGGGAGAGAGAGGGAGAGACAGAGATAGAGATGAAGGGCAGCTGCAATGGATGCCGAGTGCTGAGGAAAGCTTGCGGCGACGACTGCCCCATCCGGCCTTGCCTCCACTGGATCAAGACCTCCCCCTCCCAATCCAACGCCACCCTCTTCCTCGCCAAGTTCTACGGCCGCGCCGGCCTCCTCAACCTCCTCCTCGCCGGCCCCGCCCACCTCCGCCCTTGTAACTCTCTCTTCACCCTCTCTCCACACTTGCCCTTCTTTAGGGTCTAGCGACGGTCCAAAATAGTGTGCTGAAATATTCACAACTCGTTATTCAAGATGAAACCCGCGTAGAATTTTCGCTTGAATTTTCGCTTGAATTTAAGTTGCACCGTATCTGATTTGAGCGAGATGATAGAGACGGTGAATGATGTAGGATCGTCGCGTGGTAGGGTTTTATCGAGATGTTTTAACCGGTCATGTTCAAGTCGATTTGTTTGTAAGTCAGTTTCACCCTATCTACAGCCACGCGAGTGATTTCTCTGATTAAATTTGTGCTGCCCGTGATTGATTTCATAATGCTCTTGATCATGACCTCACGCAGCGATCTTCAAGTCTCTGCTATACGAAGCGTGCGGGCGGATCGTCAACCCCATCTACGGCTCCGTCGGCTTGCTCTGGTCCGGCAGCTGGCACCTCTGCCAAGCCGCCGTCGACGCCGTCCTCGCCGGCGACCCCATCGCGCGAGTCTCTTCCGAGTCCGCCATCGGCTGCGCCACCCCGCCCCTCGAAGCCGGCGACATCCGCCACGTGCCCAAGACAAAGCCCCCGGCGGCGCACTCCGATCAGCTCCGCAAGGTCAGGTCCCCCCGCCGCCGGCGGTTCGAGCGCTCGGCCTCGAAGACGAGGCACGAGGAAGCAGAGGAAGCCGGCGGAGACGGAGCAGAGGGCGACGAGCCCGCGAGCTGCGACTCGAGGGGGAGCCGGGGGTCGGCTGCCGACAGAGAGTTGGCGGAGGCGGAAGCTGGGGAGCGAGCCGCCGACGGCGGCGACTCCGAGCTGGAGCTGACCTTGAGGTTGGAGCCGAGAGCTAGAAGAAGAAGAAGGGCTTCCGAGGAGCCACGGGAGATCACGGGCGTGCGCGACGGCGACCCGCGCGTGCCGAGCTCTGGTCTCGACGTTCGTCGGAGACTCTGACCCGGATCCACCTGGTGCTCGCGGGTTGGATCGTGGGTAACGCAGTTTCTGTACGGAAGTACAGATGAGCTTTTTTATTCATTTTCTTTTGAAAGGTTTTTGTGATCTGAGGAGGTTGGATGTCACTGCACATATGCACCATGGGCTTCTTTAATAACATAAATCCTTCCCGTGATCCATATTACATATTCCTATCGTCTGACGATGGATAACTCACCTTTCAACTTTTCATTATTCGTGTCCGAGACTAATTTACCTTTTTTTTCAATGGCATGCTTACTTATCCATATCCATGTACTTAGAATTAAAAAAAAATCGAAAAGGAATTCAGCCACGTGTTTTCGCTTCTAGAACATGTAACCGTCTGCATATAAACGAGAATCATGCAATTATTAGATCTTTGCAACTGTGTGGAAGACAAGAATCGCATGAATTCACAAAAATTTTAAGAAAAATGGATCATATTCACATTTGTAATTGAAAACTCGAGAATTTGTGTTCCAAATGGAAATCCAAAATGGGCTAAGAAATTAAATTTGATGAATTTGAATTAGCCTTTTGAACGTCACTATAAAAGTTTTGCACCCATCATGTGATCTTTAATTTGAGCCACTTATTCACACAAGAAGGGTAAGGTTGGCAAATCTTTCACCATAGCCCTACCAATATACTAACAATCACAAAGCCTCTTCACACAAGTCATACTACAACTGGGCAATGCAACACAAAATGTTCAAATTTGCTTCCGACATGGATCAATTTTGTGATTTCATGAAATAAATAATGACTTTTTTATCACCGGGAGAAAACTTGTGAAATATACAACTTCAAAAGAACAATTTTGAGAATCACTGCCAATGAAGTTCTCTTAATCCCAGTGAGCCCATAAATAACAAGAGATCAATTAGTTTGGACAATGACTCAATTGTGTTGATTTCAGTCAAAAATGGATATAATTGCCTAAGAGAGGCAGAGAACAAGCCGAGCCATATTACCAAGCATTATCATTATGCCAAAAGAGAGGGCCTGAACCGACCTGGCCCGGCCCAGCGATCTCTAACACCAGCCGTCCTTTTTCTGTTTTTCGAGGTTAAGGAGAAAGCCCAAAGATATAAAAGATGGGCCCATTTTAACGAACCACCGCAAATCTCACGGCCCATCAGAGGCCCAAAAGAGATCCCCGTCGCCCGAGCACTTTTTGGGGCGGTCGAGGCCCCCCCCGTTCCCAGCACGCGGCAGCGCTCGGCGAGAAACACAGAGAAGCAGCGCGGAGAGCTGAGAGCAGAGAGAGAGAGCGGCGATGGGGAGGAAGAAGGGGACGGTGGAGTTCGACGAGTCGCCGCCGGATGACTTCGACGCGGCGAACCCGTACAAGGACCCGGTGGCGATGCTGGAGATGAGGGAGCACATCGTGAGGGAGAAGTGGATCGACATCGAGAAGGCCAAGATCCTGCGCGACCGCGTCAAGTGGTGCTACCGCGTCGAGGGAATCAACCACCTCCAGAAGTGCCGCCACCTCGTCCGCCAGTACCTCGAGTCCACCCGCGGCATCGGCTGGGGCAAGGACGGCCGCCACCCTTCCCTCCACGGTCCCCCCCCCCCCTTCCTCTTTCCCTCTCTCTGACTCTGTTTCTGTGCCCTAGGAATCGTGTGGCTTTGGCATTGAGTTGATTGATTGGTGGTCGGGTTGAATTGGTTGGTTGAGGCGTTTCCTAGTATGAGCTTTAATCGATCGGGATTCAGTGTTTGCGATTGTGCATAGGTTGATTGGACGCTCTCTTTCCCTGACTCGCTGAAACTCTCTTCTAATGCTTTCTGATTCAGGCCCCAAGGTCGAGTCCGTCGGGTCTGATTGAGGCGCAACTGGCACTGATGGAGGTACTATGGTGTTATCCGGTCGCACTTTTGCCATTTTGGCTGCAGCTGATGGTGTCTTTGTTTTTCCAATTGTGTGTTTCTTTTCCCTCCTATTGATCCGGTGGTGTTGGAATACCAGTTTAAGGTGTATGAATGGCGTAGAATCGACTGAAAGAGGCAAAAACTTTGCTTGATGTTTATGTCGTTATCATAGGGTGGTCGGTACTGATTTGGTGCCACTCCGGGGGGGCTTAGCCATCGATTATGATTTTTGCCATTTTTAATATGTCACAATATGCAAGATGATCCCTGATGGTGGCCGTGCTGTTGTTTGGACGACCTGGTTGCTTATTTGGTTGCTCATAGTTCTTTGGACGACTCCAGCAATATGGGGAACAATGTCCTTGTCCTTCTTAGGTGTTCGAGGTCATATTGCAGAAAGGAGATACCTTTTCCTCTTTAAGACAGCATTCATTAAAATGCGGACATGTTTTACTTCATTGATGCATGTCAGTTACTTGACATCACTTATTTGTTACGTCACTGAATGTCCCATGTCTTAGCCATCTTTTGGAGTCGATATGGGCCTTTTAATGGTCTACATGTTTGGTCTATTGATCCTAGATCCAATGATGCTAGCATCATGCTGCAAACTTGTGACATCTTTCGATGTATCTGGAAGTCAGAACGTGGTAATGCATAGAAAGTCTTTTTTTATTGACTCTCTCATACTTGCTGTCATTCTATGTTGAGTGGAGATGGCTACTCACATGTCTAGCCAGTATCATCCTTTTCTTCTCTTCTTAAATGATTCTACGATAGATTTAGTTTGCTTTCTTTCCATTGTTGCGGGTATTTGGTTAGAAAAAACATGCCCCTCTGGCCTTGGCAATGCTTAACAATTGTCAATCTATTTGGATGACTCAAGAATCTCTTTTGAAATATTAAATCAACATGTTTGGTAGTGTCTAGCAAGCTAGATCTGTGGTATGACTGTGTTACTGGATGGCCATGACCTTGGAGTTCGGGCATTTGTCTTAATTTGGGAGACTTGATGGAAGTGCATGTGGATATTGGATTTTAAATACATGTTTCTTTGTTGAGCTTGAGTGGATACATTCTCCCTTCTCTGTTTCCTGGCTTTCTTCCTAGTTCTCTTCTGTTATATCTTTCTCTATCTGAAGCTGAAGTGTCACTCCTCAGTTAGTTCCTTGTAAGTACAGAGATAAGAAAATGTAACTCCCATGCTTTTGGTGGCATAATATAACTGCTGTAGTAGGAAAATTGGGTATGCGAAGGGACTTTATCTTCTGTACTTTCATGTTATTTAAAAGTGATGCTAGATGCCCTTTAGTACCTGGTTGCCTAACAAAAGTAGCTGATTTGAGTCAACCAGTCTTCTGTTTACATCAATGCTTTACTTTGCCTTCTGGTTCATACAAATGGATCTTTTGCGCACTCGGATTGTCGCAATTAACACTGCTTGTCAGGGTGTCGCATTAATTTTAGTTTGCTCGAGAAAACCATGGGAGGATGAGATGAACAAACCTAAAATTTTTCTTGTAGGTCTGAAGCTGGAGCATGCTGTCTGCAGGAGAACTGGGTGCTCACTTTCTTGCAGTGTGATTGTATTCCTCTTTCAGTTTGGTCCTTTTTATTTTATTTGCAGAGGCCATTTGATGTTGTATTTGGCTTTACTTAGTTCTGTTTGTTACCACCATTCAAAACGCCAAGTATTGAAAGAGAGCCTTCATAAATGGAAGAAACATGGGACAATGAATAAGTTTGTTGCCTCTCACTTGCTGATGTTCCTACTTCTTGAACATTGGTAGATATGTAGAGAAGGATGATTACGAGTGATCAAGTCTCGCTTTTTTCTTTCTTATTGAAGAATAAAGTCTCTTTTTCTTTTCCTCTACTTTTGCCTATAGAGCACAACACGACGGTCATGTTGCCTAGATGAATTTTCAAGATGGTACCGGATCTTGCTGTTGGGAATTCTTCCATTAGGTCAAGCTCACAAAATCCTGCTTATGATGGGTAATATGGTATCCTGGCTTTTCGATGGGGGAAACTTATGGTGACTTGGAAATAGGGTTAGAACTCCTATTAGTTTATCTTCAATTTATTTACATTTTCTTTGGATGACTGTGATGATGTTATTTCGGAACCGACAAATTGCTGGAGGTTGAAATGGTTAACATGGAGGATGACCGATGGTTTGTCAAACCATCTGCTTGATGACACTTGATTACAGATATAGAATGAGGTGTACGGCAAAGACGCCTTCTCGGAAGAATTGACCTTAGATCTAGCGGATCCCATCCTGAGCTAAGGGTTCTCGCTTACTGGGTCGCATCTCTATTTCTTTCTTTTTCAGTGCTTAAGATCTTTGCAGGCATCTTTAATCTGAAAGCTTACATGATCATGTTTGATGGGCGTGACGATTCATACATCTTCCCAATGCAGTAGTAAAAGCAGTATGAGAGTGCGAAAAAACATAAAAAAGAAGCTGCCAAAGCTGCACAGTGAGCTTTTTTAAGCTGGATTTATCTCCAAATGCATGTGATGGTGGATTCAATCAGCCTATACACAAATGTAGTTCTAATCTTGTTTGGTATTGTCTGGGATAGCGAGGTCTGTACACAATAATATATGTCAAGACCAAAAGATGCCATGACACCTGAACGGATCCATCTGTTATACTCGATAAGATCTAACACTTTATGGCAATACCCTACTTAAACAAGCTACTTATATCTTTGAGCGAAAGAAAGACATGCCTTTGTATTTTGGAGCCCCTGAAAAATCTAAGCTTCGAACTTAGAAGAAAGCTAATGTCAGATGCTCGGGTATCAGAAAAAGGGGGGAAGAAATTCGTGCATTTATCACTTCAAAACTCTTAAGCATGCCCTCTGGATCTTCTTTCTTATGACCCAATCTTAAACATGCTCTCTGTATGGTCCTTCTTTCTGCTCTGGCTTAGAAGTATTAATCTGATCGATGGCATTTGTAAAAGTTTCGTTGGCATCTGGGATTCTTTGGGATTTATTAATTCACGGTCAAGCTCCTCCATGGTTGAGAGCCCAACTCCTCACGGCCGAGTAGTCCTCAGGACTTCCCTGTCAAACAACCAATTGAACTTTGGAAGATATGCATTGAGACAATAGATATAGGAAAAGGGAGCAAACCAGAGACAAAAGAACTTAAATACTCCTAACAAAGCCAACTACTAGAAGCTCCCTTCACTCCAGTGAATGGAAAAAGAACGTGGAAGGAGTTGCTCTCATATCATGCATCTGGCCATGCTTATTCATTAAGATGCTTCTGGGCCTGGTTGGATAGATCAGTTATTTTTGCCGAACGGGATAGTTTGGTGGAGAATGTGTAAGCGTAGCCTGGTGCATGAGATGACAGCTCTGTCCACTTCTCAACCCTTATGTTAGACTGAGGGGAGCTTCTCGTTTAATTTACTTAGCCACGCCACACTCAAAGCAAGATGTAGCAAGCGACGATGTTCTTGCTCCTCCTCCTCTCTTGCACCCTTATTTATAGGATGTCTATTTGGGGGAGGTTAATATTGTAATGTACCAGGACAAGTTCCATTCAATTGACCAGGTTTCATGGGTTGGTCCTCGTTCACGGTATGCACCTTTTCTCTTGTCCGCGACACCAATTGGCCTAATTCATCAGTACACGAAACGGTCTCCTTTGAATCATAGGCACGCAGATTAGATATCATCTTTTTGGTCATAGGAACTTATGGCAATGACTTTGTTTCATATCTCTTCATTTCACAATGGTGTTCACTTTGATACTAAGATCAGTACTCTTATGATTAAATTGGCAATTGAGACATCCTAAAACGTTCATGCGATGGTTCCATCATTGTGTTCTATTTCACAATTCTCATGATTCTTCGCATTAATGCAAACTATGGATATGCTGTATTACTTCGAATAGCTTGTCCAAATCAATAGCCCAGATCTTTCATTTGATCTTTCACTTGTTTATTCACCATTCAAGTCTTCCTTTTTCTTAGCCTATTGCTTCTTTTTACCCAAGGTCGTTGGTCCCGACATG
Source organism: Eucalyptus erythrocorys (assembly GCA_014182555.1). Classification (NCBI taxonomy): domain Eukaryota; kingdom Viridiplantae; phylum Streptophyta; class Magnoliopsida; order Myrtales; family Myrtaceae; genus Eucalyptus; species Eucalyptus erythrocorys. The sequence continues at coordinate 30,796,709 of CM024607.1, read as the reverse complement.
ACCAAGGAAAAAAAGGAAAAAGCAGATTATGGGACAGGAAGCAAACTTCCGTTGTGACTGTATTCTAGTGTAGTTTGAGTCCACGACAACAGAAAATATTCAGCCGTAGTATGATCCTCACCCTGACAAAAGTAAATGGACAAGCAAGTAGAAATGAGCATGATTTTGGGATAAAACCCGAAACTTGGAACTAGACAGGATCCTTGCTAGATCGATAGAAATTTGTCAAATTCTAAGTTCCAAGATATGCAAGGTAGGTTCTAAATTCCAAAAATTTGAGAACTTATTTCGATAGGTAGGTTCCAAGTTCTAGTTTGGTAGAATTTGGAACGTGAAATCTAGAATAAATTTTCGTGTTTTTCTTCATCAATATCTTCACGCCACCCTATGATATTCTATGGTGGTTGATGATGAGTGTATAATCTGAAACCATTAGTTTAAGTTTTTATTTTATGATTAAGACTTTTATTTTGTTAATGATTCATATTTTTCGTGTGTATAAATATAAATTATAATTAGTGAATTGTAATAGCACGTGGTAGCCATTACATGTGATAATTCACTATAATCATTCAATTAATAATACAAGTAAAACATGAGTAAATCCTAAAATCAATCCTAAAATCTGTGATAAAGTAAGTTCCGAATTCCAAAATATGTGAGATAGATTCCAAATTTCAAAATATAAGAAACATATTCTAATGAGTAGGTTATAGTTTCACGTGGAATATATACGAAATCTGGAATCGCTCATTCCTATAAAGCCAACAATCAAAAGTTCCCAAATATTTGAGTTTATGAGTTGGATGCGGTCCGAGCCATCAAATTTGTGAGATCATGAGAGGCTTGTGTAGATTACATATAATCGATGATTATGATAAACTCGATCCTTTGCCGACCAAGCCCAGGCAAGCATTTGCCCGTGGGTCATGTCATCGAACTGCATTCTGTTGTCTCCATTAGCCCTTGCCAAAAGCCTTGCGGAACCCGTGAACGAGGCATCTTCTTAACGCTGCACGAATCTGCTCTGTGTTTGGAATAGGAGTCTTGTCTCGAGAAGGGCGTTAGGGCAGAAGATCTGATATTGATGGCCTCTGGGTCGCATTCCAACTGCATATCGATAGTACGACGTGGGTGTTCTTTCTCATTTGTCCTTGCTCATTTTGATAGCAGATTCTCATTCTCCTCTTGAGAAAAAAACTCATTGTTTTGACCGCCTATACTACTCTTGAGATTTTGCCGATTTAAGAAAGAAATTGTCCACGTTGATAGCGTCCAATTTGCGCCTGCACGAATTCAAAAAGACACGTCTCTGCGTGCAGTAGCGCTGAAAGCAACGGCGGATCAGAGAACGTAGCATCCTAGGCTAGTTTTCGCACCACAAACTAAATCCACTTTCATAGTTCAATCAAAAGCAAGCCGTCCTTGCTGGGCGAGGAACCGCTTCCTCATGACCAAAACCCCCAAGTGATCGCATCGCGTAGGGATCGAATAACTTCATCTATTGATGTATGCATTTGGACAAGGAACTTTGTAATCTAGCTCGCATGCGTGTTATTGATGTCGATTGCGCTTGCTGTTTGAGATGTTCATGTTGCAACTTAGGCCAGATGCAAGAAACAAAGTTGGCAAAGCTTGATTGGGTATGCCGTATAGGCTCATAAAAGAACAGACACAAGAGGCTTGCCCTTGAGATTGCTGGGATGCCACGAGGTAGGTGTCCGAACCAATGACTAGGGTTGAGGTCTTATCGAGTCTCTTTCTCATGTGGAAAAAGAACGAAGGAATTCCACTAATTGCATCATCTAGTACGTAATAGACACGGTTTGTAGTAAGATTCTGGTTTGCTTCTCGAATGATTCTTAATCAACCATTGAATTATATCGTGTAATTTCTACTAGAGTTCATGTAGCCCCACCAAAAATGTCTTCAAGCTTGGATGATGACGTCATCGACATGAAAGATACTCCCATAGTGATTTGTAATTCGAGGGAAATTTTTTTTTTTTTTTTTTAAAATATCATTCTCATCAAATCCCTTTGATTACCATTTGCACACTTTCATTTCGAAAACTTACGCTCTACGCCCTCTACTTTGAAATTTACACCTCGCAACATTTAGATTCCGAAAGAAACCCATTTAACAACTTTCCAATTTGTGTAATTTCCTAACCATTTTACACATCTTACTTAGGATTATATCATTTTAAAGAAAAATGATTTTTATTTTTAGACTTTGTTTATTTCATGGAAAATAATTGATTCAAAAAATATTTTTTGCTGAAAATGGTCACTCGTATGGTTTGCAAAATAAATGAACAAAGAACAATTTTATCGTACAAGGAAATATCTAGAAATAAATTATTGTCAATAAATATATTTTATTCAACTAATTATTTCAAGTAATACAAATGATTATTTTGTGAAAAATATTTTCTAAATCATTTATTTTTGGTGAATTAAACAGATCATAAATCTCAAGTTTATAGTGTAAGCCTTTGGAATTATAGGCTACAAAGTTATGTAAGAAACTTGAAGGTTATTTTTTAAGCTATTAACTACAAATTTAATCTTTAAAAAAAAAAAAGCGAAATACAAGTGGACCGCTCAATTGGCCCATAAATTGCCAATTTGGACCGGGCTACTAGTAAGGCCCAATCGAACCGGGCCAGGCCGGATCGGATAAATTCTCCGTCCTTCGCTCCGGTTGGGAAACGCCCGCGCCAAGAAACGCCTCCCGCCGCCGGCGAACCCCAACGGCCATGGCGAAGCGGAGCCGCCGCGAACCTCCTCGTTCCGACGATTCCCACTCTCTCGCGACTCGCTCGAACCAGCACGAGCGTCTTCCAGATTCACGCGAAGAAGAAGACTCCGGGCGTGGCCGCAAAGCGAAGAAGATAAAGACGTCCTCGGCCTCCGAAACCCTACTTGTTCAATCCGGGACGACCGGAACTCCTTCCGCCTCGAACCAGTACGCCTCGCTTGCGTGTTCGGTCGAGCTGCGTCGCGAGGAGAAGCCGAGGAGGAGGGGGCGAGAGGATCGTCGCGAATGGGCCTGCACTTCGCGCGATCTTTCCGGATGCAGAGGCGCGTGTTTTTGACTCTGTTCTTCAACCATCTGAACTGCGTGTGCATTTGTCCTGACTTCGCCATCATTTTCATTTCGTGGATAGACAGCGTTGTGTTCGTTTCCTACAACATATTGGGCGTCGAGAACGCCATGAAGCATCAAGACTTGTACACTGAAGTTCGGCCGAGGTACTTGAAGTGGAGGCGGCGGAAAAAGCTCATACGCAAGGAGCTTAATGTTTACGATGCCAGTATTGTTTGCTTTCAGGTAAGTTCTTATCCGGGTTCTGCATCGAATATAAAAGTAGGATAGATGATTACACGATCTTGTGACTCATGAGGCACTCGTCACCGAAGCTCGATAAAGGAGGTTTACGTTTGACCGACTCAAAGATGGTGTTTTAATTCTATTTGAAGGAAGAAAGATGTGAAATTGATGTATCTACTATGTAATTTTGGAACTTGATTTTGAAGCACGAAGCACATTGACAATGTTTTTCTTGGAGTTGCTTGTCTAACTCAAAGTTTTTTTTTCCTAGCTGGGTTCTGTTACTTGTAATCATCAACTTATGGTACTTTTTTTACACAACTAATAGGAGCTGTTACAGGACAGGCCCGTGATTTTGAAAGTGGAGATGTTTGGTTGACTGTTATTCTCTTGCTGATATTTACATAGATTTGCTTATCAGCCATTAGCAATGTTTAACCTCATTTTTCTATATTTTAAAACTTCTTTGATGGTCCTTTCCTCTTAAAGTTCAGAATTCATGTCTTTCTCAAAGATTTAGTGAAAAAAGGATGGTCTATTGGATAGTTAAGTTTGCCCTTTTGCGGTTTTGATCAATTAGTGATATTGATTATTCTCGCTCTAATCGTGAGCCCACGTCACATAAATTCGTTTTTGTCTGCTAAAGCTATCAAAGCAACACTCTTTTTATTGAGTTGCATTTAGAGGAGTGATGCTTGTGATCTTTGCTCCGTATGACTGCAGGAGGTTGACCGATTGATGATTTAGCTGATCTTCTTAAGAAGGATGGCTTTGGAGGTGTTTACAAGGTATGTTGAGTAATTGCCTCTATCAAATTTGCAGACATAATTTTGAATTGACTTGTATTCCTGTTTTGCTCCAGGCTCGAACAGGTGAAGCGAATGATGGATGTGCTATATTCTGGAAAGATGATCGGTAAGTTGCATTTTTTTTTCTGGTTTGTCGTTTATTTGTCTAAGTACTTGTATTCGTGTATGGCTTCTGGCTTTTTGTCATTATGCGGGTCCTTCTGTGAAAAACTCACATGATACCTGGGTAGTACTTAGATTAGGAGATAACCTAAATCTGGGTGTTGCTTTTTTCCTTTTTTTCCCTATAATATTATTTATCACTTGAAGTTACTACTTTAAAGCAACTCCCCATCTGTGACACATTGAAGTTTTGTTCATTGTAGTATATGTTTTTTTCATCTTCCAACTATTAGCTAGTCATTTTCTTAACACAGATTTACCCTTGTCCACCAAGATAATATAGAGTTCAAGACTTTTGGCCTTCGTGACAATGTTGCTCAACTTTGTGTTTTGAAGGTATGCGTTAGTTCGATTTTTTGCAGTGATAGACTCCCATTGTCTAAGTATATTGTTTTTGTTATTTCTTTGTTCTACTATTTTGGTGAGTACTTTTTTTTTTTTTTTTACGAGTGTGAAAGACCTAGAAGTAAGTGAGAGAGACATGAAACTGTTTGTTCCATTTCTCCTGTACTTTCTGTAACGATGTATTGTTCTCCAGATGGTTTTACTGGAAAGTATATGGATGTTTTATTAAAGAATTTTCCTCAGATGAGCGTGAATTTTGATATTCAACTCATGTGCAGTTGTCCTGGGACTTCTCATGTAGTCTATTGTATTTTGATTTTGTTGCGGAGTTCCAGGTTCAAGCTGCACGCATATCTATGCTTCTTGGTGTTATATATCTAATTGCTTTTTATTTTCCTTTTTGGCGTAGATGAAGCAAAGAATTATGTCCGACTCACCTGCACAGTCATCTGCGTAAGTCGTAGTGCATTGTCTTTAGTTAAGTCAATCGGTTGTTGTTCATCCTTTTGCAGCACGCAACAAGCTTAGTTTCTTACAACAGTCGAGCTCTTACTCTATTCTCCTTTGTGTTAAGGGATTGGGATGGAGTACTTTTAATGTGTTAACTTTTTAAGTCAGAGAACATGCAAAGGACATATTTTATGTGCCTTATCATGTGCGTTGATGTATCTCAAGTGCTCAAATGATATATGGTGTTATAGTACATTTATGGTTTGTGGGAATTTGGATTATTACTTAAAAATGGCTTTTCACAAAACGTTTGTTGAAAATCCTTAAAAGATGTCTGCGTGTTTTTCCTAATTAGGGTGACTTCTCATATTGATCCACTACCGAAGTGTGTTGCCTTTGTGGGAAACTTTTGGTTGTTATTGGGGAGCGTGTGGTTGAATTTTACATCTTTTGAAGACGTCTACCTGCTTAACTTGTGTCACATGAATGATTAAACTGGATCTAATCAGTTTGTGTTTTCTCTCTCAGAGATGAACATCATAAGATTTATTAGGTATACCGTGTTGTTGAAAACACATAAGACGCCTAATTGTTAGCCTAGATTAACTTTATATATAATGTGTTACACAATTCATGTTTTAAGATGTCTAATGATTCTGGCTTTTTGTTTACATGTCTAATATAGGAGTCTCCTCGACCAAAATCAGCTTTTGCTTGTTGCCAACATTCATGTGCTGTTTAACCCAAATCGAGGAGATGTCAAGCTAGGTCAGGTATCAGCTGCTCTGATGTTTCCCATGCATCATTATGCTTTCTCTTGTACTGCATTTAACCATTCAGTGGGTGATTCCCACTTGCATCTTCGCATGTCTTTTTTTCTGGTACTTTCAGACAATTCGTGATTATGCATCTATCCCTCCATCCCTCTGCTTCCTCCATGGGTAAATGTGCATTTTGATGGAGGGAGGGAGGGAGTTTCTCTGATATCTTTGTGGACTAAATAGAATGATGCTGGTTATTTAGAATTGTGGCTTTCTTTCTGATATCCTTGAAGTAATTTTTTCAGAAGGTTATATATTCTATTGATCGTAGTGTGCTAATATGCAAAGTAACATTGGTGGTGTAGATTCGACTGCTTCTTGAAAAGGCTCATCGGCTATCCGAAATCTGGGGCAAGATTCCTGTTATAATTGGTGGGGACCTAAACAGCATGCCCCAGGTGAAAAGCTGCAATCTAGGGAAATATTTGGTTCTGTTAATCGATCAATTCCCTGGTCACAGTCTGTAGTACTTATTTATAACTCTTTCTTCATTTCATTCTCAGAGTGCCATTTATCAGTTTCTTGCTTCATCTGAGGTAAGCTTAGTTTCTTGTTTACCACTATGTTTGAACTGTGCTAGTTAGTTGCATATCTAATGGCCTTATATGTAACTTTTTTGACTGAATTCTCATTTGATTGTCTTCATCTTACTGCAGTTGGATATCCGACTATATGATCGCAGAAAAATCTCCGGACAGATTGACTGTCTATCAGCAACTAGTTGTGTCAAACATCAGAACAGAAATTCATCAAGGTATCTTTAAGATTTTCCTTTTCATTCCTGCTGTAACTTATTATGAGATTAATTTTTATCAACTTAGAAGAATGAATGATGGGGTTTACTCAAGATTAAAGCCAATGAATGGGGCTCTAATCAATATTCTGTTGAGGAAATTATCATGATAATCTTGCGTTTAAATGATAGAACAAAGTTTGCCTGTTATATTGAGATTTATATTTTACTTAAATCATTCTGTCTTAAATGTAAATGCAGCATCAAATGGAAGCCTGCATCAAGGCAATGTGTATATAGGTGGAATGATGACGAGTTAAGACTTGCCACAGGCAGCGCAAAAGTTACTCATCTTCAGCACCACCTAGATCTCTGTAGTGCTTATTTTGGGATTCCAGTAAGATGTTTAGCCAGCCTCTTGTTATTATGTTCAAATATTACTTTATCCTTCGAAGTTTGTAGTCTTCTATGATTTACTATGTAAACATGCAACTGATTGTTAACATCACCTTTCCATTTTATCCTCTAGATTAGAAACTTATTTGCTCTATTTCTTTCGTAACCTTTCAGGGAAGTTGCAGAACCAGGGACGATTGTGGGGAGCCCTTGGCAACTTCTTACCACTCCAGGTTCATGGGAACTGTTGATTATATATGGTAAATTTCTTGTGACATTGGGTTATTTATTTTGATTTATCTTGCTTGATATTCAAAAAAACCATTGTGTTTGCAGGCATACGAAAGAACTTGTTCCTGTAAGAATTCTAGAAACTTTACCTATTGATGCTTTAAAACGTACAGGAGGTCTTCCAAGTAAGGTGAATATTTATAACCATGGCTTCTTGGTGAAATTTTAGTGCTACTAGGTTTCATTTTCTCTTCTGTTTTCAGGAACAAGAGTTCACTGCCAAGAATACCATCAGTTCACAACTTTCTTTGTAGGAGTGCTTTTATGTGCATCATGTAAAGAGAGTTCATAGTCTATAGGATCTATTGCATGAACTTGTCATCTATTAGTTCACATAAATGAGAGCATTGCTAGAAAGTGATGCTAACCTTTTGATTAATGGACAACCCTGAGTTTTGCCTAGCTTGAAAGAAGTTTGTCCATATTGCATGGAATTCATATCACATGTGTTAGCCCAGCAAAGTCTTACATAACTTTTCGATGTATCCCCATTAACATTTTCCTTTCCGTGCCTTAACAGAAATGGGGGAGCGATCATCTTGCTCTGGTATGTGAATTAGCCTTCTGGGACAGCTAACTTATGTAGATTATCAGAAACAATATATATTTTTTTCAATTTAATCTTGGTTCCTTCTTTTCATGAGTAATATGTGCTCTTGGGTATGTCTGAACTGAGTCATCTTGATTTCTAGCTGTAAAATTGAAGGTTTAAAATTTGCCTTTCTGACATGAAATCTTTGTGTACCTTCACCATGAGTCAATGAGCATAGTTTCTTCATGCATTATATGGAGTAAATTTCATTAGCTCATCTAGGCATTTTTTCTGTGATCGGGGTCCTCCATCTTTGTAGATCTCATGCTGCATGTGTGGCAATCTATGGCGTATAAATGCCTTCTTGCAGGCTATAAGCTTATTGACTTGGTCACCATTAGCATAAAAGGTGCTATTAACAAGTCAAAAACTTGCATGTTCAAGGCATCAATCTCTCTGTTATTGCTTCAACCTCCATGATAAAACAAGTAATTTGCTAAGCTACAATTTGTGCCTTAAGCATTCCCCACACTTGGGAAATCATCAACCTCCGAATTTCTCCATGACGACTGGGATTTTGCCAGAGTATCTCCCCTTCGAGGCTCAATTAGTTTGATAGACAACACGCACACGCTATTGCACACACAACCCTTTAGGTTAGAGCACTTTCTCATGACCAAGGGGTTAAACTGCTGAGCTCTCTTAATTGGAAATTCGGAGTTCTCCAAACTCTCATGTGCACGTGAGATCACCTCCTTCCGTGGGATTTTTAGTCGCCTTGTTTTTTAAATCCATAGATGGATCAGCAAAAATTGCTTGGAACCCAGTCACAAGCATAGGCCAAGCTCTTTAAGTTATAGGACCAGGAGACATGGAAGTTTGTCTGATGAGACTGCATGGTCCGGTGCTATGAATTTGCTACGTTAGTTCTCTTAACTTATGAGAATCCATCATACGATGTATGACACCGCTCAAATCTACCTACCGTAGCATCTCTTTTTGCAAGTTCAATCGAGTCATGAACTGCTAGGGACTTTGGTCAGTGGATAAAGTACCTATAGAATAATCATGGAAAAGTTTTTGAAAAATTATAAATATATTGTGTTAGTGTCAATGTAGTCTTCAACATTTTAGACCAATGTCAATTCAGTCCTTCTAGTTAATTCTAGCCAGATTTTGCTGATGTTGATGTTAATTGGCCTAATGGACAATTTTTGACAATATTTTAATATTTTTTCTGATTGTTTTTCTTGTTTTCTTTCTTCTTTTTCCGCCTTCTTCTTCTGTCCATTTGTTTGTAACCGGCCATAGGCGATGGCTAGGCTGGCCTCACCTAGGCGAGGCTTGCCGCTGCCTGCCCGCCACAAGCAAGGTCGAGCCGACTTCGCCAGATTTGGCGAGGGGAGCCCTCGTCGGGGCTCTTCCTCATCCAGGCAAGGTTTAGCCTCACTCAGGCTAGGATCACCTTTGCCTGGGCAACCCTTGGCGAGGTCAACCTAGCCTAGGCGAGGTCAACCTTGCCAAATTTGGTGAGGGGAGCACTCACCCTTGCTAGGGCTTGTTGGCCGTGGCCGGTGGCCGATCACTAGCAAAGGGAAGGAAGAAGGAAAAAGGAAATAATAATAATAATTATTATTATTATTAAAAAAGATATTAAAATATTATTAAAAATTATTCACATTGGCAAAATTTGGCCAAAATTAATTTGAATAACTGAATTGGCATTAAGTCAAAAGTTTTTATGATTAAATTGGCACCAATAAAAGATTTAGGACATCATCACTATAATAGGTTCATGACTTTTTTTATACTTCCCTTAATAATCACTATATATAGAAAAAGAGTGGAACAATCAGGATGCAACTTGTTCGAATAGAACTTGAATATATTGCTTATCTACATTATTCTTGAGGTGACGACAAGCGACGAGTGATACAGCGTATGTTGTTTCTGGATTCCTTGGTCACTTGTATTTGCTATAGAAGGACTCATAAAAAGCGTTGACGTTTTGGCGCCAGGGCGGTAGGCTCAGCAGTGACGTTTCTGGTTTTTTGCCATTTTTTGATTGAGCTTGAGTCAATGAAATGCTTTACTAATAAATTAAACGAGAGTAGGTGGAGATACGCACCTACTCGCCCCAATAAATGGGTCACGGCCTGGAAATTCCAGCTCTGCGACATTCATTCATTGCCCCACACACAGAGACCACTCACAGCACTTGAGAGAACGAGGGAGAGACTCGTGGGGGCCATTGAAAATGTCCATGCTTTCTTTTGCTTTCATTCTAGAATCCGGGGAATTTGCAGATTTTTGCCTAAGTTGGTGCTGCTATTTTCTAAGGTTAACTAGTCAAATGTATTGGCATGAGGAAAGTCGATTCATTGAAAATCGTGTAATTTTCTTGTTCATGAAAATCGTGTAATTTCCTTGTTGAACAAGTGCTCTGAGACTTTCAAAAAAAAGAAAAAATTGCTCCGTGACACTCGATAAAAATATGTTTATATGAATCGGATGTCGAGTTTTGTGGAAGGCAAATCTGTGATAATATGTTTCCACCTTGAAAAAGGATCATGATGAGTCTGTAATTCTGTCCTTCGGTTGGAAATGGCCCTCAGGCAGGGCGAGAAAAGTGGCTGTGTCAAGAATTTCAAAACGCTTGAATGTTGGTGGCTTTCCGGGTCTTTCCGACGGAAGCGCCCTCGTGGTGCAAAGTTGGCCATCAATTGTGATGGGAGTAGAATGATTGGCCCGAATACGAAAAGCGGGGCAAGTGGTGATGAATATTAGGGAGGAAGCAATGTAGTGAAGAGCAGCTCAATCCTCCGAAAGTGACTGTTTTCGGCTTTATTAAATGACTTATCAATAACCCACTAGTGGTCAGGGAATTGAATAGGATAGGGAGTGCAGGATTCAGGCAAAGTAAATGTCTTCCAAAGAGAGGAGGGAGTTAGAGTAGGATAGGCTGCGGAAAATGGCACAAGGGGAAAAGAAATTCACAGGAGATAATCTTGTATTGATATAAAAATATTTGTCCATCTCAAAAGCACGTAGCATTTGGGTAAGATTGAAAAACTATATAGTATACGGAGTATTCAATGCACCTAACTTAAATAATTTTGTTGGTGAAATATTGAAAGTATTTCAGCACACCTAACTTAAATAATTTTGTTGGTGAAACATTGAAAGTATTTCGCTAGTTTGTGACTTATTGCGAAGGAGTTTGGTTTTAGTTGCCGTGGTCGATATGAGGGAAGGATGGACCAAAGACGGGGAGGATCATCACATTCCCACGTGCGCGGACATTTCCCACGTGGCAAATAGTGAGAGGCATGAAAAAATGATCAACTTGCCACCCTTTGGAAAGTACTTTGTGCATGATTAAAAAAGTTGAGCCGGCGGCATGATTTGGAGACATGAAAGGTACATCTAAGCAACTGCTAAAAGAGAGCTTGTGTAAAGCTCAAGCATTAGCATTATTTCAATGATGCTTGACATCAATTCAATCTATATTTAACCTTTTTTTCTTCTCTTTAGCCTAGTGCTATGAGCACCTTCGAAGCCTATGGCTAGATGAGAAGGTTCAAGCTTGAATGAGTCACGGTATCTAAAAAATTAGGACTTTCCTCAACTTTCGACCTATATGTGCAATTTCCCATCAAACCCAATAATCATATATTGTAAGGCAGAAGACCTCTGATTTAATTATAACCCAAAGATTGCTGCTGCAAAGTGCGAAAATTAATGAAAACCCATTCAATATCCGCTCTTAATTTATGTTTCATAGCGCCCAACATTAACATTAAGGATAACCACGTATTATTGGAATAAAGTTGGACTTTTATACTTCGTTCGTTTCACGGAAAATGTAACGTTTTCGAAAAATATTTTCTTATAAGTTATTTTCCAAGAAAATGACGATATTTTCCGATGCTCGATAGAAACCTGAAATTGAAGTGGAAAAAATATTCCGCCGTTCGGTATCGATTTGATTTTCCTCCGTGCACTTCTTTTGATCATTTTTTGTTTTTATTATTATTATTATTATTATTATTATTATTTTGTATGTTCTTTTTTATTTTTTATAAAATTAGAATTTTAAATTATTTTTTATTCTTGTTTTCTTTCCTTTTCTTTTCCTCAATCGGTTGCTGATGATGGCTCGCAAGCGCCGCCTCAGGCCTCACCACCCTTTGGCAACACTCAAGTGTTGCTGATTTGGCGAGCTAGAGTTGCCAGCGAGTGGTCACCAGCTTTTGCCAAGGCCAGCAGCGGCCGGCCAAAGAAGAAGGAAGAGAAAAAGAATAATTAAAACTCGATTTTTAAAGAAAAGAAAAAATGAAAAAATATATGGTGAAAGAAAGGGAGGTGGAAGAAGATATGAAAAATATTTTCCTCTTTCTCAAAATCACATCTTCCCCTCTTTTAAAATGCCTTTTTTCCTTAGTGGAAAATGTTTTCCACAGCTAACTCATTTTCCGTAAAAACGAATGCCGGAAAATTCAAAAATATTTTCCCGAAAGTTATTTTTCATGAAATAAACGAAACGTCGTAGTACTATTTCTGATGATTTAAATAGTGGTTCTTGAACATCGTTATCTTCACACTAGGCAAAAATTAGAACCAGGAGACCTTGGACGGCCACATGACAAGAGAAAAACCCAAGTCCCCTGTTTCTAGACTTAGATACACTTAAAAAACTATTAAATTGAAACTAATTCCTCTCGTCTAATTGCATGCCGGGTCTATCGCTTCATCGATCCAAGCGAGCCCGTCATTCCCTAAATCAAGGTCGATGTCAGGTAGATCGTATACTCTGCGGTCGCTGAAGAGATCTCTCGTGAGATCGAAGCCGTCGAAAAAGCTCCCAAACTCGTTGTCGAGCATGAAGCTGCCGCCCTCGCATCCCAAGCCGAGTTCTTGACTGGCTGATCCGGACGGTGCTTGGTGGACCAACGCTGGATTGAACCGGTCCTGTTCCGGGAAACCAAGCTCGTCTTGTCCCCTGCCAGGTGAAGAGGACTTGTGGGCATCAAGCACCGACGATGGCGACTGATGGCAAAACAAACCGTTCCTATCGTCTTCCGTTTCGCCTGTCGAATCGTAGATCGAGTTCTCCTCCTCCGCCTTCCTCCGCGATTCGATCTGCCGATCGATCTCGAGCTTCTTCTTCTGGTAGGCAAGAGCGGCCTCCTCTGCAGTGCTGTAGGTGCCGAGCCACACTCGGACCTTCCGAGTAGGATCGCGTATTTCCGCCGCGAATTTCCCCCACGGCCTCCTCCGGACCCCTTTGTAAGCGGAAGACCCCCGAGCTCTCATGCTGGCCTCGCTCAGGACGTCGTTCCCGCTAGTACTGCACTTCCGGCAATTGCTGGCGAGGAACGGAGAGATCCCTTCGCAGGACTCGCGTCTCGCGAATGGAATCGCAATCTCCTTGACGACCTGTACGCTCTTCTTCCTCGGCGCGATACGGAGACCACATCTCGTGTCGTCTTCATCGCTCGAGGAGTCGGTCATGTCGGGGTCGCGGTAGGTCACGCGGAGTTTCCTCATCGGCATTGGCCTCCTGTCCTCTCTGCCTGGTTTTTTCTTCTCTAATACTCTCTCGGTACTCATGTTGGAATTCAAGAATCGGCTGTCAACGCCCGGCATTCTTTCTCTTCTCTGGCGAGTGGTGGGACTATAAAGGAAGGAAAGATATAAGTCGGGAATTCAAATATTTAGGAAAGATACAGGCGAAAGGGGAAACAAGATCTTCTGGCGATCTTTCAGAACTTGCGCATCAAGTAAAAACCCAAAACCCTCCGACCTAATAAACCCTCCGATATCAAAAAGTGAGAAACCGTCTGGTTTTATGACAAGCCTGAGCAGAACAACATCCGCAGCAAAATTTTAAATTTGGAAATAAATTAAACGAAGATCCTCCACTTCATGAAATAACCATAATGCGTAAATGTGTAACTAAATCAGCCATGAAGCTCAAACCGGGCATCAGGAATCCTCTGCTTTCAGTCCCGGAAAGCGACCAAAAGCATGAACTTGACTGAATTCTCATAAACTAAATTACGAGGGAAGAGCTAAAAAAGTAAAAGAAAAATCGAACAGAAAAGCCACATACCCTTTTGATCTAAATCGCGTAGAGAAGCACGGATCCCCCTGTTTCTCGGTCTGATCGAGAGACGACAGCCGAAGAACAAAGAGGAGGGGCGGGACAGAGTGAGCTCACACAAACAGAGCAAGAACAGAGGCAGAGCTGCTCGCGAGCCCCTGTGATCGGACCAGACCCGGAAGACGTATATGATATCTCTCGATTTCTCGGTGCCAAAAGAGGAATCCGAAACAAATCAGGCAAGACCGGGGATCGACAAGAGGCATGATGATCCTATCCCTGCACAAGAGTCTCGAGTCAAGAGCTCCAAAAAGAAGCGTGGGTTTCTTTTCCTTCTCGCGAGATTCGTTTCTATAAGTGGACCGACGTGCGTACGAAAGACGACAATTGGAAGAAAATGAAAATCAGGGAAATTGAAGGGAGGGAGGGAGGGATGGGGGGAGATTATCTTCGCTCGAATCGAGAGTTGACCCTGCTCTGTTCTCCTTGCTCAGTCTCTCTGTTCTCTTATAAGCTCTCCCTGGTGAAACTATACTATTTGCGCACGCGGGCACCCAAAAAAAAAAAAGAGAGAAGCAATCAAAGTCTAATTTTTGAACTATTTTGTTCCAACCAAAGTGAGCTCCATCTGTCCATTTTATTTTATTTTTTCTGGCTTCATTTTTTTTTTTTAATGGTCAAAAGCTCCATCGATCCCTTGTTTCATGACCCGATATTATGTTCTTTATCTCGATCCGGTCCGCCCGAGAAATTGACTCTCTATTACCATGCCCAATTATCTTCATTTCGATAGAGCTAAGCATATTACTTACAAGAGTTAAAGCCTCATAGTTGGACCTACCATGTCGCGAAAGTTTGTAGTGTGGTAATTACACACCTCAGTGTCATTTCCACACCATGTGACCGATCAACAAAACTCGGTAGCTTCATGATTCAAATGTAAAAGCTTACTAGCGTGATTGGTTGACTAAGTCATGTCTTCGAAGAAGGTAATAAGCAAACTTTCATTGCCGGTTCACTAGAGAGAGAAAGAGGGTGTCCATTAGATACAAATTGCCAAAAAGGAAAATCTTATAATTCGACCCTTATTTATCTATTTTAGCAAGAGTCCATTTACTTCAATGGGTTGTTTTGAATTTGAGATGCTTTGATGTAGATTTGGGGAAAAACAATTCATGAGATTATTTACTTTGTTATTCAAGCTTATACTCTAAAGACTCTATTAGATATGTCTCAAATTTGAGTCTAAAAATGAAAGTTTCCTAATTCAAGTAGGTTTCTTATTTTGAATAGTTTTCTTAATTGGAGAATATTTCCTAAAAAGAGATTTCCTACTTTAATTTGATTTTTGCCTAGAAAGATTATAAGCTTTTCAGAGTCACCTTTTGTAATCATTGATTTCTATAGTAGACTTTGCTTCTACTTTCCTCATGGTTTTTGCCGCAAGGGTTTTCACGTAAAATCTTATATTCTTTTATTCTGTCAATTTCAGTTTAGTTATAGTTTCTGCATCCGCCATAACAATTTGGTATAAGAGCCTTGGTTTTTTTTCCCCTCAATTGTCTAGTGATGGCTTCAAGTTCAACAACGAGATTTGATATTGAGAAGTTTGATGGAAGCCACGATTTCAACCTATGGCAAGTTTGTATGTTAGCTGTTCTTACACAACAGGGTTTGAAGAAAACTCTCTTTGGAAAAGGGAAGAAACTAGAAAGTACGTCAAAGAGCTCTGTTTGCTATTCAGTTGTGCCTCACAAACGAAGTTCTTCAGAAGGTACTAGATCATAAAACAGTTATAGGTTTATGAAATAAATTAGAGAGTAATTTTTTGACAAAATGCCTCACCAATTGATTGGGACTCAAGCAACGACTCTTCACTCTTTGTATGGCCAAAGGTGCTTCTCTTAAATCTCATATTTCTAAATTTAATACTATAGTATTTGAATTAAGGAGTATTGATATTAAGGTTGAAGATGAGGATTGGACTCTCTTATTGGTAGTCTCACTCCTTTCCTCTTATAAGAATTTTAGAGAAACCATAATATTAGTAGAGAAAATATTGATGTTGAAAATGTCAAGACTAGATACGAAATTGACTTTTGAAGTTAGTGATGATCATGGGGCTAGTTTAGAGGAAGGTTTGTTGAGAGAAGTAATTGTGGTAGGTCCAAATCAAAATCAAAGTATAGGGATCTGATTTGCAACTATTGTAAGTCTAAGGGGCATATTAAGATAAATTGTCTAAAATTGAAGGCAAAACAGCAAAGAGAAAATAACATGAATCGGCAAAATCAAGGAAACGCAAATTGGTAGAACAATCAGAACTACCAAATTTGGCAAAATCAGGGAAATGAAAACCTCGCTCAAGCTGGTATTGTTGAAAAAGAAAACAAAGATTGGTTTGTGGTTGCAGATGATAAAGACAAATTCAATAATAGCTAGATTCTTGATTCAAATTGTTCATACCATATGTGTCATAATCGCGACTAGTTCTCAACATACAAAGAACTTAATGGTGGAGTTATTCTAATGAGAAATAACGCTGAATGCAAAGCAGTTGGAATTTGGACTGTCAACATAATATAGGACGACATCATCAAAATTTTGGATAATGTCAAACACGTTCTTGATTTGAAGAAAACCCCATCTCTTTGGGTACATTTGATGCTAATAATTGTAAGTTTACAGCTAAATGTGGAGTTATAAAGATTATGAGAGGTTCACTTCTGTTGATGAAAAACTAAAAATTGGCACCTTGTATCAATTGCAAGGACTATAGTTATCGATTCAATTGCAATCTCATCTACTATGACGAAATCAGATAATACTAAATTATGGCATATGAGACTAGGCCATATCAGTATTAAAAGGATGAAAGAGCCGAGTAAGTGGGGCCTTCTATGTAGTTAGAAAATTGAAAAACTAGATTTTTATGAGCATTGTGTCCTTAGAAAATAGAAAAATATAAGTTTCAAGACAGGAACTCATCCAACGAAGAGCAGTTTGAATTATATTCACTCTGATCTTTGGGGGCCTACAAAACTTCCTTCGAAAGGCCTTTGTTCGAGGTATCTACTTACTTTCATTGATGTTTTTGTTATATTTAAACAATGAAAACATTAATTGAGAAGCAAACTGGTAAAAACTTAAGCAGTTGAGAATAGATAAAGGGTTGGAATTTTGTGGAGGTGAGTTTAATGAGTTTTGCAAAGTTGAAGATGTTATGAGACATCATATCATAGTAAGTACACCACAGTAGAATGGTATTGCAAAACTCATAAATAGAACCTTATTAGAAAGGGCTAGGCGCCTATTGTCTAACTTTGGTTTAGATAAGGAGTATTAGGCTAAAGTAGTCAATACAGCAGCTTGATTGATAAATCGTTCTCCTTTCACATCTATTAAGTGCAAGACACCTAAGGAGGCATGATCAAGTACACTTGTTGATTATTCTTTTCTTTGAGTATTTGGATGTCCAGTATATGCACATGTTAGCAAAGGCAAATTAAAGCCTAGAGGAAAAAAACTCATTTTTCTCAATTATGCTTCTAATGTAAAAGGTTGTAGAATTTAGTATGCTAATTCATCTAAGATTATTATCAGCATATATGTTATTTTTCATGAGTCTGCTATGCTTCATTCTAAGAAAGAATCATCTATTTCTTGTGATAAAAATCCGGAAAATATTGCAAAGAAAGTAGAGCTTGAAGTAATTTTTTTTCGCAATAATTCAATCATCTACTGATAATATTGAGTTTAAAGAACCTGAAAATGAACAATATTCTATTGTCAAAGATAGACCATAAGAATAGTGAAGCCTCCGCAGAAATGTGGGTTCTCAAATTTTGTTACTTATGATCTTTCGGTTAAAGAGTCAATAGAGTATAATGAGCTTAAAACCTGCAAAGAAATTATTTCTTCAAAAGATTCGGCAAAGTTGTTAGTTGCTATGAATGAAGCGATTTAATATCTTGAAAATAATCAAACTTTGGAGCTTATCAAATCACCGATAGGAAAGAAAATTGTGGATTGTAAATGGGTTTTCAAAAGAAATGAAGATATTCTTGGAGTTGAAGACATCAAGTTCAAAGCTCATCTAGTCGTTAAAGACTATAGTGAGATTAAGGGAGTTAATTTTAATGATCTGTTTTCACCTATAATTACACACAGCTTTATCCGGGTTTTTCTTGCATTAGTTGTTGTGCATGATTTAGAGTTGGAACAACTCGATATGAAAACAGCTTTCTTGCATGATAAACTTGAAGAGAAAATCTATATGGTCAATCGGAAGGTTTTCAATTTGAAGGTAAGGAAGATCATGTTTGTCAATTGAAAAATTCTATATATAGCCTAAAGCAATTGCCTAGAAAAAAATATTTGATTCATTTATGGTGCATCTTGGCTATTACAGGAACAAATATGATAGTTTTGTATATTTGCGCAAACTTTCTAATGGTTTTTTTCATTTATCTTTCATAATATGTTGAAGATTTGTTGATTGTGGCAAAAGATACATCTGATATATAGAATTTAAAGGCACAATTGAGTGTTGAATTTGAGATTAAGGATTTAGGTGCAGCGAGGAAAATCCTAGACATGAAAATTTGGTGAGATTGTAAAAGGGGAAAATTATATCTCTCCAAGAAAAGCTACAATGAAAAGGTGTTAGATTGTTTTTTCACGAAAGATGCCAAACCAGTAACTATTCCTCTTATTGCTTATTTTATATTATCAGCTAATTTATGTCCACAAACATATGAGGACATAAATATATGACGCATATTCCATACTCAAGTGCAGTCGGTAACTTTATGTGTGCCGTGATTTATACTCAACCCAATATTTCACATGTTGTTAACGTGGTAAGTAGATATTTATCATGCCCGAGAAAAGTTCATTGGCAAGTTTTGAAGTAGATTTTGAGATATTGGAAAGATACTTCTGATTTTAGTTTAGAGTTTGGGAAAACTGATGACAGTTTGTTAGGATATGCTGATTCTGATTATGCCGGTGATTGGGTACATCTTTACCATTGGAGGTTATGCAGTCAATTAGAAAGCTACTTCACAACATACAGTAGCTTTGTCTATTACAAAAGCAAGGTATATGACTATTGCAAAAGCACTTAAAGAGACCATATGATTAATAAGCTTATTTAGAGAGCTCAGTGTTGAAATGGTATGACTATTGTCCATTGCGACAGTCAGAGTGCTATACATCTTACTATATATCAAATGTATCATGGGAGGACAGAGCACATTGATGTGCGATATCATTTTATTCGAGACATTCTTGTTGATGGCTATATTAAGGTCCTGAAAATTGTTACAAAAACCAATCCAGCTGATATTTTAACGAAGCATGTTCCTATTGCCAAATTCAAGTACTGCTTGGATTTGGTTAATATTCGCTGTAATTAAGTTTTACTCTAATGAGAGGAGAAGATTGTTTGTTACTTATGCAGAAATCGAGCCAAGCGATTGTAATTTGACTTAAACCTTGAGCCAAGGTAGAGATTATTCGATATGTTTCAAATTTGAGCTCAAAAAGGAAAGTTTTTTAATTCAAGTAGGTTATCTATTTTAAATAGATTTCATAATTGAATGGTTTTTCTAGTTGGAGAAGTTCTCATAAAAAGAGGTTTCCTACTTTGGATTTGATTCTTACCTATATATAAGAAGTTGAGAAAGAAAGAGTTTAAGCTTTTTAGAGCCATCTTTTGTAATCATTGATTTATATAGTGAATTTTGCTTCTACTCTCTCCGTGATTTCTCCCACAAGGATTTCCACATAAAATCCAGTGCTCTTGACTCTTCTCAATTTCAATTTCGTTATAGTTTCCACATTCGCCATAACATACTTATATTCAATTGCCGACAGTGTAATCGATAGGCTTCCGATGACGAGAGTGCTGAGTGCTAAATTCAAGGATCAAGATCACCCATGTGAGCAAGCAGAGAGAGAGCACATAAACTGAATATTTGAAAATAAATCTATATACAAGGGAAATTTTGTTGTCAGTAATTTCGAGGAGGGGGAGAAAATTTTTGGGGGAGGGGGAGTAGGGGTGGAAAATCCTGCGGGTGAGAAGGAAATGGAGGGGAATTTTATTTCGGGTCAAGGCTTATTGGGCCTTTTTGGAATTCCAGATGGGGTAAATTGAACAGAGGCCCAAATGGGGTAATCTCTTCGTGTCATAGGCCAATAGGCCTGCACCGGAAGACCTTGCTGGACCATGGGCTAAAATATATACATTGAATGGAGGCCCAAACGGGGCGATCTCGTCATTTCATTACCCATTGGGCCCTGTACCGGAAGATCTTGATGGACCAAAATAGAAAATGAACTTCTTTTCATTTTGCCTAGAAATGATAGGCACAACTAGGCCATGCGAGCCCATGAACAGATTGGATCTTTTTTCTTTTTAATTTCGTGTTAAGTACGATTTTTGGTTAACTCGCACTGCTCCTCGACATATTGAAAGATTTCTCGAGAAATACTTATTCATATCCTTAACTTCGAGAGTTCGTACCTAATACGATGATGCAAAAATATTCCAGTTAACTCATTAACCTAAGTAGCGTCTTTAAGAAATCTCAACCATCTCAGTTTTTTTTTTCTTTTCTTTTGTTTTTTTTTGTTTTGTCCATGAACAAATTTACCTGAAGGAATTTAGTAACTTCTAATTTCGCTGAGTTAAGATCGGTCACTAATCACTGGGATTCGCCCCAGTGGCCACCCTTTCAACATGGAAGGGGGAGGTGAGGAGTTCAAACCCCCACATTCTCAGGGAGAGAGAGGGGGGTGGGACGCGCAAGTTTCAGGAGTGGATTTCGACTCCCACGCCACGTCCTACAAGAGGCAAGACAAAAGTCTGAGAGTAAACATAGAGTAGGTATTAAGTAGAACTGACTAAAAAAAAAATGATCGGTCACTATTGAAAGTGAATTTGAAATTTCTTTCTGATAGGGGAAATTTAAATAAATAAATAAAAATAAGGGAGTAAAGCAATTCTTCAAATTGTCTGACCTCCGATATCACTGTCATGCCTCAAATATGAACTGCAAACTCAAGAAACGACTCAAGCTCGATGCAAGTCCATGTGACTCCAACTCGAATTGATTCCAAGTTTCCTATTTTCCAAGACACGAGTTGGACTTTAAGATTAAGAAGTACACACTTTTGTTCTAAACCCGGGTCTTGTTATGTTCCTTAACGTCGCAATTCTCTAGTTAAAACTTTCCATTATCTCCAAACAAGTGGAAATGTCTATTGAGAAAAGGTTGGAAAAAAGCTTGTTGCCAAAAGATATTCGACTTGTGTCATGAAAGAGACTAGCAATCTAATAAAAAGTAACATGGATAGAGCGCTAGTGAATACCAATACATAGTCTAATTCCCTAATCTTTCATAATATTGATTACATCGAATCCTTCCGAATATATGTCATTGTCATGTGATTCCTATCAGGCAAGAGTTAAAATTGGAGTGGAGAAAACATTCACTCCTGTGCTAAAACATGAGGGCACTTAACTTCCGTTACCTTTTCAAAAGGGAAAGAGGAGGAATAAAAGTGGTTCATGATACTTAACTTGTCTTTTTACTTTTTATCAAGGATCAATCGCGCCCTCCATATCTAGCCACAGCGCATCATATAATTGAATTAGAAGTCCAAAAACCAAAGATACGAGGCCCACATTAAGATACCAACCATCCTTTCAACGCTACGACACTAACGGTTCCATATTCCTTATTGTTCCGCCACCCTCGAAGAAAGCAAGGATCAAGATGCTTGTTCAATCCCATTCCCCCCTTTTTTTTTTATATCGAGAATCTGTCCTAGCTCACTTTATAGGAGCATAGCACTGACTATACCTCGGGGGAGACTGGCCTAGCAATCCACCGTCGGGTCTCTCGCTTAAATCACGGTACTACTTTGAGAGTTGTGAATGACTCAGGAAGTCGAACCCCTAACTTAGTGGCCAAATTAGGGGGTATGCCTTAACCAACGACCCTAGGCGTGGGTGGGTTCCTTTTTTTTTTTTTTTAAGGGTTAATACCCTAAAAACTCAAAATTGATACACATGTGACAAATTTACCTCAAACTATTTTTTTTACCATGAAAAATCTCAAACCGGTACACCTGTGACAAATTTATCCCGATTAACCATATAAAATCCTAAACTAATACATTTATGATAAATTTACCAAAAACTAATTTGTTCGACCGCAAAAAACTCCAAACTAGTAAATTTGTAATAAATACACCATCTACTAAATTAGATTAATGTCATAAAAAATCACAAGAATTGTCAACTATGATAAACATAACGTAAAATCCTAAATTGATATAAATATCAACTGTCACGTGTCATTTAATTTAATAATTTGATAGTAAAATTTAACGAAAACTAATAGAGAGCAAATTTATCACAAATGTACCAATTTTGGATAAATTTGTCAAATGTATATCAATTCAGGATTTTTGGTTGTTAAAAAAATAATTTGAGGTAAATTTATTATAAGTGTACCAATTTAAGATTTTTTTGGGTATTAATCAATTTTTTTTTAATGCCTACAGCATAGAACTTTCAGTTTGAGCCCAACAATGGCCCAGGACATTATTTTTTCAATCCAGACCTAAGGGCGTAATCGGTACGAGAAAACGATGACGCAACGTAAGACCCGCAACGACTTGCTCACCGGTAAAAGGAAGCCGAATGGTTGAAAAGAAGCCTGGAAAGAACGGCGTGGCGTGATTAACATGTCACGGTCAAAAACAGAACGGCCATTTTCATCTTGAGATTCGAAGTCTCCGTGCTTTCCGAAAATCGCGTCCGATAAATCGAACCGGGAAAAAGCGTGGCCCGATTCGACCAGTCGATGGACGCAGCTTGAATTATGGGGACACCTCAAGCCCCCGATTCGACGTCGTACCGTGAAAAGACAGGCGCTAGCAGCCTAGCACCACTAGCCGAATGGTGGGCCCCGCGTGCACCACGTGTCATGATTAGACGTCTCCGTCTTTTCCTTTTTTTTTTTGTTTTTGTTTCCTTATCTCATTTCTTGACTAGACTCGCGGTGGTCCCCCACCACTCTTTTGCCTAATCAACGGAAGGCGACGAAACTTCCGCACAAGTTCGAGATCGCCCAATATATTCTTCGAACATGTCCGTTTCTATTTTTATCTGGGCAAAAGTTACGCCAAATTTTGTTGACTGTAACCTATTTATTTCGTATTTTTTGTTATAACATAAAAATCAAATTTATTTATATAAAGATTATTTACCCTCCATCAAAATTCTATTAATTATACTTGTGAACACCAAAGAGCAAACAATATGGACAAAGGTTAAGGAAAATAAAAATGACGTTATTATAATTGAAGAATAATCGAGCAGAACTTTAAAAAATGATAAATGTGTTTTATGAATATAAGTTTGAATTTTTTTGTCCCAATAAAAAATCTAAGATAAATTCATCACAATGAACATTATTTTAAATATTTTATTTCGAAAAAAATTTAAACTGATTATGCCATCAATGACGTAATTTGAAGTTCCTGATGATTTTTTCCTTTATAATTTGCTTTTCTTTGGCGAAATCAAAGCAAAGGTTCGGCTTTCCATGGTCTACAAATTCCAAAGCAGTTGGGTCATTCTTTGAAAAGCGCGACTCGTGTTAAGGCTCTTGTTGCCAACCTAATTTTAAATTATGTGAAGTCAAATTCAAGGTTGCCCCATATATTGCTTCGAACATGCTTTCTTTTTTTCCTTTTTCTAGTTTTCTTTTCTTTGGCGAAGTTAAAGCAAACGTATGGCTTTACGAGGTTTCCAATTTCCGAATCAGTCGGCTCGTTTTTGGAAAAGCGCGACTTAGGTGAACGTTCGCATTATGCTAAACCTTAACTAAAATTAGGTTGACCCTTTTTCTTTTTCCCTGCGTTAGAGTCAAATTCAATGCTTCGTCTCTCCTCTTATGGGGGACCCACGCGCGGGTCGGTCATCCTGCCGTTCCACTCGGGAATCATCCACGAAGCCACTCGCATTGCCCACTTGCGACCGGAATTCACGCCCCCCCACGCGCCCCGGACGGGGAGCCTCATCGCCAGCCGTTCGATCTCTGAACGGAGGCCTATCCCCTCCGTCTTTTCGGCGCGTCGAGACCACGCCCTGTCTGGGTTGTCCACCCTTTGTTGGAGCTTCACCGACCTCCGTACGCTACAGTAATTACAATAGCACTTTCGCCCCCCCCGCTTTGATTTACGAAAGAGTGCTTCTTTTCCCCCTTTCGAGATAAACCGAATTATGTAGGTATAAAACATATTTAGGATAATATAGTTTGGACTTAAAAGTTCGGTTGTTCCATGAAAAACATATAATTAAAAAGTATTCTTCTAAAAACGATTGACCGTATTGCTTATAGAAATAAATGAACAAATCTATTTTCGAGCATAATGAATCATTATATAAAATGTTATTCAAATTATTATATTTCAAGAATGATTAGATGCCTAGAACATACATAATCACGTAAATAAAGACTTTAGATGACACCAATTGGTAACAAAATACAAATTTGACAAAAAAAAAAAAAGTAACAAAGTACGGCTAATGGATGCAATTTTTTTAATTAGATGTTGTGATTTGAATAATCATATGACTTTTTAGGTGATTCTTTTATAGTACGGTTGGTGCGATTCTGCAATAGCATTATTATACGACTCCATTAAAGTATGGTCGAACTTGTTAATATATTCGGGAGAAAGGAAAGTAACATCATTGTATCTGTCCGATTCCTTAATATTATTAACCGGGAGCATCTGCTTACACTGCAGCCATTGCGTCACCTCCCCCCGCGAGCATGACGTCACGCGGGTCAAATCGGGGGAACGCGGGATGAAATGACGACCCGTCTCTCGTCCTTAGTGCCCCAGAGTCAGAAAGCATCGAACACAGTACAGTCCCCAACTACCCAGATATTTCTTTCCCCCAAGACGAACAACGACCATACAACCACGCTCATTTCTTTTTTCTTTCTTTCATTTTCCCCAATGACAATATGTCTAAGAAAAAATATCACAGAAACCTCAAATCATACCCATTATAATAGAAATACCTAAACAAATTATATCGCAAAAAACTCTTTTTTACCCATTGTGATATAGGTATTCCTAATTTTTTTGTGTCACGAAAAAATATAAATTTATACGTGCGAGATATGTATATGTTCTATTCAGTTCCATCCAAAATATATTTGCTATTTTAGTATAATCTTGGATTTTTTATGGCATGGAAAAAAAAATTTGAATAGTTATGATACAACAGACATAGTTTATGATTTTTTATCGTATTAACTCTATATTTAAATTTTTCTCTGACAAGTTTATCTATGAACAAGCTCATTTGGAATTCATTAGCCAAATGAAAAAAAAAAATGCTCACTTTTAGAATTGTTATAAAAAAATGCTCAATTTTAGAATTGTTATAAGGGAGAAATTGAAATTTATGATTTTTTTAGTGAATTTTAGTGTAACTTCGAGAGATCAAATCTATCCATAATTTGTCGCATCACTCAATATATAAATTTTACAAATCAATATCACCAACTCCATTCATTTCCCCCAAAAAATGAATCATTAAAAAATAATTTTCCTAAGAATGGTCACTTATATAATTTAAAATGATCAATCAATAATTTTTTTTTCTCGATGACAATTTATGTGTAACTATTTTCTTGAATGATAAAATAAATATTTATTCATTTTTATAAACGGCAAAATAATATTTTTTTAGAAAAAATATATGCAAAATCATTTACTTTTCACTAGACAATGCACCAAATATGTGAGAATATATTGCGGATTTATTGAGAGATTACCGAAGTTATCATGATGCAAGCCAGAACTGAAGGTCGTGGTCTTTGATAAATACTCCTCACCCGGTGTTAAATCAACTACTGACTTGGTAGTGAAGGCTCCATCCCATTACATCGACATTTCAAATACAAATGATTCCCGAAGACTTTTGGGCTCATGCATGGCCCCCCGAAAGTCTTTCTTAATTACCAGTTCCACCCTCAATCGATTCTATAGCCTAAGATAAAAGAATTCAAATTGCAAAGGGCTCTAATTAAATAATTTATCCTAGATAAGCATCAGCTTTGTGTAAATTTGGAACTAGAAGTATCTTTATTTCACTTCTTCTTTTCAATTATACAAGAATTTAAAACTATTGCATTTAAAAATAGGGTTATAAAAATGAGGAAATTTGTTCAAAAAATCTTGAATTTGTTGTACTTTTGCTAATTCAGTTATAAATATTTTCACATTTTATCAATAAATAAATTACTTATAAAAAAAATTGTCTACATTAGCATCAATTGTGCTGCAAGAGACACACATAAGTAAATTATAATCAAAATTAACCAAATAAACTCAATTGGCAAAATGTGATGACGTTTTGAGAATTCAATTAACAAAATCGAGAGATTAATGACTAAATTGATAATAGTGCGATAAGGTCATAATTTTTAGAACAATTATCCCAATAAAATAGTATTCAAGATCGCATTGGTCCGCAGATCACATTGGTCCGCATGGCATGAACCAGTCAGCAAGGCAATTCCACGCGAAAATAAACATAAATGAAAGATTTTGGAACGACCTCTTGTTTTATGGTCAGAGCAGGGAACATATTTTTTACGACCACTTGCTTCTTCTGTTTTTTTCCGTGTCGGACGACGCAGGCGCTATAAACTATAGTAGCAGGGAAATTGGCACAGCACAACCATCATATATAACGCCAAATTTTCTCTCTCCGACTCTCTCTCTCTCTCTCTCTAGAATTCTGAACTTGCAGAGGGATCGAGGGCGACGACGGGAATGGAAGCGGGGAAACAGAAGACGCAGAGGGAGAGAGACGGCGCGGATGGTCCCAAGAAGAAGGTGAGGGTGGTGGAAGCGCGAGACGACGTGGAAGTGGAGGCGCCGCCGAGCGAGGCCGAGGTGGAGGAGTTCTTCGCGATCGTGCGGCGGATGCACGTGGCCGTGAAGTACTTCGGCCAGAAAGCGAATGGGGTCGACGGGAAGCTGCCGGGGAAGTGGAGAGCCGCCCTGGAGGCGGAGGATGTCGTGGTGGTCGCGGCGGCCGAGGCCCCAGAAGTCCTCGACGACAAGGAGACGGTGAAGAAGGCGCCGGCAACGGCAACGGCTCCGGCTCCGGCTCCGGAGGGAGCAGCGGAGGAAAATGGGGTCTTCGACCTGAACAGCGTGCCGGCGGAGGGATGCATCGATTAGGTAAGGGAGTTGTTCTCTCGTCCGAGCGGTGGTGCCACTTGTCAGCCTGAGGTGGAAGCTATAAATTGTATGGCAAAACAGACGAAGGTATAACTCACCTCTTTTTTTTGGAATTTTTCGACCCTGTCAAATTTCTTTTCTTCTCGAATGTAATGAAAGGTTTAGGCGTTTTCCAAGTAACTACGACCCGTTCATGTAAATTAATTAATCGATTAATTTATCATGCGCGAAGTTTTATAAAGTCTCGGGAGAAGGCAAAAATCAAATTATTAACATTTACTTATAGCAGTTGAAGTTGTTGGATCAAAGGTACTGATCTTAAGGTTGCATAAATTCTCTTTATGGTTATTCTCCCTTTTTCTTTATCATGCATCATGAAACGGTGGTACCCACCCATGAGTAACGCAGCAGGTGATATTCGCTCTCTCTTGCAACGCTGTTGCGATCGAGAGTTCGAAATCCGGAAAAATTACCTAAAAAGTCCTAAATCTATTGCTATTATTCCAATTCAGTCCTAAATATTTTTTTTTGTCCAATTAAGTTCTAAACCTTTTGTTTTTATTCCAGTTCAGTCCATCCGGCCAAAAATAGCCGGCCGGCGCTGACGTGGCAACCGGCCAGGTGCCGGCGATATTTTTAATAATATTTTATTTTAAAAAAATTTTAAAATTTTTTTATCTTTTATCTTTTTTTTCCTCTCCCTCTCCCTCTCCCTCCTTCCTCCTCCTCTCCTCCTTCTTCCCTTGACTCCGGCGACCGGCTAGAGGGAAGGGTCGGCCGGTCGCCGGACTGAGGCGGCCGGCGGGGCGAGCCCGCCAGATCCGGCGAGGGGGCCTCGCCTCGCCAGATCGGGCGACGGCGAGGCCCCCTCGCCGGATCTGGCGAGGGCTCGCCCCGCCCGGCGACTGCGAGGCAGCCCTCGCCAGATCCGGCGAGGGGGGCCTCGCCGTCGCCGGACGAGCCCCGCCGGATCTGGCGAGGCCCCCTCGCCGGATCTGGCGAGGGCTGCCTCGCAGTCGCCGGGCGGGGCGAGCCCTCGCCAGATCCGGCGAGGGGGGCCTCGCCGTCGCCCGATCTGGCGAGGCGAGGCCCCCCTCGCCGGATCTGGCGGGGGGCTCGCCCCGCCGGCCGCCTCAGTCCGGCGACCGGCCGGCCCTTCCCTCTGGCCGGTCGCCGGAGTCAAGGGAAGAAGGAGGAGAGGAGGAGGAAGGAGGGAGAGGGAGAGGGAGAGGAAAAAAAAAAAAAGATAAAAGATAAAAAAATTTTAAAATTTTTTTAAAATAAAATATTATTAAAAAATATCGCCGGCACCGGCCGGTTGCCACGCAGCGCCCGGCTATTTTTGGCCGGATTGACTGAACTGGAATAAAAACAAAAGGTTTAAACTTAATTGACAAAAAAAATATTTAGACTCGAATCGAATAATAATAAGAATAGGTTTAGGACTTTTAGGTAATTTTTCCGTTCGAATCCCCTTATTGTCAACACGATTTAAGTGAGAGCTCTAACGGAGAGGTGGGTTATTGGCCAATTTCCTCAAGATTTACGTCTAAATAGTGACTTGCAACGATGTCCGATGATGCCACCAAGTATTGGAGGGGACAGTCTCTTCCAAATTCTACGTCTAAATATTGACTTGTGACGACGTCCAACGGTGTCACCAGGCATCGAAGGGTGGTGTGACCCCATAAGGGATCTCTGGCAGTTTCTCGATCACCAGAAAAAAAAAAAAAAAAAAGATGGTGCTACTCTTTCAACGAGCAAAAGAAAAAGATCCTTTGATTGTTTTGAGGGAATGGTACTTCTTAATTTTCATACAGAATATCTAATGACATAAATCCCATGCATCAAAGTTGTACCGATAAAAATTTATAGACATGTTCCTAGTTATTGCGCTAGTCGGGACGTAAGAAAATGCATATGAAGAGTCGGGTAGGCTCCACATACACAATGAAGCATACATATTATGTGATTAGAGATTGTCTAACACGGTCCGTGCTGGTCATAGTCGTGTAAGACGATCTTACCGACTTTCTCAGAGTGTCCGAGAGGACCTCGTGGCTGCGGCACGACCTGACTATTTTTAGGAAGTTACTGCATCCACCTTTCAAGATACCGTACCTCTTCTAGGGGGCGCGCGTTTCACATGTACGTGACATGGCGTGACACCATAGACTCCGGCGATGATACTAACCGGACGTTTGCATGAAACGACGCCTGGAAAAGAGAATTCCGGCATTTGCGATGAGTATCCGAGTTTTACCGAGACTACCGGATTCGCGTGAATCCAATGCAAGTGTAAGCACGCGACGACTATCAGGTTTTGAAAGTGCGGGATTAGACAGGAAATATGACATCACTTGGTCTTCCCTCACCCTCAGTAAAGAAAGAGAGAAAAAGACAAAAGGAAAAAGACAAGAGGACAGAGAGTGAAAAAAGAAAAGCCAGAGCATCGTGACGACCGAAGCCCAAAAGATAAGCGGCCATTGGCCCATAATACAGTGCATCTAAGGTCTAGGCCCACTCGTGCTTTTTCCTGTCTTGTTTTATAGCTAAGTGGATTAGAAGGAAAAATTGCGGAAAATTCCTACGAAGTGGGGTCATTCTATCATAAACTTCCTTAAAAGCGGGGATTTGTTTCAGAAAAATCCCTTCGAGTTAGCAGCCGTGTCTCAAATAACCCCCGAGCTCATCGGCAGTCGAAATTTTTCGCCGGACGGACGCACGATCACATGCGGAGATTCGCTGCCTTCAAAGACGCTTTCTTTTTTGGTCCCA
This sequence comes from Eucalyptus erythrocorys, assembly GCA_014182555.1. Classification (NCBI taxonomy): domain Eukaryota; kingdom Viridiplantae; phylum Streptophyta; class Magnoliopsida; order Myrtales; family Myrtaceae; genus Eucalyptus; species Eucalyptus erythrocorys. The sequence continues at coordinate 30,766,654 of CM024607.1, read as the reverse complement.
AAATAGCCGATCCACGTGCAATTTGGCCAAATTTAAAGTCCCAGTTAGAGCCCTGATTTTCTAGATCGGAACGAAAATTAGGTTCGGCGCACCTCGCGGGAGAAGCCCCTATCAGAGTAGGTTCTTGTGGGTAGCTCAGGACGGGGAACAGCGCCTCCCTGCCTGCGAGCTTTAGGTCCTTCTCCACCAAGGGTGGGGGGGTGGTTGTCATTTTGTGAGGAAATCAGGGAAAAAGGTCGAGTGGGTTTGGAAGGTTTGATTAGGAATTTAGGAGGCAATTTGTAATGTGTACAATATAAGAGATTTGATAAGGATAGAGGCTCTAAGGTTGAACTGAACCATTACGATCACAGATCTTACCATATAGCTCCAGTCTCCATGCCTTTTCTTTTTTTATCGGAACAAAATTTTATTCATTCGTCATAATCAAACATGAGAGGAACATACCTTACCGAAAAAAAAAAAACATGAGAGGAACATACCAAACTTCCAAATAAAACGAATTCTAGAAGAGCTGCAAAACGAAACAAAACTCAGAAAACAAAATAGCACGACCTGTCATTATAAGCAAGTTCTCATTCCGCAAGACTATATTTGTCATGGTATCAAAAAAAATCGGTGATCAATCACTTAATGATTATAGCTTCTCTCTTAGCACCAACCTAATTGGAGAAATTAGGGATTAGGGTTTGCTAGGATAAATTTGGGGGGATTTTATGCCTAATTTCATGCCGATGAACTCGAAGTGGACTTTCTAGGACCAAAGTGCCCCTGTGATCAAGTTAAAAAATAATTGGTGGCCAATAAGCTCAGGGAGTTGTTGGAGACACGACTTCCCCACTTTTGGGGAACATCAAAAAAATGATCAAACTTCAGGGGGGGAATTTTCGATCTTTTTTCCCGATAGAAGAGGCGTTTTCTCTTTTGGACATACTAGATCGGGACTCGAATAGACGCGCTCCATGCGTGCAAGATTTTAAAATTTAGTGCGACTGACTATACACCTTAATAACTGAGCTTAAACTATGGAATTTGCCACCCTTCTCACATGAGAAGGGAGAAGTGGGGGATTAGACTCCCTACCATTCTCAAAATGATTAGGGTGGGGATAATTTTATTTCAAATATGAATTTGGAATTTCATGCCTTGTAAAGAGGCAAAATAAAAGTCTGAAAATGAAAGTTAGAATATAAATAAAGTTGGATAAAACATAATAATAATAATAATAATAATAATAATAATGGAGCATACACAAGCATCTTTTCCTTTATTTTCTTTTCTTTTTTATGCTTTAAGCAAATTATGGATTTCATACTTTGTGAAAAAGTAAAGTTTAGCGTGACATGCGTTCGTTTGGATTCGAAGGGTAGTTGAATATAATGCTTATCACGTTTCTCGCTCAACACGTGTAAATAAAATTTTATACATCCAACGCACAAAATAAGTTTCTAAAAGGTAAAAGAAAGAAATATTCGAAATGAGGAAGAAGAAGAAGGTATAGAATTTAACGATGTGGCCTAACTTTTTGTAAGAAAAGAATAAAAAAAGAAAAGAAGAGGAGGACCTACTTTTGATAAAAGATGGTGGAGATTGGTCTATAGCGGACGCGCCATCACCAACCTTGGAAAAAGAAACGGTAAAAGAGGAGGGCTAGCCGAACGTCTACTCCTGATTTTTTTTTTTTTGGTAAGGTACTCCTGATTTTTTTGCACTCCCTTTAATGAAAAAAATAAATTAAGATTCCGTTTATTTCATGTAAAATAATTTTAAAAAAATAAATAAATAAATAATCCTTTATTTCTAGTCTCCTTGTTGTGGTGGTGATTGGCCGAAGAAGAAGGAAAAATAAAGAGGAAAAAAATTTTTAAAAAATAAATTTGATTTTTTAAAAAGGAAAAGAAAATTATTAAAAAATTATTAAAATGAGTGCATGGGGAAAATCAAATTAAATTTTCCATATCAAATAGCAAAAAATATTTATACTTTGAGTGAAGTACATGGAGGAAAATCAAATTGAATTTTTCATATCAAATGGCAAAAAATATTTATGCTTTGAGTGAAGTATAAATTCATACTTTGTGAAAAGTAAAGTTTAACGTGATATGCGTCGTGTTGCCCCTGGGTTTATCTCCCATTGTCGGCCGGTGCGGGGTTCCTGGATAAAAAAAAAAAAAAAAAAAAAAAAACGTGATATGTGTCGGTTTGGACTCGACAAGAAGTTGAAAATGATGCTCATCAAGTATCTCGCTTAACACGTGTGATTATATTTCTACAAGTTCAACGTACCCAATAAGTTTCTAAAAGGTTTTGACGAAATGGCATAACTATTTGTAATAAAAGATTAAAAAAAAAAGAAGAAGAGGAAGAACTTTTGATGAAAGACAGAGAAGATTGGTCAAGCGAACCCAACATCACCAACCATGGAAAAAGAAAGATTAGTGTCACGAAAAAAACTCAAATTAATATACATGTAATAAATTTAAGCAAAAATCACAAATTGATATCATTCATGACAAATTTGCTCTATGTTAGTTTCTATTAAATTGCATTAGTATCACAAAAATCACATATTGATACATATGTGACAACTAGAGAATAAAATCTCGATTGGTATACTCATTAATCGTCACCTATTATCAAATTCAATAATTTGATAATAAAAATTAACAGAAATTAATTGATGGTAAATTATAAATTACAAGTTTATAAATTTAGAGTTTCTCGCGATATTAATTCAAAAAAAAAGGATAAAAGAGAAGACGGCCAGTCAAATGTCTATTTCCACACCTTGCTATCGTGAATAGATAATCCTTTACCCTCGACCTTTGGGAGAAATCAAATTAAATCGCAAAAACAATTTTAAAATATACCGAATTAAGGAAAATCTAAAGCAATGACCGTAAGATTCGTATTTTCAGCAAGTTCACGCTTGTATTATGATTCCAAACAATAGATAACGCATCATACATCAGCCATGTTAATTATTCTTATATCAGACAAGTAGAGTTGCATGATGCATTTTCGTCTGTGATATGGATTCATCACTTCCTTGCGATTCGCACGCCTGGCAAGCGTCTCTCTGTCGGTGCGTACATGCGCGCGCGTGCATCTGCGGAGGCGTTTGCTTTGTACCAAAATTAATACTTCGGCTAGCTAGCTTGGCTTCCTGCCTCCATCTTGCTACTTTGACAAAAGAGAAAAAGTCCCTTTAGCTTTATGCCGCCCCCTACCCCCCCAAAAAAAAAAAGAATGCCCTCAGAGCACAGGCCCCCCTGTCAATTTCCAAAAGGAAAAATAACATTATCATCCATGAACATCATCATCATCAACGGTTGCAATCGAATTGTTGCACTCCCTATTCCAAAGCAGGACATCATTGACTAGTGGGTCGCCCTTGATTCTCCATCTTTTGTTTTTAAGGAAAGAGAATGGAGAAAAAAAAGGAGGTTGAGGAGATTTTTCCCACCGGTTCATGATGGAGATCCCCAATCGAGACTTTTGTGGGCTTTGGAACCCCGCTCGAAGCCACAAATTTAAAGATGACCTCCTTTTCCAGCCATTTGATTTTGAATGATCATGACTTTGAATCATTGTTCCCCCCCTAGCTTGCTAATCACGTCCCATGTAAATTCGGATGGCCAGCCTCTATTACAAATGTGACGTTTTTTATGCGAAAGGGAAAGTTATTCCCCTCTTGCTGGAAGAGGAAAATCATCTCCCCCGATCTAAACTCCCCGAAAAGTTACCAAACAATTTTTCAAAAACAGTTTTCTTTCGAAAAAAATGGATTCTTACATAAATAATTTTCCAGATTCGCGAAATACCATATTGATTTCACGATTGGATGAGACGCGAGCAGTTCGGGTGTGCAGCTTGATCGTGGCATTATCTGCACGCGATTTCGCGGTACGAAATGTGAATCGGAAGAGAAGAAAAAAGAAAATGGGAAAAGGAGAGAATAGAATAGAGACAAGACAGGGAACCAATACCTGCCATTAAAATTAGTTGGTGACATAACAACACTGTTGGCCCAGTGTCTAAATCAATGGATGGCCATCATCGTTTCGTTCGGTGCAACTTTTTTCTTTGGTTTCCAGCTAACATGTTATGTTCGGAAACCGCATCATAAGGACATTATGCTCCTGTTTACTTCTGACATCATACCAGTGCTCATCTGTTACACTACCATGAACATCAGAAAGCAAACTGACAACGTTTGCAAACTCCGGTTAAGGATTTATAGGTAGCGTTAATATCATTGAAAATCTCATCATTGTTACATTCATGATAAATTTATCATAAAGTAATTTTTAAATTAAAAAATCCTCAGTTTAATATTTACATGACAAATTTATCCTTCGTTAATTTTTATTAAATTAAATTAAAATCACGAAATACTACAAATTGATAACATAAGGTAAAACCCCAAATTGATATCTATCAATTATCACGTACTATCCAACTCGATAATTTAATAGTAAAATTTAGTGAAAACTAACGAAGGGCAAATTTATTATAAAGATTTTTTATGATTAAAAAATTTACCTAAAATTAAAAGTGGTCTCGAGTAACAATCACGAGGGGGCATCTTTTTTTCTAAGTGGAGTCGGAAAAGACCGTGACTCGTATCTTTAGGAAATCGTTTTGATAGCCCAATGTTTAAAGATGGGCGTCGTTTCTCTTCTTGTTTCCATTTGTCTCGATGGAAGGAGGAGCATATTCAACCGTCGATCATGGCAGACCTAGTCGGTGCGATAAACCTTGAAAAATTATTATAGTACGACCTTCTGCTGCGTTTCTTTTATAAGAAAGCAAAATAGGAAGCGCCAACTACTCTCTGTTTTCCTAAATAGGAGAGAGAAGCACGCGTTCGGCCATTGTTTCGGTTGAGCGGAAAGTCTCGGTCTAGGTAGTTTTAAGCATTTCGTGTGACATATACATGCTATACAGAGACGGATATACTATTTTGCAATATGTTGTAATGGACCTTTCATCCATCCCGTTCCATCTCTGGCACCTTGTGACTTAAGGTGGTTAGTAACCAGTTTTCTGACCTAGGTTGCCCTAGGCGAGATGTAAATCCACCTCCAAACGAGCTCCCAAATTCCACTCGTCGTTTAACCAGCCTAAGTGGAAGTTGGGGGAGCAAGTATGGGGTCACCCACCCTTGGGCGGTTCTCCCGTCTTTACTCTCATGAGCAATTTAAGGACCTTCTCAAGTGCGAAACCTAGATAAGATGTGAATTCATAATGTTCGCACTCAACTCGAATTTTATTGTGTTTATGTTGGGTCGTCCCTAAGATCACCATCTCTGATTTCATGCGTGGAGTGCTTAGCTATTCAAAATCACGAAATTGTGCATGCCCCAAGAAATCGCACGATGCCTTTCGGGATATTGAATTGTTTAAAATAATACGTAATGTGGCCCAATCAATGCACATGATTATAGTCTAAAAAAATCAATCAAGCAAAGGATGCACCTTTTCACCATGCTTAAATGACACGAACAACCTCCCACTTCTTTTGATATATCCATTATTGCCTTTAAATGACTTGATAAAGGTGCATCAATATCCGTGATTTGATTGATCATGTCTTACCACTTTCTTCTACAATACTATAATGGCAATTTCTGTTCATTTTGTGGAAAATACGAAGACCTCCCCACTGGTCCCTCTAAGCCATGTTTGTTTAATTGCCTATCCACATCGAATACCCGGTAATCACGCTTAACTCTCTGCGACAAAATCAAAGACTTTGTCTTTTTTTTTTTTTACCTAGTCGACCCAATGCATAGGATCAATGATATGAATCGGTTTGCTGACCGCCTTACAGAAAGTGGCTTGGCGGAACTCACAATAAATTTTAACGTATTTTGTTTTATTCACGAGATTGAAAAATCTTTTAATAATCTAACAAACTATGAAAAGAAAATTTATTTATGCAACGATAAATGGATATATATATTTTTGGAAGAGCTACACCATACTAATTCCTAAAAATCATGAAGAAAAATCACATATCCTATTTATTATCTATGTTTTTTTTTTTTCACTTTTCTTGTATATACAAATTTGCTTAAAGCTACTTCTTCTTTTTTGCGAGTTGGAGAAATTTGAAGCTCTATTTGTTTCATGAAAAATGAATGTTATATCAAATGCTCTTAGTAAAATCAATTGCTCGTATCCATGTGAAATATATTTTCTATTATCGATGATAATTTATATTTAAATACTTTCATGGATGATAAAAATATATTTCTTTTCTTCATTTTTGTGAAAAATATAAATGATTATTTAAAAAATATTTTTTAAATTATAAATATTTCGTCTGAAATTGCTCCTATTCTTTTCGATTAGTGACGTTTCCTAGTTTTTTTTTTTTTTTTTTTTGACGTTCCTAGTCAAACAGCCACAAATTATTAAACGAGAGTACGTGGTAGGCCACTTGCTCTCTTTTTCTCTCTCAAACTTCCCATCAAATTTCCCAACCATCCCATCTTTGTATGGAAACCCTCTTTCTCACGTCAAACAAAGGGAACCCCCCACCATATCAACCAATCGAAACCTTGGGCTCTGCTTCCTCGTATATGGCTTTTGTACTGGGAGAGTGTTGAATTAGACGTGGACACATGACACGATTGAATGTCGTGGCTTTACATCTCTTTACTTCCCGTATGAACACGATGAACAGTTCAAGCATCGACTCGGACGATGGGACGCACGAACCAGTCGCGCCATCCGAAGTTCCCTGCGTGCGAAGCATGATTGTTTGTCACCTCGCTACGAACGTCCGTTGTTTATTTCGTGTGGGATCGTGGAAACGAGATAAACGCCGGAGGGTTCCTCAGAAAACACTGCGTGATTTTGCCAGTTTTGAAACGGGACGGATGCTGATGTTGACGTGACCTTGCGTTGGGTGATACCTTAACCAACCCGCGTGGTTAGGTTTGAACGGAATCTGATTGCTTGGCAAGGACAAAAAGTCAATTGGCGCAATCAAGAAGGTGATATCAGTTACCTTGTCGTGGTGGGCTACCGATATAATTTCTCACTAAAGTCGCTTAACTTTTCTAAACCCGTAATCCTTTTTTTCGGGCGGTCTCTAATTTAATCAAAAGCACTCGGATAATGATAAGTACAATTTTTTTCTTTTTAAATTTTGACATTTTTAGAGGAAAAGCTGTGAATAATCGACAAGTGCTTGCAGTCTCCCGACGGGTCCCCCCGGTCGGCATAGATTAATACACAGATTCACATTACTTTATCTATGCATTAGTTTTTTTTTTTTTTTTTTTGGGTCGGATTATCTATGCATTAGTTGAATTGTACGAATTTTAGTAAATAGTTCTGCTTTTTTCAGAGGAAGAGAGGGGACAGGGATGGTCCACCTCACCCAATTTTTCTTTCGCAATTTTTGATGCGTAGACTTTTTTTTTTGGGGGGGCTTCGATCTTTGGTCCCTCTATATGTTTTTTTTATATTCAAAGCGTTGGATACGATTCCTTCAAAGTGAAGCAAATCTCCCTTATTTTTTTCTTCTTAAATAATGAACAGAGAAAAAGGTGTGAACTTATTGAAACTCTTGTCTAATTGGAAGAAAGTCTTCGGCCCAAAAACGTGCACCGAACGAGCTTTTACCCTATCGGGAGGAATTTTCCAAGAAAAGAAAACGTGGAAAGCGTCTTCGTTCGTATATATCGATTTGGTGATGGGCATGGAAGAACCGAAATTGGGGCTGTCAGGATCAAGATTATTGAGCCTGATTATGCCCACCTCGTCCCACAACGCACTGAATTTTTCTAAAGTTTTCGAACTATATTCCTCAGCTTCATTCAGTTGCGCAAGAATATCCTCCCGGCAAAGCATTTTCCTATTTTCCAAAGAATATTTCTTTTTCTCGACATAATCAATCGCAACGAAACGACATATAATAAATAAATTATGGATTAACACGGCCCTAGGGAAAAAATGAGAGTTTTTATGTTGTCCATCTTTTGTTGGAGAATGATTTCTAGAGCCTCGATTAGGTGATAAATCCATAATATTCTAAGTGAAAACGGTAAGTGTCATTGGTAAGGGATGGAATTTTAAATAGGAAGAAACGGGAAAGGAAAAAGAATAGATATATTTTTTGGGTCGGACAAAGTGCAAAAAATTCAAATTGAAAAGTCATGTGAGGCGGGGAAGGTAGCCCTTCCTTGCAAGCAAGGGCGACAGTGGCATCTAGAATTCAATTCCGAAAACACTATTGAAATTGAAAGAGAATCGCGGATCCAACCCCCGGATAGATATTTCCAATATTCTATTTTCACGCACTTGTCGAATTTGACAAGTCCTACGTCTTGACCCCAATCGAACTCGACCCTTGATCAGTTTGATCAAAGTTCTTCGCCTCAAATTTTCCACGCAACAATTCGAAAAATTTGACTGTTCGAGGTCTCGGGGATTGAACTCACGTTAGAAGACTTGAATGGTACACCTCTTAACAAGTTATATGACTTAGATTGCTCTCTAGACAACATTTAAGACTTTTAATAAACTTTATCATTTGAATAATACTATGAAAAATTTTAAATTGATATGCATGTGATAGATTTATCCCAAATTATAAGTGACACATTTACCTCTTTAGTTTTTCTAAAATTTTATCATTAAATTATTGAGTTTAATGACATGTAGTGTACAAGTTTTCTGTTTTGGCCTTTGTTTATCGTAGATGTACCAATTTTGTGATTTTTTTTATTGTATTAATCAAATTAAACAAAAATTAACAAATAGCAAATTGGTATAAGATTTTTGTGATTAAAAAATCAGTTTGAAGTAAATTTATTATAAATATAGTAGTTTGAGATTTTTTGTGGTAAAAAAGTTAGTATGGATAAATTGTTACTGATGTATTAGTTTAGAGTTTTTTCATGGTATTATTATCCTCCTTTTGAGATTATAGGGTTTAGATACTTGGAAGAAAGAAAATTGGTGTATGTGATTTTTCTTTTCTTAGCCCTAACTTCAATTGAATACATAACACGGCAAGTTTCTTAGCAAACCTGGTCAGAGTTTTGAATTTCAAATATCTAGATAATCCATACGCATAAGTTAAGGTTTCCACCAAGGTTAAGCTTCACCATTGACAACGGATAGAGAGGGATTTTAAGAGATCGATGCTCGGTTTATTTCAGGAAAAATTAGTGATTTGGAAAGCATTTTCCCAAAACTAATCACTTATACACTTGAAATAATTAGTCAATATAAAAGGTGTTCATTATTGACAATAATTTATGTATGAATATTTTATGGACAACAAAAATATTTTTCATTTGTTCATTTTTATTAAGTGATACAAGCGACCATTTTTATAAATAAAAATTCAAATAATTTATTTTTTGAGAAACAAAGGGAGCCTGAATAAATCAAACACATTTTATCTGAAACTTCAAAACAACAACTTATCTTTTTCTGTTTGTTTCATAATAGAATAAATAACTGATTTCATAAAAAAATCAATTTTCTCCTATCATTCTCGAAATTGAAGGTTGGAATCCTTAAATTCACCATGGAGGGATGACAAATTTTTAGGGTATATATTACTCAACGGCTGCATTTCCCGACATGTCAAACCACGAAGACCCACGAATTTCTTTTAAGGAAAGTGGATTGCTTCACGATAAGCTTATTCGAGGACTGAAGCAATGGACCCGATCAATTATAAGAAGGCAAAGCATATGGTGTGGATCAAGCGATTGTGGTCAAGCTAGCAAGAGCAATTCGTCCATCCCTTTCTCAAAAGTATCTGAATAAATTCAAGAAAGGAATAATTTTTTTATTCTATTTACTCATATTTTTATGATTTTTGGGCCCTGTGAGGCGGTCCTTTGCCACTGAACCCTAAATCCCACCACCACAAGATGATTCCCAGTTAAGCACGTTCACTTTTTCCCTAATTGGTCTTCAAGTTGGAGGATGCACCTACACACATTTCCAACCACTGTTTACAACCACTTCTTAAGGTAAGGGAAGTAATACAATCTTCACTTTTCGGATTGAGAGATTATTTTTAGATGTTGTTTATGTGTGCGTACTAATGATGAATTTGTGGGAAAATTTATTTAAGAAGCTCTAAACCTATTGTACATAGATCAATTTATGTTTAAATCTATCCATTGTACCCTTAAACAATTTGCCAAGCATAATCATTCCAGCTAAATATTTTAAAAATATGTTAATGGCTAAATTGGTAAAATTTCAAAAGACTATGACTAAATTAATATGAATAAAAGTTTAAGACTAATGTGACAATATTGAAAGATATGATTGAATTGTCGGCTATTCAATGAGTTTATGACCTTTTTAATAATTTTATTCCTAGACTTGTGAGTAGGTGAAAGCATTAGCATCAGTTTTGGGGGCAACATCTTTGGCACGGTAGTCAAAATATGCGTGTGGAGAGAATGGAATGGGAAGAAAAGCGTCCAAAGTAGAAGTTGACCAAAAGCAAAAGATGGAAATTAGACAAAGTTGAGAAGAAGATTTCGTTTTTGAGCTTATTAAACGTAAATCATGACGCAATAGCGATGATACAGCACGAAAGGTAAAAAAATAAAAAAGGAGGAAGAAAAAGAAGCAAAAGCTCTTGTCATTGATTTGTAACTTTTGGTGTATTTTGGTCTTCCGATATATATATATCGATTGTAAATAATTACTTTAATAAATACAATTGAGGTGGCTCTAATTAGAATTAAGCAATCATCAACACACCATTGTTATTCATCCTCCAGAAAAACTGATCGAACCCTTCAACGTTTTTAACCTAAAGCAACACTTCGTTTGTTTCGACGATGCATCTCTAGTTTTGAATAATAAGAGAATCATGTTAGTATGTTTGGAACGAATCACTGACATATTCATCCCACTACCGCTATGGAAAAATTGGAATCATATGGGAAATATCCAAGTGAAGGTCCGGATTGATCATCGACAACTATCGACCTTTGTGTTTATTGATTAAAGCGGTAAGATTCACTGACCTAGTAATTTATTTTAACTCAATTGATCAAGTGGCAAGATTAATTGATATGTTAATTAATTAAACAAGCCCATGTACTTATGGTTTATATTTAGATATGAGAATTTGATCTCTCCCGGTCTAACAAGTTATTATCTTTTGATTTAGATCTGAGAATTTAACAAGCATATTTTCGGGGATTTGATACTTGTGTGTTATGTCTTTACATAGTTCCTCTACCTTTGGTTCTAATGGCATTTCACTAAACTACAAAAATTTGATCTTCAAATCTATTTTGGTTGTTTTCATATAGCGATGGTCTAGATTAGCTCACCTGCCCACTAGTAATGCCTAATTAGTGGAAAATGAATTTCATTAGTGAGGAGGATACGAGACTGAGTAATTGACTACATATTATTTTGCTCAATAAATCCACATGTGTTTAACCAAGTCGATGCTTCTTTGATTCCCTTATTTTTTGGATTTGATTTTGTTTTGTGATATTTTTGGCTTCTCTACTTTCACATGCACTTCTTCGTACGTACTCATGACTAAAATCGGATTTAGTAAAGAGTTATTGATTTTGGATAAGTATGCTTCTTAAGTGTGACTCGTGACTTTGTTCTAATGAGTCATCTTCTTATCTAGAGTTTATTTTGTGTTGGATTTTTATGAAATTTATCTCGATTTATAGTTGAATTGTGGTTGTCAATGGTATATTTTTATAAATAAATGAGAATTTTATTTGGAAAAAAAAATAAACCGGAATTGACGTGGACGGATCCAGTCACAAGGTTTCGATTCAAATATGGATTACCAATGGATCTGAGGTCCAATAAAAATCTCGCCAACGACTACTTCCGGAAGAACCTCGATCACTTATTAAAAAAAAAAAAAAACCGGATTTTAATAAAAAAGACGATGTCCATTCGAGAAATTTTCCAAGAAGAGCAATTGCTATCGACACCGACGGGTCACCGTCGCTGTCTCGACTTCCCGTATGTAAGGCATCCTCTCTCGTCGGCTGATAAGTGATATCTACGGCGTTCTCCCTGGGGGGCCCCCCTTCCCTGCCATCAATCAATCAGGGTGCCCTGTGAGGGCTAGTCTCGTAATTTCCGCGAAATATCTGACCCGATGTCGGGCAGACATCGTGAACCTCACGACAGAAAAGAAATAAAAATCTCGGAAAAAGCAAAAGGCGGGGGAAAAAAGAAAAAAAAAAAGAAAAAAATTAAAGGAGGGGGGCAATTTATTCATGATGGATCTTACTTGCCCCAACTGACAACGCAAACGATCGCAATAGCAACAACACCTGCACGCACGAGGCCTCCGACCTCCACGCCACCTCCCCTCCCACGCGTCCCCCCCGCCTCTTCCCGAAGACTTGTTACCGGCAGCACCGGTCTCGGGAACGTGCTGGAGCGGTGCCAACCCTTTATTATTAAAAGAGAAAAAAAAATCAGCTAAAATCTTGAATGAGACCCGCTACGACACTCGCACTCCTAACCCTTTTTTTACACCAAAAAAATTCACACTAATATAATAAATTTACTCCATACTTTTTTTTTATACCAAACCAAAGACTTTAAAATTTTACTAGCATGACATGTTTACTTCAATTTTGAGATAGTAGTAGATCATGAGTTTAGGATTTTTGGTATTACGAGAAAAAAATTGGAAAAAATGCGTCATGAAAAATCGAGATAAATGGGTCACCGTAGAAATAATTAAGGGTTAATTTTAAATTTTTGATGATGATTGATATTAAAATATTCTGTCGATAAACATGTTTAACGCTGGGTTAATGAGAACCCTCGTTAGAGTTAACGGCGGTTCGATCTCCGAGGCGACGGTACCGTGGACCAGGTCGGCGGAGCAGCTCGCGTGGAGACAACGACGCATGCCGTGGCCGGCAAGTTGACGTGCCTCCGTGCATGGTCACCACGGGCACTGACCCCGGTTGGAAAAGTATCCGGGGCTTCGCTGTCTCGGGACTGGTGAAGCCGCTCCTTCCACCCACGCCGCCGCCGCCGACTTCAGCTCGCGGCTCGGCTTCGGAGATGCGGCTCGCCGTGTCGCTCTCGCGTGGCACGTGGCTCCAGATCTGGGATCCGGCCCTACTTGCGCGCAATAATTAATGGAAAAAAAAAGAAACCGGGTTTCCCCCTTTCTGCCGGCTCTTGTGATTGGGATCTGTCCGGTGCGATCTCGACCGTCGATGCGTGCGAGGCTTGACCGGGGAGGGGAATGAACGGTTCGGACGGCGACCACGCAAGGGGGGGCCTAATTTCAATTAATTGAGCAACCGCTTTTAGAGGACTTTAATTATTTAGTCCGAAAGCGTCTGGAACGGGTCGAGGCATTTTCTTTGATCGAGACTGAATTTGATGGGTGATGGTGCCCAGCCATCCTCGCTGGGCCCCACCTTCGTGGGAAGAACTAATTGGGACCCGCCAACAATAAATTTCGAGAAAATGATTTATAGTATTTCCTTTTCCCAACAAACGACGTCACACTCAATTTTATCTAACCGCAAAACTCACCTTACTAAACAAGGTATTGATTCCCGTCTAATTTTTTCTTTCTCAACAACGTCGGTGATTGTCATTTATAATACAGTCAATACTACAGAAACTTCAGACTAATTAATTTTTATGACCATAAAAACTTTTAAATCGATATATTTATGATAAATTTACTCAAATAAATTTTTTAACCACTGAAAATCTCAAATCAGTATATTTGTGACGGATTTACTTTTCGTTAACTTTTATTAAATTTGATCAATCTACGAAAATCCACATGTTTGAGCAACTGAAGGTTAAAACTTTAATTTGTTATATTCGTTAATTATTACATGTTATTCAATTAAGTAATCTACGTTAAAATTTAATGAAAATTAACGGAAGGTAAATTGATTATATATATATATAATTTACAGTGTTTGATTATCAAAAAATTAATTTAATATAATTTATTATAAATATACTAATTTTGAATTTTCTGTAATCATTCACAATAATTTTGAATTATGTTAATGAAATGAGGAATCAGAGTTGCATCACATAGTTGAAATCACACACATAGTCCTAACTTATCCATTACATTCGGGTCAGATCGAGTTGGATTGGAATATGTATTGTTTTGACGAGACCCACGTATACAAGTATATTAATCCGGTCGTGATCTACGTTGGATTTTGAAAAAGCTTTCTACTGCAGAGAAATATGTACGATAAAGGAAAGTGTAGGTACACTCTGGGTTCTCCTGCGAAAAAGGGCTCGATGTCCGGGAGCCATCATTATTTATGAGACAACATGATCCTAATCGAATTATTTTAATTTATCGTGCTCCCCGTTGCATCACCGTTATCTCCGTCCCTCATGCATGAAAAGTTCGAGAGAAGATTCTGTTGAGCTTTGTTCTATATTAGAAAAATATTACAAAAAATATTGTTCACCGTTAACTCAAAAAACTATTATTACATTTTTTATTTTTCGAAATGAACGTGTTGTGAAATACTCCGAGTCCGTCTTAACAATGCTTAAAAGAGGAAACATTCTCATTTTCAAAATATAAATTACACATAACACGAGCGAAATAATATATTGCTAATGACAAAACTACCATCACGAGAACTCAAATTAACACAATTATTTTTAAAATGTCTATTTGCTACCTTTACACAAAATCAATATTATCTCTTTGCGTATTTCGAGCTCTCAAACCCTCTTGCAAACCCTAACTTCTATCGGCCGTAGACACCATATATCTCTCCTCCACCAGACATCGCCGCATGTCGCTGCTCCTCGTCATTACCCATAGATTATGCTCTCACTGCTCAATCGAAGATGCGGCGGCCCGTAGCGGGCTTAGCTCTAGCGGAATTTGGCTAATGCCAAGATTGGATATTTGAGTTCAACAAAAAACAGGCTTCATATGTGATTTTATATGAAACGAACGGTTCTTCGCAGAGTTAAGCAAGGCACACAAGCGATATCTCCGTCAGTAGCGACACGATTGCTCGAAGGAGGCCTAAAGGTATGTTCCATGCATCTGTACTGTCGTCGGATAATGTCAAAATTTCCAAAGCCGAATCTAGAAAACGGCATGGCACTCCCCCAAAACACGCAGATTGAAAAAAATAAAAGCCATGGGGGGAGCGGGGGACCTTGCGTTTCGGTTTTCCATATTCAGAAAGCCGCCCCCGTGAAGACACGTGTGGCGCTTATCTGGTCAAAATTCCAAAAGGGAGGAGGAGTCTTTGCTCGACCCCCCATGTAAAACGATAAGCACGACTCGTTTTTGCGGCTAATTCTCCACCGAACCTCGCGAAAATGACTTGGGTTGTTCTTTTCGGGGGTGGGGGCCGATAGCCGCTAGATTTGGTGGAGAATGTTTCTCGGGTAGACAAGAACACTCTACGAACACGTCATAATTCATTATATCTCCTCACAACTCCTTTAATAATAATAATAATAATAATATATCATAAAACCCGAAAAAAGGTCGTGAGGCCAATCGATTAAAAAAATACCATATGCTATTTTCGTCGTTGAAATTACGAGAAAAGATCCGAATCCATACGCAGCACGCACACCCGGTCGACATGGTCCCAAAAAAAAAAAAAAAAAAAAAAAAAGGAACGCAGCGTTAATATCGCTCCACCGAAGCCGATGGAGAAGCTGACCACAGGAATCGAAGTTGACCCGCACGGAGGGGCGCGCGCGCGAGAGGTTTCCGCTGGGGGGCCCACGCCCGGACTCCAAAGGCGGAACTTAAATGTAGTTCAATCCGCCAGGAAAGAAAGAGAAAGGGCAAAAAAGGAGGCGAATAAAAAAGGAAGACCAAAAAAAAAAGAAAAACAAATTGAATAATAATTCAGAGAGAGGAAGATGTACGTTGTACGTGACGGGTGGGGAGGGCGGGAGGATTTTCTATGCGCCCCACGCGCGCGTGTCCACAAACCTCCCATGATCTCCCCTCCCCCTCTCTCTCTCTCTCTCTGTGTCTTTTTATAATAAATTATTTTTAGAAAATAATAAAATAATGGGGGGGATCGTCTTCTTCGTGTGGCAGATGGAGGAAAAGAGGGGGCATCCTCATCGGCGATGACAATCGGCCACTCCTATATAAACCCTCCGAACCCACTTTCCCCCTCCCCGTCCACACCTAACCTTTTCTCTCTCTCTCTCCATTTTTCCCTCGATCGAAACTATAAAATCCTAGTCGCCCCACTTTGCGCCCCATTACCACGGACAT
The DNA here is from genome assembly GCA_014182555.1 of Eucalyptus erythrocorys. Lineage (NCBI taxonomy): Eukaryota > Viridiplantae > Streptophyta > Magnoliopsida > Myrtales > Myrtaceae > Eucalyptus > Eucalyptus erythrocorys. The sequence goes on along the minus strand of CM024607.1, from coordinate 30,750,384 downwards.
CCGCGGCTTCCTCTCTCTACAAATCTCAGAAGCCTTACCCCCCCCTCTCTCTCTCCTCTCTCCTCTCCCTCGCGCACTTGGCAACAACCTTTCTCGGCGATTTTCTTTTTCATTTTCTCGAGAAAATCGAACCGCCCCTATATAAAACCTAACTTTTCCCCAACAATCCCACTTCAACCAATACGTCATCCCCCCCTCTCTCTCTCTCTCCGCGGGTTTGACCTTCAGTTACCTTGTGACTGTGTCATTCGAAGCTGAAGACGTTTCCCTCGCCCGTCTCTGTCTCTCCGTGACAATGGAAGAGAAGAACGAGAAGAAGCGAGCGCGAGATGACTCGGCAGTCGACTCGCCCGATTCGAACCTCACGCGGGTGGACTCGGCCGGCTCGGAGCTCGGCTTGCCCGAGTCGAAGCGGGTCCGGGCCGGGTTCGAGCCGAACCTCGACTCGGCCAACCCGGATCTGTGCTCGCCGGAGGCGAAGCGGATACAGGAGGACCTGCTCAACATACTCGACGACTCGGAGGCCGTCGCGGACCGGGATCCGGCGATCCAGGGCCTCGATTCCGTCATCAGAAGCTTCGAGGAGGAGATACTCGTCCCTCAGGGGCAGTCCGTTCTAGATCTGTGCTTGGAAGCGGCTGAGACCCGGTCGGAGCTGGGTTACCTTCTGGAAGCTTCCGACGACGAGCTCGGCCTCCCTCCGAGCTTCGGTTCCTCCGCGGAAGACGACGGGAAGGCCGCCGACGGCGAGTTGCCGGCGGCGGTGACCCCCCGCACGCCGGCCGGGTTGGGGTTCTGCGAGACGATGGCCTTTGAGAACGAGATGACGGGTTACGACTCATTCGAGTTTGCGTCCGAGGCCAGCAACAGTAATAACCATGAAGCGGGCGACGAGTTTGTGATGTTGGGCGGGTTGTTTGATTTCCCGGAAAGTAGTTGCGAACCGGACGACGCGCCGGAGATGTTGTGGCGACCGGAGTCGTTGCCGGCGATTTGACCCGTCGTTTTTTTCCAAGGGGAAGTTTCGGGTCGCCGGGCGTTTTAAGGGCGCCGGAACGCTTCCTGCGACGCAGACGGTTGTTGATATCAATAGGTTGTACATGTCCACAAAAAGGAAAATCGTGATTAAGTGTTCACGTGAAGGTGGTTGAACGAACATAACCTAATCGGCCTGTGCGTACAAATTTTCTTTTTGTTGGATTTATTATCATTTTCCCCATAGAAATTCACTTAATCGACATTAAATTAAAGCGGCAGAAAAGTTAATAGAGGGGCTAAGCGCGGTGTGGAAATTTGAACTTAAATATTTGAGATAATGAACGGAAATGAAATTGAAGAAGCGAACGCAACGCAAGGGCCGGTGCATAATTGAGCCTTTGTACGATCGCGTGACATGACAAGTTTGGATGTTGTGGTTTTTCCTCGGTGACATAAGCGATGCGAGGAATCTTTCAAGGAATTTTCGCAGGTGCCTCCCCGCTTTCGGACATTAAAGGAAACCGACATCACGTGAATTGGCAGGAATGCGACCGTCGCCTTGGCCTATAGACCATTTTTTTCCAGTCAGATATTATCGATGGTGAAAATACCGAAGATGCGTTCCGTAGTCTTTTATCATCTCTCCACTTTTCCTCATACCTTTAAAAATACCGAACACGCTTTTGTATAATTTACGAAAGTTATTGTTTTTGGGGAATTGTTCGTCCATCCCCAAATGAAATTCGAAACTCAACCGCCTTGACTTTTGTCACCCTGAAGCCTCGGGGGTCGGAGGAGATGTCAGCTGATCTGTGTTCTGTTCGGGAAATTGTTACATGAGCTGAATCGAAATCCTGAACCGGGAAAACAACACCGACCAATTCGTTTTTCCTAATTCTTCCGACCTAATAAAACCTTTAATCTCAAAAACTCCTCCGACCAACGACGACGAAGTCCTTCCTTCTCGACCATGCATAGCACCCAAAAACACAACGCGTCCCCTTCATCTGGTGGAAGACGCCTTCAGATCTGGAGGATTGATGGGCCATGGAAGCGTCAAGCCTCTAGATCTTCGAGGCGACGCTCCTCCATGGTCCCGCATCGCGGTGACCAGTGCGGAGGTCGCGATGGCTGCTGGCACGACGGCTGCTGGCACGACGGCAGAGACGATGCAGAGTCGATTTTCCGCGAGCGAGGGCGAGGCGCTTCACCCGCCCCCCCCAACAACGCTTGCCGTACTCTTACGTGGTGGATGCGATTTCTACCCGTTCATTTAGCTCGTGCGCTTCTCTTATTCCATGCCAATCGCTGGTTGGTATCTTTCCCTTTCGCAAAAAGAACGGGTGTAGATTAAATCACTGGTTGATCTACACCCGTTCTTTTTGCGATTCAGCGACGATGCACTTTCAATGAGAACCGAAACTTACATGTCACAATTGCTTTTGCAACTTGTTTCTATTCGAATTATAATTTTGAACCGGATCAAAAACAAAAACAGATCATTTTATTCATTACCCGAATTGAAAGAGAACCGATCCAAAAGTTTGGATTTGGGTTGGGTCGAGTTTGGGTTCGGATGATTATTTTTTTCACCCCTAGTGGAGGTCAATGTCAGTGGAAGTTTTTGAGAATTCGAAAATTTAAAGGAGCAACATTTTTTAGGGTAAGTGGAAGAAGGAAGAAACGTGAAAAGTTATCGTGATTTTAGGGATTTTCTCTTACTGATAACGATAGCGATGTTTTGTGCCAAAAAATATATGCTGATTGGAGAGGGAAAAATCGGTTGGTGAAATGACATGAGCACGGACGGAGATATTTTTGCATTAAGCTATTGCTTGTGCTGTGGGCCACGAATGTGTGGTTGCTTAGGCTGCGCATGGCAACATTTCTCGGTTGGGGAATAATTTTTTTTCGAAATAGTTTTTCTATTTCTTTTAACAATTTCTCGAAAGAAAAAATTTACCCGTTTGATAACCGCACAAAATTTCTATTTCTAACAAAAAAGAACGAAAACACGTTTGGAATCGCACAAAATTTCTATTCTCGAAATAAAAAAGAACGTAAAACACGTTTGAATCTGCATAAAATTTCTATTCCAAATTTTATTTTTAAAAAATTAAAATAAGAAAAAGGAATAAATTTAATATTACATAAAATTGACAAGATCAAAATATTATTAGATTAATAATACATTTGCTTAGGTGTAAGCATTCTAGTAAAATTAATTTATGCTCATTTCCTTGGGACTAAGTTTTTACTCTTTAAAAAAAAAAATTGTAATTCTAGTGCATGTGTGGCTTGGAGATTTTAGTCTATTTTAATCTTGACATGAATGTCGGGTTAGGGTTGGAAATTTCCAACTGTTAGAATGGTGCATGCATGGCATGGCTTTGTTGTCATTATGCATATAGTTCATAGCATGCTCCTAAAACATTTAGTAAAAACCTTGGTCTCTTGCATTTTGAACGGTCGATGCATCCCATCTTAATGCTACTTTTTATCTTGTTTCTTCCGAATTACCTTGATGTCGTTATAAGGTTTTGACTAATTTTGATAAAGGGATGTGTTTTTCTTCTCATTTTTAGCTTTTTTTTTTTTTTCTTTCTTGACTAGCATACAAGCTCTGAACGGCGGTCTGTAGGTGTTGATGTGTCAACTATACAATAGCTCATCATTTGCTTCTCTTCTATTTGTCCACATTTATGATACATTAAATGACATTTATGCTCAAGGAGATAGAATTGGATGACCTTAATACTATTAATAGAAATGTATTCATAATAGTTTACAAACACATCGCAAAAGTTTTCACCAAAAAACAAAAAACACGTCGCAAAAGTCGGAAATAAAAAGTCATGGAATCTCTTGCATATTGTGATCCCTTGCCATCATATTTGCAATATCTTTCCTGATCATGTTTATCTCAACCCCTTTTCCGGCTCGAAATAATGGTACTTATTGAATTCCGTTCTTCCTTTGCGGCTTCCACAAGTGAATCCTATCACGAGATGGTAAAGTGGTCTTTTGATCAGAAAAGTTGAAAATGAAAGTTCATAAGAAAGCACATAACAAATTGAACAAGAGCAAGTGGGCAACCCAGTTTTTTTTTTTTTTTTTTTTTTTTTTTTGGGGAGGGTGGGGGGGGGAGAGAGAGATACCTGAGCTGTTATCAACCGAGCAACTGTTTTCTTGCTCGACTCTTGAAGTTCACCAGCAATCAAAAGCTCATCCAAGATATAGTAAGCCTTGAATGTTGATAGCATCAAACATTTCAGATTTCATTTATTATCACGGATAGACAAGAATAAAGCAATACAAAGAGAAGATAAATATGTATTCTCTTGTACTTGAATGAGCATAACCTACCTTATGGAAGTTAAATATTAAGTCCAACTCGCAAACCTGTGAAGAGTTGAAAATTTGTGGTGAGATCTCAAACTTAATACAAACATCTCAAATATCTTATGAATAGAAAAGTGTGTACTCACACTGCCAAAGTACCGGCCCAAAATCTCAACAAAATGATGAATTATCTCCGGGATCTCCAACTCATTGTCTTCCCGATCAATGCACATACAGAAATAGAGACTGGCATATCTGCACAACATCATTGAAACAAACTTGGTCAAAAACAAAATGGGGTGCAAAGTGCTATAAACTGAAGCCATGTAATCTTCTCGTGGATGGAAATCTAACTAATCTTCATAAATTACCTTTTGTAAGCAACCTTAAATCCTCTCCACTCCACAAAATTGCAAAGTTTAGGTCCTCTAGTAAGAACTAATCCACTGAGTTCTCGGATGATCTTCTCAAATGACAACAGTAACCCATATGAGCAGATCAAGAAAAATGGGGCACGAAGAAACAATAAATCAACGAGCAATGCAAAAAGGTACGTGACAATAACTTCAGCAACAAGCAGCCACTAAGCTCGGGTGCTCAAATCTTATCGCCTTTATCAAGAATCGTTGGTGAGGTTTAATGAAACGGTATCTTAGAATAAGGACAATACCTTAGTTCTTTCCTTCGTGTGTATGGAGAATACCATTTTGTCAACCCGACCTTCCCCGACGACCGATCGAAGTACAAAGTGAATCTAAAACATAAGCGGATGAGAAAGAAGTTAAATATGCAGCTTGAGTCATATGCAAGCCAACATAGGAAATTGGCAAGCCAGCTTATACATGACGCGATCATATCCAGAATGAGAAGCGTATAAAATTAACAACTAGGAGGTAGGAGAAACCCAACTTGGAAATCGGTGCGCGATTAATTGGGACACATCTATTTTCATCTAGGTAAGCTTTTCTATAACATTTGGTGCCATCAAAATCTAAAGGCACAGCTCCGAGATGCAAAATGTTCATTCATGCTCTCATCCACCATGCTTGAAGCGAGTCCTCGTGCGCAGCGGTAGAATCGAGCCGACCAACGAGTTTCTCTATGTATATATGCAGGAATTAATAGAAACTTTAGACTCGGACACATCGCATCTCCGGATCCTCGAACAAATCGAATCCGAGAATCCAAGACTAAAATGAACGGTTTCGTTCGGGCATTCCCTCGAACATATGGTGAGCACGGAAGATATGGAACATTTTTACAACTCTAGCTCGAGTCCGGACCAAAAAATCTCCACGAAATGCTCAACATCAAACACCAACTCGGAAGAAACAAAGCGCTCAAGAACTAGAGACACCAAGTTCGCTTCTTCCTTAAAACGAGAATGGGGCGAGACAAAAGGGAGTTCATGGGAATGAGTTTCGACTGCGGAAATCCCTACCCGGCTCGGAGAAGGCGGTCATAGGGCGAGCTCAAGACCGGTCGAGCTATGGCTGACCGCTTCACGATGTATCCAACCCGAGATCCTCGGGAAAAAAATTTGATCGAACCCAAAGAAAACTCACCTGGAATTCGGTCACCGCGGAAGAGGAGGCCGTGGGCTCGTGTGTGTCGGCTAGAGGTCGTCGGCTTGCGACGGGGATGGTTGGGTAACGCTCAATCGAGAACGCCGCCGGACCGGCGAATTGGGGCCCCGATCGGTGGCGATCGGAGCACGATCGCGAGGGAAAAGAGAGGCGAAGTACAGAGAGAGAGAGAGAGAGAGAGAGAGAGAGAGAGAGAGAGAGAGAGAGAGAGAGAGAGGACCTCGACGACGCGGGTGGCGTGGCCGGCCGTGGCCGGTGACGACAGGGACCGGCGGCGACAAGATCGGCGGCGACGAGACCGGCGAGGGGCGACCGGAGAGTTTCTTCGGATGAAGGGGTCAAAGCTTCGTGAAAATCAAGGGGGTGAAATTAGGGCGTAGCTGGCCGGTCCTATTTCTCCCTTCTCTTCTTGGGAATTCTTGGCCGAAACGAGAAGTAACTTTTTTACTTCTCGTTTCTGTTCCAAAACTATTTCTTGGCCAAATTTTTAGTCCCGGGAACAAAAAAATATTACCCGTTATCAAACGGGTTTCTACTCTTTTTTTATTCCCGGGAACAAAAGAATAGAAATTCTTGTTCCCGGGAATGTTATCATGCACTACCTTAATTCCCCAAATTGGGTCAGATTCAAACGTCGAGGAGAGAGGCAGAAAGAAATGCATCTCGGCTACCCGCATTTCTGCATTGTTTTTCACACGAAATGTAAGTTTATTATGTTTGGATTTCCTTATCGAATGAAAAATATTTCTCTAAAAATGAAAAAAAAAAAACGTTGCCAGCTCATATATTCCATTTTTCACATATGGAGTACCCAGACGAGAAAAAGAAAAAAATGTCGAGAGAACATTGATTTTTATTTAAAGAAACCACTTGATTTTTATTTAAACAAACCGTGCATCATTTGACCAGGACAAAAAGACTTTAAGAAAAATTAAATTGTGGTTTTTAAAAGTTGTATATTATTCTCAAATAGGAAAAATAATTATTTAGGAATTATTGGAAAATAGTTTGGTAAACATCCTAGACAAGGATAATTCATATCACAGATTTTCAGGTTATATTTTTTGATAGTGTTAACATACAACAAAACAAATTCTTTTACGAGTCTAGCAAGCCTAACAGTACTGTTATGCCGAATTTATAATGGTGTTCTTGTGACCACAAGTGTTATATCGTGATAGATGGGCAATCGGGATTATGAAATGGTCGGGAGACAATAAGATCTATATTCCTATTTTATTTATAAAAATAAATAAATCTAAGTAACAATGTTCAAGACTTACGGCAAAACTAATCGGATGTGATGGACATAGTTTGGAATACACCATTTCGGGTTCAAGACTCCAATTGAAAACCCCAACAAAAGGCATTTACAAGGATAAATTGTTAGAATTTTCCTAATATGTGGACTAAATTAATTGACATTGTTATTTACCGTTTAACGTTTACCGTTTTACGGGGTTTGGTCTGAGGCGAGATAGAAGGTTTCTTAATTAGTCTAATATAGGGCTGGCTAGTGTGGGCCGAGTTGAGCCTGACCCGTAATAAGGGGGACTAGCTGGAAACTCTATAAATAGTGCTCAAGTCTCTCCTCTAACCCCGATCTCACATATCCTCACCTAAGGGACGTTATTCTAACGTCAATCGTGAGGGGCCGCCTCATTGAGCCAATGACTCAGAGGGCAATAGAGGAGAATGATTTGATGCGTGGATAAACCTCTTGAGTGTGGGCAATCCCTTTCTGCTTCCGCTTTCAAGAACGAGATCCTAAAACAGGTGCGTTAATCTTCTACTCTTGGGTGTGTGTTCTTGTTTTAGTTATGGAGATCTTGAGCTTGCGCAATTTGCGTCCACATGTGGTATCAGAGCCTCCATAACCCTAGAACTTGAGCCCTAATTAGTACGGATCTTGCCTTAATTTGTGATTTTCGAAATTTTTTATTCATTAAAAAAAATAAAATTAAATCACAAATTTGGACTGGGCGAGACGAGACAGGGGTGATTTGTGTAGTTGCATGTGCGTGCCAGGGGCATGCTTGCGCATCTGTGTGTGCGGGCACGGGCTTTGTGTGCAAGCTCAAGCTTGTTAGATTCGATATGCTACAGTGATTATTGATTTTGCTTCTTGAATCTTCAATTGATGTCAATTGATTGTATCAGAGGAACCTCATTAGGAAGTTATCAGTTTTTGATTTTGTGGATATGTTGCGGACGTTTGAAATCGAGCAAAGAAGATCCGAAGATCAAATCCTCAAAATTTGAATCTGCGTTCGAGAGTCTGATCACAAAAATAGGAAAGTCCAACTTTCACTAGGACTTGGATTTTGTTTAAAATATATAGAGATATGTTTTGGATAAAATCGTTTAAGATAGGAAACGGAATCCTATGAGAAGCTGGCTTAATGAGATAAAAAAAAAACTTTTATTACTCATGCGTACTCCTTTACACGTTAGTAACCTTTGAATGTTGGACGTCTAAAGAATTTGTGACCAAATTGATTGTACTAATTTACACATCTGCCGAATGTGGATAATGCATGTCAGTTAAATCATTGTGCATTGTACTACAGAAAATCATATGGTCACTGGTTAACGTCTATCAAATTGAATATTTTTATGGTTAAGGAGTATGGCAATAATTATGCAGAGCAATGGTATCTACTGTTATAGTTTAGATATTTGGTTCTGTGATTTCACTCAATTAATAGGCCACTGGTTGAAGTAATGATATTTGTTACTTAAAATTGACTAATAAATTAGTTGTTGGCCTTGGAGTCATGTTTTGCCTTATGAAACTCATGAGCTATAATGGATCAGCTGTCGGGCTTCTCGATCTGGTGTACCATGTATTGCTATTGATGTTGATTTGTGATAGATTCTCTAGATCAACATTAAAAGAATCATTGGATTCTGTAATTTTGGTGCACAAGAGAAGTTTCTTGTATTGCTGTGATTGGTGATTTTATTGGAATCTATCTTTCAGATTCTATATATGTGTGTGTGTGTGTGTGTGTGTGTGTGTGTGTGTGTGATTAATTTTATAAGGCAATGTAATTAGCATGGTATGTGATTTCAGTGATATGTGCCCCTATCACTCAAGTTGAAATCACATGTATATGGTGTGTGTGAGATGTAAATATATTCCTGGTATGAGAGAGTTTTAATGATTCAATTGAGTAGTGACCGCTAAAGTGGCACGCTTGAATGGGTTTGAGAAATTTCGGTCTCGTATGTTGGTTGGGATGTCTCCTGGTCTAATGCGTGGTCATACTTCCAAAGGAGGTGATTGTGTATTAGTTCATGGAGGGATACATGATAGTGTGGTGGAGGAGTGATTAGTCCTAGTGGTTCATCTGCCCAAAGGTGATGAATTCACGAAGATTGGAACATATTCTCATAACCGCTATCATGTGGGGAGTGTACAACTGCATGTCATGTATTCTGCCCAAAGGTGATTATATGATTATGCGTGTAACTCTCTATATGTGTACTTGGACATCAAGTTACACGGTGCTCACATGATACTAATTATATACATTACTTGTTTTTTAGTCACCTTTCTGTAATTAACAACTCCATTATTATTGAGGTTTTTACTGCTTCAAATTTTAAGTTGTGGACATATGATTTATTGCTTGAAAAAAGAGCAATAGAATGTGCTTACTGTCCATTAAGCGTTCCATTATGGAATACTTGAAAAGTGGATTGCCTACTGACTGCACTGCTAAGAAATGATGGAAGCCTTAGTGGCTTGAAATTATGTCTTGTTTAATACCGAAATTAGGACATATTTATAAAGATTATGTTTAAGTTTTAATGACATATACATCTCGTATATGTTCAAAAGGTTGTCAGGCTTAATAGTGGCCATAAGTATTTTGGCAAGTATGACAATGCGAAATAGCTTAAAGGGTCATTTGTCGAATACTTGGTAGATTCTGGGGTGGTAACTTAATTACTATACCTGTAAAAGATTTGGCCAAAAAGCATAATTGCACCATAAATGTACATAGTGATGAGTATCATTAGTAAGATTAATTTATTCAGTTTTTTTTTTTTTATGGGATGATATTTTGAAAATATCCTTTTCACACACGTAAAGTGTTTCTTATTCTTAATCGAGTGTGTGATTAGATACCATAAAAGGCAATATGCAATCTATGAAACATGTTTGGAAACTTACTGACTTGTCTAAAGATCACAAGTTCTTTAGTTGCAAATTGGCGTACAAAACTAAAGATATCAAAGAAAGATCGTGGAGTTTAAAACCAAACTGGTAGCTAAAGTTTTCACTTTGAAAGAGAGGTGGATAGTTAATAGTGAAGAAATAATTATTTCTTTAAAAGATTCTTTCAGAGTGCATATAGCATTATTTATTTAGTTACGCCAAATAGATATAAAATCTCTAGAGGATTTTGCAGCAAATTTAAGTAAACTTGTGTGTAGACTGAAAAGTCTTATTAATAGTTTTATGTAAATTTCCAGACAATATTAATAAAGTTTCATAGTGTTGTTATTTTGTTCAATTGAGAACAAAGTAATTTAATACACTGCAAGGTTAGTGGGAGGAAATTTATTTTTCCTCATACTTTATGTACATGATACTTTGTTTACAAGTAGTGACCTTGAGGTATCTTTTGTCTTTTACACTAAGGTCCGTAAGGATTGTTCTTGTCACATATATTGGATTTTATTAGATTTTCTCAAAGGACATTTGCTGATCGTATTTTGGAAATATTCAATATACGTCATTGCAAGTCAGGAATTACTCCTGTTGTTAAGGGTGATGGAGCTAATCCATTACATTGTCTTTATTTAGATATTGAGAAAATCTAATTAAATGGTGTACCTTGTGTTAGTACACTTAAAAGTATAATATATATTTGATTTTGCACTAGATTAAATATCGTCATTGCGACGGGACTTCTAGGCAGATATAAGTTGAATCCAGGATGTGATCACCGGGTTGCTGCCAAAAGATTTTAAGGAAGTGCAGTGCAGTAAATAAAGTTTTATGTCCACTATGTAAATAGAGTTTGTAACATTCTTTTGGGCTATTAATTGAGTTATTATGCTTCGGAACCTTATGAAGAAGTTGACCGTTTTGATTTTTTTTGGATAGACCCGTATGGTTGTATTGAGATGACGTTAACATATTTTTACAGATGATGTGGTTGCAGATCTACTAACTAAAAACCTACGCCCATGTGTATATGAGTGACATGTCATTAGCATGGGCCTAGGGGTATCTTCAGATACTATTGTTTAGTGGGAGCTATTTTGGCTTTACTCTGATAAAGTTCACATCTGTGTTCGTTACTTTTAGTAACGGTTTGATATGTATCAACTTTTGCATTCAATAGAATAATTTTGAATGTGTTGTTATATTGAATACATATTGATAAAGTCTCAAAGTATTACCTCGAGTGAAGGCTAGGAGCATCTGGTTATTAGCCTTGTGCATATGTTCTTGTAAAAGGTTAACCATAAGGACAAGACATATGTGGGTTAATTAGAACCATCATTTCATTCTCTTGTGGCACAAACTTTTGTGTTGCTTAAGTAAGAAAATGGTGACTTGAGTTCATTAGAACCATAATTTCATTCTCTTGTGGCGCAAACTTTTGTGTCGCCTAAGTAAGAGAATGGTGACTGACAAATGGATCTCTCTATGAGAGATGTTAGCCATTTGCCACACTACCATATTGAATCAATATTAATAAAGTTGAAAACACTTGTGACCCTGGAAGGCTCTGTGTATACATGTAGTTACCGCCATGATTTGGTGTTGGAGGCTTTATGGAATATGATTGACTATTAAGAATTATCTCTAGACCAATGTGCGCACATACAATACAATTTCAATTAATATAGTCCAAGTGGGAGAATGTTAGAATTTTCCTAATATGTGGACTAAATTAATTGACATTATTATTTACCGTTTAACGTTTATCGTTTTACGGGGTTTGGTCTGAGATGAGATAGAATGTTTCTTAATTAGTCTAATATGGGGCTGGCTAGTGTGGGCCGAGTTGAGCCTAGCCCGTAATGAGGGGGACTAGCTGGAAACTCTATAAATAGTGCTCAAGTCTCTCCTCTAACCCTGATCTCACATATCCTCACCTAAGGGACGTTATTCTAACGTCAATCGTGAGGGGCCGCCTCATTGAGCCAGTGACTCAGAGGACAATAGAGGAGAATGATTTGATGCGTGGATAAACCCCTTGAGTGTGGGCAATCCCTTTCTGCTTCCGCTTTCAAGAACGAGATCCTAAAACATGTGCGTTAATCTTCTACTCTTGGGTGTGTGTTCTTGTTCTAGTTATGGAGATCTTGAGGTTGCGCAATTTGCGTCCTACATAAATTTGTCTATTTTGCATGAAAAGTACGCTATTATTAGTCTAGATTAGGGCATATTAAGCACATCCATAATTATTGATGAGATAAGTGGTTAAACAAGGACAATGCATAGCGCTTAAACCAGTCAACCGGTTCCCTTGGGAAAATTTATAGGTGTTAAACAAGTCAACCGGTTTTTTAATTTCGTGAGATCTCCAGATGTGTAGACTACTAAAGCCCGACTTGATTCTCTACGAATTCAAGCCATTCCGGTGCTAAATCAGCAAGAGATCAAAGTCGCACTTAGGCAAATCGGGCCATGTGTGGTTTCAATTGTATATAGGCATATAAGAATGAGCTTAACTTGGGCTTTAGGACGAAATCTTTCGTCTTATCGAGTAACCCTCTGATTTATTGAAAGTTTAGTGGGGTCGAGCTCGAGCTTCATAAGCATTGAGTTCAAGTCAGGTATCATTCGATCCGATTAGAGTTCCAAATCAGATTATTAAGTACTTCGACTCGGTTTGACTCGGCTCAGACACGAAAATCCCACCTCCATAAGCCCATTGTTCGGTTGGGGTGTTTATTCAATAGCATCCGCATCTTATCTTGCAATAGTGTGGTGCGACGGTGCCACGTGTGGTATTTTGAGCGAATAATAGCCGGGCGAATTAGAAAGGCAAGTTACAACATCCAATTCCAAAATGGTTGCTTGCCAAATCAATTGCATAGGCGAGTAAAGCTCCATTACAATCAATTTTGAGAAATTCCATAATTTGTATAGGCTTAACTCCCTAAAAAATCCTAAAGTTCAGGTGTAACTTTAATTTTGCCCCGAATTTTTTTATCTAAAAAAAAATCCCGAATTATCACTTTAGTGTTAAATTTAACAATATGTTGAAAAATCGCTACTAACTTCTTCAAAATTATCAACATTAGCAGCCAATTAGAGGTCCGCTATTAATTTCTTCAAAATTATCAACATTAGCAACTAGTTAGTGGTCCATCATTAAAATTTGTGTCTTCATCAACATCCTCCCCTTCTTATGAATTAACAACCACCTTCTAATGTTAATAACCTTAAAGAAGCCATCAGCAATTCTTGAACACATGGGCAGATTTGAGAATAGAGTAAAAATTGATGATTTTTTTAAATAGAAATTTTGGGGCAAAATTGGAATTATACTTAAAGTTTGGGATTTTTTTTTACAAAATTAGCCCAACTTGTATGTTGGGACATCACAACAAACATCAAAATAGTGCTTCAATTCTATTAGCATACAATATAACTCGGGGTGCGGTTGGTCTTCCAAATAACTTTGGGCATCCAAAGACTCCTTGTGCCAAAGTTAAACAAATTATGTGGCCCCGTCTAGGCTTGTGCCGACTATTGACGGTTTAGATTTGTGTTGCTATACCTTGGTGTCGCCTTACTTGGGGTCATGTGACCTTGGTGACGCACCATTGCCTTAGCTTTGTTCGAGCTGCTAAAGTCTTTAGCCATCATTGAATAGCCAGATTTGTGTTGCTTCCACTTTTGTTTTTTTTTAATTAATATTATCTTAAACTAGAGTCCTTAACAAGTTTGTGCACCTGTGTTACTAAATATCATTCGTATTTCGTGAAACCTTTTTTAGTCTAAAGTTCTTTTTATTTATGTAAAGACCTTTCCTTAATGTTCTGTCAAATGCACCTGTTGGAAGATACGCAGGAATTTAGGAAAGATTTGATTAGGACAAATCATAGAGATCTTTATTGAATCAATTAAGATCAAATCTTATCTCGTACATTGTATCCTTTCATTTTCCTTTTACACGTACTCGTAATATAATACGACTCGTACAATTGAATGAATATAGAGGAAATTACACGAATTCCCTATCTGTCTACCTCTCGTTTCCCTCTTTCTCTTCAACCTTTGACATGGTATCGAGCTCAAAACTCGATTCTTGCTTCCGCTTTATTCCTGTTGATTGCCCAGAAGAACCCTATCCTGCAAAAGAGGGTTGCCGAAAGGAATCAACAAATTTTGAAGGGAAAATTCGTCAAACATGAATCCACAGGAACATATTACCTCCAACCCAGATGAGCAATCAGCAACAGCCACGACTCCACAAAATCCATAGGCCTCCAGCGCAGTTGGTGTCACCGAACCAACTCACCTCCAAAATCAACCAGTTTTTTGGCAAAATGCACCGGCTTAATTTAATCCGGTTCAGCCATTATCGGCGTACTCCTACCAATGGATGCCATATCCATGGGTCCCTGGGATTAATCCAGTCACATCATTGCCGGGTTTTTCGAATAACTTACCGAGCGACGGAGGCCTACCAACCAGCACAGGGGCAAGCTCAACCATCGACATGGCGCAAACGGGCGGATCAAGTAATTTTGGTGCTGGATCTCAGGGACAGTTCACGAACCCGTACCAGGGAGTACCACCTGGTTTCATTCCTTTCCCTTTTGCGGCCGCCATGGGCCGACCAGAGCCTGGCGACGCGCTATATGTCTCCACGGCGGACGGACCGGAGTTGCGGCTAATCAGCCACCCTCTCACGGGCTCAGAGAATTACTCAACTTGGGCGCGAAATTTTCGGTGAGCCCTAATCACGAAAGACAAAGAGGGGTTCATCGACGGGACCGTTCCAGTCCCGATCGACAAAAAATTGGTGAAACAATGGCGAAAATGCAACCAATTAGTTAGAACATGGATCGGCAACACAATAAACCCAGAAATCGCAGCCGGATTGCCACCCACAGAAGACGCAAAAACGACTTGGGACAACATCCGAGAAATGTATGGCAAATTGGTTCGGGCCAAGATTTTTTCGCTCCACCAAGTGCTCAGCGAACTGAAGCAAGGAAACACATCCGTGACGATGTGCTTCAACAGGCTTTCAGGACTCTGGAACGAGTTGGAAGCCGCTGAAGAGAAACTGGAAGAGTCTGAATCAACCCTTCAGCAGTACAAAAACATCAAGGATAGGGAGAAAGCGACTCGGTTCTTACTCATTTTGAACGATTCATTCCTTACCTTCAGATCTCAAATTCTGATGATGAAACCGCCACCACCCCTCGGCCGTATCTTCCAGCTTGCGGTGCAAGAGGAAAATCAACGGCTTGCGACCTCTAATGGCAAGAGCTCCGAAGCCCTAGCGCTGGCGGCAAGGGTGGAGGCGAAAACCCTAGCAGAGAAAGGAGGAGGAGAGGCGCTAGGGTTCTCAGAGAACCGAGGGGCGCTCGGTTTTTCAGCTCAAAAGAACTATAAATGGGGCGGCACGGACGGCTTAGATCGCATCCCGCGATCCGACGGCTCCAAGGGCTGGGGCGGCACGGACGCTCCCAGATCGCGCGTCGCGATCCGACGGCTCCAGGGGCGTGCTATCTCTTTTTAATCTGGACGGTGGAGATGGAGCCGCTCAAAGAGGATCCAACGGCCCTCAAAATTCGAAAGGATTTGGGGCAAATTTAAAAAACAAAGGGAAGTTATTTTGTGATTATTGCAAAAGGCCCCACCACACGATTGACACGTGCTGGAAATTGCATGGCAGACCTAGAGACAAAGAAAAAGGGGGAAAGAAATATCTCGCAGCAGATATCGATTTCGGTTCAATGAATTCTCCAAATCAGCCTATTACACATGGGGAATATCAGCAACTTATACAGGCATTACAAAAATTGGATATCCAAAAAAGGGGGAGCAGCTTTACAGGTACTTCTTATTGCTTGGCAAGTAATATTTCTAGAAATACCTGGATTATCGACTCAGGAGCCAGTGATCACATAACATGCAATATAAGCTTATTTTCTGCTATTAATCAAGAGCTAGATGATCCTATTACTGTGGAATTACCAAATGGAAATGCTGCTGTTGTCACCACAATAGGAACTGTGACACTTAATTCTCACATTGTCCTTACAAATGTCCTTTACCTCCCAGACTTCCAATTTAATCTCATTTCAATGTCTAGAGCTTGTAAGGAAAATTTTTGTCAGGTTCTCTTCAACACTGATACCTGTCTGTTTTAGGCCATTTCGACTGGGACACTGATAGGATGGGGTAGTCTCTCTGAAGGACTATTTTTCTGGAAAAGCTTACCAGCCTTGTTTAATTCTTTTTCTTGTAATAAGAAATCATTGTGTAACTCAGCTTCTAATGATAGAAATTTCCTTTTGCATTCCAGACTGGGTCATAGCTCTCATTTTTCATATTCCCAATGTCGAATTTGCCCACTTTCAAAGTAGTCACGCAATCCTTTCCCTTTAAGTTAAAGTCGTTCCAAACGTATCCTTTCCTTACTGCATATTGATGTCTGGGGACCCTACCATACAATAAATCAGGATGGGTCTCGTTTTTTTCTTACCATTGTGGATGATCACTCTAGAGCCACATGGATCTTTCTCATGCAGTCTAAAAGTCAAGTTGTGTCTCATTTGAGAACATTTCTTTCCTTATCCAAAACCCAATTTGGGCAATCTGTGCAAAAAATAAGAACAGACAATGGAAATGAATTTTTTAATCATGAATGTGCGGACCTTCTTTCATCAAAGGGGATATTGCATGAAAACTCCTGCACATACACGCCACAACAAAATGGAGTGGTCGAAAGGAAGCATCGTCATCTTTTGGAGGTTGCTAAAGCCCTCAAATTTCAAGCTTTTATTCCATATATTTTTTGGGGAGATTGCATATTGACTGCTGCTTATTTAATAAATCGAATGCCGACCCGGGTTCTGGATGGAAAATCCCCTTTCCGAATCTTTGTTTAAGAAGAAGCCCGACTTGAGTTACCCGAGAGTTTTTGGTTGCTTATGTTATGCTGCAATAGTCGGGCCCAATGACAAGATGAGTCCACGTGCTCGTCACTTTGCATCTTCATGGGGTATTCTACATTGCAAAAGGGATATCGGATTTTCGATCCGGCTACGGAGAATTCTTTGTCGGCGGGGATGTTATATTCCGACACTTTGTCTTTCTTTTTGCGGACCGAAAAGAAGTGAGACTCAATCAAGGGATTCTTCAAAGACACTCCACCGAAGATAGGTCTACAGCTTCTGGATATATTTTCCTGCCTCCTTTGACAAACACACAAGTTCCTCCCTAATCCGCCACAGACACAACGCCTTCAGTGGATGTTCAAGTTGAAAGATTGAATGATGAGGTACGCTCAGTGCCGTCTACTTCAGACTCATCTCCTCTAGCAGTCCCAGATCATGCCACATCTTCAGAAGGTCCTCCACCCAGACGTTCTGGTCGTGCCACTCGACCACCCACGTGGACTAAGGACTACATATGTGGAGTCAGGAATTCACAAGGTATTCCTTTTCCAATCTCATCTTATGTTTCCTTCGATCGTTTGTCCCCGGCACATCGATGTTGCATTGCTCGAATCTCTGAAGAACAAGAACCGTCAAACTTCCATGAAGCCAATACTGATCCACAATGGCAGAATGCAATGGAAGCAGAATTGAAAGCTCTAATGGATAACCATACATGGGATCTTGTACCATTTCCTCCACATCGAAAAGCAATTGGATGTAAATGGGTATACAAGATCAAATATCGAGCAGACGGGTCGATTGAACGATACAAAGCAAGATTAGTGGCTAAGGGCTTCACTCAAAAGGAGGGTTTCGATTACCACAAAACATTTTCCCCTGTCGCCAAGGATGTCACAGTTCGTTCCTTCCTCTCTGTAGCTGCCTCCCGCGACTGGTCATTGCATCAAATGGATGTTCATAATGCATTCCTCCATGGAGATCTAGACGAAGAGATATATATGGAAATACCCCAAGGTTTACAGAGACAGGGGGAGAACAGAGTATGTCGTCTCCGCAGATCCTTGTACGGCCTCAAACAAGCATCCAGACAGTGGTATGCCAAGTTTGCTGATTCATTGATAGTTGCTGGTTTTCAACAATCCAGATTTGATTATGCTGTTTTCACATGGACTCAAGGTATGTCATTCATCTACTTAATGATATATGTAGATGACATACTCATTATGGGAAATGATGAAATAGCTATCAAAGGCCTTAAGGGATACTTGCATTCTACTTTCCATATTAAGGATCTGGGAGCACCCAAGTATTTCCTTGGAATCGAAATTGCTCGATCTAGCCAAGGAATCTCTCTCAGTCAGAGAAAATTTGCATTAGAGATCATTTCAGAAGCGGGATTATCGGATGTAAGCCAGCTGTGGTACCAATTGAGCAAAATGTCAAATTAACAATTGTTGATTATGATGCTGAGCTATCTCAGGAGGGAGATCCTATGCTCGTTGATCCATTGGGCTATCAGAAACTTGTTGGGAAGCTGATATATTTAACCATGACTAGACCAGACATCAGTTATGCGGTACAGACACTTAGCCAGTTCATGCACAAGCCAAAGCAGTCCCATATGAATGCTGCACTGAAGGTTGTGAAGTACTTGAAGAAATGCCTTGGTCTTGGAATTCTTCTCTCTAGGAAATGTGATATGCAGATGATTGCATACTGCGATGCAGATTATGCAACCTGTCCTATGAGCAGAAGATCGATAACAGTTTTTTGCATCAAATTGGGGGATTCTTTGCTTTCCTGGAGAACGAAGAAACAACTAACTGTGTCGTTATCTTCAGCCGAGGCGGAATATCGAGCCATGGCCAAAACCACATGTGAAATAGTGTGGTTGAGAGGATTGTTACAGGATCTTGGAATACAAGTCATGGGACCGACAAGATTGTTTTACGACGATGATGCGGCTCTCAAACTTGCAACAAATCCTATCGTGCATGAAAGAACGAAGCACATAGAAGTAGATTGTTACTTCACTCGAGAAAAAATTCAGGAAGGGACAATTGAAACGCGAGGAATTGGAACACAAGAGCAACCGTCATATATCTTTACCAAGCCTCTGTGTCAAAGACAGCATGCATATCTCTTGAGCAAACTAGGCGTCTTGGACATATACAAGCCACCAGCTTGAGGGGGAGTGTTGGAAGATACGCAGGAATTTAGGAAAGATTTGTTTAGGACAAATCATAGAGATCTTTATTGAATCAATTAAGATCAAATCTTATCTGTACATTGTATCATTTCCTTTTCCTTTTACACAGACTCTGTAATATAATACGACTCTGTACAATTGAATGAATATAGAGGAAATTACACAGAATTCCCTATCTGTCTACCTCTCGTTTCCCTCTTTCTCTTCAACCTTTGACAGCACCCTATATCCATTAAGACATTTGTTAATGCTGAACTCACGAACCACCTTTTCAACCAAATCTCAGCTCCTATAGTTAATTTGCCTTGCAAAATTCGGATGCTTCAGTTAGTGACTGCAAATAGGAAGGGTACAAAGAATTCTAAGTATAATTCTAGAAAGTCCAACATCTTACCTGAATGTGACTCTTTAATATGCATTTTTCTTTGCGAGTTGTGGGGAGACGATTGACGCGTAAACCTTTGACAATTGGCAATACACCTATGGGCAAATATCCATGACTAAGCACACTCGCACCCCCTGCGAAGTGCTCCACAATGATCTCAAAACTTACGGCGGCCAAATCCAAATGCATGCATGGTACTTTAGTGGAGCTATTATTGTGGCTGCCCATTATATAAGGATTAAGTGGTGTAAAATCAAAATTACATATCGTCGGAATTTATAATCTCTCGATGCGCCTTAATCTTATCCGGTCAATCCCGACTCTACCATGCGTAATCCTCTAATAGGTTACTTAAGAAACTCCTTTACCAACATTGAAAGGAATCAAGCGGGAGCATTTCTCAACCATAGGGTTTGACCATCTCTAACAACTCCGAATCTTTCTAGATCCCCATGGACCGTAGCATGCGCATTCACTTTGAACTACCCAAGAGGGTTTGCATTTGATCATGACTGGCCTCTTTTGACTGCCTTAATCAAGTGATGCCGAGAGGAATAGTGATACTCATGACAATGGGAATGAATCAACTCAATCAACTTACTAAGAATTGCATGTGTTCTTTTATTCTTTGTACACATAATAAATATCCCATTATCACGTAAATAATGTCTTTTTTATGAGTCAAAACACTATATATATATAGTCAGAACAACCAATTGACTCACTTTCTAGTCATGCCAAGATTATCAGAAAATAAAATAGAAATTAATTTCTATCCAAGACCCAATCAACCATTTATTTCATAGAAAGAACAACCATCCTCACTTATTGACACCATTCAGAAAATAACCATCATTTTCTTTTGTGATGCAAATTTCAATCTATCATGTGTTTTTTTTTTTTTTTTTTGATGACCCAGGGAATCCCGCACGGCCGACAGTCGGAGATAAACCACTGGGGGCGACACGTGCTAGCCACCACACACATGCCACCGGGTAAGTCACCAATGTCTCACGCCAGCCTCCCCTGCAACTTGCAAGTCGCGGGGTTTCGAACTCCGCACCTTTTAGCGAAAGGAAGCTTGAAGCCTATCCAAATGGAGCCACCACGGCGGGTGGTATCTATCATGTGTTCGTTTCACATGTTTATTTAACTCTCACAAGTGTTTGGCGTATGATGCTCAACTCTAGTTCTTTTCTTAATCCAATACCCAATTACTTAATAGTTCTTACGATAATGGTATGCATACTTAAAGTAAATCCAGGCCTTGTTCTCGTCGAAGGAAACTCCCTCAGGCCACCATTCGGATAGATGAATTACAATCAAGAGTACTCCCTACATTAAATACCGCGTTGCACACGAATATAAAAAAAGTGACATTATCTTTTTTATAAATATATGTAATGTAGACATAATATATGTTTTCCTGATGGACCGGGTCTCTCATTCATTTACTAATGATAAAGTATAAAACGGAATACAACTTTTTTTTTTTTTTTAAATGCTCTAGACAATAATTTTATGTTTTGTGATTGGTGCAAATCTTGAATTTAGACTTAATACGCAATATGATTATTAAACTTTACCTGGTCTTTGGACTTTTGATACATATTTAATGTGGTTCCTGAACTATATTAAAATGATAAAAGTAGTTATTCCATTAATTTAAGATTAGGGAGAAAATTTTCATATAATTTAATAACTAAATTGAATATGTACAAAAAATTCATGAACTACATTTTAACAAATTAAAAGTTCGGAAATTATATTGTGTATTGGACAAAATTCCAGAGATCATTGATGTTATTTTTCCTTCATTTTAAGAAGTTAAAAGGATCATTTTATAGGTTCCGGTCTTTTAGGGCGCGTTTGGTAACGATTCTGTTCCTGGGAACTGATTCTGACAAGAAATGATTATTTTTTATTCTGTTCCCGGGAATTGATTATGAGTAAAAGAACACGTTTGGTAACTATCCAAAATTTCTGATTCCAAAATAGAATTGCGTTTAATAACGTGTTCATTGATTTTGTTCCAAATTAATTTCTTTTAATTTTTAAATATTTTTTTTTACTTTCTTTTCTTTTCTTTTTTTTTTTCCCTTTTTTCCTTTCTTTTTTTCCTTTTTCTCCTATTTTTCTTCTTCGGCGACGGTCGAATGAGGGCCGGTGACCTCATCGGATCGTCGCCAGCCCTCGGCGAGGCCGGCCCTCGTCGCCCGAGCCTCATTGATGGACAAAGCGGGGCTCGTCGGGGTTTGGGCAAGGCTCGCATGGCCATCGGTGAGGCTCGTCGGGGCTGGGCGAGGCCCGCCTGGCCACCGGCGAGGCTCGGCCTCGCTGGTGGCTGGGCTCGCCTTCGGCGAGCTCACCGGACCTTGCCTTGGCCTGGCGAGCCTCCGGCGAGCTCACCGGACCGCGGGCACCGGACCGGCGGGCGGCGGTCGCAGGATGACGAAAGGAAAGAAGAAGAGTTTTATCGTGTTGATTCTTTTTGATTCTCGGACGCGAGAATCATATTTTTTTTTTCTCAAATCTTGTCCAAAACTAATTTTGGGAACAAATTTGTTTCCGGGAACAGAAATTTTACTAAACGCGATTCTCGTCCTAAACTGATTCTGGGAACAAAAAATTAGAATCAATCACTATTTGACACGTTACCAAATAGGACCTTAGAGTCTTAAATTCATGCGTCGTAAGATTGGGTTTGCGCTGTAACTATTCACCCACCTATGGCAAATGTCCAATACAAGTCGATTTTCTTTGTTCACGACATGTCTCAAATTTATGATTTTTTTCTTAAAACCAACGGGAGCTTTCGATAAATGGGGAGCGTATGTGATAAAACGGCCGGCCAAGAGGATACTTAACAACTTCTTCGGACTTGATCTACGTTTCTTATCCACCCGCTCACGTCCCCGCTTCCACACTCTCAGCCACCCACTCATGGCTCTAACCACAGTCCACGGCGGTGGCGGAGGTGGCGGCAGGATCCTCCCCGTCGGCCCCACCAGAACCAGAACCTCGACCACCACCGCCCCAGTTCGCCGCCTCCTCTTCCCCATCTCGCCCAGAAGAACCCTCCACATAGCCTCGGCCAAGAAGCTCTCCCCGAGGACCGGCAAATTCGACAGTAAGAACCGGAGAAGCACCACCACCACCACGACCGAGGACCAGCAGGATGGTGAAGATTACGTCCAAGGCCAAGGGACGGCGGAGATCGAGAGGGTTGGGCCCGAGAGCAGCGCCATGGAGAGCTCCGGCGTCGCCGGCGACGATGGGTACTTCCTGCCGGAGCTTCCTGGGGACAAGCCTGATTTCTGGGAGGGTCCTCAGTGGGACGCTCTCGGGTTCTTCGTGCAGTATATGTGGGCTTTCGGAATCGGTTTCGCGGTGAGTAACTCGAATGCTCGTTCTTTCGCCGTGTGGACTCCGTTCTGGGTTCAGGTCGATGTGTTTGGTATATTGTTGGTGTTTGATGGTTGCTTGTGCTGAACCTCAATCTAGTCCAGAAGTCGCGGAACTGATTTAGCGAAGTCGGTAATCTTTTTATCATGCGCGGAGAGCCCTACAACTTGTGTAAAAGTGAAACTCGGTACTGACTTTTCCATGGAGCCATCAGGTGCTGAAGTTTTCAAGTGCTTGCGATGATCCCATCATCTGTTGAAAAGTCTTTGGGGCTTTACTATTATGGTCGAAGAGTTTTTATGACTGAACTGCAAGAACTTTTCGGGTACTTATGCTCGTTTCTTGACATTAATAGGACAGAAATTTCATGATCATAGAATAATCATATGAAAGCGGCTGAACGGGTGGAAGTTTGTGGGGGGAACATTCCGAGCACTACATGTTGCTCACGGTTGATTGAAGAGGCTCTAGATATTTCACCCATCACCTTAGCAGTCCTGATAATTCAATTGAACTTTAGAAATGGAATCTTCTAATAGTTCAGTGGCTTAATCGAGTCTCCGACCCTGTGTGATTGTTTGAGAATATACCCTTAAGCTGTCTATTTTACTAGATAATGACCTCGGAAGTTGATTAGCTAGTGTAAAACAACCCTGTAAGTCGATGTAAAAGCTCTTTCTGGAGGTCTTTTTATCCCTGGAGAGTCTCTCTTTTCCCCTTTGAAATATTTGTTGATGGGTAGATTTCAAGTAGTCGAAGACTTGCTCTGGAAATCGGTGGCTTAGGAGTTTGTATTCTTTTTTAGCAGACATTTCTCTAGAGGCCTGAAAGTCTTCATGTCTATATTTGAACCTCGATGTCCTGAACACTGGAACTAAAAACGAACTCTCATGCTGGCAGATTCAAGTGACCGCATGGTGTTGTGTAAGACACGAGAAGCAATTGCCTCTTTTTTAAGTTTTTGCGATAGAACAATTTAAGACGCTACTTCAGTTCCCTTTAGCATAGCCTGTTAAAACCGTGGTTTTTGGTGCACGTAGTCTTCTATGGCATCCAAACTGAGTTGGTGTTTAATGTGATTACTTTCTTTCAAGTTTGGCCTTTGTCTTGAACTTTTAGAGTCCAATTTCCAGTCTTCTTTTGTAATGTTGAGTACCTCAAAGTTTTAGATACATATATCAGTAGCAGCATCGAAAGTTCCCTGAATTTTTCATAAATTTTCCTAGGTCGAACTGGTTGCTTGATTAGAACAGCTTTTCTTGGATTTTAGCAAGTGCTGGCTAGTGGGTTGCGTTCTGAACCTGGCTTTGGATTTCTGACATTCACAAATTTGGAGAAGCTTTGTCTATTTTTTGGTAGCAGGGTAGTCATGAGTTACTGAAGAAGAGTAGTAGCATCAATTGAATGCCGTCCCGGCATTTAGCAGTTAAATGCCGAATTGATAAACCCTGAAGGTCATATTCAATCCGCAGGCATCATTTTCCCCTTTGCTAAATAAGCAGTGTGATAAAATCAAAAGGAGAAAGCTGCATAATCTGGCAAAATTGGAACACTTCAGATTGCATAATGCCGACTTGCCTCATCTCACATTTTGCTTATACCTTTCTATGTTGTACTGCTATCCTTATGGCCTTATTTTCATAGAGTAGTTTCCGAATGTGTTGGACTCTTCGGTTTCACACCGGTGTATGTGTTGTATTGTCACCCGCCAGTCCATGCATGAGGTGTTCACTCCTGCCTCCCCCCCGCAGGGGGGTGGGGAGAAAGAGAGACAGACAGACCTTTGGCAGCTTAAGAGCCTAATTCATGCCTCTCTTATTTTCTTTCGACAGTTGATTGCATGTGGCATTGCCGTTGCGACATACAATGAAGGAGCTACAGACTTTAAGGATACGCCGGCCTACAAGGAGTCGGTCCAATCACGGGATCTGCTGGAAGAACCTGACACTAACTCGGATGTGTTTGAGTCCAATCCGACTGAGGTGGCCCCCAGCTTGGAATGAATAGAGGCACACACCATTGGATGGATCTTGTGTTGGATCATATAAGTCTTAGACAGGGAAACAAACTGGGTAGAAGGGACTTTCTCTCCATTTAGAGGAAGTTACTGTAAGTTCCTTCTGTCATTGTAATTCAAATACTTTGATTCTGAAACGGATATAATGTTTTTCAAGCATGAGCTGAAAACCAAGATTCTGTCGATATACAATTGCTTGAATCTCTTTGGCAATGTTAGCTTTTGTTCTATAGACTTGCTATGAACTTGTGAACCGGCAGCTGTCTACAATCCGGGAGCTTTTAAGGTCGGGATCAGTGGATCCCGTCATGATTTTTGGATGCCGGACTAGGTGCAGAACATGCCCAAGGTATCCGGAGACGTCGTCCTCCATTCTAGTCCGCTTCTCTGTCAGCAACTCTTGATGCGAGGAAGAAGAACGAGAGGGCATGACATTGAGAGCGGGATAGGAGGGAGAGGATGAACTGATAAACGAATCAATGAAGAATGAGATTCTATGAATTTTTTCAAATTTAAATAATTTAGCATATTTCTTCGATCCATGAATTCTAAACGTTTAAAACAAGAATGTAGATTTTCCGGAACATATGCATACATAAGCCCCAAAACACAAGATTCATATGCATAACGTCATATATTAAAAAAAAATCATGTTATCCACAATTAAGTTTTGATGAGAATTTCTTCAATTAGGTGTGTTAAATCCTGCTCTTAAATCGCCCTTTCCCCGCTCCTAATTCACATATGTACTTTTAATTAAAATTGCCTACTTCATGACTACTTCATAGTTTTGTAGCCCTTTTTTTTTTGGCCTTCAAATTTCTAGTTGGTCGTATATAATAGAGATCCAAGCAAGTTACATTACAAGTCCTAAATCTTATGTTCGGAATGTAATCGAATCTTACATATTTTAATTGATTCAATCAAGCCTTAAATCTTTATCAAAATGTACAATTAAGTTCTGAATTTTTCGACTTATCCAGTTAAATCCTCAACATATACAAAATTATACAATTAAGTTCATGACAAAAAAAAGAAAAGGGGATTGGATTGGTTACTAATTCACTCTTTGCAACTGGCGAGGTCATGTTCTTAAAAGAAGAGTGTTCAATTAAGTTGAAAAGTGTAATTTAAGAATGTCGCTTGGACAACTCTTTGAGTGACTAAGCGTGAATGAAAACTATTTTATTTCTCTTATTTTCTATTTTATTTTGTTTTGGGAACATATTTGGAACATAAATCAATTTGACAAGACAATTTCATTTTTTATTTCTGGAATAAATTGTAAGCCTAGAATAAGTTTGGAAATGACGAGTAAATTTTTTTTATTTGTTTATTTCTAGAGTAGAAATAGAAACAAAAATTGTTCTCATTGCTCGACTTTGCTGACCGCCACTATTGTCACCGTGGCCTGCCGGCCATGAGCTGCCGGCCGAGAGAGAAAAAATCTATAAGGCCTATTAAATGAATTTCTGTCATGTGTATACAAATTTTATATTAATATCATATGCATTCAAAAACTTGTTCAAGGAATGACTATAAATTATTCTCAAGAATAAAGTAATTATCGGTCGCGCCATAGTAACTTTCAAGCACTGTTGATCAACGAGAGAATGGGGGTTGCCTTTGTTTTTTCGAGCGACCGATCGGATCCGAAAACAAACACGGGGAGCGAGTCCGGGCCGGGTGGAGCGAAAACAGGTACGCCGTACGGGCGGGAATGATCTCGGAGATGTCGTCGTTCTGAATTCGAACTCTTTGAATTTCACGATCGCAGATCTCTCTCTCTCTCTCTCGGTCCGTAAGATCCGTCAATTTTTCTCGTCGCCGATCGGCGATTCTCTTCCATCTCCGGCGGCCTGAGAGGTACGGTCTCTTCATGCATCCTCCCGCATGCATCCTCCCACCGATCGGGTCTCCATTTCCCGAGACCAATCGATGGCGGAACGTCGCGATCGCTTCGCGATCTGTTCCTCGCTCCAGTCGACGCCTTCGTGTTTCGCATCTCTGCATGTTCTTAATCTAATCGTGGAATCGGGACCTCATACCGCCCGTTCCTTTTAGGTTTTGGAATTGGAACGCGATCGTGCCTCTTTGGGTAATGGGTGGTCTGTAGATCCACTTACGGAGAACCGCTTTGGTCGAGCTTGATTGAGTTCCTTGCATTGAATTTTTATTTTTTTTATTTTTTTATTTTGGGGATTAGTCGCATTTCGCGTGTAACGGAAGTGGTTTTTTGTACAACTAGTGGGCGGATTCTTCGACAGCTTGTTCTTTTACTGGCGGCTATACGGATTCCTGAGAGTTGATAATGGCCGTGATCGAGGAGCCGTTATACCCTATTGCGTTGCTCATAGACGAGCTCAAGAATGAGGATATCCAACTCCGTCTGAACTCCATCCGTCGGCTCTCCACCATTGCTCGTGCCCTCGGGGAAGAGAGGACGCGGAAGGAGTTGATCCCGTTTCTCGGCGAGAACAATGACGACGACGATGAAGTCCTCCTGGCGATGGCAGAAGAACTGGGAGCTTTTCTCCCGTATGTCGGAGGTGTTGGGCATGCGAATGTGTTGCTGACGCCGCTGGAAACACTTTGTACTGTCGAGGAGACCCGTGTGAGGGATAAGGCAGTTGCATCTCTGTGTAGAATTGGGGACCAGATGAGGGAGCAGGATGTGGTTGACTACTTCATTCCCATGATGAAGGTACCTCGTTTCTCTTATCATACAGATGCTTGTGTTGTTGGTCTAGTTGTACTTTTTTTCTTGTAAGTTGGATGTAAGCTAGAACAGACAGAACCAGATGAAGCTTTGGCATTAATCTACTATTCCATTTTTTGGAGAAACAATTTGCCTAGTGAATAGTTGAAAAAACGTCCCTCATCCCTCTTATGTGCCTTCTTCAGAGATTAATTCTGTAGTGTTTGAGACCCGTTAATGGTTCAGATGTGAACACAAAAAGGAGGAATTCCAAACTTTCAAGGGGAACAGATGAAATGGGTTAGTGTATCCGTGGTTAATTGATTGGCTCTGTATTGCCGTGTTTCTTTTTTCTTCATCACATCATTTACTTAAGCCGCAATGATTGAATAATACCGGGCTTTCTTTATGATTATCACTTCTAGAGGCTGGCTGCCGGTGAATGGTTCACAGCTCGTGTTTCGGCTTGTGGCTTGTTTCATGTTGCTTACCCTAGTGCCCCGGAGGCATTGAAGACAGAACTGCGGGGAATATACGGTCAGTTATGTCAAGATGACATGCCAATGGTCAGAAGATCTGCTGCGACAAACCTTAGGAAATTTGCTCCTACTGTTGAAGCTGTGCATCTGAAAACTGATATTATGTCTATATTCGAGAATCTAACACAAGATGGTATGCAAATTCACACGTGTGCCATTATCAACAAATACTTTTTGCAAAGTTTCTATTTTGGATATCATTCAGTTATGATCTAATCCTGTTGAGAATACATACATAACCACAAGTAGAATTTGCATCTGTAGTCTGTTGGACAGTGGTGATATATTTGCACTGAAGAAATAGAATGGCATATTTATTAGTACAATTCTGTGGCATGATTGTGCTTTCAACTATTATACCATCTCACATTTTGAATCCAAGTGTTAACTACGCCAATCATTCTTATGGTGTTTGATTGGTTTTGCACGTACAATGTCTAAGTCTCCAATCCCCTAAAGCTAATCTTCGCTAATTTTATCACATCTGTATAGTGAATTTTCTTCTGCTGCAAGGTACAAGAACAACTCATTGCCTTTATAGATCTTTGGGCTTTATTTTAACTGGTCTTGGTTATCAATAAGATTATGCCTAATCTGCAGCTTTTAATTTCTCTGTAAATTGCGTAATGAGAGGCTACTTGGACATATATGTGGGTTGTAATTTGTGAAAGTACATGTTAATCGTGTACATAGCAGATGGAAATAGACAACATGGTTTGTTCTTATATTTTTAGTTATCTTTGTTGGTGTGGGATGTGCTTCAAATGCTTTATGCTTTCACATTGCTGCAGCAAATCTTCATTCTTCTCCATCCTTTTCCCCCTCAAATTATTGCATTAAGTTGGAGTTCATTTATATCGTGAATTGGTTCAGATCAGGATTCTGTGCGCTTACTGGCCGTTGAAGGGTGTGCAACTCTTGGGAAATTGTTGGGACCCCAAGACTCTGTGGCCCATATCCTACCTGTCATGGTTAACTTCTCCCAGGTACACCTTTTCTTTTTTTCTACTTGACTTAATTCTGGTCTGTTCTCCATTTCGTGTTCTAGTTCATTTATCGTACTTTTATTCAATGACACGTCTAGTCATGGCAAGTGTATGGCTTCATACGTGTACATATATTTATACTTTTTCGGATGGCAGACAAGTGCACTTCTTGTCTTACACAACTCTTCTAGAAAGTGTGTCAATCCATTTTGAGAAGATATTGCCATGCTAGCAATTATCTAACTTTAGCAAGCACAGGAGCTGTTCAAATGACCTTGTCATGGATACATCTTTTGCGAAAATTTGAAGTCTCAGCCTGTCAGATGCTTACATGATAGGTTTTTGGACAGCAATAGAATTCTAATGATCATGAAAGCTGAGTTATGAAAGAATTTGGTTTATAATGTTTAGGACAGCTTCTTATATGTATGATCAGATAAGTCCACTTAGGGCTCCTCTAACTTGATTGTTTCTTCATTCCCCTCTTTGACAGGAGCATGGACGCATCTTTAAAAGTATGAAATAAGAGGCAAACTAGCTGAATGTATTACTAAAATTTGTTGCCTTTACTGGTGTGCTTTTTGTAAGCTGTATGTTGCGAAACTTAATTTAATGACAATTGATGATTGGTACTTGCCACTTACAATTTGTTCAGTTGGTTTTGCACATTTGGATGAGATTTGTTCTCTTATATTCTGACAGTAGTGGAAGTTAATCTATGGTCATACTAAGTTCTCAGTTCTCATGATCTATACCTCTCTTCTGTTAATAGGATAAGTCTTGGCGCGTTCGTTACATGGTTGCTCAGGAATTGTATGAGCTATGTGAAGCTGTTGGTCCTGAACCCACTAGGTAATTATTTTTATGTGGCCAAGCTTTTTGTTCGCATTTTATATCTCCTGCTTCATAGCGAGCTACATAAGTAGTGAGAACTTCTGATAATAGTGAATTTCATGCATTTATGTTTTATATAGTGTCCATAATCATAACAATTATTGCTACTCTCTCTCTTTGTTTTTATTTTTATTTTTATTTTACTTATTTATTTATTTTATTTTTGTAATGAAAATTTGATATAAATCTAAGTTGCTGATGAAATCTTTGTACCTTTTGTTGGATTATTGTTTTCATGCAGGTCAGACCTGGTTCCTGCTTATGTTCGCCTGCTTCGTGACAATGAGGCTGAAGTGCGTATAGCCGCTGCAGGAAAAGTGACCAAGTTGTGCAGTATTTTGAATCCTGAACTTGCGATTCAGCAGATTCTTCCTTGTGTAAAGGTGTGTTGGCGATCTAGCGTTTTCTTTTCAGGATTAAATAATCATAGTAAAGCTCCCTGTTTGGCTTTTATCTATCCAACTCCATGTCCTTTTCTTTTGCAGGAATTGTCTACAGATTCATCACAGCATGTCAGGTCTGCTTTGGCCTCTGTCATAATGGGAATGGCACCAGTTTTAGGGAAGGTTGTAATCTCTCTCATCACATGAAATTCTTTTCTTGTACTTCGTGCCATATGTTCTGGTTCAGCTCCAGGAGTTATGGTACTCTATGTAGGCAGTTTCTTTTTTCCATTTGGCGTGAATTTGTACTTAAGTTTTAATTTGTCTTACCCCCTTTTGAGCCTTCCCTTCATGCTTCCATTGGTTTGGAACCATGTTTTGTTTTCACATACATTGTATTGCCGGAAGCCCACATGCTATAATGAACGTATGAGGGGAAAAAAGAAGCTTGGATTACTTTTCGTGAGCTTATGAAAACTCTAACCAAATGCAGTTACTTCTATTTCTATGGTTAATGGTTTCTGCAAAATTATGTCTTGGGGTGATAAAAGGCCTGTGATGCACAAATGGACCTAATTTCAAATCTGATTTTAGTGTGGAAAATCTTGAATATGGTAGGATTCAGGTTGGTTTTGTGAACTATTAGTTGAGCGATTTGCAAAAACTGAAGCAAACTAGACTGTCTGGCTCAATTATAAAGGTTTTACTGTAGATTCTTTGTTGGTGTGCTAAGCCCTTTTTACCCCATCCATGTCTGCCTGCACTTCTCTTGACCATATCTCATATCGACAATATTTACTTGGTCTGACTGCTCTTTTGGAAGGGGTGAGAGTAAATACAGTACTCGCAGTAAGAATCTTCCTGAAGGCTGGATTCAAAAGTTTTTTTTTCTTGGGTTGTGGTGGGGGCAATTGCAGTCTTTGCTCGCTAGGGAATATGATTTCAATAATGATTCTGTGCCTATAAAATTCTACATATCTTATCTCATTCCAATCTTCTCAATATTAAGGGTCAAAACTGTGACATGTTTTTCCTTGCAGGATGCCACGATTGAACAGCTACTCCCAACATTCTTGTCTCTTCTGAAAGATGAATTTCCTGATGTTCGACTGAGTATCATTAGCAAACTTGATCAAGTTAACCAGGTTTGTGGAATCCCTTACTGATTGTCAAATCACATTTGCCTGGGACTTGTGATATTTCAATTGAATGGACTTGGAATATGAATATTAGCAAAAAAGCTCCAAATATGTAATTCTATCGTCGAGGAAAAACCCTGTTTGGATTGGATTTTGTTAAGCAAATTTCACTTTTATAAAAATAAAGAAATTGAAAATACATTATGTTAAGTTATAAAATTATTTGCAGATCTACAAGCCAATATTTGTATGTTTTGAATGATTCTAGATGTTTTGTGTTAAATAAAAGTCAAAATGTAGGGGTTGAAAGATTTGAAAAATGCAAAAAGTGCTTAAAATAAGTCATACTATGCAGATAAATACATTTGTCATATATCTGTCACATGGAAGGACTTTTCATGCTTTTACTGTCTAGTATCTAAGATAATTCGAACATGTTAGGTAAAGTAGAACTTGTAAGGCAAAGCTGCAGGGACAGTTCCGACATGTCTTTGTCCTTTGCATAGACTTTTTACATCTAGATGTGTTGTCCATTTGGCATGTCAACCATGCGTGAGCTGCATATCTTAAGGGCACATTTGTTTTATGGAAAACTCAAGGAAATATTTTCATTATCCACAAAAATAGTTAGGCATAATTGTTATCGATAATAAAAATATTTTCCATTGAATAATTTTGCTAAGTGATATAACCAATCATTTTTTGGAATATTCCAAATTTTGAGTTTTTTGTGAAACAAACGCATCCTAAATTTGTCTTCATTTATTTGTGGTGTTTTTGGAACTAAAGGTGTTTGTGGAACTAAACAATATCAAAACCACAGAGCTTATGCATTGCTTGTTGATTGTTATGGTAAATCAGAACTGTGCTGCCCCATATAGGCTGTTAAGCATTACCAATTATAGGAAGTTTCTGCCTTTAAAATATGTAAGTAAGGATTCTATAATCTCTGACATATATCGGATAAATTCTTTACATTTTCAAGGTGCATTCTTTTGCCACTTTGTTGTGTAGAGAAACTAATAATCATCTTCCAGCAAATATTTGCATGGCCAGTCAGGGTGTATGCCCAGGAATTGTTTTACCTACTCTTGGCTCTATGGGCTTTTTTGTTATTTATTAACTGGGAAAAGCTAAGTTGCAGGTGATTGGAATTGATCTGCTCTCCCAGTCCCTATTACCTGCTATTGTTGAACTTGCAGAGGATAGGCACTGGAGGGTTAGGCTTGCCATCATAGAGTACATACCGCTGCTGGCTAGCCAGTTGGGTGTTAGATTTTTTGATGATAAACTTGGTGCTCTGTGCATGCAGTGGCTGAAAGATAAGGTGATTCCTTCCTATAATTAGCATTGTATATACATTTGTTGTGCATGGGGTAATGCTTGTGAATTTCTTTACCGTGTCATTCATCCTTGGAGTAATTTGGTGACATGTGGAGCATCTAAACATGTCCATTTTAATGAGTCTGTGATGGTTGTAGGTTTACAGTATCCGGGATGCTGCCGCTAACAATGTGAGGTGCCTTGCAGAAGAATTTGGACCGGAATGGGCAATGGAACATATAGTTCCACAGGTATCTTCAGCTGTTTCTTTTAAACTATTAAAAAAGTGGATAAATGAGGTATACATGAGACTCACGACACATTCTGAAATCGAATTTTCCTTCCTGCCTGCATGGTAATTATTACCATGGGAGATTTTGTAGTGGAATTATTTTAGGTTTCTCTTTGCTGCAATTTCCTTTTATGAGGATGAGGATACATTTAAACAGTTTGTCATTTGTGGACAGGTTTTGGACATGATAAACAATCCGCACTATCTATATCGGATGACCGTTCTTCATGTGATATCTCTGCTTGCCCCTGTCATGGGATCTGATATCACTTGTTCAAAACTTTTGCCAGTGGTTATTAGTTCCTCAAAAGATAGGTAAACCATGGCTGATTTCTTACTTCCTTACAGAGCTTATGGCTCTCCACTGTTTATATGATTGTTTGAGTTGCTTGGAAAAATGGGCTGAGAGTGAGAGTACTCTTATGTGGCAGGGTACCCAATATCAGATTCAATGCGGCGAAGGTGTTGCAGTCTATTATTCCTCTAGTCGATCATTCTGTAAGTAGGATCTGTGTTTACCTCAGTGAAGTATATTTGTTGTGTAAAGCTTTAAATATCTTCACGTTTAGTATCATCTAATCGTAGGATAAAGGTCGACAAAAAGAAAAGAAAAAGAAACCATAGAATGAAGAATTCTGATGGTTTGAGATTAAATTGCCCACAAATAGTGGGAAGTTTGATGGGGTTGTTTCTTTGCATTTAACTTGTGCTGCAGATTAATGGGCATTGTTTATTTTAGGTTTTGTTGACATAGGCGTTCTTGAAAAATAAACTGCAGGTTGTAGAGAAGATTATTCGTCCGTGTTTGGTTGAGCTGAACGAGGACCCCGATGTTGATGTTAGGTTCTTTGGCAGTCAAGCACTTCAGTCGAGTGACCAAGTCATGGTGATGAGCTAAGAATGGTTAGCTGTAGATTTTCTCCGTTTTGTTATTCTCTTGGCGTGGCTCTTGTTTATTTCCTAATTTTGTTCGCCCTCAATTGGAAGCTCGTACTGAGCAACTTGATGATGTATAAATGTTTTTTCTTTTCATATCTTAATTTTAAAGTTGAAACTTCGCTGATAGGTATTATAGCTGACTCGATTCAGATATGAGACTTTGATAGCCGTTTATAGTCTTACATCTTGTAAAATCTACTTAGTTGTCGACATTTGTTTGGTTAGGTTAGTTGGCATTTCGAAGTATATATTTATATGTATATATATACACCCCTGTATGTATGTATAAGATTATGCATGTAATTTGTCGGAATACACGACAAATAAATACACGATTACACAGAGTAGTTATTGATTTACAAAACCAAAAAAGAGGGCAGGATACGTGCGCTGAGGCTACAAAATATGATTATAATCTGGCTTGGGAAGCTTACCTGATGCTTTATTTTCTTTTATCTTTTATCTCGCTAAGTCACGGGTCACTTCGTGTTCAAGAAGCATTGAGGCCTGGCCCGCTTTGACTTAGTGAGCTTTTGAGCGCAGCTAACGATCAGTTTGGGCCCATCAAGGACCCGCCTTTATGATGCCGTTGCAGTGTCCAGGAGGTATGAGCCCACACAAGTTAGGCCTCGAAGTTGCCCACTGCAAATCCATATGGGCCTACGAGGCACAATTCTTAATCGGATTTTGGTCCTTTTTGGGCCCATCCTGATCAAGACATCGTCCTGGAGGCCCAAGGGCCCTCCCTTGAGCCCACATTAGTTACTTAGGAGTTAGTGGGCCTGCATTATTGCCAGGAGGCCCATTGCGAATTTCTAAGGGCCTCCCAGGTCCTATTCTACTCATTTAGGGCCCATTCTGACCAACAGATGGGCCTCTAGCCCACCGAGGAGACTACAACAGTCACTTAAGAGAGTTTTTGGGCCAGGACCCTGGGCGTCCTAATCCTAATTTACTCGGCTTTTGGCCTTTTAGAGCCCGTTCTGACCAGCACATGGTCAGAGTCACAACAGGCGGTGGAAACTATTCATGAATGATCTCATGGGCGGGGCCTAAGGGCCCTGTCCAGCCATTGGACAGAACCTAAATATCCATGATATGGACTCCGGATTGGGCCTTAAAATGGCTTCAGGCCCACAATTCACAAGTGTGCGTTTCTAAAGCAAGTTAACCAGCCCACCTTATCTAGGCCCACCAATTGGACATCGGCTTACGGAACCAGTTTCGTGACTACCTGGATTAGTCGGGCCCTTCTGAGGCCCAACTTCTCCATCTCCCTCGTTATTTTCTCTTGGGTCGAGCCTCTACGTGCTGTCTTACTGGGCCACACCAGCCCATTCTGCATAAGAATTCTGTATTTTGCGTCAGAGCTCACGGAATTCGACTCACACATTGTTTCTAAGGCCCAAAAAAACGATAGTAGCAGCATATGTTTATAATACAGAGGCTTGAGATCCCACCTATACCATCACTGTATATTTATTTACAAGCTAACCATTTTTTTTTTAATTTTATTTTCACACCTTCTCTAATATAGGATTATGCAAATATATAACCCGGTCGTGCCGCAAATGTGGGGTGGGGGTGGTGGAGTGAAGCCTGGCAACATCATATACAGGAGAATACAGTCTTCATGAGAATCTGATCCTCATATAAACGGGTGCTTCTGAGATCTTTCTGGTTTGACACAGTCAGATCGAATCCACCCAACTCTCTGGTTCACGTTGTCATAGACCACCAGCTTGCCGCGTAACGATATATCTGTAGACACCAAAAGTCCATGGATGTTAAGATGACCACAAAATGAGCTTTTTCATTCGTAGTTGTTTGTTAAAGATGCGCATGCTGTAATCCAAAAAGAAAAAGGGCAATACCTCCGAGTATGCTCGTGGATCCATCAAGCACCCTGCTTCCATCAAGAATGCCCAAGCACACATTTCCTTTATTCTGCCAAGCAAGGAGCCGAGACATTGCAGAGAAAATTAAGCTCTATGTGCACAGAAAAGAAAGAGAATTTATATAGAAATTGCCCCTTACACTGAGGATCAAATAGCCTTCAGGAGGGATATGAAATTTCGTGGACAGTATCCACCATTTGCTCCCAAATTGAAGGGTCAAAGTCTTGAAGATGTGCTTCACATCATCGAACGTTCTGGAGATTTTCAGACACCGATGCAGTATATTAGCTTACAGACTCTGAGCTTACAAAGACATCACATTTATTGAATAAGTTTCCAAAGATGCAAGAGATAAATAAGCGAAAACCAAGAGAAAAGCTCGCTCTCTTGACACAATGGACCTGAGGACCTATAACAAAGTCAATAGGCTGCGAGAACCAAGAGAAGATCTCTATGTAGTGTCTCATCCATTACCCATGTGCTCTGATCTGACCACCTACTTCAAAAAAAGCTTACACTCCCATTTACTTCAACAGGACTGAGTCAATAGCTATTATTCTTGCAATCCGTTATAGACTCTATGAGTTACCTATGAATATTTATTTGGGTAAACAGCTTCTATCATTGAAGATGTGTAAATCTTTCCATTAACCATTTTCTTTTACTTACACTATTAGTTTGTGTTGTCCTGGTTACTTCACATGCCACTCATTCATAGTTTGAAAGACTTGGAATCTGAAACATGAGAGAGTTCATAGCAAGAAGTAATTTGACCTTAGCTCGTCCATTAAGGCTTTATGAAATGGGGTTTTAAACATTGGCTTTGAACTTATTTTCTTTTCTTGAGTAAATTCCTAAATACAGCCATAAGATGATGAGATCTTTAAAAACCTGAAGAAGGTTCCAATAGCAAGCCATAGATTTATAGTGTCAAAGGAGAGGAGAACATCTTTCCCACTTTACTTCTACCTGATAGGAGATTCAGCTCGCCAACACACAGGCAGTGTATCATCTGATTGATCTTGGATGAGTCCCATGCTAGCCACACTTCTAAGCTGCATCAGAGGTTCCATAGACAAACTAAAATTACTGCAATTCCAAGATGAAATGATGACTAATTGCCAGAGTGGCTACTGACAACAGGACTTACAGAATTAACCAAGTTGGAGTACGCTTGTTTGGAGAAGTATGTATAGGAACTGCCACTGTCAAAAACTATTCGCCCTAATCCACTGTTCTGACCGCCTAAATTGAGTGAACTGCTCCCATATTTCACTTTGAGAATCTCCGTGTGATATAAGTTGCTGTAAAGTGACAGCAGACCATGAATTGATGCCATAGCAAAGTAACACGAAATGGACTCATTTAAATGAAGAACAATGACATTGAAACATCTAAACACAGACAGAGAATGAGGAACAGGAAATGGGGATTAACAAAACAAATTCAAGATCCTTGGAGGTAAAACACATGTGCTTACCCCAACAAAATATGGTGTTTTCAAGAAGGGTCCTTTGGAGTGATTAACTTCTTACTTTCGACTAATTTAAAATCTTAACATGCATGCCCTTTGAAATATTTATTTAACATAAATTGCGTGAAACCTTTGAAAAATGGTTCTTTATTGACATGGAGACTCAGATATTAGTAGTTCGTAACTTTCTTTAAAATTTCAATAATATTTTAAATTTTGGCAAGAAGGCAAGGAAAAGTTACTTTTGACTTTTCAGAAGTACAAACAAACAAATCCAAAATCAATCAGACAAGTAAAGAAGCAATATATAGAGTACCCTAGAGGCCCATACTCACTTAGAAGGACGGCTCATCATGGGGATCCATGACATGCCCCCATTGGGTAGAAAGCCATCACCCAGGAACATATAACCCCCTCCAGCAGCATCTGAGGAGAGACAATGGCCTACAACATTGTTAATCACTCCAAGGCTTGCCAACTGAGAAGGCAAGCTGACTCTAGATCTGCTTAAACCAAATATTCCGTCTGTCTTTGTCAGGGTGTTTAGCAGTTGGCCTTGCTGATCATATGCACACCTAGCATGAAATGCAAACATATTAGCGTTTCATCTAGTAAAAACCATACAGACAAGCAATCTGCATGCAACAACACAAGAGGCATACCCAAAAACCACATTTGCTTTGGCCAACGATCCATTTGTAGTCTTTAGATGGAGCTCATCTCTTGCAA
This sequence comes from Eucalyptus erythrocorys, assembly GCA_014182555.1. NCBI lineage: Eukaryota > Viridiplantae > Streptophyta > Magnoliopsida > Myrtales > Myrtaceae > Eucalyptus > Eucalyptus erythrocorys. The sequence continues at coordinate 30,712,047 of CM024607.1, read as the reverse complement.
GGACGCCCATGGAGGAACTATGATCCGCATACTCGATCTCATAATCACACTGTTGGCATGTCTCACAATATTCAGTCCCCTCACTCCTTTGAACTTCCTTGCACAGCGAGTCCTTTGGCAGTACTATTTTGCCACTCCTTGGCTTATAGAGTGCATTGGCACCCTAAAAGGGTGTTTTCATTAGTAAGTTGACAAGAACAAATCTCACAGAATATTGATCTATCCCTTCACTAAAAATACGTGGACGATGGATTCGAAAGTGGCCTTTTTTCCACAATCATTTCTTAGCTCTCAGGTTGGGCTGAGACCTCTGACATACCCCATTTAGTGAGCTTGTTTGGTCAGACTTTTTTAAAGCACATTTTACTTTCCTTTCCCATGGCTCTCAAAATCTAGATCTTATTAACATAAAACATCTAAAATCTTTCAAAGCATACAGATATTGACATGTCAATTCACATACAACTTTTTCATGTCTTCTGAAAGCTTAGAATATATTTGTTTCCATAGAAAGATAAAAGGTAAGTTTTGCTTTTTCCTAAGCAAAAGCAAACATGTATTTTTTCAAAGTTCACCTCTAGTGAACAATTTCAGCAAGAATTAAATATATAATGCAATTTATTAATAGTTCAGCAAACTAGTAATGGTCACACTAAGTTAGCAATACCTTGCCGCAGCTTTTACACGGAGCATCACATTGGATCCATGTTAAATCGCTCCCAGTATCCATATCAAGAAAATACCATTTTGGAGGAGTCCCAACCAGGATGGAAGTAAAATACAATCTGCTCAACAACCAGCAATATCAATATACGACTTTCTCTATCCACTTTAAAGACAAAGGGAAGCTCATTATTGTGAGCCTTCTGCACTCACAGCTTGTCAAGTAAGAAGGATTTGAGAAACATGCAAGTCAAGAGTACAATGAAAATGAAAATATAAATGATAAAGCATATTTTGCCGGATCATCCATGACAAAAGAGAAAGAATGTTTTGACATTGTCTTGATAAACCAACATGGCCTCTTCAAATTGCAATTACAATATATCATAAAGAATGCTAGAGAAATTAGTGCTCCAAACACACCCAGAAAAATACCAATTACTGGGATGATCATCGGCCAATTGATTACTCTTACAGAATCAATTTAAGCATTAAAGATTCAACTACTAAGAAATACATCTTTGGCAATAACAATATCACATGATCAATGGAGGCCTTTAGTAGTAGCAGCAAAATTCAAAGTTAATGCTGTTAACAACAGCGAAGCACATAGGCATTATTTGCTTGCTAATGATGTATCCGAGAAGAATATTACAATTGGTAAATCTTCCGTTATCTATCATATCACATTAAGCAAGATATACAAAAATGCAAGGTTGGTGATCTTCAGTTGTTTGCCTTCTGTTGGAAAAGATTATCAATGACACTTCTCGGAACCAGTTACTGCATAACATTTTCCTCAGAGAAAAAGGTTTTATACTTCTATATGACCACATCTAAGTGAAAATCCAAAACTACTAAGTGGAGCAATATATTTACAGCACTAATCTCACCCAACTTAAAACAGAAGTAACAGCAAGCTACAAGGGAAGCTATTATTAGAAATTCTTGCTTTGATATGAGGAAGAGATAAAATCATCTTATGCCCTGAGAGAAGTTCCTCTTAAGAAGACATGAGTCTATATGTTTGATAATTCGCATTATGGACAAGCTAAAAAGTTATAAGCTAGACATATATACACAAGCTTCTCAGATGTGTCAAAGTAGAAGCTTGTATTCAGGTTTCCGCCCTGCCATATTTCGCTTCATGAAGGCATTAACTGTTCAGTGAGATTCGCCGGAATAACTTAGAGCACAAAGCCAAAGGAAACTGTATCCGGTCCAGCATAAGGAACAAGTAAAACGATGTTATGACATTGCTGGAGCAGGGATATAGGTCCATTCTTTCAAAACAGTTGCTTTAAAACAACTTTACTAGATCAATTTGCTATCAAATTCTCAAGAAACGTTTCCAGATTCGGCTTTTTGCTTCAAGAAATCCTTGGACTACCTTGCATCCCATGTGGCAAGGCTGTATACCAATTTCATAGTTGCATGTTTCATGCCACATGATCTACACGATAAAATTTACTATGTGTATAAGTGAAAAGCAGAACGGAAGTTTCGAGGCGCCTCCTAGAAGTTGAGCCTAAGCTATTAGAAATGTGAAAAGTTCTCTTCCCTCTTCATTTGTCGAAAGAAGGACTAAAAAGTAGCTCCTCTTCACTCGCCCCATCATAGCTCCTATAGTCAGAATTTGCCAACAACTCCAGAGCAGAAACCTTATACCTCCTTCGATCAGCGGTAAAAGCTTAAACTTCGAACCCGCAAATATAGGAAGAAGGATTCGACGAAAATCACACCCATGTAAAGTGTAAGAACTGATAAGATACAGTAATAAGAGGTGGAAATTCAAGACGTACCCATCTGGATACACATTTCCTCTCACGGGCAAAACAGCAGACGCATCAGTTACGCCCTCAGAACGGAGGAAATTAGGCATCCTCTGGTCTCTCCTCGTACCTCCATGAATGGAAGCCACGAGTCTCTCCTCATCGGGACCGATGAACCTCCCTAACTTGAGCTCCACGTCATCGCTCGACAAGAAGCCCGCGCCGGACTTAGGGAACAGAGGTAAAACGAAGGTCTCCCTCTCCCTGTCCTCGCTGGAATCGCGCAGCTCCTGGACGGCTCTCGGGTACAGAGAAGCAAAGAGAAAGGAGGCGAAGAGGAGGATACCCAGAAACCCCAGGACCGCTCTCGGGCTGCCGAGGAGGAGCCGCCGGAGGGAGAATCGGAGCTCGGGGTTCCGCGGGGGCTGCCGGACGGGGAGATCCCGCTGATGGGTCGGGGGGCCGATCGGGTTCTTGAGGCGGGGAGGGCGGGGGGCGGTCGTCGGTGAGGGTGAAGGCCGTGATGGTCTTGCCCAGCGAAGGGTTGTCCGGCGGGGGCAGAGTGATGATGACGACGCCGGTGAGCCGAGGCGAGTGATCGGATTCCATGGTGGTCGAGAGAGAGAGCTTGGGGTTTAAGGATAGAGAGAGAAGGAGGTGAAGAAGAAGAAGAAGACAGGGACGTTGTCGGGAGTCATCGTTTTTCTACCCGGAGCTGTTGGTGCTTTCGGATTCAAACGGACGGTCTCCTCCTCCTCTCCAAGTCAACGGGTGGGGATGGGATGGAGTTTTCCGCGGACAACTTACGAAGCGCGGAGAGAGAGAGAGAGAGAGAGAGAGAGGGGAAAAGGCGTGGAAATTTCCAATTGGGAGTGGAGTGGAGTCGGGGGAGCCAAAGCGATGTGGCTTTTGCGCCATCGCTTTGGCGCCATGGCCATGGCGTCGACAACCTCTGACCTTCCGACAGAAGAAAGGTACAGGGGCCGTTGATTCGTGTGGGGCTCCACGTTATCCCGACGGTCGAGATCGGCTGAACTCGTGTGGGACCCGCTCACTTGAGTGTGGCCCCCGATGGATGGTAACAGGTTTGGCCATCCGTCCCTTTCGATTATAAATTACTGGTGCTCGAGCGCGCCCGCCTTTTCTTTTTCCTTTTTCTTTTTTTTTTTTGCTATATTCATTTATCGCATTTATCTGGAAAAATAATTAATTTTGTATTTCGCAATTTAAAACATTCTTTTTTTATTTCTCTGGCAGTATTCGAGAGATGAATTAATTTGAAAAATTCACGGTTTGAGATAAACGTTCAGTTTGGGTGGGAATAGTAATCTTGAACAGATTTTGCTCAACATAAGATAATTCCCAAGATGTGGGCTAATCACATATCAGCCCTTCATTTTGTGCTGTACAGGTAAACTTGGGAAATGAGACAGAAGTGATTGATGCTCCACTGCAGAACTCATCCATGAATATGACTTACCACTCCTATTTTATTCTTATTACAGGACCAACTCCATAAAAAGTACCAAATTTAACTAGAAAATTTTAATTATGGCCATAGTCTTTTTTAATATAATTAAAAGAGCACGAACTTTGACACGGTCTCGAATTTGGTTATTCCTCATAAAGAAAAAACCAATTTTAACTCGTGTCACAATTTGAACCCAAATTCTCTTCTAATAGGTAAAAGAAGCACAAACTTTTAGTTAATATCTAAATCTAGTTCTCGTTAAGTCTTCTTTGAGTACACATGGAATGATGCGTCAAATTTAAGAGCATGATTGGATAAAAATTTGAATGGAGTCAAATTATGGTACAGAGCGAAAATTGATATTTTTTTATACAACAACAAAAGAATTAGATTATGATTGAAATATGACTTAAAGTTAAAGCTTTTAAAGGGATTTAGGTCTCTTATTTGAATTGAAGTACAACCTCTACTAGGTCGTAGAGGTGAACTCAATTTTTAAGAATTTCAATTTCAAGATAAACTACAAAGGAAAATAATTCAGTTTATCTGTGAGAGAGAGAGAGAGCGAGAGAGAGAGAGAGAGAGAGAGAGAGAGATTTCAATTAAGAAGTCGATTAATCAGCATGAACTTGGAGCCGACTATTTAAGTGGCTCGGCGAGAGCTCCTCGGCAAATGCCCAGTTGAAACAATGCTCCAATTAAGCCGAAAAGGGCCGCCTAGTGAAGAGGCCCAAGCTCATCCTCTCCGGCCCGACCGAAATGTGAGCTTGAACTCTGATTAGCCCTTGAGATCCACATTGTTACCCACATATCTCTTAGCCTTAGGGGAAAAATTCCTGGGCCCAAGCATTGCCGATCTCTGTTGGGAGACCAAGCGTCGACAAACACCGCCGACTTCTTTGAGGTGCAATAGCCGTCAATCTCGAGGTGTTATCCTATTGATGGGGAGCATCAACTATATTCCAATACTCCAACACCTTGACTAAGTTTTTTCGATCTCTGAACCCATCCCAAGCACTAACATTGACAAGACCAAAGCATGGTGTGATTTCGTTGAATGGAGAGTAAAAGTAGCTCGAGGTCTTGGGAAAAAATCTACAAAATATCATAGTAATCATAATATTACAACTAATGCTAAGTATACTAAGATCAGACTATATAGTCAATATGCATCTGAATGTAGATGAATATTCAAAGAAGTGGGCAAGGGTTGGGCGAGGTTGAAATTGAGCTTACCCAACCACCGACGAGGCTTAATCTTGTCGGGCCACTGAGAGGTCAGCCTTGCCTTGCGGCAACGCTTCAGCAAAGCGCCGACTCTCATCTAACAGATTGTCGGCCATGGTTGAGGCCGAGGACGCTCAAGGAAGAAAAAGAAAAGGAAAAGAAGAAAAGAAAAAATGGAAAAACATAATAAAATTATATGCAAAATTAAAAAAAAATGTGAGTCATAAAAGAATTTGAAGGTCGTAGTAAACACATTTTAATTCTGGAAATAAAAATTTTAGATGGTTATTATACGCTTTTAAATATTCAGAAACTTATTTAGGAAACAAAATAAGAAAAAAATCATTTTTGAGCAGAAATATTCTCAATAATAAAATAACACACCCTAAGTTTTCAGGAGGCAAGACTTGCCTATTGTTTTGGCAATATTTTGTTCGAGATACTTCATGAGTCAATACTTTTATTTTCATAATCATAAAGGCGAATATATCTTCAAGAATGTTAGGACTTGCCTTTTTTTTTTTTTCTCTTTCTTTTAGTCGACTGAACCAATGGGAAGCTTTCATTTTTATTGTTGCTTTCATTTTCATTTTGCTTAACTAAAAAAAAGAAAAAAATAAAAAGAAAAAGGAACCTGTTAGAACTTGGAACCAACTCTGGAATCTGTTCTTGTTTCTAGGTACATGGGTTTCAAATTTCAGGTGAAACCTATAACAGTCTGAATTTTCAGAATTTATTTTCAATTAAATAAATTAGGCCTTTTGTCGACGTGCCGATGGTGCTATTCTCTGAACTGATTACTTATGAGATAACTGGACTATTTGTGGAAGCAATCAAGGAATTTAAATGCAATTGACTTGAGAATTCGACCAAGAATTGACTAATTGATCGTGTTGATCTACAAGGGTCATTACGGCAGTGTCAGAAATCGATTAGAGACCGGAGATAGGTCGATTTGACTGAGATATGTGATTATAGTGTGGGTGATTTCACCTTATTGCAAAATACTCGTCGATCAGTACTAGACCGATTTTTCTATTGTTTTGGTACCTGGTGCCTATAATTGAAATCTCGAGATTTTTACGACAACCGAAGGTCGCCAATGTGTCGAAAATGTACAGTGTAACTCGAGATAAATCAATCACGGGTTAATTGCACAAAAAATTTCTAAAACTTACTTGGTAAACTAGGTCACGCTAAAAGCGCGCCAGATTGAAATTAACTGCGAATTTTAACCCAATTTCAGAAATTGAAAGTTCTGTCGTGTCACTATCTATTTTAGGAACGTCGACTCATCCTCCGAAGATTTCTCGGAGATTCCGAGATTTTTACAGAAATCGTGTTGGACGTTGCGGAAAATTAGCAAAAATTCAGATGGGCCAAATCAAAAGAAATTTGGGCTTCCAAGTTGAGCCATTGAGTGTTGGGGACTTACGGAAAATTGTATGGGATTTTTCTTCATCGAAATTGGACCTCAATTTAGAAATTTCATGAAGAAATTGAAGCCAAAAATTAATAAATTCGGAGCTAAGGAGGAGGGCTGGATTTTAGCATCAAAATTTGGTTTAATTGGTGGAATTTAGGCTAGAAAGTAATAGGGGACATGGTGATATACATGAAGACCAAAGGGGGGACCAAGCTTTAATGGATTATGATATTTTTCTGGACTTTTGGCATTTTTCTTTTAAACTTCTTGACACACCACAGCCTGCTGGTCTCCATCTTCTCTTCATGCATCCCATTTCCTTGACCCCTCTTGCTTCTAGTTTCGCTTTTATTTTTTCCTCACCTTTCTCTCCTTTGTGCGGCCATTCCTCCACCGAAGCCCAACCTCGATTTTTCCCACCAAAGCATCGCCCAAATCAATAATTGAAGCCATTGTTGACCCATCCCCATGCCAGCGGTTTCAGTTGGCCAATCCGCGCGTCTTCAGTTCCATCGAACAAGCCCACTGAAGCTGCTGCCATTTGTTTGCTCCACCGAATTCCCCACCATTCCCCTTCGTGTAGCTACCCGTTCGTTCGTGTCTCTCCCTCGTGGCTTCAGCTCCAATTTCAATTTCTTCTTTGCCTCTCGTCCAATAGCATCAATTACGCACATCCACCGAATCTCCCTCACGTTTGTCTCGAAGCTAGCTCGCCAACTCATCGAGGTCGCTGCTCTCTCGCCTCTGTGAGCTCTTCCCTACCCTTATGGTAGCTCCCCCTTTTCACAAACCCTAAATCCTGAGCTGCTTTCTTCAACTAAAATCCCTTTCTTGCAACCAAAATCCCTTTTACGTTTTCTTTACATTATGCAACCCATTATTGAAAAACCCAAAAAAAATCTCTCATCCTGCTTCGAATTGGTGCAGATTTGTGTTGTTTCACCCAATAGAACACTCATCATTGCCTTTTCTTTCGAAATCAACTTGATCTAGTGATCTTGCAGATGGGGCCTTGATAAGGTGTGTTTTCATTGCTTTGCACTCAACGCTCGGCTGGTTTTCTAGTTTTCTGATGTCGGTGGAACTTCTGTCGCTTCCTTTGATTTTTCACTGGATTTCTGGCTTTGTGTTGCTGCGGAAGTGGGAGGTATAGTGAGAACTTGGTTTTGTCCATAAACAATCGGCTCTAATGTTTCTATATATGGATCTTTACATCTTACTCACTCGATCGGGAGGATGAACTTCGTCTGGCTGCAGTGGAATTCTTATAATGCAAACCCTTACTCTTTCTCCAGTACCCCCGCACCTCTGGTTTCTGTGTTACCCATTACTGGGCTTCCTTCAATCTCTTACCCATACTCTGCCTGATCCAAATTGCTTTAAAGCCTCTCTCCGTAAGCTTGTAGATAGCTATCTTGTGGAGAAGATACTATGGAAGGGAAAGAAGAAAATGATTTGAGATTAGCTGCACTATGTAAAAGCCTGGGTGATTTGTAGTCTGAGGATGATATAGTTGAAGTTTCCACAGACATCCTTCCACAAAAGAGGGCAGAATGTAATCGTACTTTATTCGGAAAATTATTTTCTAAACCAAATGTCAACTTCCCTACTTTTCTTACTACCATGAAGAAAGCTTGGAAATCAGAATCTGTAGTTTGTTTCTAGAAAGAACCAGGTTTTTTCACTTTTATGTTTCAATCAGAGGAGGAAAAAGAGAGAGTTCTACAAGCTGTCCCCTGGTGTTTTGCCAGCAATCTACTTGTTCTAAAACAATGTGTACCTGACATTCCGGAGCACTGTTATGACTTTTCTAGAAATGCTTTCTGGGTACGTATTGGAGGAATTCCTCCTGGATGGCGAACAGAAGAAGTATTCCACGACCTAACAAAGAAACTAGGGCATGTATTAGAAGTCCAGGTGGATCCCAAGGGCAATCGACAATACAAAGGAGGTCGAGTCAGAGTGGATTTGGACTTAACAGTTCCATTAAAATCAGGGGCTATACTGGATATTGGCACCAAATGGCTATGGGTGGGATTTAAATACGAACGCTTGTTGCATTACTGTTATTCGTGCAGAAGAATTGGCCATTACACAGCAAACTGTGAAATCATTCCCTATAATCAATCACCATGGGCAGTGAACAAGATTGGCAAATTTGGCCTTTGGTTGAAGGCGGAAGCTTGTGACCATAGCCCACATTAGGAAGCGTTTTATGGAAAAATAGAGGAGGAGTATATTGTGGAGGAAATAGCACCAGAAAATCTTCCTCCAGCACAGGCAATGGAAATAGTAGTCAGAGATGAGGGCGACTTCAGCAAAGCCCTTACCTGCAGTAAGAAAAGAACAGAATGCTTAAATGAACAGAGACGATAGTAGAACCGGCTGATTGCTCCCTGAAAAATCCAGAACATGGTAAACAATTAATCTCCTATGAAGCTACTAAATCGATTCTTTCGAAAATGGGCAAATGCAGCAAGAAGAGTATGAAGGTGCAGAGGGCAAAGAAACAAAAATGCATTGCAGAGCAAGTTCCCCTACTGATTGATGACATAGACCTTTTGGAGACCCCAATTCAGGTCGTTAAGGATGGCAATGAGTGGGCTTTGGTGGCTGGCCATAATAAGCCACCACTGACGAAATTAAAATTATCAGTTGGAATTGTGAGGGGCTGGGCAACCCCCTGACATTCCATGCATTGAGAGCATTAGTTGCTCTTGAAAGGCCCAACCTGGTCTTTTTGATGGGAACGAAAAACAAAGCATCGATGGTGGAAGGAATCAAAAGGAGGCTCAAATTTTCAAACCTATTTACAGTTAATCCGGAAGGAATTGCGGGAGGCTTAGCAGTTCTATGGCAAGAAGAAGTGGGGTTAAAACTCAATGAAAGCTCTCAAGAATTCATTGACCTGGAGTGCATCGACTCAGATAGTGGATATTCCATGAGGATTACCTTTGTTCATGCGTCAATAAATTTTGGAAAAAGGTTAAAGTTATGGCAACAATTAAAAGATTTTCAGTCAACCAATTCTCTCCCATGGATTTGCATGGGTGATTTCAATGAAATATTATATGTATGGGAGAAAGTGGGGAAAAGAGCAGCAGACAACTATAAAATCACAGCTTTCAGAAATTTTTTAAATGCATGCTCTCTAATGGACATCGATAGTAAAGGGTGCGCATACACGTGGGCAAATAACAGGGAAGGGGAGGATTTTGTCAAAAAACGACTAGACCGAGTCCTAACTAACATGGACTGGAGACTTACATTTCATGATGCTGAAGTACAAGCCCTCCTAGCAATTGGCTCATATCACAATCCTCTCCTCCTTGTGTTACATCCTGAAAGTCAGAAAATAAAAAGAATTTTCAGAATGGAAGCATACTGGATAGACCATGCAGAGTATGGAGAGATTATAAGGCAAACATGGAACAATACACCCTTGAGCCAGACTAGATTCTCAGCAAAGCTAAATGAAATATTAGAAGCTCTTGCTAAGTGGAGTAAAGCTACGTTTGCACATGCTCCATCTCGAATCAGGGCACTCTAGAAGGAACTAATAGAAATCACCAATCAAACTTCCCATCTTTCCAGCAAACAGGCAACCCACAAAATTGTATAGCAGATTGAACAATTGTGGAACCAAGAAGAGAAATTCTGGGGCATACGATCACGTATTAATTGGCTACAATGGGGTGATCGAAATAGCAAATCTTTTCATGCAACTACTGTGCAAAGAAGGCAAAGAAACAAGATTACTATGTTGCAACTGGAAGACCACAACTGGTGTAGGGATATTTCAACTATTAAAAATCATATAGGGAGCTTCTTTAGGAACCTGTTCACATTAGTAGGTCCTAGGAATTATTAGCCAATTCTAGCTCAGTGCCAAAGCCCTGTCAACACGGAAATCAATACACATCTAATGGCTACTCTTACCATGGAAGAAGTTAAGACAACAGTTTTTCAAATAGGGCCCCTCAAAGCCCCTGATCCCGATGGCTTTAACGGCCTGTTCTACCACCAATCCTGGGAGGACATTAAATTAGATGTGTTTTAGTTAGTGCAAAACTTTTTTGATACAAGTACCCTTGATCCCCATATCAACCAAACATACATTACCTTGATATCGAAGATAAAAAACCAGAAAATATAAGCCAATTCAGACTTATCAGTTTGTGTAATTTCAGCTATAAAATTATCTCAAAAGTTCTAGCCAACAGATTGAAGACTTACCTTCCAGAGATTATCGAGCTTGAACAGGGTGCCTTTGTCCAAGGACGCCAAATCCAGGAAGTTCTACATCACCTGCGAATCACCAAAAGAAAGAAGAAATCTCACGCGATCTTGAAACTGGACATGCAAAAGGCTTATGACAGAATTGAATGGGATTTTCTTAGAGATTGTACGCTGAAAATGGGATTTTGTGATAGATGGGTAACCCTAATTATGCAATGCGTTACAACGGTGTCCCTAAGTGTTAAAATCAATGGGGAACCATCTCAGTTTTTCACTCCCTCAAGAGGCCTTAGACAAGGAGATCCCCTCTCTCCATATTTATTTATCTTAACAGCAAATGTCCTGACATGGATGATGAAGAAAGCCACAACAGAAGGAAGTATTAAGGGGATAACACTTAACAGGTTCTGCCCTACATCGACACATTTACTTTTTGCTAATGATGCAATATTTTTTCTAGAGGGAACTCTCATTGAATGCCAAAATCTAGCCAATATCCTTCATCAATATTGTTATGCAACGGGGCAAGCCATTAATTTAAACGAATCAGGGGTTTTCTTTAGCAGAAACTGTCCTTCATCCTTGAAAAGAAACTTAGCAAATGAACTTAGAGTCCCAATTATAGAAAAAACAGGCAAATACCTTGATGTTCCAATAGAATGGGGGCATACTAAGAAAGAGATGTTTGCTTGGATATTGGCAAGAGTTAACTCGAAGTTAGAAGGCTAGAAAGAATAGTTATTAACTAAAGCTGGCAAAGAAGTTTTGATTAAGAGCATTGTACAAGCAATCCCCACTTATGCAATGTTAGTTTTTAAACTCCCTATCTCAATCTGTCGAGCTATAGAAAGAAGGATAGCAGCGTTTTGGTGGCAGAAAGGTGATTCAAAAAGAGGCTTGCATTGGAAAAAATGGGAAGTTTTAAAAACCAGGAAAGATGAGGGAGGTTTGGGATTTAAAGACTTGATTAATTTTAACAGGGCAATGCTCGGAAAGCAAGCATGGCGACTATCTAACTCTCCTTCAGCTCTGTGGAGCAGAATATTGAAAGGCATTTACTATCCAAATGGGGATCTATGGAAGGCAAATAAGGGTCTGCGACCGTCTTGGGGATGGCAAAGTATTTTAATTGACAGAGATATTATTGAAGCAGAAGTCAAGTGGAAAGTGGGGGATGGAAAATCTATTAAAATCAGAGAAGAACGATGGCTTCAGTTGGGTGTGATAGGAGGCCCAGCAAATTAGCATGACCCTATTATGGTATCAGACTTGATCAATGAAGAACTGAGAATCTGGAATGAAGCTCTAATACTTAACACTTTTGAAGAACCTACAGCGAATGAGATTTTGGCCATCGATCTAAGCACACACCCAGAGAATGATAGTCTCGTGTGGACAGGCAATAAGACAGGCCAATATACAGTGAAGAGTGGCTATAACCGAGCCAAACCTCTCTCTACCAAAGCTGACCTAAACAGAGCATCCTGCTCCTTCACACCTCCACGATCATTGTGGACTAGAATTTGGACTATCTCTATACCCCAAAGCTGAGAATTTTCTTATGGAGTCTGTGTCAAAATGCCATACCTACACGGGAGAACTTGTACAGAAGGCAATTGATTCTTGATCCTTTATGCCTGTTCTGTTCCAAGCACATGGAAACCATAGAACACCTATTTTTGCTGTGTAAATGGACAACATCTATATGGACAGACCCACGCATTAACATTATCAGCTATCCTAGCAACATCAAGCGGTTCGACCAGTGACTCATGGAGGCTTTTGAAGAAAAGAAAGGCTTACCGGAGAAAGAACTCATCGCGGCTGTGTTGTGGAATATCTGGAAGTCCCGTAATAACTTCATTTTCAGAGCCAAGCCCACGCAAATAGCAGATCTCGTGGATCTTGCACAAGAACAACAACGAAGTTTCAGTCGATGGCAAAATTGAAAAAGGGGAATCCCCAAAACCTGTGTCGAACCTAGTCGGTGGAAGCCGCCGGAAGGGGATGAGCTGAAAATTAACGTCGATGCTTCATGGTTCCCAGGCGAATTTCTTTGCTCAATCGTTGGAATCATCCGCGATTCGACGGGGATGGTGGTCGAGGGATTTGCTTGCAAAGCTAGGGCTTCTTCATCTCAACAAGCCGAAGCACTCTCTCTCCTGCACGAGTTGCTGTACTTGAGGGAAAAAGTAACTTCGCACGTGGGGAGCTTCTCCGGTCAACCGGTTCGATGGGTGTGTGAGAGTGATAGTTTTAGTCTAGTGGAGATGGCAACGGGCCGGGCCGAACCCCCATGGAATTTGAAGGAAATTACCGAAAGATGCAGAGAAATGTTGATTCTTTGCAATTCAGTCCAGGTCCTGTATTGTCCACGTGAAGCAAATCGGGCGGCTGATTGGGTGGCCAGATCACACCGAGCTAGGAGACTTCCCGTAAATTGGGTGAGCTCTCCCCCTCCTCCTCTCTCGGAAATTCTCTGTTTAGAATTCTATCCATCGATATCTTGTAAGACTCATTTTTTCTCATGAATGAATGCGGTATCTCCTTTTGACCAAAAAAAAAAAAAACTCACCGAGGTCAACACTAGTGAACTCTCCTCCTTCGCATTTTTTCATCGAACGAAGCTGCAGCCTTTAATCTCACGAGCCAAGATCTCTGTGAATTTCAATCGAGCAGCCTAGCCATTTGAAGCCCATCCTCACGCAAGTCAGGTTGTGAATCTCAGCAGCCCATCTTTAGTTGCGGTCAAGCCCACTTGAAGCCTAGCGAATTTCTTTCGACCCAGCTTTCGGCCCGTCTTTAGCCCATCCTCGCTTGGCCCAGCTTGCAATTGTTCAGCCAATTTCAGCCCATCAACCCAGCAGCTTAGCTTAGTCCGTTAAGCCCTCGATTTTGAAGTCCACTTGAGGCTCGCAAAGCAACCCAAGCCCGAAGCCAAGCCCAGCAATTGTTGTGGGCTTGCAAGGCTTTTGGCCCGGTCTGAGTGTTCGTCGATGTCGCCGAAAATTTGGATTTCGGTCGCCGTTGCGCCATCGTCGCGGTGAACCGGTTTTCCAATAAACCAGTGAGTTTATGCACTAAACTCTTCTTAGTAGGTTAATGAAGTTTAAGGGGTGTTTAGTTTAATTTAATTATGAATTAGGTGGTTAGTTAGATTAACTTAGTGATTTAATTATGCAGTTATGCATATTAGGTGGTTAGATTAGATTAAGTGAGGCCTAGATAAATTATAATGTTCATCTAGAAGGGTTCATGAATTTTCTAGGCTCGTTTTGGTATTTAATTTAGTGATTTTGGCCTAGGTTGGTATTTTTGGAATTTAAATTGAATTATTTAATTAATCTTAGAAATTAATTAATTTTTATTATTTTTTTTACAGAAATTAGGCTGGGATAGCTAGTGACCGGAATTTCGTGCTGATTGCAATGGTGTGGTTAATTTCTACATTTGAGTGTTAATTTGTGCAAACTTAGTGCTAATTGGATTTTTGGTCATTTATTTCAGAATTCATGAATTTCCAATATTTATTTATAAAATCCCGGGTGTTGGATTTTAACATCGAAAATGGTTTTATATACTATATAAAACAGTGAGATTTTAAATTGAAAGATATCAATTTTTCTGGGATAAATTGACCGTGTACCCACATACAACTATTTTACCATGTATTTCTAATACAAAGAAAAAGACCAAGTTCATCATTTTAATTGAGGCATTTAAGTGCAATGCACGATGCCCTGGGCCATAATTGAGTGATCGTGTGTTGGTTAAGAGAACTCGTCCCGGGCTGTTAAGTTGGATGGTAACCCCTAAATGGGATGCCCCTAGACAATGGGAAGCTGGTCGTAGTAGATTCTAGACCCTATGCTCCTTCAGGAAAGCCGTCTGATAGAGACATGTCGTGCTCAATGAGGTGAGACGAAGTCTGGCAATGTCAGAAGACTACTGAATAGAGAGTAGGTCATGCTATATGCCGAGATCAAAACTAGGAATGCATATTTGATTGAGCTGAATGCACCGGATTATGGGACAAAATTGTGTGGCACGGTATGGGACATGTTATAACGAATAGCCCTATAATCAGGATCCATGTGCTAGTTTGAGAATTAAGTGTGGCATTCCAATTGTTGGAGCTTATTTGTTGCTCACATCTTTATGGCTGTCTGTGATATAAACTGTATTGACCTGCAAGGTGGATCTGAGATGAGGTAAGTCTCATTGGTTGTGTGATTATGTGGTTAGGATGCTTCTAGGCGTATTTCTCTCCTAATTGGGGTCTAGAGTATGAACTCGCTGAGATTTATATCTCATCCCATCGTGAGCTAAATTTTCAGGGTCGTCGAGTGGAGGACATGGAGTCGAGAGAAGGTGATCTAAAGTGTAGGTCAGTTAGGACAGTTTCTTTTTGGAAAGTCAGTATTTGTAGTCTTTTAGTCATAGACCTTGTACATGACTCAGTGTGTATATAAAAGCATGTTTGTTGTGAATTTGTTGTCTTGCTTTTCTATCCCGAGATAGTTACTGTCAGGGGATTTATTTTTGCTTCCATATGTGTAATAAAATGAAAAGGGTCGGCAACTCGTCTTGGGAAGTCGCAATATTTTATCGACTAGAGAGGGATAGGCACACGCTTGGAGGTTCGGGGCGTGACAAAACCTATAAAGAATCTAGAGCCACTCACTCTTAGTTGAGGGGCCTTAAAGAGCCAATAAAAAGGAAGGACCCTAATTTATAAGCCTTTGCTATCTAATGAACACATCGATTAGCCTCTCTTGGACAAAATTCTGTCATTGGAACTATCATTTTTTGAGAACTTTGATTTCAAGATAAACTACAAGCTATTCATCTTCATGGTCCTTTCAAGCTTTATCATGCATTCTCGTTCTAGGCTTGTTCGCCTTACCAGGTCCATCCAATCGTTCACTTGATTTTTCTATCTCCAAACCATTACGAATATCCTAGTTCTTTTCGGTTCTCCCAGATGTTCACCTTATCTTAAGATTCTTCCAACTCATAAACATCTTCAATGCCTAATACCTTATTTACCTTAGATGTCGGCAAAGCAATCTCGATAGTGATAGAGCACTCCTTATATCAGAATCACCTCGTGTTTTTTATGATAACATTTGCATCTCAGCTTGTGCATATGTCACCTGGTACTACTTAATCGATACATACATTAGTAGTCTTTTATTGTCTTTGTCATCTTCAAAACAATATATAAATTTTTTTAATAGTCTTTTCCTTTTTGATAATGACAAAACAATCCTCTAAATATGCAAATTTCTTAACACACAATGGAAGATTTCGAATTCTATATGCATGAAAAGTAAACACATTTGCTTATCTTTGTCAAAAATAGGAATTCAGTTAGGGCATAATAAACTTATAATGCAATTTCCAAATATCAAGACATTTTTTTTTTGGTCAGTCCTACTCTATACCTATTCTACACTCACTCTCAGACTTTTGCCCTGCCTCTTGCAGGGCGTGGGCGTCGAAACCCACTCCTGAAACTTGCGCGTCCCCACCCCATCCCTCCTTGAGAAGATGGGGGTTTGAACCCCTCACCTCCCCCTTCCATGTTGAAAAGGTGGCCACTGGGGCGAATCTCAGTGGTTCCAAATATCAAGACATTCAATGAATATAAATAGGAGATAGCAAGTAGAAACATTATGAGCAAAGAATAAGAGTAATCAATAGCTTATACTTCTAGGCACACTACTAAATCACATGAGTGTCAAATCAAAAAGAACATTCATCATGTGAATTAGTACGCCAAACACATATGCATGTTCATCAAACCTCTCTCCCTTTTTGTCATAATAAAAAAGATGCTACAAATTTATATGCAATTCAGCTCATTTCAGCATAATCAAACCTCTCCTCATATTCAACATGATCATGCGAATAGAAAGATGTGCAATGAAATTTGTGTTTGGTAGATCAAACATCATCATATGCATCAACAAATGTATATGTCAAGGAACATAGATGCATACAATTATAGTAACCCTTTCCTTTTAATGAAAAGCGTGATATTACAAAGGAAGTATAAAGATCTGCTTATTATTGTGAAATCTTGAGACCTAATTTATCCAACTTCACAAAAAATTCATATATGCGAGTGGATGCGTATGTGTTAACTCCTGGTTGTGAATACATTTGGTGTTCTTTCGGTGAAATTACGACACTTGCCATTAGATTTCAATAAGTGTTGATAAGTGTTAAGGAACCATGGTGAAACAAATAAATGAAAAATTGGTGATTTCAAAGCAATTCTATCGTTCTTTTTGTAAGATTCTTCTTTTTTGATTGATTCTATCTATAACATCACTTAAAAAAAAAAAATCGTCCCAAGATGAAGTATCCTTGTGGGAGAAAACGCCTCTCAAATGAACTGGATCTGCATTGCCAGGGCGAGGCTGCAAATCGCCAAATTTGGGTGAGCCAGTGTCACCCATGACCTCCCAAACTTGAGGAGGGCCTTTGCGGCCTCGCATGTGGCCGATGAGGTTGCGATGGCCTGGCCCAGGACCTTCGTAGCCAAGGGCGAGGTGGCTCTTGTCTAGTGTGGTCACGAAGGCCTTGGAGGAGGGCATTGCGGCCTCGCCGACTGCGAGCAAGGCCATGAAGGCCCTCACCAGCTCTAGGTGCCCGCCTCACCCAAATCTGGGGATTCGAGGCCTCGCCCTCGGCTAGCGAGGTGGCGATGACCTCACCTAAGGGCTTCGTTATCGAAAGCGAGGCGGCTTAGGCGAGGGTTTCGTAGCCGGCGAGAGTCGCTGGCCCTAAAAAAAATGTGAAAAGAAAACTAAATGAAATTTAAAAAATTCAAAAAAAAAATAAAAAATCCACATAAGATGATTTGCCATAATTTGTACTCAAGTGATCAATTTTATTCCGATTTAGCACTCAAGTGAGCAGCGTACAAAAGTGTTGGCACTTCTTATGTTCTTTTGTCCCTTCAAATGGTCTAATTGCATTATTGTTGGTCGAACCTAAGTAGGTTCTTTTAGATTGAAATAATTTTCAAAGAAGATCGCATTTTGAAAGTACTGCGACTCATCTAGTATGGGGTCTTCCTTTGTTTTTGCTCACCAAGTCTTCCCCAGAGTTCCGAAACCTTCTTTTTGTGTGCTTCTCTCTCCCTCTCTTCCAATTAATTTGTCTCAATCATGTGGAGGGCCTTGACCAGGAACTCATTCACTTTTTTACCTTCTTCTAAATTCAACCCTTCAAATGGTCTAACTATAATATTGTTGGTTCAACCCTTCAAATGTTCTAATCATATCATTGTTGTTTCAACCCATCAAATGGGGTAAAAACAATAGAAGTGTCTTAACTTTCGTACAACGTTTACTTGAGTACAATTTTTTTTTTCACTCACTTGAATACCACAAATTTGAGAAATCGATCACTTGAGTACCATTGGCGATTTGCCTAGCCGGAAAATTTGACGTGGCATCCGGTCGCCCAATGTGGCTTCACTAGTGCTAATATAATTTTTTTAAAAATATTGTTTAATATTTTTTATAATTTTATATATTTTCTTTTTCTTTCTCTCTTTTTTTAGGGCTGCGGGTGAGCTGTGAAGGCCCTCGGCAGCTCTAGGTGGTCATGGGTGAGGCCACCTCGCCTAGATCTTGTGATTTGCAACCTGTTGACACCTAAATTTTGGCGGTCCGATCATTTATTGCATAAGAAAATTAAGGGTTAATTTTATCATTGAAAAAAATATTAATTAGTTGCATAACACATAAGTTTATGTGCATTCATTTTAGTTTAACTTTTTATATTTTATTGGGCCGGTGGTGGGGTTCAAATTTTCTTGCTTTTGAGCTTTAGTTCAGCGAGCCGGGCTAAGCCCACGAAAAGAGAAAATTAACCCAAGCCCGTCGTTATTTTATATCTTGTGAATAATTAAGATTTGATGCGATATTATGATGATTTTTGGAAATTAAGAAAATCGCATGGTAATCTTATCTTTATCAATAGATGGTGAAATTGGGGAAGAATATTCATGAGATAAGGATTGTTGTGATCATGAGGTTATAAGCAATATTTGTGAGATGAAAATGAAAATGGGGGAAATTGATTTGATTGAATTATGCGGGGAAATATGCAATTCGATGGATGTCCGAATTTTGTTAAATGCAAAGCAACAATTTTGAAATCAAGTGAAAAAATGACAAAGATTTTACAAAGTGGAAGAAATGAAAGCAAAATCGGGCGATTGCGAAATCACGCTCGTTTATATCCTTGATTTAATGCAACGAAATTGGAAATCCGAAAGTTGCTAGAAAAAGTGGCCGTCTAAAAATCACTATAAAAGGGCCATAATTTTTTAGCACAATGGGGGGGGGCGCTTTTCTTCTTGGTTTGGTCGAGGTCAAAATCCACACAAGGGGAAAACTTCTCTAGTCTTTCAAAAAAAAAAAAAAAAATACAAAAGAAAATAAGAAGGCTTTGGTTCTTATGGGGTTGAAGAGAAGACAAAAGGTGAGAGGGTGAAAAAGTTTTTGCAGGAAAGTACAGCAGAGAAAGGGAGATTTCTCGGTTCTTTGGAAGAAAAAGAGAGAGAGAGAGAGAGTGAGAGAAAAGAAAGGCCTCTCGGTCATAGTGAAAAGAAGAAACAGTGAAAAAAGGAGAGGCAGTGTCAGAGGGGGATGTGGGTGACGTGAGGAGAGAGGGAATAAAAAAAGAAGAAAAAAGAAGCAAAAGTGAAAAAGGGACTATTCATCGTCTCTTTCGTGGAAGCCCGCCCGTCGCTCCCCGACGCCACCGTGCCTCCAATCCGCCTCCTCCAGCTCCGCCGCACCACCCCTGCAGACGATCTGAAGCATCGAAGCAACGCCACCCCTGCTCGCATCGGACCAAGAAGCGGATGCCGCTCGATCCGACATCACCGCTTCATCGTCGAGCCCCCCCAGTGCCCGTGACACCTCCCGCCGAGCCATGACGCCGAGCCCTTTCTCCACTGACCCGCGACCCTGCATGCTGGTTGCCCCTTTTCGCTGGAGCTCCGACCGACCGCAATCCCCTGCCCAGCGCCGACGAATTTGCTGCCCCCTTATTTTCCTTAGGTTGTTCATTTTTTCTTTATTTTTTATTTTATTTTACTTTATTTTTAGTTAGTTTTGCTATTATTGTTTAATTTTGAATTTGTAAGGTGACTTTTAGGTTATGGATATTGTAGGCATTATCAGTAGGAGTTTTCCCAAAATTATCTTAATTATTAATTTGACCCGAGAGACATCGGGTCATTTTTCTAATTATATTAATTTTGGGGTTTGTTGATAGTATTTTAATTGCAATCAATATAATTATTAATTTGATCCGTAAGACTTCGGATTAGATTTTTAATTATTTTGAATATCTTTGTCGTGATAATTAAGGTTAGAATAATCGCTAATTTGACCTGTGAGACAACTGGTTATTTTTCGATTATTTTAATACTTTATTTGTTGAATATCTTGATTGTTTAGATTTAATTGATAATTGCTTGTTTTGGAAAACCACTAAGAAAATCCAAAAAAAAAAAAATTTAAATTAGGATTCAGTTTGTTTTGTTATCTTGCATATCTAGAATAGGGATTTTATTTCGAATTTAGAAAAATATAAAAACAAAAAGTGCATTCATTCATGTTGTTAGTTTTTTTTTGAGTTGCATGTTTAATCACGTGTTAGTTTCGAATTCCATAAAGAAAAACACAAAAAAATCATTGTGCATATAAGGTTAGAATTGCATGTTCCATTTTAAACTTAGGTCATCTTTTTAGATAAATTGCATTTTAGATTAAGATAATGTTTAGTTTAAAATTAGGATTTAATATGACTTAATCCTTAGTTTAAATTAGATAGAATCTTGATCTAGCTAGATCATTTTTGCATTTTTGCATTTTTGCATTCTTTAGAATAAATTACATTCCCTTAGAAAAAAAAAAAAAAAAATGTCATGCACACGTCATTAGGATTAGATTCATAAAATGCACGTCATATATAATTGGGTTCATTTAAATTAGAATTTGTCCGTCATTAGAGTTAGTCATTCGGTCATTAGATTGCATTTAATTATCGCATTTCTTTAGGAATTACTTCACTCATATCATATAGTCTAGCTCATGTTGCCATGTCGTATTATTTCATGTTGGATTAAATGCATTGCATGATTCTCATTGAATAATTGAAAAACAAAAAATTGAGTGATTGCTTGTTAATTAGAAATCATATCTAGGATTGTTGATGTGAATTCTGACTTAACATTGCAGATGCTTTCGTTGCTATGAGGTAAGTCCTGCATTTTTCTTATTTTTTTCTTGAGTGCTAAATTGGTAGTTTGCGCACCCGCATGATCACCTCACATGTTAGGGAGATAATTAAAATCAATTCTAGCTGTTTGCCAAACATTTTTCAAGAATAAAAAGAAAGATACCTAAAGGGTGTTAGAGAAATCTAGCGTAATCAAGTCCCCATACCCCTAGTCTCTGGTTCGTAGGAGTAAAATAAATCTCCCTTTATTTTACTTAGGTGTCTAATCGATCTACCGCAAACCGATTAGTGGCGACTCCTGATTAGATATATTGAAATTAAGTCGCGAATTGGTATGGGCTTGGGAGAGCCCGAGCTGAGTCTAAACTTAGTAATCCATTAACCTAATTTTAGGTGGTGCACCTGAAATTTAGGTCGCGACACAACCTCACCCTCGGCCAATGAGGTTGCGATGGCCTCACCGAGGGCCTTCATGGCTAAGGGCAAGGTGGCTTGAGCGAGGGTTTCATAGCCTCAATGGCCCTAAAAAAAGTGAAAAGAAAAATGAAAATTCAAAAATTCAAAAAAAAATAATTTTTTTTTTAAATCCATGTCGATAGGAAATTTTTAAAAAAATCCACATAGGATTATTTGCCAAAATTAATACTCAAGTGATCGATTTTACTATGATGTGACACTTAAGTGAGTAAAAAAAATGTTTTGGCATTCAAGTGAGCGTCATACAAAAATTATGGTACTCATGTTCTTTTTCTACCCCTTCAAATGGTTTGATTACATTATTGTTGGACAAACCTGCGCAAGTCCTTCTAGGTTGAAATCATTTTCAAAGAAGATCACATTTTGAAAGTACTGCGACTCATTGAGTGTAGGGGTGTGCAAAATACCCGGACCCGCTCGGACCTCCCGGAACCGGACCGGAACCGCCCGGAACCGGCGGTTCTTGAGGGAATCGGTCCGGTTCCGATTCCAATTTTCGGGAACCGGTGGGAACCGGTTCGGTTCCCGGTTCTCTAAGGGCGGATCCACCCGCCCGCCCACCCGGACCGGACCGGTTCCCTTTTAATATTAAAAAAAAAAAAAAAACTAAAAATAAACCTAGCAAAAAATCTCAACCCTCTCTCTCGACTCTCTAACCCTCAAACCTCTCTCGACTCTCTCGACTCTTGACCCTCACCTCTGCGATCTCCCTCTCCGCTTCCTCCTCCCCCACAGCTGCTAGATCTCCGCTCCTCCCCCGTCCTGCCACGACCAACGGAGCCGTCGGCGTCGTCACCCGGCTGCGACCCAACTCTCAACCCTCTCTCTCGAACCGACCGATTTTGGGGTTTAGAGTTCTCTCTCTCTCTCTCTCTCTCTCTCTCTCTGCACGACTTCAATCGCGAAGAGCGCGAACTGCTAAACTTCAACTTCTGTGCTCTGAGCACATCGCCGGTCGAGGCGTTTCGGCGCAACCCAGAACGGATCTTGATCGCCTCACGAGTCCTCGAGTGAAGCGAAGGTGAGGTGTAGGTGCCGTACGGTCTTCTTTTTAACTTCTCGGTGCTTGATCTTTCGATAGTTGTACTCTAGTGTGGGATTTGAACCCAGGTGTGGTTTATGCGTTGAGGTTCCTTCAACGGCTGTCGCGACCGAGAAGCAATCGCTCCGCCCTCCCCTCTCATCTAATCTTCTGTCGACGATTTTCGCTCTGCTCGAAGTGGTCTCTTGAGAAGCCCTAAATTTGCGACCGCAGGACAGGTTCGATTTCATTTCCCGAGCCCTAAATCTAGCTTTATCAACTGACATAATGCAAGTTTAATCACGAAATTTTGGGGGAAGTTGATTCTAAATACTTGCTGTCCCGACTAAAGTTGTGGCTTGATTGCAAAATTCATGGCGATTTGTTTAGCTTGAGGCATATGCTGATGGTACACTATTAAGTTTTTTCTCATTTTGGATATGTGATGTGGTCTAATAGTGATTAATAACTATTGTAGGTTCTCTAGACCTTCCAACCAACATACTATTAATATCCTCTTTGTTTCACCTCGAGGAGATCTCTCTTTGCTACAATGTTCCAAAGTAACATATGTTGAAACTTCTGTTCGTGCGTGATACTTTCTAATCATGCTTGAGTGGAAACTCCTTTGCTCGTAATGTAGGAAAGTGGAAATGTTGCTTAGCTTGAGGCATATGTTGATGGTGGGTTGTTCTGTTTTTTTCTCATTTTAGAGATGTGATGTGGTTTGATAGTGATAAATAACTATTGTAAATTCTCTAGACCTTCCAACCAACATGCTATTGATAGCCTTCTTCAACTACTTCTACGCTTTACTACAGTTGGGCCTGATGATATGAGTGAATAGCTGAAATGCCAAGGAGTATCAATACCCTTGTTCACTTGGGTAAAATTACAGTTGCATTCGTCAGAACGGTATTTTTCCCATGATTGAAAATGGCAACATTTTTTAATTCAGGTGTTTTGGTAGGAATTCCTCTGGTTTATATGCCATTTATTTTATATGTGGTTTTCTTGCCTGGCATTTGTTAATGCTTGACCTTTTCCCCTAGTTCAAGCATAATTATCTGTATATGTCTTGAGAAATAATCTTTTAAGAAGTTGAACCACCTTTTTACCAAATTTGTTAGCAAACCAATGTCTCTTTATTTCATGGATATTTTCTTTTCTGTTACTTTCGGATCCTAATCTCTCTCTCTCTCTCTCTCTATGAGTTTTTACACTCTGCTAAGCCCAAGATTACCCAGCGTCTTTGGTCTTCACCTGATTTGTTCTATCATTTCATGTTGAGAAATCTGCACAGATTTTAGCAGTAGTCTTTTAATGTATCTCCATGCAATATCCTCTATTTGTTGGTTTAGAGTGTAGTATATTTATCTAGATTGGGTTTGAGTACCTTGCAATTTGTTCTCTCTCCTTTCTTAAAGTACTTGGGAGACTCTTGGTTTTTCCTTTCGGATGTTTAGTTCTTGATCAAATTTTCTGTGAAAGAGTCACTTTGGATATCTAGTGTTTCTCTAAAGTGATTCAAAATGTTGCAAATGATGTCAATTTCCTTCCTTACTTTGTTAAATATTTTTGCTGTTGATATTCATGAAATTGCATATCGTAAGTTCTCTCTCGATCATGTGTTCATGTTTAATTTCATGTTTATAATAGAGATAATTTACATGGGCCGCATTTCATAAAAGTCATTATGGCCATGCTATAGACACACTTTACATTCTAGATTTATTTGCTAGCGGGCATGTTTAATAAAATCACATGTAGATTAATTAGGTGTTCCAAATTAGGGAATTGCATATCAAACATTTAGGGAAAGTCATATTCACAATTTTAAGTGCGTTCAATTTTGCCCAAAGTTCATCTTGATATATTTTCTTAAAATTGGATCTGTTTTTCTGCAAGAAAAGGTTTATTGCAATTGAAGCATTTTATAAGCATGTAGCGGAATTTCAACAAATGGGATTAGGTTCCTTCGAATTTATTCCCCAAAGAAAAAAGAATAAAAGAAAAGAAAAAGGACAAATGCGAACCTCTGAGGAGAAAAGTACACACAGAATCCATCTTGGTTCCCTGCTCGTTCTCTTTAAAGCCACACCGTCTCACTCTCTCTTGAACCACCGTCTCCATCAACATCAAACTCACGCCCAGAGTCTCCACTTTCATCCATTTCACTTCTTGCATGCGTGTTGATTGTTGCTTGTCCGAACGTAACGCTCCCGCTTGCAGGACTTCTCTGTAAATGAATGAGGCCTCATAGATGGTATAGGCTTTGTTTATAGATAAAAGCTGAAGCATTAAATGGAGATAGATTTAGCTGTTCAGCAAGGTTGCCTTGCTCTGTTTTCAACTGACTTGCTGCCTTGTTCTGTTTTCAACTGACTTTGCTCCTCTTTTATACTGTGTTACTTGATTCAGGTGATTCATTAACATGTCAATGGAGGAATCCTATGATGGAATAACGCCAATAGTGGAATCAACATCACAAGAACATGAAGGAGGTGAAAACTTTGAAGAAACATCCAAAACAAATAAGGTATTCGCTTCTTGTCCATGTCCTCCTTCTAGTAAGCGAAAATCAGCAGCTTGGCTTCATTTTCAACAAGGAACAACTCACACAAATGGGAAAGTTGATGTATATTGCAATTACTGTGGATCCAAGTATTCATACCACGTTGATAATGGTACTTCAAATATATTGAAGCACTTGAAAAAGTGCAATAAGTACCCTCGCAATGTGGATAAAAGGCAAAAATTGTTTTCATCACAAAGAGTAGATGGAACTCAAATGATAGGAGGAGATACTACTAGTAGTACTGGGAGTGGTGGAATTTTAACGACATGGAAGTTTGATCAGGAGATTTGTAGGCAAATGCTTATTCGGATGATTATAATTGATGAACAACCATTTTCGATTGTTGAACGTGTTGGATTTCGTGATTATGTGAAGCAATTACAACATCTCTTCAAGCATATGTCGCGATTTACAATGGCTAGAGATTGCATGAAGTTGTATTTTTGTGAAAAAAGAAAATTGAAGGCTTCTTTTCGTAAGCTTAATTCTAGGATTGCCCTCACGACTGATACATGGAGTTCCATTCAGAATTTGAACTATCTATGCCTCACTGCACATTTTATTGATGAAAATTGGAAATTACACAAAAGGATCATTAATTTTGTGGTGATAGCTAGTCACAAGGGCAAGGATATTGGGAGAGTAGTTGATAAATGCATATATGAGTGGGGAATAGAGAAAAAAGTATCCACAATCACAGTGGATAATGCTAGTTCAAATGATGTGGCCATTAATTATTTGAAAGAAAAATTTTCAAGAGAGAGGCTATTGATCTTAGATGGTGAATCTTTACACATGAGGTGCACGGCTCATATATTAAACTTGATTGTGAAGGATGGCTTGGCCGAGATACGTGATTCCATTACACGTATTCGAAACGTGGTTAGGTATGTGAGGAGTTCTCCTATGAGAGCTAAGACATTTCGAGATTGCATTGAAATTACAAGGATTGCTTATAAGGGTTCAGTTTGTCTTGATGTCTCAAGTAGGTGGAATTCCACTTATCTAATGTTAGAGAGTGCCATAAAGCTAAGAAAAGCTTTTGAAAGGATGGAAGAAGAAGATGTTTCTTTCCTAACTGAGCTTAATTCTAATACTCCAAGTAGCGTTGATTGGGAAAATGCTATTGTTCTTTCTAATTTTTTGAAGAAGTTTTATGATACCATCAAGAAGATGTCCGGAACTTTGTATATCACTTCAAATGATTATTTTGTGGGGATAGCTTCTTTGTATAAATATTTGCGAGAAGCAACGAAGGCTTTTGATCATAGGGTGAGAGTTATGGGCTTGAAAATGAAAAAGAAGTTTGACAAATATTATGGGAGTTTCGAAAAAAGTCAATATTATGGTATTGATTGCGGTAACGTTGGATCCTAGAAAAAAGTTGAATTATGTGAGGTATTGTTGTAGACTCATTTATGATGATGCTGCAGAAGTTGATGAGATGTTTGATAAGGTGAAGTTTGCCCTGGAATGTGTGTTTAAATTTTATGAGAAATCTTGTCACACTTCTAGAGACAAAAATTTGGATGGCGAATTGGTAAGTAGAACTTCTACTAATATCGGTAGTAGCTGCGATTCTTATTTGAATAAGGGAAATGAAGAGGACAATTCCAGCTTAACTTTCTATGTGCAAGAGCCTTCGTATGATGACTTTCTTAATGAGGAGAAGAAAAAGTCCGATGGCAACTTATCTGAGCTCGATCGATATCTTAAAGCTGAACTTGAAGATGGTCGTGATCTTGACATTTTGAAATGGTGGAGTGTTGCTGGCCAAAAGTTTAAAATTTTATCTTTGATGGCTCGGGATATTTTGTCTATTCCTATTACTACCGTTGCTTCAGAATCAACTTTCAGTACTTCTGGTCATGTGCTTGATGGTTTTCGAAGTTCTTTGACTCCTAGAGTTGTGGAAGCTTTGATTTGCACTCAAGATTGGTTGAGAGCAATTCTTGAGCCGATTAATGTTGAAGAATGTATTGAAAATGCTGAAAAGTGTGAATTGGGTAAGTCCATATCATTTCATCATGTAATTCTTTTGTATATCTATTATCTAATAACTGAATACTTTATTTAATATCTTCTTTTTGTTAGATATGGATGATGTTAACAAGGAGATTAACAAGGAGATGGACGGTCCATAGAGTTTACAAGTTGAAGTGTATGCGTGGATAATTTGACAGATCGTGATGCTAATTCATACCGTTGCTTCAGCTTTTGCGAATTAAGTCTCCCTTTATTGTGTTCTTGGTTTTTGGTTTTGAACCTACGCCTTTTAGGCTTCTACTTTTTCTTTGATTTATTGTACTCATCTAGATTGTCCTTATTCTATTTCTATAGCAGAATGATGTCCATGATCCCTGTCTTCTATTTTTCATGTACTTTGTTTGTTGGTCTGTCGATCCATTCGGTTTGTATTGGTAACTTTCATTGGTAACTTGACCTCAGTTTAGAGATGCTTGTCCATGATCCCTGTCTTCTGGACTGTGCCACTGCCCTTGTTGTTGACCCATTGTGGCACTGCCCTTGTTATTGAATTACTAATTTATCTCCTTTGACCTGGCCATTTGTTGACCTCAAGTAATGATTTGGAATTGGTGGTTTATGCTTCCCCAGGTACTGAAAGTGTCATTTTTGTTCTTGTCATCTTTGATATGTTGATAGTGGTTTTGAAGAACATATATTCCTTCTGAATTCTCGAGATGCTGCAGTTCAATTTTATCTTGATCCGATTTGGAGACATTAGTTCTTGCTCATTTCTAAACTTTGTTAGATGTCTTTAGGTCATTGCAGGGATATGTGTGCTAGTATGGGTTGTCAACATTGGTCACTTTCGTGACCCAGCCCATGGTGGATTTTTACAGGGCGCAATTCATTACATTAAGGTAATGTTTTTGCGGATAAGTTACATTTCTTGCTTTCTTAAGAATGTTTGGATTCTCGAACATCCTTGTTTGGAGGATTAATCGAAATGGACTGATTTATAAATCTAGTGATAGCTTGAACCATGTACGAAGCTTTTCTGGAATTCATTTGAGTTGTTTCGAAGTTGCATTGCATTTTTATGTTTAGTTCTATTATAGTTTTACAAATAAGAATTCAAGTTGTTTTCTTGTGCCTGTTCAGATAGTAGTTGCTCTTGCGGTTGCAGCAATTCCGAAGGCCTTCCCGCTGTTGTGACTACGTAAGTGCTTTTCGGGGTACAATAATTAGCAGCAATCACAGGAAGTTATAGAGCAATACCACAAATTAATTTTTGTTCTTGCAATGGCGTCAACTTGAGCCAAATCATCTTCAGTAATGTGCTTCTCAATATGGAAACTGAACATAAAATTTTTCAAGGACAAAACCAGAACATGCAGTGCAGAACTAATTTAGATTTCCTTTAAGGGGTTGCAAAACATTGGATACAAGTCCTTTAATGGTTTTTCTTTAAAAGGGCAAACCAAAAGCTTAAGTTATGCGGATGCTTTCACCCTTCTCATGTTCAAATGCAGATGCTTAAGTTTGTCTTGCCATGACCAGGACAAGCGAATAATAATGTGGAAGAAAAAGATACTTGCTCAATAGTTTCAATTATTCTCTGGATTATGGCATCGTTGTATGGTGATGTATGTGACTTACTTAAATAAAGGACATTGCTTGAAAGTGATATTGCATAATTTTGCTGGCATGCCGTCAGCATGAGATTCCCAAAGGTTTTTGTCCTTGCTGATTGAAGCCAAGATGTCTAGCATGTGCTTTTTCTTTGCATTCTTATTTTTTTCTTTGCAGTCGAGCTTGAGGTTATCCGAAGCGCGATCGCTTGACTCACTTTGCACTAGCATCGCTTTGGATGAGATTCGAGGGCTTAAAACTGAGCTGGAAATGGTTGCACAATCTGAGGCTGCACAAACAAAGAATGCAGAATCGGCAAATATGGAGCTCTAGAGCTTGAAGGGGAATCTGCCGACACTCTGTCACTGGTAGAGAACATGAAAACCCGCTTAAAGATTGCAAGGAATCAGAAGCACAGGCCCTTAATTGTCTGCGGAAGTTGGATGCCAAGAAAGAGTGCAAATATCGAACTTCTCTCTCTCTCTCTCTCTCTCTCTCTCTCATTGTGTACATTGAGACCGGTTCCATGGATCCACCCGGAACCGGCGGTCCTGGTTCTCGGGTGGATCCATGCAACGAACGGGTGGATCCCGGTTTCAATTTTTCGGAATTGGTCCTTAGCGGGCGGTTCCCGATTTTAGGTCGGGAACCGCCCACCCGGACCATGCACACCCCTAATTGAGTGTGGGTCTTCCTCTGTTTTTGCTCACCAAGTGTTGATATCTAAAATTTTGACTATTTTATTTGCTTATTCATCATATAAAGCATTTCATAACATTTACATTTAGGTAACAATAACATTTAACTTATCTTTAAAAAGTTGTTCTAAAAATGAAAAAAAAAATAATGAAAAAGGAGGATAAGAAATAATCTATAAAATAGAATATTTTGTTGTAGAGGGAGATTTCGAAAGATTTTAGAGTTAGATAATGGAGCCTTATCTTTAATAATTGAGTGAATTATCTGGAAAATCTTCACAAATAATTTTAGATTTTGGAGCCATTTTCTTGTTGGGCGCATCTCCTCTTTTCGAAGGATGATCTCTAGCACTTGGTCAATATTTGCAAATCTTCATTGGCAGAACAAACTAGTCTTTGTTTTCCCTATAAATAGAGTGTAAAAGGGGCTTGAAGGGGGGTTTTTTCTTTGTCGAAGGAAAAGAAAATACAAAAGGAAAAAGTGAAAATGAAGAGAAAGGAAAAGTCAAAAAGTAAGAGAGAGCAACAGAGTGAGAGTGACATGTGAGAGAATTAAAAAAAAAAAAAAAAAAAAGGGAAGAGGAAGCGTCGTCTTCCTCTCGACGCCTCCCCCGTTGCCTGATCTCCTCGCCGGCGCGCCGGTAGCCAGGCTACCGCCTCCGCTGGCCTTCCTCGCGCTCGCTCCACCGTTGCCGCTCCGCTCGTTGCCCGCCAGTCTCACCACATCCCTTGCCGAGTGACTTCGCTTCACCAGCAACCCGAGCTCGAGTCGAGCCGCTCTGCCACCACTGCGCCAGGGCGCCGCTCACCTTCCGCCGCAAGATCTGTGAAGCGCATTGCTGCTGCTCTCGGCCGCCGCCGTTCCGGGCCCGCCTTTGCTTCACCTGAGCCAGATCTGCTCCTCTCGCTGCGCCTCCGCTTGCAATCTGACGCCGTTGCCTCGACTTGCAGCGACACGCGACACAAGCACTCACGCCGCCCCCTTGACGAGCTCCTCGCTGCCCTCGCGAGTCCCCTGCTCCCCTCGCTGCCCGAACCGTCCGCCCCGATGCAGATCCGCCAGCCACAAGATCCCTTGTCGCTGCCCCTGATGCCAGTAGCCTTGAACCAATTGCTGCTGTCTCCGCCTTGGCTCGACGTCGCTCCTCCTTCGCCTTGACACCGCCTGGAGCCGAACCCCCTGGACAACACCTCCTGTTCTCGACCGGCAGCGACTTGCGAGCCTCGCGCCGGAGCTCCGACGACCGTGGCCGGCGACCGACGGTGAACCCTCGACAAAGTTGCCGGGTCATGGGTGAAAAGAAAAGAAAAACAAAAGAATAAAAAAAGAAAATCAATTAGGTAGTTTTTATTTATTTATTTGCCTTATTCTATTTTTTTTTTTTTTTATGTTACTTGATTTATTTACTTTGTTTTTTTAGTATAATCATTCCTGATTATGACATGAAAGACAGTTCGACGCCCTGAATCCGACTTACAATCCTTTGCAAAATCGACAATCCGATCTCACGATCCGATTTGCAATTTATTTAAAATTCAACCCGAGCTCATACGTGAGATATGGTTCGCCAATTTTTGGATATCAATCCTATCTTATATGATTTGCCGTTGTGTTAGTTGATTGATTTTATTTTCGTAAAATAAAAAATAAAAAAATATTTGACTTAGGATTAGATTAGTTTTAGAATATTTTTTGTTTTAAGGATATCTTGCATATTTAAAATATGAAATTTATTTATTTTGAATTTTAAAAAATAAAAAATCAAAAGAAATCAATTAGTTTAGGATGCTATTTTTTTTTTTTTTTAAATTGCACACTTGATTTCAAATTTTAAATAAAAAAATAATCAATCATGCGTGTGCCACATAAAATTAGTTCATTCATTATATGTCATTAGTAAAGTGCACATTTAGGGTAATGCATGACATGTTAGCATAGTGACTTAATCTTTTCCCATCATTAGATTAGGTCATTTACTAAATATCATGTAATGTATAATCTGCATATTAGGTTGCATGTTGTACGTCATGTAGAATATAGGCATTCTTTGCACGTCACTGCATATTAGAATTGCATATTTATTAATTAAGGGTTTGGATAATTTCCCTTAGCTAGATTGCATGTTTTTGCTAGGAAAATAAAAATGCCCATGTCATATAGAATTAGGTTTATGAAATGCACGTCACTTAGTGATTATTGCTAGGACCATTTAATTATATATTGCTCGTAGATTGCACATTTAATTATTGCATTTCTTTTACTCATGTCATATAGCTTAGGCTATACTGTTATGTCATAACATTTCATATTAAATTAGTAGCATGGATTGCATATTGCATGATTTTCATTAATTAAGTGAAAACAAAAAAAGAAATTGCGTGTTAATTAAAAATTATATCTAGGACTGTCGATATGAATTCTGATATAACATTACAAATGCTTCCACTGTTTTGAGGTAGTGTTAAATTGATAGTTTGCGCACCCGCATGATCATCTCACATGTTAGAGAAGTGAATTAAAATCAATTTAAACTGCCTGCCAAACAATTTTTTCAAAATAAAAGGGAAAGGTACCGAAAGAGCGTTAGAGAAATCTAGCGTAACCAAGTCCCCGTATCCAAAATTTCTGGTCTGTAGGAGTAAGGTAATTCTCCTGTTATTTTACTTAATTGTCTAATCGACCTACCGTAAACTAATTAATAGCGACTCCCCTTTGCATGCTAGATATTTAAACCTAAGTTGCGAATTGGTATGAGTTTGGGAGAGCCCGAACTAAGTTAGACTTAGTATTCCATTAGCCTAATTTTAGGTGGTACACCCGAAAATTTGGTCGTGTCACCAAACCTTCCTTAGAGTTCAGGAAACTTTCTTTTTGTGGCCCCTTTCTTCTCTCTCTCTCTCTCTCTCTAATTTGTCTCAATCATTTCGAAGGGCCAGACCGGGAAGTCAGTCACTTTTTCACCTTCTTTTCAATTCAACCCTTCAAATGATCTAATTATATTATATTTGGTTTGATCCTTCAAAAGGTCTAATCATATCATTGTTGGCTCAACCCATCAAAGGAGATAAGAACAACAGAAGTGTTTTAATTTTCATTCGGCGCTCACTTGAGTGCTACCAAAATAATGAATGTAATCACACTACCGCCATCATTGGTTGCACAAGCAAAAATTGCATGCTTAGCAAAACACGTAGTTCAAATTCATGCGCATTGTTAATCATGAGGGTCTCGTGATGTTAATCATATAAATGATGATTGATATGGTATTTATTGTCTACTATACATGAATGTACGCCGCTTTCGTTGATTTTGCCACCTATGGACCGAATTCGTGGTTGAACGATCCCCTCTTCTCTCTGTAACTTTCGCTGATGCGGCGACCTCTTACTAAGCTTCATTGGTAAACTTAACACCGTCGCTGTTCATCCAAGGCAAAACAGATTTCGGTCATAACTTGTTTCGGTGGGTCGTTAAAGAAGGTGTCAACCAGGATATCTATTATTAAGTTGTTTCTTTTCTTGCCATTTAAAGTTACCGATTCACCAAAGTAGTTGCCAATAACAATGCAGATTAACAATATATCGATGGGAGGCTGCCCAAGCAATTTCCTTCGCCATCCATGGATTTCCTAATATGATTATTTCCTGGTCAAGGCTGGTCGACGAATTTTGGAGATAAACCAAAAGGCCGAAGAGTCAAGATTTAAAGTCTCAATGTCTTTATGGTATTTCAGAGTTCCAATATTTTTTTAAAATGCATTTTCTATTTACTAGGTCTTTTAATAGCTTTATAGTTAGTTCCCTTGTCTCATCAATGTTTGTCTATCTCCTGTATCCTAGTCCCTCTATATATTGAGGAGAGCCCTGAAACTTGAATATTGAGAATCTATGAGATTTTCTTGTGTATGAGCGAATATCTTTGGAGAGTAAATAACTTTTATTTCGGTTTTCTCTTACCTCAAAGGTAGATTTTTTTTTTTTTTTTTTTTTTGGTGGTGAACCAAAAAGCTCTTTATTCTCAATTGGTAGTTTTTCTTTAAGCCTTGATGGTGAGCTTATTCTATCCCAAAGTCCTATATCCTTGGTGGATGACTTGTCTTATAAGCCTTGATGAATTTTGTCGATCTCAATCTCCATTTTCAGTTGGTGGTGCACCCTTTAGGTCTTGGTAGTGGATTCTATTATGTATTTATATTTATCCATGATAACCATCCCACACACACCTATCCATACACATTACTCAGAAAAATCCCCTATCCTGAAATCAATTGCCCACGCACACATCATTCGATCCCATGAGAACATGGGAGCAGCCAAGTGCTCCTTTCTCCATACGGAAGCCACACAAAATTAAATGGCCCTAGCTTTGGCTAATGAATTATTCCTAGTTATTTGCCGAATTGGCTTTTGCTTAATTAAACAGATACGATACACTTTCGTAGCCAACCATGATGTTTTGCCCATCTTTCTCTGGCAAATATCAAATCAAGCGCCAACCTTTCTTGTCCCAAAATATTAGTATCAAGTGCTCTCGGCCATAGGAGCCATGGCAAAAGTGGTATGGCTACAATCGCTGTTATAGGAATTTGGTATCTCTCAATTAAAATCCCCTATCCTTTGGTGCAACAACCTAAGGGCAACGTATCTTTTAGTAAATCCACTTTTTCATGCTAGAACAACGCATATCGAGATAGACTTTCACTTCGTTTGCAATTTAGTGTCACAATGCAAATTCAAGGTTCACTTTATATCCACATGTGACCAAATCACAAATATCTTCACCAAGCCTCTTACACGATCTCACCATGATATGCTCAAATGGAAGTTGAAGATCATCCAAAAGACCACCTTCAACTTGTAAGGGCCTGTTAAAGATAGCAACGCATGACTCGTGCAAATTCAAAATATTTTACTAACCAAAAACAAGTTCAAAATATTTTAAATTAGTTAATATTTTTATCATTTAGTTATTACCTGTAGTTATTACTATAACGGATGAATTCAAAATATTTGAACTAGTGCACTTTTATCTCATGTAATTATTACTATAGTTATTATTATAATGAATTAATTCAAAATTCAAAATATTTTAAATTAATCCATGTAATTATTGTAACAGCTAGTAGATAAACTCTATAAATACAAACGCTATCCAGGAGTTAGAGAGGATAAGCCAAACTCATGCGAAACTTATGTTTAATCTCAGATTCTATTTTTATAAGGGCCATTTAATTTTGTGTGACAGGAGCACCTGTCTGTTCCCGGTTCTCATGGGCTTGAGTGACAAATAGAGAGAAGAGGGAGCTGTTCAACCGCCAATTCGGTCCCAAGGAGGTGCAGTCAACGGAAGCGTCATGCCATAGATGCCACGCATGATCGATGATGTTTGCAGCGTGATTACATTCGTCATTTTCGTAGAGTGGATCCCCATGAGATCGAAGCTCTGATTTGCGAATGAATATGAGATTGAGGGGAAGTGGAGGACGTCATTGATGATGACAGCTTTTGCATTGGCCGCTCGCTACCACGCAAGAAGCCATTAGCTTACGAATCTTCCCATCTCCGTCTCATCCCCTACCTCTACAAAAACCCTCTGCACCAAAGCTACAAACAACCTTCCCCCTGCAAATGGAGACTTCCCTGCTCGCCATCCTCTCGACCACTCTTCTAATAACTCTCTACTTCTTCCGACACCTCCACCAGCAGCAAGGCCCCCGGCTGCCGCCGGGTCCACTGCCGCTGCCCATCATCGGGAACCTCCACCAGCTGGGCAACTTTCCCCACCGCCGCCTCCACAGCCTTGCCAAGTCCCACGGCCCCATCATGTTCCTCCGCCTCGGCAACAAGCCAACGGTGGTGGTCTTGTCGCCGGAGGCAGCCGAGCTGGTCCTCAGGACCCACGACGGCATCTTCTCAAGCCGCCCGACCGCGGACGTTCTGCACCACTTGACTTAAGGCAACAAGGGGATGGAGTTTGCGGAGAGCGGTACGTACTGGCGGCGCGTGAGGAAGCTGTGCACACTGCAGCTGCTAAGCCGAGCGAAGGTGGAGTCTTTTGCACCGATGAGGAGGGAGGAGCTGGGAAGGGTGGTCAGGAGGGTGAGGGCGGCGGCGGCAGTGTGTGTCAGTGTGAGATGGTGGACGTGAGCGCGGAGGTGGGGCAGCTGATTGGGGACTTGGCGTGCTGGATGATATTGGGGTATAGCACAAGGGATGAGTTCAACTTGAATCCTGGGATTCACGTGGCTCTGAACTTGGCCGGGGCTTTCAATTCGGCGGACCATATGCCTCTTCTTGGAGCTCTCGATCTTCAGGTATCACCATATCAGTTATCAGTTTAGCTTGCCGTATATTGTACAGTGATTCGGAACATAAATTTGCAGCTTTGATCTTTTTACAAATGCAAAAATGTGCAGCTTCTAGTACAGCTTTTCTGGTTTGTTGTGTAGATAATATTTTGAAAATCAGAAGCCTCTGTAGGGGATAACTCGGCGTGCGAAAGCTGTCAATCGAGCCGTGGATAAGGTACTGGAGGACATCATCAGAGAACACGAGGAAGACATGACCGGAAAATACAATGGCGACTTCATAGACACGTTGCTCGCCGGCATGGGCCGCCCCGTAAACGGCTTGCTGCAAGACGAGCCGGTCCACGTGATGGGTCGGACCAACATCAAGGCCATAGCCCTCGACATGATCGCCGCGTCGTATGACTCGTCCACCGCGATCGAGTGGGCCATGGCCGAGCTGATCCGCCACCCGCACGCGATGAAACGCCTCCAGCGAGAACTGGAAGCTGCTGTCGGGTTGGGCCGGACCGTCGAGGAGGCTGATCTGCCGAAGCTGAATTATTTGGACATGGTGGTGAAGGAGAGCTTCAGGTTGTATCCGCCGGGCACGCTCCTGATCCCACACGAGTCCACGGAGGACGTCGAGATGGGCGGATATTACATCCCGAAGAGGACTCGGGTCATCGTGAACGCGTAGGCCCTCGGGAGAGACCCTGACACTTGGGCCGAGGACCCGGAGGAGTTCTGCCCGGAGAGGTTTGCGAACAGCGGCGTGGATGTCAAGGGGCGGGACTTCCAGCTCATACTGTTCGGCTCGGGCCGGAGGGGCTGCCCAGGGATGAACTTGGGTCTTGTTAATGTTCGCCTCGTTTTGGCCCAATTAGTGCACTGTTTCGACTGGGAGCTGCCCGTGGGGACGTCCCCGAGTGAGCTGGACATGAGCGAGGACTTTGGGCTGTCGATGCCGAGAGCGAAGCCCTTGATCCTAAGGCCGACTTATCGCCTGCTTGTTTGATGGTCAAATTATGTCGCTAGCGTTGATGTCAAACCAACGATAAAAGATTGCAAAATGAAAGACCCCGAATAATTTAAATAACACAATGAAGATCAACCCGTGAGTTGACCAACTGGCAAAGGCACTCCAGTGCTTTCGGCTCCGGAACCGATGCCCGCAGCAGGCTCGGTTCCTGCCACGGGGGCTTCATATTTAAGTGGGAGGTCACAAAGGGGTAAAAAGGAATAATAGAAAGGAGGAAGATGATAGGCAATGTCGGAATTCGAGCGTTGGATCTGTGCTTTGGTACTTTGTTAAATAAACCCGGATTTTCTAAAAATTTGATTAGTTAAAATTGTAATGAGTCAACAATAATAAAAATGTCATGAGATATTACTTAATACGTATTATATAAATGTCAGGAATGTGGCTTCACACAAAAATATTTTTTTCTCCTATTGCTGCTTGAATTAGCTTATTGAGTCTCGGAAGCTGAAGAGAATGAAGCAGGCCGAGAACGTGGGAATCCATAAAGAATGGGCTGGGATGCTAGTGATTAACAAATGAAGATCTTGAACAATGCGACAAGGGGCTTGCCGAAACCAACAAGATAAATATGAAAACGGTTACTGAAGTCGATATTGGCAGAAACATCAACAAGACATGACAGTTACCGATAAAAAGCTGAAACTTCCGAAATATTGTAGATATCGAGATAGTAACCGCGAAACGGCAATTACCTTTAGAATACTACTATAAATATCTGAAAAGGCACTAATGTAATAGACCTTTTGCCAAAATTGACAAACGATCATCCGATTTCAAGTTGTTGTCTTTTCTTTAACGCACTTTTACATTCAATCGTACCGTTATTTTTCTCCTATTGTTCCTACATTATACTTTTGCCAATAGTTTAGATCAGTTACTTTCTTTCCAGAGTGACACAGGACCCCTTGAAAATAATCAAATTGAAACCCTGCCATCTTCGATTAAAGATCTTCGTTGAGGAAACTTTTTCCAACGAGCATCTTTTTGGCATGCTTGGTGGGACCATTGTGCTACACTCTTAGGAGGTATTGATGGCGAAAATAAGGAATCAAGAGAGTCGCTCTTCTGCTGGCAAGGAAAATTCATTTCGACAACGTGTTGGAGAGAAAACTATTTGTTCCGAGATTTCTAGTCAGAATCCAAATTTTGTTTATGGTGTCAATATAGATAATAATTATGAGGACATTCCACGAGAATTATCTAAAGACTAGAGGAGAGAGTTGGCCTCAAACCCAACGGTGATGGCCATCATGAGAGTATTTTGACTCCTCTTTTAACCAATCTAGTTACTGATCTGACTTCAAGGATGTAAGTACCAAATCAAGTGAATGTGATTCATAATGGTCATACTAGCGTAGTTTAACAAACCATCCAAGTTCCAGCCCAATCTGTTATTAGTGGTTCAAATCTCGTGCTATTGGTTAGGATTTTGCAAAGGGCTAACAATGTGAATGACCAGAATCAAATTAGTCATGGTGAATAGATTGGAGTGCTTGGAATGTTACCTCCCATTGGGTCAAAGCTAGAAATCTCTAGTGGCATGAAGCTAGCGAGGGTGACTGGAGACATTTCAAATTCTAGAAATGACACTTGATGGGTGTCTCGCAACTAGTGCTTCTTGATGTCAATCATCCAAGGGTTAATAATCTATTGCCCCCTACAAGAGTAGTGAATATTGAGTTGATTCCGGTGCTAGTCGCAGGATATCAGCTTTATCGGCCATGGGGGCACCAAGGGATTTCACAAATCGTCCTCCTTCACTACTAAGGGCGTGTTTGGTAACGTTTACGTTTCGGAAAATAATTTTTGAACATAAATATATATATATATATATATATATATATATATTTTTGTTTCTATTCCCAGACCAATTTCGAGTATAAGAACGCAATTGGTAATCGTAAAAAATTTCTATTCCAGAATAGAATTGCATTTGGTAAACTTGTATAATTTTGTTGTTTCTTTTAATTTTTCAATATTTTTATTATATTTTTTTTTCTTTTTTTCTTTTTTTTTTTTTTTTTTTTTTTTTTTCCTTCTTTCTCTTTATGGCCGATTGCTTTGGATCTAGGTGAGGCCGAGCCTCGCTGGTGGCCTCGGTGGCCAGGCGAGCCTCGACGCCTTGCCTAATGGTGATGCTTCGGCAAGGTCGCTGGCCCTTGTTAGCCGGTCGCCAGCCATGGCCAAGGCTGGCGATCGGCCAAAAGGAAGAATGAGGAAATAAAAGAGAAGAAGAAAAAAGAGAAGAAAAAAGAAGAAAGAGAAAAATCGTTTCTCGGAATTGTTCCCGAACAAGAAGTAATTTTTTCCACTTCTTGTTTCGTTCCAAATTTGTTCTCGAGAACAAAAGTTTTACCAAACACGTTTTTGTTCTTTTTTTGTTCTAGGAACAGAAACACTTTTTAACAAACATGGCCTAAGAGTACAAATTAATTAAGCCAATCAAGTGGTGGATCTGGTGGGAGATCAGGGGATGATAGAACATGTCGCTTGTTTAATCATGCAGAGGATGGGATTGGATGAAGGTGTCCCAAGGCTTGTTTATCACAAATCGTACCTAGATTGGGTCGATAATGTTCCATATCCCTGGGGATATAAAATTCCCAAGTTTACTCTCTTTACTAGGGAGGATGATCAGTCCACGGTGGAACATAGTAGCTTAATCACGGCTTAATGCGGTGATGTTAATAAAGATGAGGTAATGAAGTTACATCTTTTCCGTTTGTCATTAACAAAGACGACATTCATTTGGTATAATGGAGTTCTACAAATTCGGTATGAAATCAAGAAGAAATGGAGAATAAATTCCATACCCAGTTTTACCATCCAATCCCTAAAGTGACATTGTCGGATTTGGCAA
This sequence comes from Eucalyptus erythrocorys, assembly GCA_014182555.1. Classification (NCBI taxonomy): domain Eukaryota; kingdom Viridiplantae; phylum Streptophyta; class Magnoliopsida; order Myrtales; family Myrtaceae; genus Eucalyptus; species Eucalyptus erythrocorys. The sequence goes on along the minus strand of CM024607.1, from coordinate 30,672,411 downwards.
CTGTCAAGTAGTATAACAATAAGATGGTTGATTAGTTTGTTGCGCGATTTAAAAGGATGAGAAATCGATGTTTGTCTTTCCTTCTGGAAAAGGAAGTTGCCGAAATGACCAAAAATGGTTTAAAGTTTGCATTAAAGGAGCATTTGGCTGGGCAGAAATTCACTGATTCGTTCTCACTAATTGTTGTGCCAACTCAATATGAGAACCTTTGGAAGGAATAAGATAAGAAATCCTATCGGGATTACAAGCAAATATGGTACTGTATGATCCCAAAGAGGATTCGGAAGACAATGATATTTAGGATGGTACTATTGAGATCACGGTAGCAAAGATGGCTTTAGATAAGCTATATATGTCTGCCAAGCACTGAAGCCCGCTAGAATAAAGGAGTCAGTGATGGTAAGAGCAAAGGACATGCAGAGATATTTGTTTGATGTCACCAAATTGGATGAGATCTTTGATCACTTGGTACATGATGGGCTGATAAGGTTGACAAAGGGTCAGGTCATCCAAGCAAGGAGAAATTCGGTAATAGAATGTATTGGCACAACTCTTGGAGCCACAATACCAATTATTGTAATGTTTTTAGGAAAGTTGTTTAAGAGGCAATTCACCAAGGTAAGAGTAAGTTTGTTGAGGAAGGAGATAGGAGAACGGAAATTGACTCAAACCCATTTCCTGAAATGATCGAGATGGTATCAACGATTTTTAGAGGACATGCAAATTGAAGGAGTTTATGCCAATGGTGTCAAAGAGAGATTATGAATCAGTATTTCTTGGATGGCGATGACTATCTTGCAGTACCGAGGTATTGCCATGATCGGGAGAAAACATCAATAAGGCCTAGGAACATGAACTATGACCGGCAGTACCGTCAATCTCCTTGGAACTATGGTCCTCCCCACAATTACTTTAATTACATGCAACGAATGGTTGAAGATAGGAGAAATCCAATGTTTAGGGGAAGATATTTTAATGAGCATAGCTTCAAGGAATAGACGCCCGAAAGTGTGATGGCACCAAGGAGAAAACAAGCAAGTAAAATACTATTCAAGCGGCTTTACGGTAAAACGGTAGTTACTTTTAGAATACTACTATAAATAGCTGAAAATGCACCAATGTAATGGACATTTTGTCAAAATCAACAAACAATCATCCAATTTCAAGTTATATTTTATTTATCGTACTTTTACATTCAATCACACATTTATTTTTCTTTTGTTATTCTTGCATTATATTTTTGCCAGTAGTTTAGATTAGTTGCTTCCTTTTTGAAGCAACACAGGACCTGTTGAAAATAATAAAATGTGGTAACATTGACAGATAAAATCACACTGTAACTTAACTGGATAGAGTGTTAAAGTAGCTTGGCTCGAAAAAGAATGAATATAGTAGTTAATATTATGAAAAACTTTAAATTAATATACATGCGATAAATTTATTTCAAATTAATTTTTTGACCACAAAAAATCTCAAATTGATATATTTGTGATAAATATATCATTTGTTAGTTTTTGTTAATTAGTTTTCTTTAAATTAGATTAAGCGATAAACTAATAGAGGGTAAAATTATCACAAATGTATCAATTTAGGATTTTTCGTAATTGAAAAATTAATTTTTGATAAATTTAATATAAACATATCAGTTTAGGTTCTTTTTTTTTTTTTAATATATTAACCTTAAAATATAACTACTAATTTTAAGTATATTAAAATTGTAATACATAGTCAATATGCATTTGATTGTAGATGAATATTTAAAGAAGTGGATCATATTCGATACACGATACGAGCTGCTATATAGTAGACCAATCTCGACGTGACTCGAGTATTCTAATAAAATGATGTCGTCCAAGAAAGCTATGGTAAGACATTCTTTTTGCCTTGCATCATCGCAAGTCATTGGAGGACAAAGTTGCTATCGCCCGTAGGATAGCGGATGATGATAAAGCTTCGTCGAATGAAAACTTCTTGAAATCTCGCTACGGCCCAAGCTTTCACAAAATTCTACACTGTGAAGTCCTCGTCTCCAAGGAATTTCAAATTGATGCTCTATTCCTTGGAGAGACTTGAAAATGGCTTTGTGTTAGATTTTTGAAGGCCATCCCAATTCAAAATTGCAAATCAGACACTGATTGCTTTCGATATTCGAGGTGAATCTAGGAACCCTTCGACTTTGACAATTTAACATTGGCAAAAGGAAACGTGGGCTCGAAGTGGTTGTGAACGGCGCTTGATAATTTAATAATTTGTATGTAAAGTACAAATTAATACCACAAAACTATATCTATCATTTCTATTACCACAACCAAAAAGAAAAAAAAAAATTATCTACCATTCCTTAGTACACCGAGCGTTTCTTATCTTCTTTTTTTGGATTTAAGCATCTTATCGTACTAACTTATAATGGGAGCTTGATCTTATTATCAAACGAAGTCTCATGTGGGAAAGTGCCAAAAAAGTAATAAACCTTTTGCCTTTGTGCCCATTTAGTCCTAAACCTTTTTACGTTGTGCCAATTTAGTTATTTCCGATCAATTTTGGCCGAATTTGTTGACTTGACGCCGCCACCGACGCGTGGCGATCGACGACGCGTGGGCAACTTTTAATAATATTTTAATAGTTTAGATTTTTTTAAAATTTTAAAATTTTTAAAATTTTGTCTTTTTCCTCCAGCCGGTTCTTTGAGGTCCGACGACCGACCGGAGATGACGGCCGTCGAGGGCGAGGCCGACCTCACCGGCCACCTTGCGGGCGAGGGTCGAGCCTCGCACTCGGTGGCGAGGCTCGCCCTCGCCGACCATGGGCGAGGTCGATCGGTGAGGGCGAGCCTCGCCGCCCGGTGCGAGCCTCGACCCTCGCCCGCAAGGTGGCTGGTGAGGTCGGCCTCGCCCTCGCCGGCCGTCGCCTCTGGGCGGTTGCCGGACCTCAATGACCTATTGGAGGAAAAAGACAAAGAGAAAAAAAATAAAAAAAAATAAAAAAAGAAAAAATATTATTAAAATTTGTCCACGTTAAGACCGATCGCGCCACGCCGTCGGTCGGCTGCGTCTAGTTAGCAAAATTCGGCAAAAATTGGCTGAAAAGGACTGAATTGGCATAACGTAAAAATGTTTAGGACTGAATTGGCATCAAAAAATGGTTTAGAATTAAATCGGCATAAAGAGAAAAGGTTTAGGACTTTTTTGATACTTTTTCCAAGTGTCATGCGTTACTATTGGGATTTACCATAACAGTGACGAAATTCCATGAAATTCAAACCAGCAGGCGATAACACGGCACAAGGGACAAGTGCTTCGCTTTCGAGAGCGACAGCCCAACCTCCTCGGTCATGTCCAAGTCGCTCGGTGACATACCGTCTGGCAACTCCCAATCAAAGCAGTGCACCATTTGGGCCAAAAAGAGCCGAGTATTGATTAGTGCCAAGTTCATTCCGGGGCAGCCTCTTCGGCCTGACCCGAAAGGTATTAGCTGGAAGTCCCGGCCTTTGACATCCACGCTGCTGTTCGCGAACCTCTCCGGCTTGAACTCCTCGACGTCGTCGCCCCAGGCATCGATATCTCTCCCAAGAGCCCAAGCGTTCACGATGACCCGAGTCCTCTTTGGGATGTAACACCCATCGATCTCGATGTCCTCCGTGGACTCATGCGGGATCAAGAGTGGACCGGGCGGATACAGCCTGAAGGTTTCTTTGATCACCATGTCCAGATAACTCAACTTCGGCAGGTCGGACTCCTCGACCATCCGGTTCATTCCGACGATGGCTCGGAGCTCCTGTTGAAGCTCTTTCATTGCGTGTGGACTCCTCATTAGCTCCGAGAATGCCCAGTCGATTACGGTCGAGGAAGATTCGTACGACCCGGAGATCAGATCGAGAACTATGGCCTTGACGTTGGTCCACTCCAACATGTCGGGTTTGTCCTGCGAATCGGTCGTGGGGTGCTGCGTTACGGAGAGGATCGTATCTAAAAAATCGCCCTTGAACTTGCCGGTCGTGTCTTGCTCGTGTTCTTTGATGACGCCCTCCAGGACCTTGTCGATGGCTTGATGAACTACTTTTGCGCGCCGAGCCAATCCCTAGTCAACGAAATGGTGGGGAGTCAATGGAATTTCTAACGCAACGGTTCCAACTCTAGTCCTACCTTGAAAGGATTATGACACAAACAGACCAAGGTATGAAAAACCCCATAATACACATCGAGCACAGGATATAATGAAAAACTAAGTGGAGTTTTTCCAATTTTTGACAAAGAGGAAACGGATAGACACGAGTTGTTACTAGCAAACGCAAGCCCAAAGTATGTACGAATGAAGCGCAACAAACAGAGTACCTTAGTGTTTCCTAAATCTGAAAAGATGAGTAAGAGAAGCAATATTTATAACTAAAAACTCTAATCTAGGTTGGACCAGTACATGTTGATATTTCCTAAAAGAAAATCCAAATGGTACTGTTGGTGCATGTAAACTATGAATTTAGAGCTGCTCACTCCTAGTTGAGGGGGCTTAAAGAGCCAATTAGAAGGAACGGACCCTAATTTATAAGCCTTTGCTATCTAATGAGCACATTGATTAGCCTCTCCTGGATAAAATTCTGTCACTGGAATTATCATTTTTTAAGAACTTTGATTTCAAGATAAACTACAAGCTATTCACCATCATGGTCCATCTAAGCTTTATCGACATTCTCGTTCCAGGCTTATTCACCTTATCAGATCTATCCAACCGTTCACCTGATTTTTGTATCTCCAAGCCATCACGAACATCCCGGTTCTTTTCGGTCATTCCAGATGTTTACCTTATCTTAAGATCCTTCCAACACATAGACATCTTTAACGCCCAATACCTTATTTACCTTAGATATCAGCAGAGCAATCTTGATAGTGGTAGAGCACTCCTTATATTAGAATCACCTGGTGCTGTTTATGATAACATCTGCATCTCGATTCGTGCATATATTACCTAGTACTACTCAACTAGTACACACATTAGTAGCCTTTTATCTCTTTGTCATCTTCAAAAAAATAAAGGGATTTTCCTAATAATCTTCTCATTTTTGATAATGACAAAACAATCCTCTGAATATGCAGATGTCTTAACACGCAACGAAATATATTGAATTTTATATGCATGAAAAGTAAACACATTAGCTTATCTTTGCCAAAAATAGGAATTCAGTTTAGAAGATAAGAAACATACAATGCAATCTCCAAATATCAAGATATTCAATGAATATAAATAGGAGATAGCAAGTAGAAACATTATGAATAAAGAATAAGAGTAATCAATAGCTTATACTTCTACGCACACTACTAAATCACATGAGTGTCAAATCAAAAAGAACATTCATTATGTGAATTAGTACTCCTCCAAACACACATGCATATTCATTAGACCTCTCTCCCTTTTTTGTCATAATAAAAAAGACGCTAAGAATGTATATGCAATTGAGCTCATTTCAGCATAATCAAACCTCTCCCCATACTCAACACGACCATGTGAATAGAAAGATGTGCAATGAAATTTGTGTTTGGTGGATCAGACATCATCATATGCATTAACAAATGTATATGTCAAGGAACATATATGCATACAATTATAGTAACTCTCTCATTTTAATGAAAAGCATGATATTGCAAAGGGAATATAAAGATTTGCTTATTATTGTGAAATCTTGAGACCTAAGTTATCCAACTTCACAAAAATCCATATATGCAAGTGGATGCATATGTGTTACTCTTGGTTGTGAATACATTTGGTGTTCTTTTTGTGAAATTACGACACTTGTCATTAGATTTCAATAAGTGTTGATAAGTGTTAAGGAACCACGGGTGAAACAAACAAACAAAAAATTGGTGATTTCAAAGCAATTCTATTATTTTCTTGTAAGATTCTTCTTTTGCGATTGATTTTGTTTATGGGGTTACTTATATACGGGAAAAAAAAAATTCGCTCCAAGAGGAAGTATCCTTTCGGGAGAAAACGCCTCTCAAATGAACTGGATCTGCATTGTATGATTCTTCATTTTTTTATTATATAGTGTAGAGTCAATTTGGAAAAAAAAAGGCAGTGAAAGTGAACCCAAACCCAATTTTAATTTCTTCGTATAGACCGAATGCAGTGTAGAGTCAATCTTGGTTTAATGGTAAACGATTAATGGTCCGACTCTTACCTTTCATGTGCCAGAGGATCTTCTCTTTCATCGAGTTCTGGAAAGAAAAGAGGGTTATGAATTAGTTTTGCCAATTCTTTTGGACGAGATACTCATTACTTTAGTAGCTGTAAATTGATGTTCCCGTTGTACCAACACACATCCACCGAAGGAATTCGTGCATTGTTACTGACATGTCAACATCTGCAGTCAGCTCTTCCATTTCCCTTCAACCTCGTATTCATTCGCAGATCAGAGCTCTGGTTTCATGTGGATCCATTTTACGAAAATGACGAATGGAATCACACCACGGCCATCATCGGTCGTGCGTGAGAAGAAAATTTTGCGTGCTAAACATTTCCTCTGATATTTGTCGATTTCCTAAGATGATTATTTCCTGGTCAAGGCTGGTCGGCGAATTTTGGAGATAAACCAAAAGGCCGAAGTTTCAAGATTAAAGTCTCAATTTCTTCATGGCATTTTAGAGTCCAATATGTTTTTTTAAGTGCATTTTCTATTTACTAAGTCTTTTAATAGCTTTATAGCTAGTTCCCATGTCTCATCAATGTTTGTCTATCTCCTATATCTTAGTCCCTCTATATATTGAGGAGAGTTCTAAAACTTGAATATTGAGAATGGATGAGATTTTCTTGTGTATGAGCAAATATCTTTGGAGAGTGAATAACTTTCATATTGGTTTTTTCTTATCCCTCAAAAGGTAGATTCTTCTTTGGTGGTGAACTAGAAAGCTCTTTATCCTCGATTGGTAATTTTCCTTTAAACCTTGATGGTGAGCTTATCCTATCCTTGGTGGATGGCTTGTCTAATAAGCCCTGATGATGAATTTCGTCGATCTCGATCTCCATTTTTAGTTGGAGTTGCACCCTTTAGATCTTGGTAGTGTATTCTATCTTGTATTTGTATATATCCACCGAAGACCATCTCACACACACCTATCCATACACATTACTCAGAAAAATTCCCTTTCCCTAAAATCACTTGCCCACACATTCGTCATTCGCTTGACCCCATCAGAACATGGGAACAGACAAGTGCTCCTTTCTCCATACGGAAGCCACACAAAATCAAATGGCCCTAGCTTTGATTAAGGAATTATTCCTAATTATTCGCCGAATTGGCTTTTGCTTAATTAAACTGACACCATACGTTTTCGTAGCCAACCTTGATCTTTTGCCCGACTTCTCTGGCAAAAATCAAATCAAGCGCCAACCTTTCTTGTCCCAAAATATTAGATTAGGTACACTCGGCGACAGGAGCCCAACTCATGGAGCACGTGTTGCATTGGCCGCTCGCTACTGTGCAAAAGGACATTGGTTCACGCTTCTCCCCATCTCCGTCTGATCCCGTACCTCTATAAAAACCCTCTGCACCAAAGCTAGAAACAACCTTCCCCATCTCCGTGAGAAAATATTAGGTGCGCCCGGCGCTCCACGTCACCGTGCGCCCCGCCCAATCAGGGTGCGACACGTGTCGACACGTGGAGACGGGTCCTGCTTTTTCTTTTAGCCAAATTTTTGCCGCGTCCTTCTCTCTCTCTTCATTAATGGCCGCGTGTCAGGCGCCATTTTGAAAAATTTTCGGACGGGAGACTGAGGGCTTTTCTTTCTTCACGCCTCTCTCAACTCTGCAGATCGTCTCTCTCCCCATTCTCCTCTCTCTCCTCTCTGTCTCTCTCCTCTCCGCCTCCGCTGGTTGCTTCCATCGCCCCCCACCCCGACGCCGACGCTGACGACGCTCCTCCGCCTCCCTCTCGCGACGTCCGCTCTGCTCTCTCTCTCCCCCTCCGCGAAGTCGTGCCTCTCTTCCAGCGAAACGCGACGCCGACGGCCCTCCACCTCCGCTTCCTCCCCTGAACCTTACTCTGACACCGACGCCCCTTCGCCGGTTGCCTCCGTCGGCGTCGGAGTCTGCGCCCCCGACTCCTCCGCCTCCGCCTCCACTTACGCGCCCGACGCCAACGCATCGAACCACGACGGCGAAAATGGAGGAGAGAGAAATGACGAGCTCGACGGCACCGCAACGGCGACGAAGCAGTAGACGGAGACAAAGAAGCAGAAGCGCGCGCGCTCAGGGTTCTAGACATGGCTTGTCGCGTCGGTCACGTTCCGGCTCGCCCTCGTCTACCTCCCCTGGAATTTCCGCCAATCCACCCGCCTCGAGGTCGCCACCCCTCTCACCAGCATTCGCCACCGTAACGCCGCCTCTCTTCGCTCCGTCGATCGATTCCTGATCCCTGATCCCCCGCCCCCTCCTCCCTTGAAATCTTAGATGTTCATTTTCTGATACGATTTCTGGTTTTTCTTGTTTGTGCCGCCTCCAGTTGGCAAAGGCTAGGCGATGTCTCCCTACGCAGGTTCGGCTCCGTTCGATCTCTGTACGAAGGAAGCTGCTTGTTTTCTTACTGGTGTGTCACTTTTCCATGCTTTGATCCCTCCCATCTTCAATTTTCTTCCCCCCTCCCTTGAAATCTCGTTTTTCAGCATTTTCACTTTGGAAAAATCTGGGTGAGGAAGTAGATTTTTGGGAGATGATTGATTAGTTTGGCATGTTTTCCGGGTTTTGAAATTTTTTTTGATTGAGGTGAGCCCGTTTGGGAGAAGATTATCATGCGTAATGGGTCTAGTGGCACGATTACTTTGAACGGAGGAAGCACTTGAGTTATGGTTTTTTGACTGCTTCAACCTTTTTTCCTCTGAGAAATTAGGATGATCTGGTCTATTCTGAATCTGGGTCGCCATTCACGGCAAGCCTAAATGGTGAAACGAACTCCTCTACCTATTTATGTGATAGGACTGAGGATCATATCCGATTATAGCTTTCTAAAAAAGGAAACTTTATACTTGCATGCTATCCAGTTTCTCTAAGGGATTAAAGCAACCTGCCATGTATGTGAATCGTTGAAGCAGTGAATGGACCTTGGAGATTATTCGATCGAATGATCATTATTGTTTTTCTTAATTATAGAGAGAGGTACTCATATTGCTTTTTCTTGGAATCAGAATTGTTACTGCTTAAGGGCATCTTAACTTCTTTCAGATCCAGGTTATGGTGCTGTTGGTTTCATCGTTGATTGTGAACATTCTTATCGTCGCACTGTGCAGCTTATTCAATATAGCTATTTCTTCATTTGTCTAATTCAAGAAAGAGCTCCTCTGCATTCTAGATGATGTTTTAACATATACACCATGTGGTCTAAGAAAATGAGAAGTTGTTCTGCTTATAATTGTTATCTTGGCAAGTTTCATTGTGCACCTTATTTAGCCCATTGTCCCATATTTATGTTTCGTGTGGAGACTGAAGTGAGGTGGAGATTTTGTGCATTCAACAATCTGTTTCTTGTTCCAACAGGAAAAGGGTCAGCCAATGCCAAAGTTTGGTGAATGGGATGTGAATGACCCAGCTTCAGCGGAGGGGTTTACTATCATATTTAACAAGGCAAGGGATGAAAAAAAAGATGGGTGGCAAGCCCGAATCTCCGGCAAAGGCCAACCCTCAAGTCAAACACTCTGTTGATCTGAGCAAACCTCCAACGGTAAGTTGTTTCTTAGGAGCCTGGGAACAAACTGTTTTATTTATGTAGGATGCATTAATTATTGCAGTCATTTGTTCTATGATAATCTATTAAGGTTCCAGTTATGTAGTAGTTAACCTGTCTAATAATTAAATTTAAACTTTCTTATATGCTATGCTAGTCTTGATGAAAATGTAGAAATGGAAAATAGAACTCTCAAACTTGCAGATAGGGTAAAAGAAATTGATTTGACAAAGGTGTCATAAAAACTAAGCGGGTTGGGCACTTTGCTTGCTCGTTAGTATTTGAATCATTCAAAATGACCATCCGAAAGATGCTATTATCCTTTATAGTGCAAGCAGGAATTGAATTTGAGTTGGACGCAATTGTTTGTGAACAAGTTTGCTGCTATAGATTTTATTTATTTATTTATTTATTTTGTTTTCATTCTCCCAACCTTTGCTGCTTCGCTCTCTTACCGTGAATTCTTTGTTGCACGCAGAAGAAATGGTTTTGCTGCATTCAGAGCCCGGCAGAATCTTGACTAGGTTCTCTGGCGAGGAGCTTCCAAAAGAGACGCGCGTTGTTAGGCTAAAGCAACCCCAGAATGTTCACTGGAAGAAGATACAAACAGTTTAGAGCCATTGTTATTCTTGCAGGAATAGCTCTTCGTGGTGTAAATGTGGGGTTTGTGGAGATGAGTAAAATAATGATGCGTCATGCTTACTATAATCTATCAGTAGTATGCTTCTCTCTGTCTCTGCCTATGTCTCTCTCTCTCTCTCTTTCTCTCTCTCTCTCTCTCTCTCTTCCACTGCTTAGTTCTATTGTTAATTTATTGTCTGCTTTCTGTATTTGTGCATTGGATCTGTCTGTGAAAGGTCTACACCTACTTTCAATCTGGTTTAATTTATTGTTATCCATCGTTGTTGAAGACATTATAGATACAAGCTTGTGACCCTTTCCTCTGTCATCAATCACGCTAACGGATGTTTCTGGTTGGGGGAACAGCGTGAGTCATAGCCATATGCGTCTGTCATTTCTCTTTTATAGGAATTAAGGTGTCAACTCCCTTAGACATGGGAAAGGTCATCTCCACGAATCTTCTGCGTAGGGATTGTTCAAACGGCAATTTCGAATATTGGTAGTCCTGATCTCATAAGGAGAAAGGCACAATCTTGCCCTTCTTTGTTTTAGGAAAGGTTAGTCTTATATCGACAATGGAAGCAACAAAAATGTCTCTAATGTCATGCGTTCCTCAAAGAACATGAGTTTGCAAAATTTCGTGCATGTGAAACGACGATTGCAGTCATGAACCAGCTTTATCTATGGCCTCTTTTTCCATACATCATTGATGTAGTCGATTAACTCCACACATTCATACATCATTGATGTAGTCCATAAAATTCCACAAATTGGCAAAGATCAATCGACGTTTAGCTTTTTCCTCTCTTCCTTTTTCCCGCGACTGATGTGAATGACATGGCTCTAATATCCCCCGTGCTAATGGTGCGGAAGCTACTTCTGTTACACAATCACCGCCAACGACCTCAAGAATGAGACCAAGGTTCCAATCCCAGTAAATGCAATTCTAAAACTGTGGAGCTATGGCTGTCCTACTTACCAAACAACAAAATAAAACAAAGCTCTCTTCCTCACATCTTTTCCTTCTCTTTGCTTCAATTTGATTTGAGCTTCACTCTAGTTAGGAAGAAGTTGTAATTGCCATGAACTTAACGATGGAACCTAGTAGAATGCCCAATTTTTCTTCATGGCCTGACGCATTCTGTTTTTTCACCTCAAGGTCATCTATCATATAACCTTTTCACAAAGTAAACAGTTTCCTTGTCTATACATGTCTCCATGGATATTTAAAGAAAGAACCGACGACTGGCGTTGGTAACAAAAATCTCTAATTACTTTAGCGTCATCTGACAGTATCAATGTTAAACTCAAGAGAAACCAAGCTTCCTCTCAAAAAGGCGGCGGAGCAGGTAAACTTGGAGAACACTCGCCCCAATAAGTGCTGCTGACTCGAAGAAAGCCTTATGGACTGCCCTTCTGCTCATTGCGTCGTTCACTGCGAACACAAATCATCATAGAATGAGTATTCATTGAACCCAATATCTATGTATCGTCTGTTAGTGAACACAATATTTTATTAGCAAGGTCATCCCCATTCCATTTCGTGTGGCGATCAGACACACTTCAAAACATCTAGCAGATAACACAAGTAAACAAGACCCATGACCATTTGAAACCCTGTAAACCAAGCACGCATCTTCTTTTTTGTTGCCTGCTTTGTTTTCTAAGTCCGCCTTTTCAGTTGCTGCCAAGTTAGGAAGGTTTTACTATTTTCAGGATCATAAACAATATAACCGATTAGTTACGTCAATCAGATGGATAAAAGGAGCTTGTCAAAGGCTTTAGAAATAGCTTTTAACTTGTCTTGTGAGACATCTACTTCTGAAGGTCTTTTAAGAGCAGAGGTTGTGAGAACCTTTGAGATTTAGGAGATAACAGGAGTCAAAACAAGCTATAGTGGTCCACTCAGCATTAAATAGGAAAGTTATTTCCATCAGAGATGAAACAGGGTTGGAATCCACTGCGATAATTAGCAAGAGGACTTGACATAAAATATCTTACCAATTGCTTGACGTTCAGTCTCAGCCTCCAGCCAATGCTGCTCAAACTGAATTTGTAGAGAGCCTCCTCCAGCTTCCCTATTTGTTCCAACAAGGGGTTGAAATGCTCTGCAGATACATTCACAGCATATAAAAAAGAGACACGCAGTATATTCTGTAAAGTTCGTTAGTTCAAGAGACAAGAAAACAGAAAAAAGGCAGAGTCCTACCGTCCTTTGCATGCTGATCATTGAATGTAAAATGGCCAACGTGTACATCAAAGTCGATGGTTTCATGATAAGGAGACTTGTTAGTAAAGCAGAACCGATGAACACCCTTATGGTGAGCCACAAACTCAAATTTCTCACTGATCTTGTCGTGAATATCTTGAATCTGTTCACCAGAACGTCCTTTCATCTGACAATTTCAAAAGTTGCAAAGCACATATAGTTATCTAGGTCATTATCATAGGATTAAAGATCAATAAGAGAACTATTGACAGAATCGAGAAATGTAATAATCAATATATGATATCAATCTTAATCATGTCCCGACAAACATGAAAAAGGAAAACCAAATATGCATATGCGAGATCTAGTTGAGCCATCTAGGCTGCCAAAGGTTAACAAAATTCAATGAAGAATTTCCTTTAGGAAGATAATCAGCATCCTTTACAAAAAGAAATACATGTGAGTACAGTAATTCCTTTAGGTTAACGAGATTTCGTGATACATGCTATCTGTGGAAGGGATCAAAGCATGGAAAAGTGACACACCAGCAAGAAAACAAGCAGCTTCCTTCGTACAGAGATCGAACGGAGCCGAACCTGCGTAGGGAGACATCGCCTAGCCTTTGCCAACTGGAGGCGGCACAAACAAGAAAAACCAGAAATCGTATCAGAAAATGAACCTCTAAGATTTCAAAGGAGGAGGGGGCGGGGGATCGGGGATCGGGAATCGGGAATCGGGAATCGATCGACGGAGCGAAGAGAGGTGGCGTTACGGCGGCGAATGCTGGTGAGAGGGGTGGCGACCTCGAGTCGGGTGGACAGGCGGAAATTCCAGGGGAGGTAGACGAGGGCGAGCTGGAACGCGACCGACGTGACGAGCCATGTCCAGAACCTCGAGCGCGCGCGCTTCTGCTTCTTCGTCTCCGTCTACTGCTTCGTCGCCGTTGCCGGCGCCGTCGAGCTCGTCATTTCTCTCTCCTCCATTTTCGCCGTCGTGGTTCGACGCGTTGGCGTCAGGCGCGTAAGTGGAGGCGGAGGCGGAGGAGTCGGGGGTGACGGACTCCGACGCCGACGAAGGCAACCGGCGAAGGGGCGTCGGCGTCAGAGTAGGGTTCAGGGGAGGAGGCGGAGGTGGAGGGTGGTCGGCGTCGCGTTTCGCTGGAAGAGAGGCACGACTTCGCGGAGGAGGAGAGAGAGAGCGGAGCGGACGTCGTGAGAGGGAGGCGGAGGAGCGTCGTCGGCGTTGGCGTCGGCGTCGGCGTCGGGGTGGGGGGCGATGGAAGCAACCAGCGGAGGCGGAGAGGAGAGAGACAGAGAGGAGAGAGAGGAGAATGGGGAGAGAGACGATCTGCAGAGCTGAGAGAGGCGTGAAGAAAGAAAAGCCCTCAGTCTCCCATCCGAAAATTTTTCAAAATGGCGCCTGACACGCGGCCATTAATGAAGAGAGGGAGAAGGACGCGGCAAAAATTTGATTAAAAGAAAAAGCGGGACCCGTCTCCACATGTCGACACGTGTCACACCCTGATTGGGCGGGGCGCACGGTGACGTGGAGCGCCGGGCGCACCTAATATTTTCTCACTCCCATCTCCGTCTCATCCCCTACCTCTACAAAAACCCTCTACACCAAAGCTAGAAACAATCTTCCCCTTGCAAATGGAGACTTCCCTGCTCGCCATTCTCTCGACTACTCTTCTAATAACTCTCTACTTCTTCCGCCACCTCCCCTGGCAGCAAGCCCCCAAGCTGCCGCCGGGTCCACTGCCGTTGCCCATCATCGGGAACCTCCACCAGCTGGGCAATCTTCCCCACCGCCGCCTCCACAGCTTTGCCAAGTCCCACGGCCCCATCATGTTCCTCCGCCTCGGCAACAAGCCAATGGTGGTGGTCTCGTCGCCGGAGGCGGCCGAGTTGGTCCTTAGGACCCACGACGGCATCTTCTCAAGCCGCCCAAGCATGGAAGTTCTGCGCCACTTGTTTTACGGCAACACGGGGATGACGTTCGCGGAGAGCGGTACATACTGGCAGGGCCTGAGGAAGCTGTGCACACTGCAGCTGCTAAGCCAAGCGAAGGTGGAGTCTTTTGCACCGATGAGGAGGGAGGAGCTGGGAAGGGTGGTCAGGAGGCTGAGGGCGGCGGCAACAGCGTGTGAGATGGTGGACGTGAGCGCGGAGGTGGGGCAGCTGCTTCGAGACTTGTCGTGCCGGATGATATTGGGGTATGGCACAAGGGATACGTTCAACTTGAAGCCTAGATTCATGTGGTTCTGAACTTGGCCGGGGCTTTCAATTTGGCAGACTATGTGCCTCTTCTTGGAGCTCTCGATCTTCAGGTATCACCATATCAGTTATCAGTTTAGCTTGCTGTATATTGTACAGTGATTTGGAATTTATGCGAAGCATAAATTTGCAGCTTTGATCTTTTTACAAATGCAAAAATTTGTAGCTTCTAGTACAGCTTTTCTGGTTTGTTGTGTAGATAATATTTTGAAAATCGGAAGCCTCTGTAGGGGATAAATCAGCGTGCGAAAGCTGTCAATCGAGCCGTGGATAAGGTACTGGAGGACATCATCAGAGAACACGAGGAAGACATGACCGGAAAATACAAGGACGACTTTAGACACGTTGCTCGCCGGCGTGAGCCACCCCATAAACGGCTTGCTGCAAGATGAGCCGGTCCACGCGATGGGTCGGACCGACATCAAGGCCATAGCCTTCGAAATGATCGCCGTGTCGTACGGGACCTCATCCACAGCGATCGAGTGGGCCATGTCCGAGCTGATCCGCCACCCGTGCACGATGAAACACCTCCAGAAAGAGCTGGAAGCCACCGTCGGGTTGGGCCGGACCATCGAGGAGGCCGATCCGCTGAAGCTGGATTATCTGGACATGGTGGTGACGGAGAGCTTCAGGTTGCATCCGCCGGCCCCGCTCCTGGTGCCACACGAGTCCACGGAAGGCATCGAGATGGGCGAATATTACATCCCGAAGGGGGCTCGGGTCATCGTGAACGCATGGGCCCTCGGGAGAGACGCCGACACTTGGCCTGACGACCCGGAGGAGTTCCACCCGGAGAGGTTCGCGAACAGCGGCGTGGACGTCAAGGGGCGGGACTTCCAGCTACTACCGTTCGGTTTTGGCCGGAGGGTCTGCCCGGGGATGAACTTGGGTCTCGTTAACGTTCGCCTCGTTTTGGCCCAATTAGTGCACTGTTTCGACTGGGAGCTGCCCGCGGGAACGTCCCCGAGTGAGCTGGACATGAGCGAGGACTTCGGGCTGTCGATGTCGAGAGCGAAGCCCTTGATCCTAAGGCCGAGTTATCGCCTGCTCGTTTGATGGTCAAATTATGTTGCTAGCGTTGATGTCAAACCAACGATAAAAGATTGCAAAATGAAAGACACTGAATAATTTGAAGAACACAAAGAAGACCAACCCGGGGATTGACCAAGTGGCAAGGGCATTCTCGTGCTTTCGGCTCTGGAACTGATGCTCGCAGCAGGCTCGGTTCCTACGGTGGGGGCTTCATATTTAAGTAGGAGGTCACAGAGGTAAAAAAAAAAAAAAAAAAAAAAGGAAGGAAGAATATAAAGGATCTTCATTTGTCAACCGTTGGCATCTTGACCCATTCTCTATGGAATCCTGTGTCCTCAACCTGCTTCATTCTCTTCGGCTTCCAAAATCCAATAAGCTAATTCGAGCGCCAACTGGAGACAAAAATATTTTAGTGTGAAGCCACGTTGCTGATATTTATATAATACGTCTTAGGTAATATCCCATGATGTTTTTATTATTATTGACCCATTACGATTTCAACTAATCAGATTTTTAGAAAATCTGAGTTTATTTAACAAAGTACATCAAAGTACGGATCCGGCGCTCGAATTCCAACATTGCCTATCTTTGTTAAATAAACTCAGATTTTCTAAAAATCTGATTAGTTGAAATCGTAATGGGTCAATAATAATAAAAACGTCATGGGATATTACCTAAGACGCATTATATAAATGTCAGCAATGTGGCTTCACACTAAAATATTTTTGTCTCCAGTTGGCGCTTGAATTAGCTTATTAGATTTTGGAAGCCGAAGAGAATGAAGCAGGTTGAGAACACAATATTCCATAGAGAATGGGTCAAGATGTCAGCGGTTGACAAATGAAGATCTCAAACAATATGATAAGGGGCTTGCCAAAACCAATGAGATAAAAATGAAAGCGGTTACTGAAGTTGGTATTGGTGGAAACATCGGTAAGACAGAACGGTTCCTGATAAAAAGTCGAAACTTCCGAAACATTGCAGATATCGAGAAAGTAACTGCAAAATGGCAATTATCTTTAGAATACTACTATAAATAGCTGAAAAGGCACCAATGTAATGGATCTTTTGAAAAAATTGACAAACGATCATCGAATTTCAAGTTGTTATCTTTTCTTTATTGCACTTTTATATTCAATCGTACCTTTATTTTTCTCCTATTGTTCCTGCATTTTACTTTTGCCAGTAGTTTAGATCAGTTACTTTCCTTTCAGAGTGACACAAGACCCGTTGAAAATAATAAAATTGAAACCCTGCCATATTCGGTGAAAGATCTTTGTCCAGGAAACTTTCCCCGGAGAACATCTTTTTGGCATACTTGGTGGGACCATTGTGTTTCACTCTTACAAGGTGTTGATGGCAAAAACAAGAAATCAGGAGAGTCGCTCTTCTGCTGGCAAGGATAATTCATTTCCACAGCGTGTTGGAGAGAGAACTATCTGTTTCAAGATTTCTAGTCAGAATCTAGATCTTGTTGATGGTGTCAATGTGGATAATAATTCTAAGGACATTCCGCAAGAACTATCTAAAGACTAGAGGAGAGAGTTGACCCCTGTTGGAGAAAACTCATTTATTATTTTGAAGTTAACAAAATGTTTCCAGAAGTTTAGTTTGAAGACTTGTAGACTTAAGTGTTATAATCTGAAGAAACTCCAGACTCTTCTATCAAAATTTGAAGACCGCCAGACACAAGATTCAAAGTCTGCCCTCATCGACAGTTTCTAGACCGAAGAATGAAGACTTACCTAGATGACGGATTATCTTCGAGGATTCGATTTGTATGGTTTTTGGATGACCTTATGGCTGGATATAGCATCTACATGATTGATTATTCTTATTGGAATTTACTCCGATATGAAGATCTTTTGAAAGGCGAGTAAACTTGGAAGGTTCTACTTAAGGAAACCAAAGATCTTGATTGTATGGGCGAACATGATTGACAGGCTTTCATCACAATCATCTAACGACTCGAGATCATCTTAATTGATTCTATCCAACGGGCTGATTGGAAGAATTCCTTTGGAAAGTGCTAACGGTCGTGAAGGCATAAAGGAATATTTAAGGCAGACTCTCTAGTTGTTCGAAATAATGCATGAAAGAATATTTTCAAAATCTGAAGCTCTCTAGTTCCCTGTTCTTTCATTCATCGAGCTCAAAGTTTGTATACAAAAGAGAGAAACTTTTAATGAGACTTTGTGAGAGACCAGTAGAGACTTTTCATTGGGAAAGTCGAAGATCACAAGTTGTAAAATCTCTTTTGATTCATAGTGGATTCCAACCAGTGGGCTGTCAGCTCGGGAGAGTGGACATAGGCTAGATTTAAGCCGAACCACTATAAACCTTGTGTTCCAATTCTCTTTCCTTGAACTCCTTACTTTTATTCGTAACTTTATATGATTGTTTAAAGCTGTTTACATCTTTAATTTATTATCTCTAAAAGGCAATTTACTTTTACTAAGACTTGCAAAATTTTTTATTACACCTATTCACCCCCTCTAAGTGTTTGCACTAGCCCTTTCAGCCCCGAACCCAACAGTGATGGCCACCATGAAAAGGATGTTTGAAAAACAACAAAATGATTTGGCCTATCACATGGCTAGTCATTTGTCGAGTATCTTGACTCATCTTTTAACCAATCTAGTTACTGATCTGACTTCGAGAATAGGAGTACCAAATCAAGCAAATGTGATTCATAATGGTCACACTAACGTAGTTCAACAACCCGTCCAATTTCCAACCCAACCTCTTGTTAGTGGTTTGAATCTTGTGCTGTTGGTTAGGATTTTGCAAAAGGCTGACAGTGTGAATGACCAAAATTAGGTCGATTATGGTGAATAGGTTGGAGTGCTTGGAATGTTACCTCTCGTTGGATTGACGCTTAAAATCTCTAGTGGTGTGAATCTAGCAAAGGTGATTATAGACATTTCAAATCTCAGAAATGACACCCAGATGGGTCGATTCCAGTGCCAGTTGCAAGATATCAGCCTTATCGGCCATGGGAGGACTAATGGATTTTGCAAATCGTCCTCCTTCACTACCGAGGGTGCAAATGAATTAAGCCAATCAAGCGATGGATCTAGTGAGAGATTAGGAGATGATAGAATAGGCTACTTGCTTAGTCATGTAGAGGATGGGATTAAATGGAGGTGTCCCAAGACTTGTCTATCACAAATTGTACCTAGATTGGGCTGATAATGTTCCATATCCCAAGGTATACAAAATTCCCGAGTTTACTCTCTTTACTGGGGAGGATGATCGGTCCACGATGGAACATATTAGCTGATTCACGGCTCAATGCGGTGATCTTAATAATGATGGGAGAATAAAGTTACTTCTTTTCCCTTTGTCACTAACAAAGACGGCATTCACTTGGTATAGTTGACTTCCTATGAATTCGATATGAAATTGGGAAGAAATGGAGAATAAATTCCATACCCAATTTTATCGTCCAATCCTCGAAGTAACATTGTTGGATTTGGAAATTGCCAAGCAATATAACAACAAGACAGTTGATCCGTTTTTTGCACAATTTAAAAAGATGAGAAATTGGTGTTTGTTTTTCCTTTCGGAAAAAGAAGTTGCCGAAACTTTAAAGGAGCATTTGGTTGGGTAGAAATTCATTGATTCATTCTCACTAACTGTTGTACCAACTCAACAAGAACCTTTGGAAGGAAAAAGATAATAAACCCTATCGGGATTACAAGCATAATGTGGTGATGTATCATCTTGAAGAGGATTCGGAAGACAATGGTACTTAGGATGATCCCGTTGAGATCATGGTAGCAAAGATGACTCTAGATAAGTCATACGTTTGCCAAGCTCTGAAGCCTATTAGAATAAAGGAGTCAGTGATGGTCAGAGCCAAGGACACGCAAAGGTATTCGTTTGATGTCACCAAGTTGGATGAGATCTTTGATCACTTGATACGTGATGGGATGATAAGGTTGACAAAGGGTCAAGTCATCCCGAGCAAGGAAGAATTTGGCAACAGAAGGTATTATAGGTGGCACCACTCTTGGAGTCACAGTACCAATTATTGCAATATTTTTAGGAAAGTTGTTCAAGAGGCAATTTGGCAAGATAAGATTAAGTTTGTTGAGGAAGGAGATAAGAGAATGGAAATTGACTCAAACCCATTCCCTCAAATGACCGGGATGGTATTGGCGGCTTTCAGAGGACATGCAAACTGAAGGAGTTTATGCCAAAGGTGCTAAAGAGAGATTATGAATTAGTATTTCTTGGATGGCGATGATTATCTTGCAGTATTGAGGTATTGGCATGATCAGGAGAAAACATTGGCAAGGTCTAGGAACATGAACTATGATCAGTAGTATCATCAATCTCCTTGGAATATGGTCCTCCCCACAATTACTTTAACTGCACGCAAGGAGTGGTTGAAGATAGGAGAAATCCAATGTTTTGGGGGAGGTATTTTAATGAGCATAGCTTCCAAAAATAGATGCTCAAAAGTGTGATGGCACCAAAGAGAAAACGGGCAAGTAAAATACCATTCAAGTGGCTTTATCACAAAACAGCAATTACTTTTAGAATACTACTATAAATAGCTAAAAGTGGTCCTTTTGCCAAAATAGACAAATAATTATCCAATTTCAAGTTAGCTTTTTCTTTATTGTACTTTTACATTCAATCGAACATTTATTCTTCTCCTGGTATTCCCGCATTTTACTTTTGCTAGTAATTTAGATAAGTTGCTTCCTTTTCAGAGTGACATAGGACTCGTTGAAAATAACAAATGTAGTAACATCAACAGATCAAATCGTAGTGTGACTTAACTAAATAGAGTGTAAAAGTAGTTTGACTCGGAAAAAAATATAATAGTTAATATTACAAAAAAACTTTAAATTGATATACACATGGCAAATTTATCTTAAATTAATTTTTTGACTATGAAAAATCTTAAGTTGGTATATTTATGATAAATTTACACAAAAAATCTCAAAAATTAATATATTTGTGATAAATTTATCATTTGTAAGTTTTTGTTAATTAGTTTTCTTTAAATTAGATTAAATGATAAACTAATAGAGGGTAAAATTATCATAAATGTATCAATTTGGGATTTTTGTAATAAAAAAATTAATTTTTGGTAAATTTATTACAAACATATCAGTTTGGGGTTTTTCTTTTTTATATTAACCTTAAAATATAACTACTAATGTTAAGTATATTAAGATTGTAATACATAGTCAATACACGTTTGATTGTAGATGAATATTTAAAGAAGTGGGTCATATTCGTTCGCTACACAATACGGGCTGCTATATAGTAGACCGATCTCGACATGAGTCGAGTATTCTAATAAAATGATGTCGTCCAAGAAAGCTATGGTAAGACATTCTTTTTGCCTTGCATCATCGCAAGTCATTGGAGGACAAAGTTGTTGTCGCCCGTAGAATAGCGGATGATGATAAAGCTTCGTCGAATGAAAACTTCTTGAAATCTCGCTGCGGTCCGAGCTTTCACAAAATTCTACACTTAAGTCCTCGTCTCCAAGGAATTTCAAATTGATGCTCTATTCATTGGAGAGACTCGAAAATGGGTTTGTGTTAGATTTTTGAAGGCCATCCCAATTCAAAATTGCAAATCAGACATTGATTGCTTTCGATAATCAAGGTGAATCTAGGAACCCTTCGACTTTGACAATTTAACATTGGCAAAAGGAAACGTGGGCTCGAAGTGGTTGTGAACGGCGCTTGATAATTTATAATTTGTATGTAAAGTACTAATTAGTACCACAAAACTATATCTATCATTTCTATTACCACAGCCAAAAAGAAAAAAAATTATCTACCATTCCTTGGTACGCCGAGCGTTTCTTATCATATTTTTTTTCGGATTTAAGCATCTTATCGTAGTAACTTAGAATGGGAGCTTGATCTTATTACCAAACGAAGTCTCATGTATTACTATTGGGGATTTACCATAATAGTGAAGAAATTCCATAAAATTCAAAGGGATAAGTGCATTAAAAGTCCTAAAACTTATCATGAAAATGCAATTAAGTCCTAAAACTTTTAAAAGTGCAATTAAGTACTAAAATTTATTACAAAAGTTCAATAAAGTTCTAAAACTTTCAAAATGTGTAATAAAGTCTTAAAACTTATCTCAAAGTGCAACCAAGTCCTAAAACTGTCCGAAAGTCTGAACCAAGTCAAAATTTTCTAAAAGTACAATCAATAGAAGGACTTAGATTGAACCATTTTGATAAGTTTTAGGACTTGATTGCACTTTTTGAAAGTTTTGGACTTAATCGCACTTTGTGACAAGTTTTAGGACTTAATTGCACTTTTTGAAAGTTTTAGGACTTAATTGCATTTTCATAATAAATTTTAGGACTTCCAATGCACTTATCCCAAATTCAAACTAGCAGGCGATAAGTCGGCACAAGGGACAAGTGCTTCGCTTTCGAGAGCGACAGCCCAACCTCCTCGGTCATGTCCAAGTCGCTCGGTGACATACCGTCCGGCAAATCCCAATCAAAGCAGTGCACCATTTGGGCCAAAAAGAGCCGAGTATTGATTAGTGCCAAGTTCATTCCGGGGCAGCCTCTTCGGCCTGACCCAAAAGGTATTAGCTGGAAGTCCCGGCCTTTGACATCGACGCTGCTGTTCACGAACCTCTCCGGCTTGAACTCCTCGACGTCGTCGCCCCAGGCATCGATATCTCTCCCAAGAGCCCAAGCGTTTACGATGACCCGAGTCCTATTTGGGATGTAATACCCATCGATCTCGATGTCCTCCGTGGACTCATGCGGGATCAAGAGTGGACCGGGCGGATACAGCCTGAAGGTTTCTTTGATCACCATGTCCAGATAACTCAACTTCGGCAGGTCGGACTCCTCGACCATCCGGTTCATTCCGACGATGGCTCGGAGCTCCTGTTGAAGCTCTTTCATTGCGTGTGGACTCCTCATTAGCTCCGAGAATGCCCAGTCGATTACGGTCGAGGAAGATTCGTACGACCCGGAGATCAGATCGAGAACTATGGCCTTGACGTTGGTCCACTCCAACATGTAGGGTTTGTCCTGCGGATCGGTCATGGGGTGCTGCGTTACGGAGAGGATCGTGTCTAGAAAATCGCCCTTGTACTTGCCAGTCGTGTCTTGCTCGTGTTCTTTGATAACGCCCTCCAGGACCTTGTCGATGGCTTGATGAACTACTTTTGCACGCCGAGCCAATCCCTAGTCAACGAAATGGTGGGGAGTCAATGATTTTTCTAACGCAACGGTTCCAACTCTAGTCCTACCTTGAAAGGATTATGACACAAACAGACCAAGGTATGAAAAACCCCATAATATACATCGAGCACAGGATATAATGAAAAACTAAGTGGATTTTTTCCAATTTTTTTTTTTTTTTTTTTTGGTAAAGAAGTTTTTCCAATTTTTGACAAAGAGAAAACGGATAAACACGAGCTGTTACTAGCAAACGCAAGTCCAAAAATATGTACGAACGGAGCGCAACAAACAGAGTACCTTAGTGTTTCCTAAATCCAAAAAGAGAAGTAAGAGAAGTAATATTTATAGCTGAAAACTCTAATCTAGATTGGGCCAGTACATGTCGATATTTCCTAAAAGAAAATCCAAATGGTATTGTTGGTGAATGTAAGTTATCGAAAACGGCCGATGGATATTATTAACATAACAATTTTTAAGTGACTGTAAAGGACCGAATCTCACAAAAAATTCTAATTATTTTTCTTTATTGTTTTGTGGCCCAGAATGTCTCATTTGCCCTCGTCTAACACAGCACAAACACATTTTGGCGCAAACTATCTCCATTGAAAAGTTCTTCCGTTTAAAGAAATTTCTAATTAGGAGACGATTTCAGCGTTGATGGCCGATGAACAGTGAGCGCTAAGAAGGATTTCATGGTACCTGAAGATCGAACGGTCCAAGAAGAGGCACGTAATCTGCCAAGTTGAAAGAACCAGCCAAGCTTAAAACCTCGTGAATCAACGGCTTCAAGTCGAACTCATCCTCGCCGCTGTTGCTACAACACCCCAATATCAACCTACACGACAAGTTCCCCATGAGCTCCCCCACCTCGGCGCTCACGTCCACCACCTCGCGGGCCGCCGCTGCGGCCCTCACCCTTTCCACCATCCTCCCGAGCTCCTCCCTCCTTCCCGGGGCGTACGACTCCACCTTGGCTGGGCTCAGCAGCCGCAACGCGCACAGCTTCCTCGCGCTCCGCCAGTACGCTCCGCCCTCGGTGAACGCCATTCCCCTGTCGCCGTACGTCAGGTGGTGCGTAACCCGCCCCTTTGGGCGGCCCAAGAAGACGTCGTCGTGGGTCTTGAGGACCAGCTCCGCGGCCTCCGGCGAGGAGACCACGACCGTCGGCTTGCTGCCGAGGCGGAGGAACATGATGGGGCCGTAGGTTTTGGCCAGGCGGTGGAGGCGGCGGTGTGGGAGGTCGCGCAGCTGGTGGAGGTTCCCGATGATGGGCAGAGGCGTTGGACCCGGGGGCAGTTTCTTGGATTGCTGGCGGCGGAGGCAGAGGAGGAGGAGGAAGAAGTAGTAGAGGGTGACGAGAGCGGTGAAGAGAATAGCCAGATCCGGAGTTTCCATGGGAGTGCCTCAAGCTAGCTCGCAGGCTATCGTGGAGAAGTTGGAGATAGATGGAGATTTCTACAAGGCAGCCCGCAGTGGTAGCAGATGCATAAGGTCCGCTCAGAAGAGATAAGTCAGATGAAAAACGACGGGTTGACTAAACCTACACGATATTGTTCCATCAATATCATCGTTGAAGGAAAAATCTACTTGTAGACCTATCCTGAGTAATGAAAGTTAGGCCTTTTTTGAAGCTAGCGTATTCCACTCTACCATTAAGCCCGAGACACAATGATTGCGTTTTTGTGTTGAAGTTATGATGACACCCTCGCTAATATAAACAAAAATTGTAGTTCTTTTCTTACCCCTTAAATGTACCATTTCAAATGACGTGTTAACTGTCATGGGATAGCTAGTATTTATTTATTTTTTTAAAATATTCAAAAATAAGTTTTAAACTTGATACATTGATATTAATTCATTTTAAAATCTTTTAATTAAACTAATTTAGTACTAGATTTTTTCATACTAATACCAATTCAGTCAATTCGATCAATATGAAAAGGTTTGTGAATGAATTAATATCAATATAATAGATTTGAGATGGTTTTCATACTTTTTAATCCTCTTTCCATCCACCTTAATTTTAAAATGAACGAATAAAAAGACAAAAAATATATAAAATGAACCTTCATTCATGCTTATTTATAGCAATTCCCTCTTTTACAAATTTATTATTGTGAACTTTTTCAGACCCAATTTATCCAACTTCACAGAAAATCCACATCTGCAAGTGGATGCGTGTAAGTGGATGCAGATGTGCTATTCCTGGTTGTGAGGCCATTTGGTGTTAGGCCTTACCATGCCTAATCCAAAACTCACAACCGGAGCACACAACACTCCCTTTCTCCTTCTTCGTCCTTTTAGCCCCTCAACCGCCTCCTTCCCGTTCGCCGCCCTCCCCCGTTGTCCTCGCCAGGGAAATCGCTGGTCTTATATCAACTTGAAGCACAAATTCTAAAATAAATCCAGAGACAAGCCATAAAGGCTATAGTAAAAGGACCGTATCGGACAGTTTAGACATCCACGACGCCTGCAAAAAACATGCAAAAAACAACATCGGAGTTATTGCGATACATGGAAAAGACAACCATTGCTCCGGGACTGACCCAACAAGTTTTTCCAATCTTTCAGTGCAGGCTATCATGCCCCGACCTCGCATTGTCTAGTTTAGCCTACACTCCTTCCTTTCTTTTTAGGGAACCTTTTGCCTTCAAGCCTCCAACGTCATTTCCTCCAGTGGGATGTTTTTTGCCGCACGTGAAAGATGAGTTATGGCCTTTCAGTCATGAGTTACAACTACAAAGTGCGGCTAGAAAATCTTTTTTGCGAGAGATGGCGATTTTAATTTAACAGATTCGATTACTCTTAGTCTCCACAATAAATATTTAGGTATTCTGACGTCACCATTTCATTTGGTCCCCCAAAAATCAGTTCTTACGTCAAATATTTCGTGAAGACATATGTTCTATGGGATAAATTGTCGAGAAGAAAGTTTACAACGTCGGGAACAGTATATAATCGATGTGGATATATCTTAAATGAGTAAAAATCAATGGAATTAAGTTGGATGGTACCTAATATCATTTTTCATTTTGACGTAATTTACAGAGTATTTTCTGCTTCTAAATATTACACTAGAACTTGCTTAATTAAATAGAAAAATGACATAAATGGTCCATGAATTTTTAAATTATTACATGTAAACTTTGATCCAATGTTCAATGTAGTCCTATGTGATCTCTGAACTTTTAAATTATTTAAACGAGTAGGCGATAGCTCAGCCTTAGGATCAAGTGCTTTGCTCTCGGCATCGACAACCCGAAGTCCTCGCTCATGTCCAGCTCGCTCGGTGACGTCCCCGTGGGCAGATCCCAGTCAAAATAGTGCACTAGTTCGGCCAAAACGAGGCGAATGTTAATGAGACCCAAGTGCATCCCCGGGCAGCCCCTCTGGCCCGACCAGAATGGTATGAGCTGGAAGTCCCGCCCCTTGATGTCGATGCCGCTGTTCGCGAACCTCTCCGGGTGGAACTCCTCCGGGTCCTCGGCTCAAGCGTCGGCGTCTCTCTTGAGGGCCCATGCGTTCACAATGACCCGAGCCCCCTTCGGGATGTAATATCTGCCCATCTCGACACCCTCCGTGGACTTGTGTGGGAATAGCGGCGGCCCGGGTGGATGCAGCCTGAAGCTCTACTTCACCACCATGTCCAGATAAATCAGCTTCGGCAGATCAGCCTCCTTGACAGTCCGGCCCAGCCCGACAGCGGCTTCCAGCTCTCGCTGGAGGCGTTTCATTACCCGCGGGTGGCGGATCAGCTCGGACATGGCCCATTCAATCGCGGCGGACGAGGAGTCGTACGACCCGGCGATCATGTCGAGGGCTATGGCCTTGATGTTGGTCCGACCCATCACGTGGACCGGGTCGTCTTAGCGCGAGCCGTTTGTGGGGTGGCCCATGCCGGCGAGCAACGTGTCTATGAATTCGCCCTTGTATTTGCCGGTCGTGTCTTCCTCGTGTTCTCTGATGACGTCCTCCAGTACCTTATCCACGGCTCGATTGACAGCTTTCACACCCCGAGTTATTCTCCACATAAGCTTTCGATTTTTAAAATATTATCTACACAACAAACCAGAAAAAGCCGTTCTAGAAGCTGCTAATTCTTTGCAGCAGTAAAAGATCGAGCTTAGCTAGATTCATGCCTTTTGTTTTAGCCTCTTATACTTCACATAAATTCCATTTCACTGTACAGTAAGCTAAACTGATAACTGATACTTGAAGATCGAGAGCTCCAAGAAGAGGCACATAGTCTGCCAAACTGAAAGCCCCGGCTAAGCTCAGAGCCTCGTGAATCCCAGGCTTCAAGTCGAATTTATCCCTTGTGCTGTACCCCAAATATCATCCTGCACGCCAAGTCCCCGATTAGCTGCCCCACCTCCTCACTCACGTGCACCACCTCACGTGTTGTCGCCGCCGTCCTCACCCTCCCAACCACCCGGTTCTTATGGACTTGAGTGACACGTAGAGAGAAGAGGAAATGGTTCAACTGCCAATTTGGTCTGAAGGAGGCGCAATCAATGAAAGCGGCATGCCATAAATGCCATCTCAACCGTCACTTATGTGAATCGATGCGCATGAATTTTATCTACATGATCTATTGAGCATGCACTTTTTTTTGTCATGCATGATCGATGATGATATTACATTCATCATTTTCATAGAGTGGATCCCCATGAAATCGAAGCTCTAATTTGCAGATGAAGTGGAAGAGCGACCGCATATGTTGACACGTCATCGATCATGCACGAATTCCTTCGGTGGATGTCTGATGGTACAATAGGAACATCAATTTCCAACTATTAAAGTAATAAGTGGCTTTATACCTAAGCGAATCCCTAAAAGAGAGTTTAGAAAAAACGGGGGTGAGAGAACTCCGGAGGGGTGGGACTCCCCGTTGTCTTCGGTATTCCTACTCACCTAGGAAGAAAAATCTCGTAGGAACTTAGGGTGCGAGACATCTGGGCATCAAGACCTAAAAATGAGGAATGTAGCTTGGCTAAGCTCTGAGTTACCAAATTATTGCAGGTGGCCCTCGTAGATGAAAACATCCTCGGAAGGTAGAATATTAATCGGGTTAGCATCAACATGACCTTGTTAGCAAATGCCTACTTTGCATAAACACCATTTTATTTTTGGCTAGATTTATTTTTTTTGTTTCTGGAAATAGGTTTTGACTAGAAATTCATTTGATAACGTAATTTCATTTTTTTTTTGGACCAAATTTTTAGTCTATAATAGGTTTGGAACAGAAATAAGATGTAATTTTTTTTTTTAGAATAGAAATAAAAAATAGAAACTCTTCTCATCTCTCGCCGCCAATTGCCCACTTGTTGCCTGTTGGCTGCCTCCCGTTGGTCGCCTCTCACCACTGTCCGAGAGGACGAAATTTTGTATTATTATCAAACGGATTTCTATTCTCGGAATAAAATTTTGTATTGTTATCAAATGCGTATTTTTGTTCAGAAACTTGTTTAGAGAATACAAATAGAAATATCAATTTATGGGCATAAATTTTATTAAAATTATAAGATCATTATCATTCACGCCCTTAAAGTCGGACCATTAAACCAAGATTGTTGCATTCTATCCATATGTAGAAATTAAAATTGAGTTGGGGTTCACTTTTAGTGCATTTTTCCAAATTAACCCTCACTACATAATAAAAAAAAATCATATAATGTACATCCAATTCATTTAAGAGGTGTGTTTACTCCCAAAAGCTACTTCATCTTTCAACGAAACTCTTTTTACATGTGAGTAATGTGATAAATCGAATTAATCACAGTAGAAGAATTATTTAAAAATTTGATACAATTGCTTTGAAGGCACGGATTTTTTTCTTATTTGACCCACAATTCTTTGACACTTATTAACACCAATTGAAATCTAATGACTTGCGAAAGTGGCCTCTAATTTCGAATAATGTATTTACTAATCAAAGGGGATTGTGAAAATTAGGACCGCGAGAATTGATCAAGTCTTTGTCATTGGTTCTTGTATAATTGATTGGTGACAAGAAAGAAAATGATCTTGGGTACTAAGGGTGAGCGGTTTCAGGTTCCATTCCAAGTTTGGTATAGGTTCTACTTGGAACTAGGAACTTACTTGTTAAAATAGATTCTTCATTTTTTTGAACTCGGAACCTACCCTGCACACCCTTACCCTGTCATAGGTTTCAAGATTGATTCGAGTTCTACCCAAGTTCCACCTATATTATTAATTGAATAATTACAGTGAATCATCACCTTAAATAATTACCATTACCATTTGTTGTTGCAATCCATTGACCACAACTCATATTTAGACATATGAAAAATATGAAATATTAATAAAGTAAAAGTCTCATTTATAAAATGAAAGTTCAGACTAATGGCTTCAAATTATACACTAATCATCAGGCTCCATGTAATATCGTAAGATTTCTCGAAGATATAGACCATAAAACAAAAATTCGTTTCAAGTTTTAGGTTCCACATATCCGTAAAAAACTTGTTTCAAGTTCCAGCTTCAATCTAGAATCTGAAATCTACCCGTCGAAATAGGTTCCCTAATTTTTGGAATTTGAAACCTGTCCTACATACCTTAGAATTTGGAATCGAATGGGTTTCTATAGATTCAATTTTTTGGTTTTGGGTTCTACCCTAAAACCATGCCCACCCTTATTTGGTACCATAAAAATAGGGAGTTGGATACCTAGAGTGCCAAAACTTGGCACGGGAGCTAAATGCCAAAAATTCATAAATGTACATGTAAATGCTAAAATCAGAGTAAAATGGATTAGTTAAGTGCCAATGATGAAAAAATCTGACCAAAATGTTGATGTGTCATTTATCTGGCAAAACAAGTGCAAAATGACGTCGTTTTGTATGCGACAAGGAAAGAAAACCCAAAAACGACGTCATTTTGCATTTTGACGTGGAAAGAAAATTAAAAAACAACGTCGTTTTACCTTGGATTTAAATTTTAATATAAATATTAATTAAATTAAATTTAAAACTAAATTTAAATATTTTAAAAAAGAAGAAGCAAATCACAAAAGGCGAGGTGTGCAAGCCCTCATTGCCACCCCTCCAACAGCGCTATCAAGGGCTAATGATGGTGGGGGGAGGGTCAGCCAAGGTCGTCGGGCCTTGGCCAGGGATTGGGACCTTGGCCAATCGGTGGCGAGAACCCTAAAGAATGGCGACCTTGGCTCGACTGGGTGAGGGCCACGACCCTCATCCTAGATCTAGGCGAGGGCTCGCAGGCCCTTGCCACCAGTCGGCTAGGGCCTGGCAACACCAGCCAACCCTTCCCCCATTGTTGTCGACCCTTCTCAACAACGGTGAAAATGGCAAGCTG
Source organism: Eucalyptus erythrocorys (assembly GCA_014182555.1). Lineage (NCBI taxonomy): Eukaryota > Viridiplantae > Streptophyta > Magnoliopsida > Myrtales > Myrtaceae > Eucalyptus > Eucalyptus erythrocorys. The sequence goes on along the minus strand of CM024607.1, from coordinate 30,642,033 downwards.
CTGCATTGATCAATTTTATTATTTCATGACATTTCATGTCCGATTTTGGTAAATTTTTTGGGTGGGAGATTTCGTCACTGTTTTTTGGCAGTTGATCCGACATTCTTTGGCCGGCTGAATATGGACAGTCACGATCAGAAATGGAATTGAACTAAACCGTGCTCTTAGGGGGGAAAAGCGCTGATGAGAATTACCTACTCAATTCTCATTTATGACAAGTCAACCATTCTATTATTCTGTAAACAAATGCGTTCTTTAGGTTACACTTATTAGCAAACTGCGGGCCCGACCGCTTCTCGGTGCATGAAAGATGCTGACCAACTTGTTAATTCATTCAGGGGAAGACCACAACCTCAATTATTATATTTCTCTTTCGGATTGATTAGGGCATATTTAAACTGAGGTGGAAATAATTCACATCGACATTTGTATATATTGCTGCATCCGGGTGTTTGTGGCAATGCTTGACGAAGCTCCATAGTTTTTGTCTTCTCTCATTATATCACCGAGGTGAATTTTAGCTCCAAAATGGCTCCGTGAAACCCCGGAGGAGACTCAAGAGCGCCTCCGCCTCTACTCACCATGCTGGCTTCTGTGGCATTCCTCCGGAAGTGAGTGCTACCCCGATCTACGTAGGAACCCCCGTGCTCAATGTTCCTGGCATCAACGTAGGAGTGTGGACAACCAGTCTTTTTGGCTGCTTCGATGATCTATCGAATTGTAGGTCTCTAAAAATCCACAGGACTCGATCTTGCTTCTATTAGCTATGTGATGAGTTACATCATGCTGATGATGTTCTATGTCGGACATATATGTAATAGATTCTCCATATCTCTAACATATCGATCATCTTCCTTCTTTGTTTTTAGTGAAGGCTTGATTGCCAGTTTTTGCTCGTGCATCACGTTTGGCTAGGATGCCGAGATCATAGATAGAGGAAGCACCAATAAGCGAAAACCTCAACAAAGCCTCTTCTTGGCGAAAAACTATGATTAAGGTTCGATTTCCTCCTACTAACAATTTGACTTTGGCTAATGAACTGACAACTTGTGCGTATGCCAGGGCTTTGTGCTGCCTAATATTCCACTTCTCTTATTGTTCGTTCCAGTATGCATGCACTTACCGGACCAAGCTCTGCAGCCTCTACTCGATCCCCGACGACCTTGTGGAGATTGTCGCGTGCACTTTTGGCGCGAGCCATGTGCACTTTGCCAAGAGTATCGGGAACTCAAGAACTGCGGGTTCAATCCCTCTATCAGTGACTTCATTACTCAATATGTTCTTTGTCCAATTAATTCATCGTTCTTGACTTCATATGAGTACTTAGAAAGTGCAGAAAAGAACATTAAAACCAGACTGAACTCATCCGAGCGACTAAGCCTCCAAAGAATCCAGCATCATAAACATAGGAACCCTAAGAAGATGTGGTTTGTTTGGTTCTGCATGTTTTTGAGTTAAAAAAGAAACACAACTTCTCATCACTCTGTTTGATTGGTATTGCTTGAAAAGTAATATGGGATTTATAAGTTTGCAACATATTGCATTTGGGAATGCCCGCATGAAGTGAGTCTATAATCTACAAGAAAAGAAATTAAAGCCAAGGACTATAAGTGGGTATTTCATTGGATATACCAAAAGGTTCAAGGGATACAGATTTTATTGTCCATTTCACATTACTAGCATTATGGAATCAAGAAATGCTAAGTTTCTTGATAATGATTTGATTGGTGGAAGCGATCGATTTAGGGACCTTATTTATGAGAAATATCATTCTCAACCTTCCACCTCAAGTATTAGGTTAGTTGTCATTTATAATGCTCCTTCAATTTAGCCAGCTACTAAAAAACCAATCATTGAAGTTTCACAACTTGGCTTATATTTATCTGATAGATCTAGTTATTCAACAATTATAAGAGAATGTTGAACAACATGCTCCTCAGGAAAATGTTGATACAATATTAAAAAAATTTACTAGAATGAAAAAATTATCAATTCTTAGTGATTATATGATGTATCTACAATAATCTGACTATAAAATTGGAGCTAAGAATGACCCTAAAACATTTCACAAGCTATGAGTAGTGATGAATCCAATCTATAATACAATCCCTGAAGGATGAGATGATTTCTACGGTATCTAATAAAGTCTGGGATTTGATTAAGTTGCCTAATAGTGCGAAGGTTATTGATTGTAAACGGGTCTTCAAAACTTAATAGGACTCATTGGGCAATGTTGAGAGATTTAAAGTCAGACTTGTTATCAAAGAATTCACTTAAAAGAACATAATCGATTGCATGGAGACCTTTTTTCCTCAACCTAAGAAAGATTTTCTTCATATTGTTTTGCTAATGGTTGCTCATTTTGACATGATATTACATCAAATAGATGTGACAATGATGTTGGAAGATATGCCTTAAGATCCGCTGGATTTGATCTAATTGATCTAATCAGATCAATTAAGGATTAGACAGAAATATAGATTTGATTTATAGAATATTTGAAGATTTTTTATATCCTTTCTTCATGTACACTCTGTATTATAATTACAGAACATTGTATATCGAATACATACAATTGAAGTAATCAAAAACTTCTCTGAATTTCTTCGCCTCTTGCTTTCTTTATGCATTCTGTCATGGTATCAGAGCTGTAGGCTCCTGAATCCACTTCTGCACCAACTACTCTTCGAACTCTCTGATCTGCAGAAGAGATTTATGAAAAGTAATTTTTCGCTAAAGGAAGAAGAAGCAAGTATAAACGATTACCATGGCTCACCAAGAAGACGTATCCTCGGGTCTGAATGTTTCACCTACAGAAGAAGCTGTACCGCAAGTCTCAGAAGCACAAGGTCACCATGTCCCAACTCCCACAACCCAACAGCTTCCTCAGGCTCAAGGCGTACAACGGCCATTCTTCTCGGCTCAGTCAAATATGGGGTTGCCCATTGTGGGCCATCCTTACCAATGGATACCATATCCATGGTACATTGGGCCAAATGCATCATCGCCGGGGATTTCAAGCTACCAGAGTAGCGTTCAGCTCGACGGAAGCCTACCAGCCACAAATGGGGCAAGCCAAATCGGCGGAACAGAACAAATTGGCGAGTCGGGCGAAGCGGGTTTGGGAGCGAATCCTTACTCGAATTTCTCACAGATGGGTCATGGAATCGGATCTGGCGGGTCGGGCACAGGGACGAATCCCTACCCGAATTTCTTGCCCAATTTTTTACCTTTTCCGATCACAGCTGTCACCGACCGTCCGGAGCCTGGGGATCCTCTGTACGTGTCAACCGCCAACGGTCCAGAACTACGATTGATTACCTTACAGCTGACCGGGCCAGAAAATTACTCCAGACGTTCACAGGACTTCCGGCGAGCTCTCGTGACGAAGGACAAGGACGGATTCCTCAACGAAACCGTGCCTATTCCTTTGGACAAGCGACTGGCTCGGCACTAGAGAAAATGCAATCACCTTATCCGAATGTGGATCGACAATTGCGTCTCTCCAGACGTCGCGGCCGGTCTCCCACCAACAGAAGATTTGAAGAAAATGTGGGACAATATCCAAGAAATGTACGGAAAATTAGATCAAGCCAAAAATTTTTCCCTCATGTAGGAACTCGGCGAATTCAAGCAAGGAAATTTGCCAATCACGGCTTGTTATAACAAGTAACAAGCTATCATCACTTTGGAACGAAATCGAAGCCGCGGAAGAAAAACTCAAAGGACCGGCGGAAACCCTCGAGCAGTATAGATCCATAAAAGAGAGGGAGAAAACCACTCGGTTCCTTTTGATTTTGAACGAAAATTACCTGACGTTCCGATCACAAATCCTAGCGATGGATCCCGTCCCCCCTCTTGGAAGGATTTTTCAACTCGCCGTCCAGGAAGAAAACCAACGACTCGCGGCGCCGGAGCACAAGGGAGGAAGTGACAGCGTCGCGCTTGTGTTTCGCAGCGAGCGATCGGGCTTCAAAACCCTAGGGCGAGAGCTAGGGCGAGAGCTAGGGCGAGAGAAACCCTAGGGTTTCATGGGAGCGGCGAAAGGGGGAGCGGCAAAAGGATCCTTAAAAGGGGAGGCACGAACGGCCCAGATCTTCCATGCCAATCCGACGGTATCCAAGAGGCTGATCTCACCGCGGAATCGAACGACCCACATCACTCTGCGAGAAAGGGATCCGACGGCCAGATCATTTCCGCATCGGACGACCAGATTATTTGCGCGTCTTCAAGGTTTTTTGGCCAAAATTCGAAAATGAAAGGTAAATTATATTGCGAATATTGCAAACGCCCGCATCATACTGTAGAAAATTGCTGAAAATTGCATGGAAAGCCGGGAGAAAAAAGAAAAGAATATTCTGCAGCTTACCAAGTTACTAGGCTCAGTATTGATCGGCCAATTACCTATGGACAGTATGAGCAACTAATGCAGTCTCTACAAAAGGCAGATCTCACAAATAAAGGAGGAAGTTTTTCAAGTATATCTCATTGCCTGATAAATTCTATTTCAAGAAAGGCTTGGATAGTGGACTCAGGAGCAAGTGATCACATTATTTGTGATAAAAGTTATTTTTCTGATGTGCATAAGGAGTTGAATATCCCTATTTCTGTGCAATTACCAATTGGTAATATTACTAATGTCACCTTGATAGGCACTGTTTATCTGAATCCTCAAATCATTCTTCGAAATGTCCTCTATGTCCCTGAGTTTCAATTCAATCTTATCTCTGTGTCCAAAATCTGCAAAGAAAATTCCTGTCAAGTATTCTTTAATTCTGATGCTTATTTTTTCCAAGCCCTTTCGACTGGCAAACTGATGGGCTTGAGTAATCTATCAAAAGGACTATTTTTTTGGAATCACCTGCCAGATAATTTTGATTTTTCATCAATTGTCTTGAATAAAACATCATTGTGTAATGTTACTACCAATTGTAAGAGCTTTCTTTTACATTCAAGAATGGGTCATAGTGCTTTTTTTCCCTACTCTAAATGTCATATATGTCTTATGGCAAAACAATCTTGCACACCTTTTCCCATCAATAAGAGTCATTCAACTACTGTTTTTTCACTACTCCATGTCGATGTTTGGGGACCTTATCACACGGCACATCGTGATGGTTCACGATATTTTCTTACTATTGTGGATGATCATTCTCATGCCACCTGGATATTTCTAATGTAGTCGAAAGCCCAAGTGTCTTCATCCTTTATCATTCTAACTCAAAATCAGTTTGGGAAGACAATCAGGAGGATTCGCACTGATAATGGGAAAGAATTCTTTAACCATGAATGCAGCTCACTCTTACTATCTCATGGGATTCTACATGAAAGCTCATGTGTTTACACTCCACAACAAAATGGAGTAGTCAAACGTAAGCATCGTCATCTATTGGAGGTTGCCAGAGCACTGAAGTTCCAGGGATCCATTCCAGATACTTATTGGGGCGATTATATTCTCACTGCAGCATATCTTATCAACCGGATGCCAACTCGAATACTGTCTGGTAAATCACCTTTTGAATTGCTATATGGAAAAAAACCAGCAATTGATCACTTAAGAGTTTTTGGTTGTTTATGCTACACTGCATCTGTGGGACCACGGGACAAAATGAGTCCTCGTGCCAGACGATGCATATTTATGGGTTACCCCAATCTACAGAAAGGATACCGCGTTCTTGATCCATCTACAAGGGATTTTTTCGTGAGTATAGACGTTATTTTTCATGAAACTATCTTCCCATTCCAGGACACCAAGGAAAATTTGACTGTCTCTAATAATTCTGGCAGCTCTTTCCATCAGGAAGATGTATCCCTTGAATATTTTCTCACAGGACCTCCAGCTCAAGCAATTCCTTCACAGCCATAATCCCATTCACCTCCTCAGCTGCATCATGAGGAAGAGATGGAATGTATGCCTACAACTCAACCTAATGAGGACAATGCTACTGATGTTTCGGCGGACACAGATATAGGAGAATCATATCCTTCACCACCAGAGCGTCCTCCACGTCGTTCGGGACGAACCACGCGACCACCAACATGGACACAGGATTATGTTTGTGCCTCATTTAATTCACAAGGTATTAACTATCCAACATCCTCATATGTCTCTTTTGATAGACTTTCATCCGAACATCGGTGTTGCATTAGTCGAATTTCTGATGAGAATGAACCATCTAGTTATGATGAGGCTTCCAAAGATAAATGGTGGCAACAGGCTATGGTAGCAGAATTACAGGCATTGACTGATAATCAGACTTGGGAATTGGTCCATCTTCCTGCCAACAGAAAGTCTATAGGATGCAAATGGGTTTATAAGATCAAATATAAAGCTGATGGATCCATTGAGCGTTACAAGGCTCGGTTGGTGGCCAAGGGATACACTCAGCGAGAAGGTTTCGATTACCATGAAACCTTCTCCCTGGTTGCTAAAGATGTCACTGTTCGGTCTTTCTTATCAGTTGCAGCAATCCATGACTGGTCCTTACATCAAATGGATGTCCACAATGCCTTTCTCCATGGGGACTTGGATGAAGAAATTTATATGGATATTCCTCAGGGCTTACGGAGACAGAGGGAGAATAGGGTATGTCGTCTCCACAAATCCCTTTATGGACTAAAGTAAGCTTCCAGGTAATGGTATGCCAAATTTGCTAAAGCTCTCACCACTGCGGACTTCAAACAATCCAAATATGATTATGCCTTGTTCACATGGACTAAAGGTACGTCATCTATTTACTTAATGATATATGTAGATGACATTCTCATTATGGGTAATGACGAAGCTGCAATAGAGAATCTTAAGAAATATTTGCATACTACATTCCACATAAAAGATCTGGGAGCGCCAAAATATTTTCTTGGAATTGAGATTGCCAGATCGCACCAAGGGATTTCTCTCAGTCAAAGGAAGTTCGTATTAGAAATTATATCAAAAGCAGGTTTATCAGGATGCAAACCAGCAGTTATTCCAATTGAGCAGAATACCAGATTAATTGCAGTGGATCATGTCAAGGAAACATCTCAGGATGATCCTCTTCTCAGAGATCCAACGAGTTATCAGAAGTTCATTGGAAAACTCATATATTTGACTATGACCAAGCCTGATATATCGTATGTAGTGCAAAATCTTAGCCAATTTATGCACAAACCGAAGGAATCCCACATGAATGCTGCTCTGAAGGTTGTAAAATATTTTAAGAAGTGTCCAGGATTGGGAATACTTTTGTCTAGAAAATGCAACATGGAAATGACAGCATATTGTGATGCAGATTATGCGACTTGCCCTATGAGTAAAGATCTGTCTCTGGTTTTTGCGTTAAACAAGGAGAATCACTTCTTTCATGGAAAACCAAGAAGCAGGCAACGGTTTCTTTATCTTCAGCTGAAGCAGAATATCGAGCCATGGCAAAAACCACATGTGAGATTGTGTGGATACGAGGTCTACTTGGAGATCTTGGAATACAAATTAAAGGGCCAACAAAATTGTTCTGTGACAACGAGTCGGCACTAAAACTTGCAGCCAATCCCATAATGCATGAAAGAACCAAGCATATAGAAGTGAATTGTCACTTTACTCGACAAAAAATCCAAGAAGGGATAATCGAAACAAGAGGGATTGGAACTGCTGAACAACCGGCGGACATCTTCACCAAACCTCTATGTTCAAGACAACACGCATATCTACTAAGCAAGCTAGGCGTCTTGGATATCTACAAGCCACCAGTTTGAGGGGGAGTGTTGGAAGATATGCCTTAAGATCCGCTGGATTTGATCTAATTGATCTAATCAGATCAATTAAGGATTGGACAGAAATATAGATTTGATTTATAGAATATTTGAAGATTTTTTATTTCCTTTCTTCATGTACACTCTGTATTATAATTACAGAACATTGTATATCGAATACATACAATTGAAGTAATCAAAAACTTCTCTGAATTTCTTCACCTCTTGCTTCCTTTATGCATTCTGTCAAATGACATTCCTCAATGGGGAAAATAAAGAGGAGGTTTACATGAAACAATTCAAAGGATTCTCCTTTAATAAATGTGAGCATTTGCTGTGCATGCTTGAGAAATTTAAATATGAGATAGGCTAGTGAATCAACCTAGAGAGGGGTGAATAGGTTGTTGCGGAATTCTTTTGGAATCTTTTACAGTAGAATACGTTGATATCAAGGATATATCAATAATAAATAAAGCACGTATTCATAAAGTAAATAGAGTAGGGTAAGAGAGAATTGACACAAGGATTATAGTGGTTCGGCTTAGTCCAAGCCTACGTCCACTCTCCACGCTGGCAGCCAATTGGCTGTAATCACTATGTAGCAAATGAGAGCTGTTACAGTATACGGACTAGACTTTTTCAATAGACAGTCTCTCCTACAGCTTCCTGCTGCTTTAGCACTATATCACACTCTCTTCGATACACAATTTGAACATGAAAGATTTTAGAGAACAAGTGATTTTGGAGATTCTAACATCGATATGTTTCTACCCAGTCTCTCCTTATTTCCAAGCAACATCGATTCACCTTAAATAGCCTCCGTGCCTTCATACCTGTTGGCACTTACCAAAAATTCATCCAATCAACCCGTTGGACTGAATCAATTTAAGTGATCTCATTGTCATCGAAAACGTAAGTAGACAGTAGCTCGTCAATCCTGTTCGCCCATACAATCAGGATCTTGAGTTCCCAAAATTAGATTCTTCCAAAAATAAACTTGATCTTCAACGGATAAAATCCAAAGAAGAAATCTTCCAAGCTCTCGATCACAGCCAGAGATATTCCACGGTTAAGATTAGGAAATATGAAATCCAATATCTTACTTTCCTTAGCCATAAGAATAACCTGTGGCCAATCTGTAAAAATCACGAACTGTCTTCACACTTAGATTTGGGTCTTGAAGGTCATCAGACTGAAACTGAGTCTTGAAAGTCTTCAGACTGAAACTGTGTCTTGACTGACTTCAGAAGGAAAAACTTCAGACCGAACTTCTAGGTCTGACTGTCTTTGAAAACCTTTAGATTTTGAAAACTTCAGACGAAACTGACTGAGTCTTGGAATCTTCACACTGAACTATTGAAGCCGTTTTGTCAACTTCAAAACTCCAAGGGATTTTTCTTCAACAAAATATGGCTTGAAACAAGTATTCCACCGGTGGTACTTAAGGTTCCATAATGTCATCTCTTTATTCGGTTTCGTAGATAATGTCATGTATGAATATTTATACCAAAATGTTAGTGGGAACAAAATTTGTTTCTTTGTGTTGTATATGGATGATAATCTATTTGCAACCAATGACGAAGGGTCGCTATATGATGTGAAACAATTTATTTATAAGAGTTTTGATATAAAAGAGATGGGTGAGGCATCTTATGTCATTGACATTAAGATCTATAGAGATAGATTTCGAAGAATTTTAAGATCATCCCAAAAAACCTATATCAATAAAGTTTTAGAAAGATTTCAGATGAAAAATTCACAAAGTATAACATCTATTGTGAAGGGTGACATGTTCAGTTTGAACCTGTGCCCTAAGAACAATCTAGAAATGAAACAAATGAAGAACATTCTATATGCTTCTACTGTGGAAAGCTTAATATATGTTCACGTTTGCATTTGACCTAATATTGCTTTTGCTATGGGAATGTTGGAAAGATATCAAAGTAATCTTTGGTATGGACCACTAGAAAGTTGTAAAAAAAGTGATAAAATCCCTTTAAGGTACCAAAGGTTAAATGCTTATATATAGACAAACTGACAACATGAAAGTATTTGGTTATTCAGATTCGGACATCATTGGTGGATTGAGGATGGTTTCAACGTAGAATCTAAACCTAAGAACCAAATCGGTGAGAACCTGTAGATTTTAGATTCCAAGATATGTAAGGTAAGTTCCGAATTTAAAAAAAAAATGAGGAATTTGTTTCGACAAATAGATTTCAAGTTCTTAGTTGGAGGAACTTGAAACCTAAAATTTGTAACTTAGTACCTGAAATAAATATTAATTTTTTTTGTTTTTATTTGCACACGATCTTACGATATTTCATACCGTTCGATAAATGAGTATATAATATGGAAGTACTAGCTCGAGTTTCTATTTTATAACAAAGATTTTTATTTTATTAATGATCATATTTTCTATATGTCTTTATGGTAAGTGAATTGTAGCATCAACTACTGGAATTCACCCCAGTGGCCCCCTTCCAACATGGAAGGGGGAGGTGAGGAGTTCAAATCCCCATCTTCTCAAGAGGAGATGGGGATGGGGTGAGGACGAATAAGTTTCAGGAGTGAGTTTCGACTCTCACGCCCTGCAAGAGGCAGGGCAAGAGTCTAAGAGCGAGTGTTAGAATAGGAATAGAGTATGATTGACAAAAAAAAAAACTGTAGCATTAAGATTTAGTTATTAAAGATTTTAATGACTGCAATCATTCAATTAATAATATATGTAAAATCTGGATAAACCCTAAAACTTATGATAGAGCATGTTGTGGGTTCAAGAATATGCAAGATAGGTTTCAGGTTTAAAAAAATGAAGAACTTGTTGTAAGGGGTAGGTTTTAGGTTCCACGTGGAACTATATGGAATCTGGAACTGTTCACCCCTATTTGCTGGTTACATTAATTCTCGAAAATTGACATCCGGATACATCTTAATGTTAGATGGCAGAGTTGTGTCATGAAAGAGTGCGAAACAGACTTTAATTGTTACTTCAACTAATAAAAATGAGGGCCACGTGATTTTGTGTGAGGCTTTTGTAATGAGAAATGATCGCACTTGTCCATTCACATGTTATCATGGGCTTGAGTGAAAGAAATAGAGAGGTGGAAATAGAGAGGAGAGGGGCGATTATTCGAAAAGGGCCATAGTCAACGAAGGCCGCATGTGTTCCTATAAGTGGGGTGGTTTCGGGACAAATTACATTTACTTTTTATAAGAAAATATCTATTTGTTGTGAAATGTATAATCATTATTTTAAAAATAATTAAAAAGAAATATGGGAAAAAGAGATATTTACCAAAAGTTGTTCATCATAAAAAAAAAAAAAAAAATCTTGAAAGTCGTGGAGCTTTCATTCCTTATATCGTGTTTGTAAGATTTTCACATCCGAATGAGGAAAAAGGAAGATAAATGGCGTTTTCTCTTATTTAGAAAGAGTAGAGAAGATGGAGACTAAAATATCTCAGTGTCAGGTCACGTTCATGACATTTATATAAAACGTGTTAAAGTAATATGCCATGACATTTATATTATTATTGAACCATTACCATTTCAACAATTCAAATTTTTAGACAAACGAGCTTATCAGTACTCGAATTCCGTCATTGCCCATTATCTTTCTCCTTTCTGTCATTCTTTTTTTCTTTGAACTAGGGGTACAACCGTACAGCGGAACTAGGACTCACCAAAAAAGGAAAAAAAACACTTTGCAAAACTTCAAACGAGCAGGCGATAGCTGGGCTTTAGGATCAAGTGCTTCGCTCTCGGCATCGACAACCCAAAATCCTCGCTCATGTCCAGCTCGCTCGGCCACGTCCCCGCGGGCAGCTCCCAGTCAAAACAGTGCACTAATTGGGCCAAAACGAGGCGCACGTTAACGAGACCCAAGTGCATCCCCGGGCAGCCCCTCCGGCCCGACCCGAACGGTATGAGCTGGAAGTCCTGCCCCTTGACGTCCACGCCGCTGTTCGCAAACCTCTCCGGGCGGAATTCCTCCGGGTCCTCGGCCCAAGTGTCGGCGTCTCTCCCGAGGGCCCACGCGTTCACGATGACCCGAGTCCCCTTCGGTATGTAATATCCGCCCATCTCGATGCCCTCCGTGGACTCGTGTGGGATCAGGAGCGGGCCCGGTGGATACAGCCTGAAGCTCTCCTTCACCACCGTGTCCAAATAATTCAGCTTCGGCAGATCGGCCTCCTCGACGGTCCGGCCCAACCCGACGGCAGCTTCCAGCTCTCGCTGGAGGCGTTTCATCGCGCGCGGGTGGCGGATCAGCTCGGCCATGGCCCACTCGATCGAGGTGGACGAGGAATCATACGACGCGGCGATCATGTCGAGGGCTATGGCCTTGATGTTGGTCCGACCCAGCACGTGAACCGGCTCGTCTTGCGGCGAGCCGTTTATTGGGTGGCCCATGCCGGCGAGCAACGTGTTTATGAAGTCACCCTCATATTTTCCGGTCATGTCTTCCTCGTGTTCTCTAATGATGTCCTCCAGTACCTTGTCCGCGGCTCGATTGACAGCTTTCGCACGCCGAGTTATTCCCTACAGAGGCTTTCGATTTTCAAAATATTATCCTCACAACAAACCAGAAAAGATGTTCTAGAAGCTGCAAATTCTTTGCATCTGTAAAAGATCAAGCTAGCCAGATTCATGCTGTTTGTTTTAGCCTCTTATACTGCACATAATTCCATTTCACTGTACTATGTACAATAAGCTAAACGAAAACTGATACCTGAAGATCGAGAGCTCCAAGAAGAGGCACATAGTCTGCCAAATTGAAAGCCCCGGCTAAGTTCAGAGCCTCGTGAATCACAGGCTTCAAGTTGAACTTATCCCCTGTGCTGCACCCCAATATCATCCTGCACGCCAAGTCCCCAATCAGCTGCCCCACCTCCGCGCTCAGGTCCACCGCCTCGTGCGCCGCCGCCGCCGCCCTCACCCTCCTGACCACCCTCCCCAGCTCTTCCCTCCTCATTGGTGCGAAAGACTCAACCTTTGCCGGGCTCAGCAGCTGCAGCGTGCACAGCTTCCTCATGCCTCGCCAATATGCACCGCTCTCCGCAAACGCCATCCCCTTGTTGCCGTAAGACAAGTGGCGCAGGGCGTCCACGCTCGGGCGGCTCGAGAAGATGCCATCATAGGTCTTGAGGACCAGCTCAGCCGCCTCCGGCGATGAGACCACTACCGTCGGCTTGTTGCCAAGGCGGAGGAACATGATGGGGCCATAGGACTTGGCGAGGCTGTGGAGGCAGCGGTGGGGAAGGTTGCCCAGCTGGTGGAGGTTCCCGATGACTGGCAGTGGCGGCGGCCCCGGCGGCGGCCTGTGGGCTTGCCGGTAGCGGAGGTGGCGGAAGAAGAAGTAGAGAGTTATTAGAAGAGCGGTCGAGAGGATGGGGAGTGGGGAAGTCTCCATTTGCAGGTGGAAGGCTGTTTCATTGTTTTGGCGCAGAAGGTTTTTGTAGAGGAAGAGGATGAAGCGGGCGGAGACGTGGAGGGTCCATGAACCAACTTGCCTTTTGGATAGTGGCGAGGGGTGGCGACTGCAACAAGATGAAGTGGACCTCCACCCCGGTATCCCTGTGACCACTGCAACAAGAAGAAGTCTCGTCTGAGATCAATGAAAGCGGCATGCCATAAATGCCATCTCAACCGTCACTTATGTGAATCGATGCGCATGAATTTTATCTACATGATCTATTGAGCATGCATTTTCTTTTTCTTTTTTTTGTCATGCATGATCGATGATGATATTACATTCATCATTTCATAGAGTGGATCCCCATGAAATCGAAGCTCTAGTTTGCAAATGAAGTGGAAGAGCAACTGCAGATGTTGACACGTCATCGATGATGCACGAATTCCTTCGGTGGATGTGTGATGGTACAATAGGAACATCAATTTCCAACTATTAAAGAAACAAGTGTCTTTAAACCTAAGCGAATCCTTAAGAGAATTCAGAAAAGAAAAAAAAGGGGGTGAGAGAACTCCGGAGGGGTAGGACTCCCCGTTGTCTTCGGTATTCCTACTCATCTGGGAAGAAAAATCTCGGTAGGAACTTAGGGTGTGAGACATCTGGGCATCGAGACCTAAAAATGAGGAATGTAGCTTGGCTAAGCTCTGAGTTACCAAATTATTGCAGGTGGCCCTCGTAGATGAAAACATCCTTGGAAGGTAGAATGTAAACCGGGTTAGCATCAACATGACCTTGTTAGCAAATGACTACTTTGCATAAAAACCATTCTATTTTTGGCTAGATTTATTTTTTTGTTTTTAGAAATAGGTTTTGACTAGAAATTCATTTGATAACGTAATTTCATTTTTTTTTTTTGACCAAATTTTTAGTCTAGAATAGGTTTGGAACAAAAATAAGATGTGAATTTAATTTTTCTTTTTTATTTTTAGAATAGAAATAAGAAATAGAAACTCTTCTCATCTCTCGCCGCCGACCGCCCACTTGTTGCCTATTGGCCGCCTCCCCCGTTTGCCGCCTCCCACCACTGTCCAAGTGGACGAAATTTTGTATCGTTATCAAACGGATTTCTATTCTCGGAATAAAAATTTTGTATTGTTATCAAATGCATATTTTTGTTCAGAAACTCGTTTAGAGAATACAAATAGAAATATCAATTTATGGGCATAAATTTTATTAAAATTATAGGATGATTATCATTCACGCCCTTAAAGTCGGACCATTAAACCAAGATTGTTGCATTCTATCCATATGTAGAAATTAAAATTGAGTTGGGGTTCACTTTTAGTGTCTTGTTCCTTCCACCTTTTTTGGCCTGAGTTGTTTTGATGCGCAACTTCCCGCAATTTGAGTGAAACGCGTGTTGGGTGTTGTCTTAGGCAACAGCAGATGTACATGTACCCAACCATAGGTTTGTGACCAGAAAATTGCGTGTTCAGATCTTGTTTGCTGCACTATTCAATGTCTTGAATGCAAACTAGAGTGTACCAAAACATGTCATTTGCAAGACTATCAATGGCATGATATTCACCTTTGCTGCTTTCATTTTTCGATTTCATGCCTTGAGCACTCTCTATTTAGGCTCCTTTTTCAACTTTAAAAATTAGGAGCTAAACCTTCTGAACTGATGCATCCTTGTCAGTTAAGATATCCGACTGATTTGGCTGCATGTTGCTTGTTATCAAAATGTCCTAGGAGCAGATTGGATGCAACTTCTGTAGTTGTCTCAGATTATGAATGCATTATAGATTGGCATAGAAGGAAAAATTTATAGGTTATGCACGATAAACTTGCATGAGATCATCAGAGAAAGAGAAGTCATACCTCTTCTCTCACCTACTGTTTATAAATGTAAGGTTTGGAGGGCTCTCTTTTCTTTGAAAATAATGAGATAAGAACTTCTTTACGGTTGCAGAAGCTCCATGCGTCAAGCCAGTGTCTCCTGACCATAGTGAAGGTAAATAAACCGTCCATGATTCTGTGTTTGCTTTTTTAATTGGCTATGAGGAACGGTGCTTTCTTTTCTCTGTAAGTTCATTTCAGATTCCACCTCATCTTACATCAGCCATCGCTTTTATCTGCTTTCTGCAGATTGAGAGCTCATACACCCGTTTCATTATTTTTTTTCCAATACGTAAATTTTATGCTCCTCTGTTCCCTGTCAATGAATCGTGCGGTCCGTAATTTCTTGCGCAGATGGCACGCGAAAGAAGAGATATAAAGTGAGACTGCCTGTGAATTTTCTGAATCACCGATGGATGCTGCAATCCATCGGCCATGTTGGCAACAGAGGATGGGGACTTGCAATTGGAGCTCCTGAGTATGCAATATTCAAATAGGACCACAAAACAAGCAGAACATCTTGCGATTGATCAAGGCAAGAAGCTCCTTCAGTGCACAGAAACGTTCCCATCATCCATTACTTTTGCGTTCTCATGTTGATCATGACGTAAATTCATCTAACTATCATAAGTGGGGAAACATAGAGGAGAACATCACGGCGAACATGAGTAACCACAGATATACGGCTTTAGCATGAAGATCTTAGAATCTGAGATAATCGGAACGAGCATATCATCTTGAAGATCCTAGAGTCTGGAGGGCGTCAATGCTGCTCTGTAGGTGGTGTTGGAATTTATAATCCAGAGAAGACACTTTGTTTGTTGCAATCAGAGTATGAAATTGAGAAGACGATAATAGTTATATAATACTTCTCTTTATGTAAACTTATAATTCTTGTAAAAGAAGAAAATAAGATATAACATAAAATTGGAGGTGAGGTACGGATATCCGAATCTCCTTAAGGCGATTAGTTCCTGCCAATGGTGCTCCGCAAATTCACGAACTATGCCTCCCAAGATACAACATCTCGAACCTGTTTGGATTAGCACTATGCAAACAGCACTCAGTCGAACCGTTCAATTGAACCAGCATGCTCAGAAAAATCAGAAGAGGAGAAAAATATATCAGAGCTTTTTGAAATCGAGTTGAGAAATCTAAAAACTGTAAATGAAGCTCTATGCTTCCATCTATTTATAGAGAATTTTAGTTCATGTACAGAAGAGATACATGAATTAAATAAATGCATGTATCCACGAAATTCATGAATCAAGAGATACGTGAATCTAAATATACATGAATTCAACAGATTCATTAACTTAATAAATTCATGAACTAAAAGATACATGAATCTAAGAAATTCATGAACTCAATAGATACGTGAACATAAAACAATACGAAATTCATCAATCCAAAAAAGATATGTGAATAGAAAAGACGTATCTTAATTTATTGGATTTCGTTGATCCATTAACCATAATTACAACAATCCCCCACATTAATGGATCAACAAAACATTTTTGACTCTAAGGAATCTGAGCATGCCTGTTGAAATACACCGCATCAAGATAGGTGGCTTTCGCTTTGAACCTTCTTTAGTGAAAGCTTATCGGACTTACTTAACTAGTCGATGAACTAAGCCTTGAATCGCCAGTTGTTTGTGTAAGTCTAGACAATAAACCTCACACGGAGTATTTCCAATTCAAGATTGGTTCTCGGTTGTGTCCATTCTTTCGGCCCTGAACCTCTCGGGATTCATGCGTGCTTTAGAAAATCTAGCCTTTAAAGATTTTCATAAAGTCGGCCAGCTCCACGCATATATGTGCATTCCTATTAAAGATATCCTACCATATCTTACTTGAATATTATATTCCAAGTTATAGGAATCATTAAACGCATAGCGTACCCTTAATAACGCTATAGGAAAGCATTGTTGCATCATAGGAATGGGAGACAGTGCTTACACTAGAGTTTCCAAAATTTGCGTTGTCCTATTGAACCTAGTCCATGGGATCTCCAATCGCATAGGTTAGGTTTCCACCCTGGAATCTCTTTATTGGGTTAAGGCTTTTAAACCCATTCCCCTCGATGCGCAGTTTATCTTCTCTCTTGACAAACCTTTTGTCAGCGGATCCACAATATTTTCCTTTGACTTTACAAAGTCTAAAGAAATAATTCCATTTGAGAGCAACTGTCTTACGGTATTGTGTCTACGATAAATGTGTCTAGACTTACCGTTATAAATCACATTATGCACCCCCACACTTTTAGAAAATTGTAGGATGGCAACTTTTCATTCCATAACTCGTATGGAGTTTTACCAGGCCTTTTGTGGGGTATTTTATTAAGAATAAAATTTACAGTTAAAACTGCCTCCCCCCACAATTTCTGAGGTAAACCTGAACTAAAAAGCATGGCGTTAGCCATCTCCTTTAGTGTCCTGTTCAATCGTTCAACAACTCCATTTTGTTGTGGAGTATAATGTGCAATTGTTTGGAGAATTATTCCAAAACTAGCACAAAACTCTTTCAAATTGATTGAACTGTATTCTCCTCATCTATCAGACCTAAGCACTTTAATTCGTTTATCAAGTTGGTTTTCAACTTCGTTTTAATACTTGATAAACATGCTCATAGTCTCATCTTTGCTAGTTAGTAAATAAACGTAGCAAAATCTCGTACAGTCATCCACAAATGTAATGAAGTACTTCTTTCCACCTCTACTTTCTACAAATTTTAAATCACATAGATCACTATGGATTAATTGTAGAGGTTCACTTAATCTTTCAATGGATTTGAAAGGTTTCTTGGCAAACTTGGCTTCAACACAAGTCTTACACTTGTAATGGGCATCCAACTCAAATCTTGGAATTAACCCCAAATTTGCTATTCTTTTCATTGTACCATAGTTTACATGTCCTAATCTATCATGCTATAGATAAGGAGACACAACAGTGTAAACTGAAGACTTTTCTTTATTAATTGTCTTTGGGTACACATACTTTGAGTTTACATCAATGACAGCCACATTGGCTTTAAATAGGTTATTATACAAGTACCCTTTCCCCACATACATCCCTCCTTTTGAAAATACAAACTTGTTAGATTCAAATACAACTTTGAAACCCTTCTTGACAAGTATAGGGCGAGAAATTAGATTTTTCTGAATCTCCGGTACATGCAGCACATTCAGCAGGGCGACCTCCTTGCCAGATGTAAACTTCAGGATCACCTTTCCTCTTCCGGCAATCTTTGCTGATGCAGAGTTAGCCATATAAAGCTTCTCATCTTCTTCAGCCTTCTCATAAGATGAGAACATATGTTTATCCGCACAGATATGATTTGTGGCACCTGTGTCTAGCCACCAGCCATTAGTGTTCGATACTAGAGATGCTTCGGACATTACCACAGCAGACAGTCTCTCAATATTGTCATACTCTGTCAAATTTAGTTGCTGGGCTGCACCTTCGTTCTTGCCTTTTTTTGGGCGCTTCTTGCAATTCTTAGCACAATGGCTAGGCTTGTTGCATATAAAACACGTCCCTTGGAATTTCTGGAACTATTCCTTTTGCTTATCTTTTCCTTGAAAAGACATCTTCCTTTTTCTATCTTGCTTGGATTTGGAAGATTCCACAACGTTAGCCTTTGGCTTAGAAGAAGGGTTGGCACTCCTTCTATTGTCCTCCTCGATTCTGAGGCGCAAAATGAGATCTTCAAGGCTTATCTCCTTCCGTTTGTGCTTCAAATAGTTTTTGAAGTCTGACCAGCCCGGAGGTAGTTTCTCAATCATAGCCGCCACTTGGAATGATTCACTAAGTATCATTCTCTCAGCCGAGATGTCACTCAGGATTAATTGCAATTCTTGAACCTGATTCATGACAGATTTAGAATCCACCATCTTGTAGTACAAGAATTTGGCAACCACAAATTTCTTGGTGCCAAAGATCCTCGCTTTTGTATTTTTTTCTCTAAAGACTCCCATAACTGTTTAGCAGATTCAGTATTACAATAAACATTATAAAGAGAATTCACTAAACAGTTAAGGATATAATTTCGGCATATGCTTCCAAGCCTCCAGTGCACCGAGCGTCGTGACATCTTGCTCGTTTGGACTAATTATCGGGCACACCTCCGATAAATATTTCGTCAAATTGAGCATGGTCAGATAGAAGAACATCTTCTGCTGCCACTGTTTAAAGCCCACTCCGGTGAATTTCTCCGGTTTCTCATTAGATGTAACTGGAGGTGTTGCCATCACAGTAGGCAAAGTTCGATGAACTATCCCTCCAGAAATAAAGCCAAAAGCCATTTGGCTTGTACTGTTCTAAAAAACAGTCCCGGGCATACCATTCGTATGACTTGTACCCGCACCACCAAAATTGGTGTTAGCCCAAGGGCCCGTAGCATTGGCTGCTACAAATTTAGACCCAGAGGGTTGAACATCTCCCATAGCAATGGTCGAATTGACCATAGGAACGTCTCCTGAAACATTTGGGACATTGAAGGGCACTTGGTTGTTTCCAGCCATCTCAATAATCTGACAAGAATAACAAACAGTGAGTGAGCTAATCGCCTTAAGATTGTTGGAATTTATAATCCAGAGAAGACACTTTGTTTGTTGCAATCAGAGCATGAAATTGAGAAGACGATAACAATTATATAATACTTCTCTTTATGTAAACTTACAACTCTTGTAAAAGAAGAAAATAAGATATGACATAAAATTGGAGGTGAGGTACAGATATCCGAATCTCCTTAAGGCGATTAGTTCCTGCCAATGGTGCTCCGCAGATTCACGAACTATGCCTCCCAAGATACAACATCTCGAACCTGTTTGGATTAGCACTATGCAAACAGCACTCAGTCGAACTGTTCAATTGAACCAGCACGCTCAGAAAAATCAGAAGAAGAGAAAAGTATATCAAAGCTTTTTGGAATCGAGTTGAGAAATCTAAAAACTGTAAATAAAGCTCTATGCTTCCATCTATTTATAGAGAATTTTAGTTCATGTACAGAAGAGATACATGAATTAAATAGACGCATGTATCCACAAAATTCATGAATCAAGAGATACGTGAATTCAAGATATTCGTGAATCTAAATATACATGAATTCAAGAGATTCATTAACTTAATAAATTCATGAACTAAATGATACATGAATCTAAGAAATTCATGAACTTAATAGATACGTGAACATAAAACAATAGGAAATTCATCAATCCAAAAAAGATACGTGAATAGAAAAGACGTATCTTAATTTATTGGATTTCGTTGATCCATTAACCATAATTACAACAGGTGGTTGCAGAAATGGGATCCCCCAAATCTCCGCTGCCCAAGCATATTAATGCGCAAAGGAAAGCGGCGCCGGAGTAGAGACGGAGCAAGCAACGGAGCAAAGAAAGAGCGCCGAAGCAGAGACAGAGGAAGCGATAGGAACAGTGAGCAAGCAAGCGTCGGGCAACGGCGGGGAACGGCCGCTTGACAAACGCAATGTTGGAGTAGCAACAACGAGCATGGAATAGTAAACGTGAGCAAAACCAGAGATTCAAAATTTGAAAGTGTCGCCCGCTGGGATGGCTTTTCTTCTTCTCAGGAGGAAAGAACAAGGGAAGAGGAAAGAGAACGTAATAAATGTGTGCGAGCAGAGAGAGTGCCAAGGCTAGCGTGCAGGCGCTAGAGGAGAGAGAAAGAAGATTGTTTTACCTGCAGAAATTTGATCTCGACGAGCTGACCCCACAGCGCCACGTGGACCAACGTGGTGCTCCACGATTGGTCCGGGACCACGCTGAGCTGGTGCTGGGACCATCTAATATTTTCTCATTGATTGCGCGTCCTTCCGACCGAATTGGCAATTGAACCATTTCCTCTTCTCTCTACGCGTCACTCAAGTCCATGAGAACCGGGAATAGACAAGTGCTCCTGCCACACAAATATAAAATGGCCCTTGTAAAAATAGACTCTGAGTTTAAGCATGAGTTTCGCTTATCCTCTAACTCCAGGATAGTGTTTGTATTTATAGAGTTTATCTACTAACTGTTATAATAATTACATTGACTAATTTAAAATATTTTGAATTTTGAATTAATCCATTACAGTAATAATTACATGAGATAAGAGTGGACTAATTCAAATATTTTAAATTCATCCATTACAGTAATAACTATAGGTAATAACTACATGATAAAAATATTAATTAATTTAAAATATTTTGAATTTGAACGGGTCATGCATTGCTATCTTTAACAGGCCCACGCAAGTTAAAGGTGGTCTTCTAGATGATCTTCAACTTGAATTTGAGCATATCATGGTGACATCATGTAAGAGGCTTGGTGAAGATATCCATTATTTGGTCACGTGTGGATATGAAGTGAACCTTGAATTTGCATTGTGACACTAAATTGCAGACAAAGTGATCGTCTATCTTGATATGCGTTGTTCTAGTATGAAAAAGTGGATTCACCAAAAGATACCTTGCCCCTAGATTGTTACACCAAAGGATAAGAGATTTTAATTGAGAGATACCAAATTCTTATAACAGTGATTGTAGCTATATCACTTTTGCCATGGTGTTTGCCAATGCTCAATACTCAAATTTGATCGAGGAACATGCAATGGTATGCTACTTTTTGGCTGACCAAGAAATCAAATTTTGACCCATACAAATTGCATAACCTCCTGTTGAGCGTCTATCAATGGGGGTAACTACCCAGTTTGCATCACTACATGCATGGCGTTCTATGATGGATTGGGACTGATGAGTAATCCATGCAAAATAATTTCCTTTAAGTAGCGTAGAATTCATTTCCTTATACTCTAGTGATCTTCTGTTGGTTCTTTCAAGAACTGGCAGACTTTGTTTATCGCATAAGAGATATATGGTTGAGTTAAGGTGGCATACTAAAGAACTCCGATAGTGCTCTTGTACAAACTAACATCTTTAAGTGGCTTATCATGACTGATTAAATTTATGATTGTAGCCATGGGCATGCAAACCGGTTTAACACTGTTCATTCTCGTTTGGCGAAGGAGATTTGTAACATACTTATGTTGTGATAGGAGAAGCCTTGATGGATGTTTAAGCATCTCGATTCTTAGGAAATAGCTAAGTTCTCCCAAATCCCATATGGAGGACTCCTTAATTAAGCAGCTGATGGTGTCTTGAATAAATGTCGGATTGGACCCCGTAATAATAATATCATCAACATAGATGAGTGTGTAAACAGAGAAAGTATGAAGAGTGAAGTATCGTTTTTGAATAAATCCCAGAGATTCTAAAATGATACTCAAGGAACCAAGCCCGTGGTGCTTGTTTCAATCTGTATAAAGATTTTTGTAGCTTGCATATGTAGTTTGGCCTTTCTTTATCAATGAAGCCTTGAGGTTGGGCCATGTAGCCTTCTTCAGTCAAGTTATCATTTAAAAATGCATTGCTAAGATCCAACTACCGAAATTCTTTGTCACGGCCAGTGAAATAATTGTACAGACGATAATTGCTTTAACAATGGGACTAAACATTTTCATATAGTCTATACTCTCCTACTCATTATAGTTCTTAACCACTAGGCGGGCTTTATACCGGTCTATCGAACCATCTAAATGTGTCTTTAACTTAATAAACCCATTTGGAGTCCACCACATTTGCTTTGGGATTTGGTGTAACCAAAATCCATGTTTCATTACGCAACAAAATATTAAATTCTTAAAGTATTGCGTCCCTCCATTTTTCATATTTATTAGCTTCGGTGAAGCATCGTAGCTCGAACTTATTTCGATCAAATTCACATATGGCAAGAGATATTTAGTGTCAAGCTTTGGGTTTTGACGCAACTACATTGAATGAGTTCTTTGTTTTATGATAAATTGGTTGCAAAGGTATCACAATAGCCTATTGTGGGGAAGCATCTGAAAGAGCCTCATTAGAACCTGTACCAAAACCACTAAGATTTGCCCTAGTGGCCACCCTTCTAACATGGAAGGAAGAGATGGGGGGTTTAAATCCCCACCTTCTCAGTGGGGGATGGGCTGGGACAAGTAAGTTTCAAGAGTGGGTTTCGACTCCCACACCCTGCAAAAGGCAGGGCAAAAGTCTGAACATGAGTGTTAGAGTAGGAATAGAATAGGACTGTTAGAGTAGGAATAGAGTAGGATTAACTAAAAAAAAGAAAAAACTATACCAACATTAAATGGACTAAAAACCAACGCATTAGATGTTAAAGCAATATTAATATTTAATAATGTCGAGAGTGATTTTTCAAAAGTAGGTGGGGAGGCGTTAGAGATAAAAATGGACTGATTCAAATATTTTAAATTAAGCACTCAGAAGAGTTGATCAACTTCATTGATCGTTCAAGATGTCAATTCCAAAGTCAACTTTTGTACTCCCTTTTAGAAAATTAGGGGAAGAAAGTAGTGACGACGCTCGAAGCACTCATTATATTCTAATTCGGATATGCTTAACGATTTGAAACGACAGAAACACGTGGAAACAACTGAACTGGCCGACACCAGAACGACATGCACGATTGCTGAGACAAGAAGGAACGACTGAAAAGCACGACCGTGCGCGCGGAGACGCGACGGACACGCTCGACCACCACTAACATTCGACAGAACAAACGGACTCGCAAAAGCGAAGCTCCGACTTCATGAATCCAATCAAGGCAGAGGAAGATCGCCGGATCCTCCACCGGCTCCGCCACCAAAGCCACCTCCGCCCCCAAAGCCACCTCCGCCCCCGCCACCCATCCCGCCCCCACCGCCGTAGCCGCCCGCACCGCCCGGCCCGCCCATCCCTCCGGCCCCTCCGAAGCTGCCGAACACTGGGATCCCGCCGCCGGTGCCGGCGAAGCCGCCGTAGGTCGCGAAGTCCTTCTGGTCGCCAAGCCCGGTGCCACCGCTCGGCACGTTCCTAGCAGCCGCGGCGTGGATCGCGGCCAGAGCAAGAGCAACGACTAGCACCGCACACAACGTCCTCGCCATTCTCTCTCTCTCTCTCTCTCTCTCTCTCTCTCTATCTGTGAAAAGGGGTCGAAGTTTCACTTTACTGGTGCGGGAGAGGAGGAGGTAAGGTTGGGGGGATTTGTATAGAGGGGGAGAGGAAAAGCAGAAAAGTTCGGAGCACAGTTGGGAGTGAAGTAAATGTGGGGAGGTAAATGCGGAGCGTCTGAATCGCGAACCTGGGAAGAAACCCCACCTCCCCAGAAGGGACCGTCTTCCTCATTTGCTTTCTGGCGACACGCCACCGGAGCTGGTGCCAAACAGAGCAACGAAGTTCTCAGAGAGAGAGAGAGAGAGAGAGAGAGAGAGAGAGAGAGAGAGGGTGGCAGATGGCGCAGGAGGGCCGTGCAGCAGAGCGTGTTCCTCCATTTTTAAATGCCTTCGACTGTGGTCGGTCCGTCCGCTTTGAAGATCGAATTTATGTTCCCATCGTCCCCGGTTCGCTCGGTGGACCCAGGTTTCCGTTTGAATGGTTATGATTCCTATAACTCACACTTACTGTCACTCAAGAGGATCGTACATGAGATTTTCACTGTTCTTCGTTCAATTATTTCAAAGTCATTAGATCCTTTTCCTCATTCGAGAATCTCCTCCTCCCATTGTCCTCAAGAGTAACTAGGATCACCAATTTAACACTTTTCATTTTAGATTATTTTAAAAGATTTTCCTTTCATCGAAATATCCGTGAATCCAATCATGATTTTATAATCAGAACAAGAGATATTTCTCGATCAATCTACTTGACCCTCATTCTTCGAGAATTAGGAAGATCCTTTTCAAGTTTGTATTTATTCATTTAAAATCTAGGTCCTTCTTTATTATTATTATTATTATTATTATTATTATTATTATTATTATTATTATTATTATTTTTTCCCTCTTTTTTAAAGAAAGGATTCTTTTATTCCTTTTCATCATTCCGTAAGTCCCATAAGTTGATCCTGTTTATTTTGATTCGATAGTGAAAAGCAACCTAAGGACCAAACTCATACCTTTTGTATAGGTATGTTTGTTTGAGAGTAAGTATTGCCCCAGTGAACTTTCACTCAATTAGTTCGCTAAAAATGATTAGTCAACGAAAACACTTTTCCGTTAAGGAAAATATACATACATAAAATTACTAAAGTGAATTCCTAATCCTAAGAAGGTGAAAACATTTTCCAAAATTGCTCATCTTTTAATTTTTTTATTTTTTTAAATTTTTATTTTTTTGTCATAATTTTTCTTTATTTGAAAAATCAAATCTTCAAATATTTTTTAAATTTTTTTCTTTTGCTTCTTCCCCCTATACTAGTTTCGAGCCTTGACAACCAGCCATAGGGATGGGTCGGCACAGATAGGCGGGGGTGGCCTCAAGCAAGCTCGAGTCTCGCCAAGGTCGTCAAGGCTCAACCTTGCCCAGGTTGGCCCTCGCTAGGCCCGGGTGATGGCCCAATAGCTTGTTGAGACCCAGCAACCAACAAAGGAGAAAGAAGGAAAGAGAAAGAAAATAAAATAACATAAAAACTAAGAAAATAATTTTTTTTTTTTTTTTTTTTTTTTTTTTTTTTTTTTTTGGCATGAGGTTGAAATTATTTCAAATAAGATCCACACACTAGAATGTTTTTGGACACATATCACAAAACAAAGAAAAATTAACCATTTTCCAGAAAAGTAATTTTTCAAAAATGATTTTCCTTTTCACAAATTTTTTCCCCAAACAAACCTACCCTAAAGTTAGACTCAGAACTCTTCAATTTGCCAAATTTAAGTTCAATTTTTCCAAGCCAGATCAAAATCTTCGACATCGTATTCCCCCTTCACTTGTTTTATGAGTTGAAGATTAGCATTATCTTTAGTGCGGTCTTCTAGCACATCTGCTCAAATTTAACGGATACAATCTAAATGAACTGACCTAGTAATAAAATTTGAATGTTTATGAACATGCTGCTCTAGCAGAAACATCAATACACAGAGAATCAACTACTTGATTAGGCTCTCGAGGCATGTGGTTCACGATGTAGGAAGCTCGAGGTCAACTCAGACTTCTGCTCCAACATAAATTAGTTTAGAAAACATATAGGGTTGAATTCGATCTCCCCAACAATCAGTCTGTGATCATTGTTCAAACGGATAGCGATACCGCCATGCGTTTCCTTAGCTGAAGATTCCATTTGGTTTTACACGATTGGATTGGCAACTTTAAAGAAAATCTCTGCCGAGCAGGGATTGTGCTAATATTGGTTTATCGCTGACACTCGTGTTTGTCAACATCATAGTGGGTGATACAGATATCCACCCCAAAAGCTGAGGACCCGGAAACTGTTTTTCAAATGGAGGATGCCAAAAAAAAAAAAAAAAAAAAAGCCCGTGCTCGCCTTATAGAGTCGAGTCCTGCATTCAGAAAAGGTAGTCTCAGAAGATCGTAATAATTAAAGTTACACGACGGATGATCGATGCTACGACCGTGTTTTCTTATTGGCACGACGGATGATCGATGCTACGACCGTGTTTTCTTATTGGCATTTTGTCAAGAAGTTGTAAGTTAACCTTGCCAAACATTTGTTTATCAGCAAACAAATGCACAATCGAAATTTTCCCTTTTGCATCATTGCATGTATTCAAGAGGGCGGCAAAGATTTCTATCCAATAATTTATTAGAGCTAGCCATCTATAACTAAGTGAAGATGATTTTAACCACGTATAACTTACAAATTTGATCGACATAGAGTAGATAAGAACACTGACAACTTGAGGGGCATCCATACCAGTGAGATAAAAGCAGTGTGTCAAACATCAGGAAAGCCTTTGACACGGCAATTCTTAGTTCCGACAGAAGTCAGATTCTCCTTCTGTTGTCGACACGAGCTTTCTTTGCTGCAGAATCAACTTTTTTTTTAACTTGATTATGTTCTAAATCTAATTCCAGGAACAAACAAAAAAATAGAAATTTGTTCCAAAACTACTCCCAGGAACAAAAGAATAGAAATTTTTACCATTTGGCCAATTAGGGCCTGTTTGTTAAAAAGTGTTTCTGTTCCCCGAAATAAAAATTTATGTTCTTTTGTTCCAAGGAATAAAAACAGAACAGAAATGTGTTTGGTAAAATTTTTGTTCGCGGAAACAAAAAATTTGTTCCCGGGAACATATTTGGAACAGAATCAAGAGGTAGAAAAAAGTTGTTTCTTGTTCACGATAATAAGAAACAAAAGAACAAAAACTCAAAATTCTTCTTTTGTTTATTTCTGCTTCAGCTCGTGCCTTCTGTCTCTGCCAATCCACCTGCGCCCTCTTTGTCTCAAGTCCCTCCTTTCTCTGGCGTCTCTCAACTTCTCCACCATCATCTTCTCCAGAAACCGGCCGACGAGGGCCGGCGACCTCATTGGAGCGTTGCCGGCCCTAGACAACGTTGAGCCTCGTCAGCTAGCGCGAGGCTCAGCCTCAGGAAGCCAGGGCGAGGCCGACCTTGCGCCGCCTAAGCAAGGTCGAGCCTCGTCGGTGGCCTAGCAAGGCTCACCAGGCCACCGAAGCCATCGGTGAGGCTCCGGTGAGCTCGCTAGCCCTCACAATGGCTTGGTGAGGCTTTGGCAAGCTTGCTGGACCTCGCCCAACCAATCATCGACCGCCGCTGTGGCCGAAGACCAGCCACAAAAGAGAAAGAAGGGAAAAAAGAAAAAAGAAAGAAGAACAAAATGAAAAATATAACAAAAATATTGAAAAATTAAAAGAAACGACAAAATTATACAAGTTTACCAAATGCATTTCTATTCCCGGAATAGAAATTTTTTGCGCTTACCAAGTGCGTTCTTATACTCATAAATTATTTTTGGGAACAGAAAAAAAAAACTATTTCTGTTCAATAATTATTTTCTAAAACAGAAACATTATCAAACATGGCCTTATGAATACATATTCAGCATGAAATAGATTTTTATATGTTAATGGACTAGGAAATAAGGGCCCATTTGTTAAAAATTGTTTCCGTTCCCTGGAATAAAAATTTCTGTTATTTTGTTTCGGGGAACGAAAAAAGAATAGAAACGTTATTAATAAAACTTTTGATCCCGAGAATAGATTTGAAATAGAAATAAAAAGTTGAAAAAAGCAACTTCTTGTTCCCGGAATATTTTCTAGAATCAAATTTTCTCTCTTTTTTTATTCTTCTCTTTCTTTTCTTCTTCTTCTTCTTCCTTTTGGCCGGTCGTTGGCCTTGGCTATGGCCGGCGCTAGCCCTTGGAGACACCGAGCCTCGTGCGGCCACGGCGAGGCTCGGCCTCCCCAGCCAGCGTGAGGCCGGGCCTCGCTAGGCCAGGGTGAGGCCAACCTCGCGTCGCCTAGGTGAGGTCGAGCCTCGTCAGGGCCGGGCTGGCCTTCGAGGAGCTCACCAGACGTCGCCTAGCCGGTCGCTGGCCACGGCGACCGGCTGGCCTAAACGACGAGGGGTTGATAGATTCATAGAAGTGGGTAGACCTAACCCACTAATTTCACTGCCGGATGCAGCAAGGTTGATAGCTTCTGGAACCACTGGTAAGAACAACTGCCCTAAACGACGAGGGGTTTCAAACATGTGCGTTCTTCTCGTGGAGAACCGAGAAAAGTAGCACAGAGAGCACATTGCTTAAGATTGAGGATGAGCACTAAGAAAAATGAGGCAAACATGCCAAGGAACAAACTCCAACAGCTAAGAGAAAGTGCAGGGATTCTTGAACTAGATCTGCTTACAGTATAAACTAACGGATATAGCTATTAGAAAGACCGTCTCATGTATAATTCTAAAGTAAACAACAGCAGGAGCATCAAAGATTTATACTTGTGCTCTTCTAGGAAAAAGCCAACCCATTATAGAAATTGCTTTGTTTGAGTGTGTAGAGGTCGAGGAGAAGGCAAGGATTTGACCCAGGCACCTCAGAAATCACTGACCACTACATTTATCACAAAAATGCTATTAAAGTGGTAGATCATGTTAACAGAGAAAAAAGAGAAAAATATAGTAAAAGTAACAAAAAAATAAAAGAAATTTTAAGTCATAAAAAATTTTAAAGTCAAATCAAATGCATTTCTTTTTCGGCAGTAAAAATTTTGGGTAATTATTGAACATTCTTAAATACTCAAAAAATCATCCAAAATATAATAAAAAATAATCATTTCTCAGTAGAAATTATTATCGAAAACAAAATTATTACCTAACGCACTCTTAGCGTGAAAACGGAGGACCTTTCTTATGGCTGTAAAGTACATTGCGAGTCTTGAGGAAAGCTCATGGACTATTTGGGCCCCTAAGTTGGGTTGGGCCAGTTTTGGACCCCGGGTCCACAAAAGTGTTTCTCTGGACGCTGAACCGGTGAAGGCAGACGCCCCCAGTTCGATCAAATCCAGAAAAACCTCCGGCTGCAACCGGCTGAACTGCGATACATGCAACCTAAAACGACATCTGGTTTTTTTTTCTGTTGCTAACCGTTTGGAAAAACCGGCAGAAATCAAGGAAACACATTTATGAAAAGGTGATCGAACGAAAGATCCCCACGCACTCATCTTGTGTATAGTCAGTCCCGATCAATAATACGTAAAGAAGCCGCATTAGGAATCCCAGGGAAGTAAATTCCTAAGGCTAATATGTCAACGTTGTTGGATATATAGCCGTGGCCTCGAGAGCTTCATTTACTTTCGGTCGCACCAAAGAATTAAGGAGACGAAGAAGGGCTGGTTTCTTCAAAGGAGATGGGTACGAGCAAAGCAGGTACGAGCAAAGCAGGGGGTTCCATTCAAGCGTTGATTGAACTAGTGTGCATTTCGTTTCTCTTCGTGTCAGGTAACAAATCTCTACATCTTCAGTAGAATCATTGCTGAAATTAACTAAGTTTCCTTCCACTGGAGCTACGAATGTCCATCCTAAGATGACCGACCAACTGACCGACCTAGTTTTATGGATTAACATAGGAGCAATTTCGTGTGGAATACCTGAGTGAACTCAGGATTGCAGGTCCAATTGAGCATTGTTTCTATAGAAATATGTGGTCTCTTTGTTAATGCACACGAAGGTTCAAACTTGATTTAAGGACGTCCTACTTTATACCAGGAAGTGTCTAGTGATGATTTCCGTTAATAGCGAGACAAAATTTGACATGATCATAAAAATTACTTCCTCATTCCGCTGAAAATAAACAGAACAATCATGACGATTTTCATGTTGATCATGCAGGAAGCGTGGTAGGGTGGCTGCCGCCAGTAGTACCAGGGTGCTTAGGGCCGTGCTCCAACTACCCGGACTGCAACAGGGCATGCAAGCAAGCCGGTCATAGAAGGGGTGGGATCTGCTTCAAGTTCCCACCGCCGAGCCTCCTGTCTTGTTGCTGCTCTGGATGATCATAAATCCTTCGGACATCGCGTGCATTTCTCTCTTTTGATGGTGACTGGCAAATAAAAATTCACCGACAGAATTTGATGCCCACACCCGGCACTTTCTTAATTACCATTCTTGAACTGGATAAACAAAAATGGGAAAATACACAATCGAAAGCATGTTAATTTGAGTTTTTATAAGACAATCAGTACCACAATGAATCACTGATTTCTTCAAGAACTTTGCGGGAAAACCCAGCAAAAGGACACAACACCTTGCCCAACTTTGAGATAGGTTGAACTGCCTTTAGAATCTCTCTATTTGGTTTACTAGATTAAGTGAAAAGACTTTAAACTGCACTGCCAAACCAGTGCACCTCCTAGTGAACATAATCTTAAAGTTTGACAAAATGATACTGTAGGCCGACTGACCAGTGCTGTTAAAACTTGGAAAGTCCCACACACTCAGTCAAGCAGTACTGCTTATAGCCATAGTGGCAACAAACATCACCTGCAATGTAATAATATCAAGATATACTGAGACATAGGTTCATGAAATGACAAGAGGAAAAGATAAAAATCAGAGAAATGCCTAGAATAGAAAATGCCACTGCGGTTGTCATACTAACATCATGAACAAATTCAAAAGCGGAAACCATGGCATTGATGTTGCCAGTGCACTCCACACTCAAGTCAACACTACCATTAGTCATTTCAGCAATAACTTGCACTCACTGGAAGTCAAGTCACAAATGATTGTATACAGAGTTCCACCAACACCAAAGGAAGGTATCTACCCTAGAAGAATATTGGAAAATTAGGGAGGAACAAAACACAGAATTTATAAGAGAGGAACAGGTCAAAAATTTAAAACCTGTTGAACAGAACTGTCATGATCCTTTGGACTAATGAATTCAGTCACTCCAAACTTCTTGGCTGGAATTAGAAATGAGAAACGAGAATAAGGAATTTCTTTCAAATCTATCTCTTTTTATTATTTTATTAGGGTCAACAAAGAAAAAAGAAGTGCATTACTACATTCCTCAAACCTGTTCGGATTTAAATTAACTCCAATAACTTGATGCAACTGCAATTCTAGCATCTTCTGCAGCCTGAGGAAATAAGGAAACCAGAATGTCAAAGAACCAGAAAAAGCATTCAGCAATATATTCATATCAAAAAGATCACGATGACTTACAGCTAGGCCGACAGCTCCTAGTCCAAATATAGCAACAGAAGAACCTTTGTTTCGGCTTCACAACATTCAATGTTGCTCCTAATCCTGAACTTCCACAGACAACAAGTTCAATTACTTGAATGGCAATTTGACATTAGAGACAGAAGTCAACAATCAAAATTTAGCCAGACCAACCAGGGGTGATGCTGCAACTGAGAATGCAAACTTTATCCAAAGGTGCAAGAGCATTAATCTTTGCTAGACAGCCTCTATAAACGACCGTATATTCACCAACAGTGGATGTGCCCAGAAAGTGATTTATTGGTGAACCATTTTTGGAAAATCTAGATTTCCATCACTAAGCATAACCCCTCTCGGTGTTGATTCTTAGCAGATCGCACAAGTTGCTCTCCTCAGACTGGCAATGCCTACATTCTCCACACTCCCCTGTGAACATTGGAAGCACATGATCCCCTGCAGAATGAAAATTTAGCAACAGGTCATTTTAGCTCTGCGATCCAAGCCTGAAGCAAAGACTCAGCAGCTGAGTCTTAATTCTTGAAAATTACGGACTTGACCATTTAGTGCCGCACCAGCGATTCACCTATATATAATAACCCTTCATTGATGCCCCTGAGTTTGAATTATTGACACGTATGTTTTACCACCAGAGCCACAAAGTACATTTCACTATCTTGGAGGATGCATTGCAGAAATTTAATGGAAGTCATTAACAGACACAATTAAGTGACACACTGTCTATGCCATCTGCAGCAAAAGTTCCATCAAGTGCAGTAGAATTTCAAATTCGAAAACTGTTTCCATATAAAATGTCAACACTGAAAAAATGATTCCACATGTGACTCAAAAGAGTGACATCCCTACAATCCCAGCCTGAAGCAAAGACTCAGCAGCCGAGTCTTAATTCTTGAAAAATACAGACTTGACTGGTTAGTGCCGCATCAGCGATTCTCCTATACTTAATAATCCTTCATTGATGCTTCTGAGTTTGAATTATTGACATGTCTGTTTTACCAGCAGAGCCACAAAGTATGTTTCACTATCTTGAAGGATGCACTGCAGAAATTTAATGTAAGTCAGAACCAGGTAAAATAAAGCGACACACTGTTCATGCCATCTGCAGCAAAAGTTCCATCACACGCTGTAGATTTTAAATTTGAAAGCTGTTTCCATATAAAACTTCAACACTGAAAATGATTCCACATATGACTCAAAGGAGGATATTCTACAAGTGAAATTGAAACCTGAGAGATGACAATGTGACAAAGGGAAATTGAGATCAAGTTCCAAAAGAAATTCAGTCAAGTCACAATGCTTGTTCTTCCTGGCTATTCTAGATGTAACCTGATCCTTAATACAGACATGACAACTGTTAAGGTACTTCCTGTTGCTTATTGATGTACAATCCTGGTCATGGTTTTCTCCATGGGCTAGTTCTAGAATTAGCCATTTAGAACTAAGTGAAGATGATTTTACCACATATAACTTACAGATCTGATCCATGTAAAGTAGACAAGAACACTGTAAACATGGGGGCAGTCCATACCAGTGAGATAAGAGCTGTGTGCCAGACATCAGGATAACCTTTGACAAAGGGCAATTCTGAGTTTCAAAAAAAGTCAAATTCTCCTTCTGTTGTCCACGCGAGCTTTCTTCACTGCAGGTCCTGATTGCGGATGCTCACCACTTGATTCAATCTGAAACACGCATTGGCAGGAATAATCAGAATTAAATGTTGTTTTACACCAAGTTTGTAAGACCAAGCTTCTCACCTTATTGAGCTTGTCTCTGACCAACCGTACTGTCTGATTCATCGAATGGGATTGAAAATAATCCTGAGATCCGTTGTAATAAAAGAAATTAGTGGTTTAGCCCCAGGAAATAATGACAATCTGTGATTATCAGTACGCATTTGGATGCTGGAGCTTGATTTTATGAAATATCAAGCTATATGCATCAAACATCAAATGCAAGATGAAGGCAAGCACCAAATTTCTCCCAACACAAATGGTAAGAAACAATAAGAATGGCCCTCTAATTTAACTCATTCTAAAGTAAAGGAACAGAGGAACTTTTGCATCAATATGTGAATATTGGAAACTATACTGGTAGAACCTAAATGGAAAGAGCAACACAAATATTAACTAGGTCAAGCATGCACATTCTACTGTGTATATTTTTTTCTAAATAGTGATTTCTTGATCAACTTATGCTACTGTCTTCTAAATAGATGTGCATATCTGACATCATGCAGTGCTAGCACACAAGCAATATGTGGTACTTTAAATCAGAAAATAAATATCTCCAATTATGCATGGAACAAAATTTGTCTCAAAATAACCCAGTTTGAGCTAATATGACCAAAAAATGAAAAAAGCAAGTTCAGCGATCATCTTAACTGTCATATAACAGATACACTTCAAGTAGTTCCATGAGTCACTTTAAACCTATTCCAACAATTGCAGATACTGGAACTAAATTGGAGAAACCATATTGATATTTAGCAGTGAGATAGAGCAACGTACCAACTCTGAGGAAACCCTTGAATATGGAGAACTGTCAGCATGAGGAATGAGCTGCAATGCACTGGCACCACAAAGGAAAGTAAGGTTGACAGCTAATCATGCATGCTGAAAGCATTTGAAGAACGCCATTTGAAGGCTTCATTAACATACCTCTTAGGATTGAAGATCTGTTGACCAACAGCACTATTCTGCGAGGAACTTGCATTAGCCGAAGACTTGACCAGACCGACACTGCTAGAGGTGGCAGTACCCTTGAATCTTCCAGCTACATCAGCAGACATGACACATATAAAATGACCCTAAATTTATTATCATATGAAAACCTATGTTTAGATGAACATCAAAATTGTGCTCCCAATCATAAAAGCTTACAGTTAGACCGAGCAAGAACTTCCTTTCTCCTAGCTTCTAACTTCTCTCTTGTATCAGAGAGGCTCTCAAAATGGGGAGCATACGAAACTTGCAGTCTATTCCCATAGAAGACATACTCATCCAACTTTTTCTTTGCAAACCTATCAAGGAAAATGGAACGAGGGTGTCAAATTAAGGATGCTAGAGCCACTCTACAGCCTGAATAAATACACTTCACAACACATGTGAAGACAACTTGAACTCCGCACTTGAAGGAGCAAATCCAATTACCTAGCATTGCAGTCGAGATGAAACTTGATCCAATAAACATCAGTGTATGGCTCACAGTCTTCTTCATCCATTGGTTTACATCTGAAGAAGCAACGAAAGATCAGACCTGGAGAATGTGCTTTGACTATCGATAAAAACTCAAAATTTGAGGATATCAAACTGTTTATGATTGATTACTCAAACTCCTATCTGCAAAAAAATGCTAATATATATATCTATCCGGGAACACAGGGGAAAAGTACTAACTCTTCAACGTCGCCGTAAGTGGCGAAGAGCTTCAACAGCTCATCTCCACATCCTAACGCGGGAACATTCCTCACGATAAGGTATCTGTCAAGAACACGAAGGAAACAAAGAAGAACCAAATTATACCCGCCCCCAAACAAAAAGTGCACGACCGAATCAAGCAATGAGAAGCCGAATCACGTCGAGAAATCTAATGAAAAGCATCTAATTCGTCCGTTGCATGCAACGTCCAATCAAATCAAGAAAAACAAGAACAAAAAAAAAAAATATGATGTATCATCACGAACCTCGATTCATCACAGACCGTGTAGACACGAACTGCGGGAGGCTCGTCTTTGTATCGAGGCATGCGTGTATGCTTCCTCGGAATCGGAGGTCGAGCGATCCTTCGCCGGAAACTTGGGTGAAGCTGCTGGAGTCCGACGATCAGCGCCGTCGGAGCAAATCGTCGGCGGTGATTGGCGATCCTGTCGAACGAAGGTGACTTGACGCTTCACGCAGATCTCGCTTGATCTTTTCTCTCGAGTAAAGGCCCCGTTCGGGCCTTGAGTTGGGTTGGGCTGGTTTGGGCCTTTTCGCTTTCGCGCGAAATCCGGACATATGATGGCTTGTAGCCCATGGACCGGGTCCAGTACCAACGTTCCTCGGTGCGCCGTGCCGGCGATGGCAAATGCACCCGATTCGATCAAATTCTGAGCCTCCCGCTCAGACCGGCCGCGGTGGCAACACATGCAAAATACAACATCTGGCTTTCTTGTGCGTTGCAAAAGAGAAACACATTTGTGAGGCCACATTAGGATTAGGGATCCATATCAATCGATTTCCGACTTCCTTATCATGTAAATGATCAGCATTGTAATGTTTAAGGAAGCCACATTAGGAACCCCAATCAAATTGATTGCCAAGGCTAGTGCCATGTTTTTGAGTATATAACCGTGGCTTTGATTTTGAGAGCTTCATTTGCTTTCAGTCAGGCAAAATTGATTTCTGGAAAGATGATGAGCAAGAACAAAGCAGGACCCTTCATTCAAGTGTTGATTGGAGCGGTGAGCATTCCGTTTCTCTTCATGTAAGGTAACATATCCTTCTCTCTTCCGTAAAAATTAGGATTGTAGGTCCAATTGAGCAATTTCTTTTTTCATAGAAATCTGGGGTCTTATGTTAATGCACCTGAAAGTTCAAACTTGTTTTCATTAAAGGGATCCTACTTCTTACCAGCAAGAAGTGTCTAGTGGCGATCGGATCAGGTTTTGCCACTTTCAGTGGGACGAGATTCAACTGCATTATTAGAAATCAATTCCTTTTTCCATCGGATATTTATAAGAAAGATCGATGTGAGTTTCATGTTGATTATGCAGGAAGCATGGCAGGGCAGTTGCCACCAGTACTAACAGGGTACCTAGGGTCGGGTTTGACCTAGCCGGACTGCAACAAAGCATGCAAACAAGCCAGTCATAGAAGGGCCGGGATCTGCTTCAAGTTCCCACTACTGTCTTGTTACTGCTCTGGATGATCACAAATTCTTTGTACATCATCAAAGTGTGCATGTTCTCTCTTTTAATGATGACTGGCAAATAAAAATTCACCGACAGAATTTGATGTCCGCACTCGACTCTTTGTTAATTATCATTTATGACACGGAGAAACAGATATGGGAAAATACACAACCCAATGCATTTTAATTTGAGTTTTTCTAAGACAATCAGCACCCCGATTGAAACTATGAAACACTGAGTTCTGTCAAGAACTTGCAGGAAAACCCAGCAAAAAGACAAAACCCGGCCCAACGCTGAGACAGATAGGTTGAACTACCATTTGAATCTCTCTATTTGGGTTACTAGATTAAGTGCAAAATGATACTGCAGGCCAACTGATTAGTGCAGTTAAAACTTGGAAAGTCCCACAGTCAAGCAGTACTAATTCTAGTCTCAGTCGCAACAAACATAACCTGGGATGTAATGTTCTCAAGGTGTATTAAGACAGAGAATCGGGAAATGACAAGGGGAAAAGATAGCTGCACATTCTTTAAATGTCATTATCTCATGACGGACAAAAATGAGTTATTAGCACTAACATGAGTAGAGATTATTTATTAGCATCTGACACCAGTCCTAGTCTTCCATATTGATAATGCACCTCAAGCCCTCTCCCTTCACCATCAAATCGAAAGCCTTATTGATTTCTGAGAAAGGCACTCGGTGAGTAATGAACTTATCCAACTCCAGTTTCTGCAGGAAAAGAGGAGAGAACTTTTGGATGATAATCTGTTACCTGTTGTCAATGAGTCCAATGACAGAAGATAAAAGAGGAAGTAAGAAAACTCACTATTCTTTTACCTTGTTCAAGTACATATCAACAACAGAAGGGATATCACTCCGAGGTTTGTAGTTCCCAAAAAATGTCCCCTTGAGCGTTCTTTCGTTGAGAACATTGATGGGCTTTGTCATGAAAACGGCATCTTTGTTGGGGACTCCAACCAGCACAGCCACACCCCATCCCTGAATTTGCAATATTTTTCATGTTTGCAATTCTGACAAAATAAATGACGAGAGAAATGCCTACAAATAGAAAAATGCCACTGTGGTTGTCAATTACGTACATCATGAACACATTCAAAAGCTGAAACCATGGCATTGATGTTGCCAGTGCACTCCACACTCCTGTCGACACCACCATCAGTCATTTCAGCAATAACCTGCACTCATTGGAAGCCAAGTCACAAATGACTATACAGAGTTCCACCAACATCAAATTGAGGTATCCACCCTAAAAGAATATTGGAAAACTTGTGGGGAATGAAACATGGAGTTTAAAACAGAGGAACAGGTCAAGAACTTAGAACCTGTTGAACAGGTCTGTCGTAATCCTTTGGGTTAACAAATTCGGTCACTCCAAACTTCTTGGCTGGAATTAGAAATGAGATACGAGAATAAGGAAATTCATTTAACTCTACGACTTAGGGTCAACAAAGAAAAAAGAAATGCATTACTACCTTCCTCAAACCTGTTTGGGTTCAAATCAACTCCAATAATTCTTGATGCACCTGCAATTCTAGCACCTTCAGCAGCCTGAGAAAATTAGGAAACCAGAATGTCATGAAACCAGAAAAATTATTCAGCATTATTTTCATATTGAAAAGATTGTGACAACTTACAGCTAGGCCGACAGCTCCCAGACCAAATATAGCAACAGAAGAACCTTGTTTTGGCTTCGCGACATTCAATGTGGCTCCTAAACCTGAACTTCCAAAGACAACAAGTTTAATTACTTCAATGGCAATTTGAATTTAAAGACAGAAGTCAACAATCAAAATTCAGCCACACCAACCAGTGGAAATGCCGCAACTGAGAATACAGACTTTATCCATAGGTGCAAGAGGGTTAATCTTTGCTAGACAGCCTGCGTGAACAACTGTATATTCACTGAAAGTGGACGTGCCCAGAAAGTGATTTATTGGTGTACCATTTATGGAAAACCTAGATTTGCCATCACTAAGCATAACCCCTCTCTCGGTGTTGATTCTTAGCAGATCGCACATGTTGCTTTCCTCAGACTGGCAATGCCTACATTCTCCACACTCCCCTGTGAACACTGGAAGCACATGATCCCCAACTGCAACATCTGACACCCCTTCTCCAACACTCTCCACCACCCTGTGGAATGAAAATTTAGCAACGGGTCATTTTAGCTCCGCAATCCAAGCCTGACTTGAAGACTCAGCAGCTGAGTCTTAATTCTTGAAAAATACAAACTTGACTGGTTAGTGCCACTAATGCGATTCGCCTATATCTTGTAATTTCGTTGATGCTTCTGAATTTGAATTATCGACATGTCTGTTTTACCGTCAGAGCCACAAAGTACGTTTCATACTATCCATGCCTTCTGCAGCAAAAGTTCTATCACGTGCGGCAGAATTTCAAATTTGAAAAATGTTTCCATATAAAATGTCGACACTCAAAAATGATTCCATGAATGACTAAAAGAAGGTCATCCCTACAAGTGAAATTGAAACTTGAGAGATGAGAACGTGACAAAGGGAAATTGATATCAAGTTCCAAAAGAAATTCAGATAAGTCACAACACTTGTTCTTCCTGGCTATTCTAAGGCAAACTGATCCTTAATACAGATATGACAACTGATACAGAGTACTTCTTGTTGCTTGTCGATGTACAGTCATGTCCATTTTTGCCACAATTCAGTCAGGTACAGAACTTAAAAACCTACTCTCCGGATCTCTAAGCCTTAAATCCTTTTTCTCTTGGACTCTTTTTGTCTTTATAATTTTACATAAGAAGATGAATTGCTCATTTGTAGAGCAGCGAAGGGAAAAAAAGAACCAAGTAGAAACTGTAATAGTTAAAACTTGACATCAACACGTAAATGTTAAGAGGATTAAGAGCATACCCAGCAGCTTCATGGCCAAAAATGCGAGGAAATAATGGCGTCTGCCCCTGAAACAAGAACCCAAACATACCAGGGCTTAGAGCTTTATACAAGGCCAAGCTCTAAGCAGCATCATCATACTAGAAATTATAACTCGAATTATGCTTTTCTTCCCAGCTTAGGCAGCAAAGAATGCAGGCATGACTGACTATTAAACACAATGTCCAAATCCAGTCCCTATTTTGCTTTGGGAAGAAAAACCGGGACTCGAGGAAGGGAATAAAAACCATCACTTCTCCTCCGGAGTGAAAGAGTCGGACCATTTTGTCCTTAAAACGTTCTTTCCGTTTCAACTTTCCCTCCTCTTTTTCCCGTGCTAAAAACTCTTGATTTGGGAAGAAATCTCAAAAACTCACAAGGGGCATCATTAAGTATGGATGCATTCCGACACAATCCTGAGGTGATAAGGAGCAACACATAGCCTCCTCTCGTCCTAGATTATTAAGGACAACTGTATGGTAAATCGTTAAGTACTAATCTAGATCGTGTAGACCACATGCGCTACCTGTAAACTGACGTTCAAAGAAGCGAGAAAAGAAACGAAAAAAGAGGAAATGGACGATTGAATTGATGGAGCAACAGATTGACTGACCTTGGCCTCCCAGAAGTAAAGATCAGTGTGGCATAGCGAGGTGTACTTGACCTTCATCCTCACTTCCATGGCCTGCGGCGGAGCCACCTCCACCTGCTGGATCACCAGCGGCTTCCCCGCTTCCCACGCGACCGCCGCTACAACAACCAAACATCAAAATTAAGACAATCACGACCCAGTGTCAAAAAAGGCGCGAGGCCTTGCTTTGTTCTGGCAATTTATCACCACGCAAAAATCAAAACCTAAACCGAACGGAATCAACGTTAAAACATTCCCGCCTGCGATGGTGAACATCATTCGACGAACCGAAGCGGAGAAGCCGGAAACTATGCACACCTTTGCAGGGGATCACGAGTCCGGCGGTGCTCGACATGGGCGAATCAGTTTCTCGGTTCCGGTTCCTCGGCCCGGCGAGAGGAAAATGCGGCTTAAGAAGATTACGCGCGAACGAAGATTTCTCAAACAGTTTCGACTTGTGTTGAGAAGGGACTGATGTCTCTCTCTTTCTCTTTAACCGTCTATCGAACTGGAAAGAAAAACCAGAGCGAGGTACGCGAATCAGTGGACGACACCCATCGTCATGGTTTTCTCCATGGGCCGTGGTACGTAAGGGATGGCCAGTGGTTTTCGGGAGCCTCCCCACCTTGGTTGACCAATCAACCGGTCGACCGCTCCTTCTGCGTACGCTCACAGCGTCGCAGGTCCTCTGTCTTATCGCACGCGCAAACATGCCGAGCTTTCTCGAGCATCCTCCTCGAAACGTATACGACTTTCGTTGCGGACGAATGTTTACACGACGTATCTCGTACAAAAATCCTAGAGTCGTCTACGAAGTAATTCCGAAATTCATGTCCGGGTCCGTCGTCCGAGGCTACAGAATCTTACCCGATGCCGCATGGCTACTTGAATACGTCAATAGTTGAGATGGCTACTTGAAGGAAGCCACATGTAATGACAAGATACGCTTGCCTTTTTAGCGTTGGTACCTACTCGTTCTTTTTTTTTTTTTTTTTTTTGGATTTTCTGGTCGGTCCCTACTTATGCCTTCGGTTGCATATAAAGAAGGAAAGTAAAGATGCATTTCGGAAACCACTCTTCCAAATCCTGTTGGCTCTAGAACCCTTTGGGCAAATATAAGTTCCGTTTGACAATTACATTTTTTAAGTCCTCCAAAGACCTTTAAACTTCGAGCACTTCCGGAATGTAAATATTTATTTTTTCTACCAATTTTGCCATCACTAAACTTTCATAATTACGACTATTATTTAATATATATATATATATATATTACAAGTCCTTTTTCTAAACGACATTCAAGTCAAAGTAGTGTTTTTAAATTACACTTTACCAAATGTTATTTGCATTTTGAAAATATCTATTTTACCTAAGGTTTCATTTGTTTCATCGAAAATGAATAAGCTTGAAATAATTAGTCAATGGAAATTTTTTTTAATATCAACAATAATTTAGAACTAATAAATGATAACAACATTTTTCGTTTGTTCATTTTTGTAAACGATATAAACGATCATTTTTAAAATTATTTATTTTCTACGAGGCAAATAGAGATTAAAGTCCGTTGTATTTTCGTACCCTAATTTACAAAATGATGCAATAGGCTATGAATGAGCTGTAAACGAGTCGACTCTAATCAGACAGCCGAAAAGAACATGGCCCACCATTTAACGTATCAACTTTGAAAAGCAATGGTGTCGCAAAAATCAGCATTATGCAAAACACCAGAAAAAGGAAAATGACTAGAAGAGAGGTTGAGGAGAAAACCGATAGATTGATCCATACCTCTGCACGGAAGCACGTGACCCGCAGTCATCGGCCCAACGAGCTCACCAGTTTCACATCCAAGTGAATAGGCTCGACGTGTGAGGCCGGGGATTCCTCTTAGAGAGGCGAGAGAGAGGCACGACCTCCAGCAGTTCCGACGCATGGCTCTCTTGCGCAATCCTTTCTTGTCCTGCTCCAAAACATCAGGTTTTGATGCCTTATGGTGAGATTTGATTCTTCAGCTTGCTTTAAGTACGCAACCCGCGAGGTTTCTTGCCAAGTTCACTTCTCGTTGCTTTTGAAGATTCGCACGCAGAGTCCTCAGAGACTGTACCAAAAGATTAAGATGCTTGAGGCTTATTCCATTATTGTATTACCTTTGGGCCTAGTCTATCTGTTGAAATATGTCTCGAATTTGAAACTATGAACAAATTTGACTCGAAAATGCGTCCAGAAATCTGACTCGGCATACTCAAATATGGTGTGTTGGGCTTTAATCATTCCTTGTAAAGTCTGACTTTGGTCAGAAACAAGACAAGGAAATAAATTCCTTGGAGTCGGTCCAAGTTAAGCAAATGGGGAAACTAAAGAAAACTGACTTCCCCTGGGATTCCACCGGCATTGCTTCGGCTATATATAGGCACTCGTATAATCTATTTAACCTGGGTCAAGGTAGCCAACTTCGAGTCAAAAAATGGCTGAGCAAGATTATAAAATCATCCCTGGCAAATGGGAATTAGAAAACCAAGTTCCCCAGCAAATAATTCAAAATTCAAATATAATCAATATAATACAACATTCGGCAAGAAAAGTAATCATTCATCCGATAGTCATTTGACTTACAGTCAATTCCCTTGTCCACATTACGTAGC
Source organism: Eucalyptus erythrocorys (assembly GCA_014182555.1). Lineage (NCBI taxonomy): Eukaryota > Viridiplantae > Streptophyta > Magnoliopsida > Myrtales > Myrtaceae > Eucalyptus > Eucalyptus erythrocorys. Next base: position 30,599,373 of record CM024607.1, on the reverse strand, counting down.
TCAGTTGATTCCACCCAAATCTTCCTCCTATTATTACTCTCGCTCCTTGAAATCAAAATAGTGCTTCTAACCTTGAAACAACCATCAACCAAGATAACAACCCGTAATGACAAATATAGTGGTCTTGATAATAAATCTAGTATTTCCTGTTTATCAACAAGACCAACCTAAATAAGAAAACTCTGCATCCCCACGTCATTCTCCTACCTATTCCCAATTAGTAGATCCTGAAGTACTTAGCTCTTGAAAAAGGATTTTGAACCTATTCTAAATTCTTAAATCAAGAATCTACTAAGGAGAAAACAAAGAAATAAGGCAATGGTTTGTTTAAGACTTTTCAAGATCAAACCAAAGAAATCAAAGAAAATTATTATGATTACATGTATAAACATGAAACTCACATATATTTCTTTGATTGGTTTGAAGAACATTTCCTTCAATCAAAAGAAATCTATGTCCTAGGTCACATATATAGGTGGAAATTAGATAATGGTCAAACCATAGGATCTAACCATCCTTCTTTGAGGAAGGTCAAATTCCAACATAGGGATGGTAATGTAATAGTTACTCCTTTTAAAATAACAACTGAAACTAATGAGCCTTGTAGCATATAAATAATACAGCAAAATAATTACATAAATCAACATCTTCATACCATTGGCAATCAATTAAATAGAATAGAATCATCAATTCAATCATTTTCTTCCTAAAGATCAAGGCCAAAACTTTTAAATCTCCATTTTTTAAGACATTCGAATTCCCTTAAATCCTTAGTCCAGAATTCGCTAAAGCGATAGAAAATAGGAAGAAATCTCTAGGCGAATTACCCATAATTGATGCTCCTGCTACCATCAGAGGACCTAACATAAAAGAAACTTCCGAGCTAAGGTGATTAGTCATAAATGACACTCCAAATCAAGTAAAAGTCCTTGAAAAGTCTAATGAAAAATCTGACAACAAATTCACCCCTAAGGTAAACAAACTCACATGGAGAAACCTACAAAAAACTTCACTATGCCAGGGCCATGCCCTTGACATAGCTCTAGAAGAACCATCATAAAGAATTCAAAATAAGTATTCTCTAACACCATTTATAAGTCAAATAAAGATAGTGTTGCTGAAAGTAATATACTAATACATTAAATCAAATGGTTATGATAACTAATACTTATGAAACTCAGCAAGATGTTTCTGATTACGCTATTGTTAATCTTTTAGCGATTGGGTTTACTAACTAACTCAAAGGTTGGTAGGATAATCATTTATCTGATGAACAAAAAGCTCATATATTAAATTCATATAAAATAGATGAATATGACCAACGTATTGAGGATTAAAATGGACAAATCATCCAAGATGTTGTTAGTATACTCATATTTTCTATATCCTAACGCTTTATAGGAGACCTTCACACTTGAGAGAAGGAAACCAAGACCTTGTATGAAAGATGAAATGCAAATCCCTAGAAAGAATTAGGGAATACAAAGATCTAGAACATAACGTAATCAACCTTTTTGGAAAGAAATTTTTTTAACAAAATTACCCCCACTGGTAGAGGACCAAGTCCGTGAAAATTTTTAGGGAAGAATATGATGGTCAAATTGCCTATCACCTAAATCATATGTTTATAGACATTCGGTCAAATTAAAACGACAATTTAGCAAAGAACAATCACTAACTTATAAAGATTTAGGTGATTTTTGGTCCCGTTTGGTTCGGTTTTGGAAAATTGTCCTCGAGAAAATGTAAATATCTTTGGGTTAAAAAGAGTTTTTTCGAAATACAAATAACATTTAGTAAATTGTAATTTTAAAGTGGATTGGGAAACAACTTTGATTGAAATGTCGCTTAGTAAAAACTACATTTTGCAATGAATTTCGCTAATTTTTTTTTAAAGTCTTAAATATTTTTTGATGTAGGTCAGCCGTCGGTCAGATTTGGTCATCGGACAACTTTATCTGAGGTCGCTCAACCTCAAGCATCACCTGAGTCGTGCAACCCAAGTGATGCCTGACCTCGAGCAGTTGTCACTAAGTGGTCGCGACCCCCAGGCAATGGTCGCCATTGCACGCTACCCCTTGGCCAGTGATCGTTGGCCTCCATTTGGCTTCTCCATCCAAACCATGGAGAAGATGAACAATGATGAGACCAAGACTTGCATCCTAGGAATGTTACTTCTCAAAAGACCTCCGGACTTACTTTGGGTTAAAGATCTTTAAAGCTCTTTGGAAATGCAATTGCATTCCTTTAAAGTTGAGCAAAAAATGGACCAAACGCTATTTACATTTGGCCAATAGACTTTAAGGTCTCATAGCCCATTTAAAATGCTAAAACCAAATGGGGCCTTTGTGCCCAATATGATCCTTTATATATTGAACCAACAAAATCAAAGTGCAAAGGAGATTGTTCTCCTAATTTAGGAAAAAGGAAATTTAAGAATTATCACAAGAACAAATCACACTAAGATAAAAATAATAAACATAAGCAAAAATCTAAGGAAAAAATAACAAAGATATCAAATGTTACAATTGTGGAAAAAGAGGATATATTTCAAAATATTGTAAGGTAAACAAAAGACTAAATGAACTATCAATAGATGAAAAAACACTTATCACTAAGACTTCGTTTCGCAAAAAATGTGGTAATTCTAGAAAATGATTATACAAAACAATATTTCAGGAAAATTACAATAGTTTACAACATTTGGCTAAAACTTGAAAAAGAACTTAAAAATACTTTTTGATGTTTAGTATGGAAAATTCAATTTGATTTTCCTTCGTGCCCTCATTTTAATGATTATTTTAATTTCTTTAAAAATCAAATTTTAATTATTTATTCTAAATTTTCTTTTTCTTTGTATTTTTCTTTTTCCTTTTTATTTTTTATTTTTCCTTTTATTTTGTCTTTTCCTCCTTCTTCTTTGGTCAGTCGCTGGCTATGGCGATAGCCGACGACTGGCCAAAGGAGAGCTGGAGGCTCGCCAAACTCCAGCATGAGCCTTTGTCAAGGCCCAAGGCTGATGAGCTTGAGGGTTGCTTGTGGCCAGTGACTAGCCCGAAAGAAGGAAAAAATAAGAAGAAAGAAAGAAAGACGAAAAAAGAGGAAGAAGAGGGGGATAGCAAAGTTGTGAGATAAGAGAGAGAGAGAGAGTTAGGAAAATGTTTCCCCATTCTTGAAAAGTAGAAAATATTTTTTCCTATTTAAAAAAAAAAATTGCTGATAGAAAATGTTTTCTTGTATTAATTCACTTTCCATGAAACGAATGCCGAAAAATCTAACAAACATATCCTTGAAAATTGTCTTCTACAAAACAAACAAAGCCTAAATAACTTGATTGCTGCAATTGATGATGACACTTTTTCAGAAGATTTTTGCCACAATTTAACTCTGATAAATAACAATCACTTCTTGTTGCTTGTGGATGTACAATCATGTCCACTTCTGCCATTAACTTAATTGGATGCGGAACTGAAAAACCTACTTTCCGGAGCTCTAAGCCTTAATTCCTTTTTCTCTTGTACTCTTTTTGTCTCTATAATTTTACATAAGAAGATGAATTGCTCATTTGTAGAGCCTTAAACGAGTAGCGAGGTTTCCTGCCAAGTTCGCCTTTTGGTTGCTTTTGAAGATTCGCACGCAGAGTCCGCAAACTAGGAACCGTACACCAAAAGATCAAAGATGCTCGGGGCTTATTACATGATTGCATTATTGCTTTTGGGCTCAGTCCATCACTGTTTGTGCGTTAGGCACGACATCATATTCTGACGTTAGTTTTCGTTTCGTTCGCTCCAATAGGAGATTAATAAACCGAAACCTTCGGCTTCATCCTGCTCGGCAATTGTCGGATTTTGGCGATTTCACTTTGCATAAATAGAGGGTATAAGTCAGGGAAGTGAACAACCCTTCGGCGCCCAAACTCAGGCCGAGGTTGATCGATGACATTAAAACTGAGTGTACAAATCTTTTTATACATGTGGCACACCGCGATGAAAATGTACACTTCTCTCGAATAATCATCCCACTATACGCGAACAAAGAAGAAGGAAAGTAATTCAACGTGGCAGAAATATTGACTGCCCTGACCGGTATATTAACGCTGAGAGAGAGAAGAAAGAACTGAGCTAGTTCTTCAGTCCTCTGTATTTCTTCTGTTTATGTCTCTCCATTAACTTGTGGTGATTGGGGACTAGCACGCACGGCCCCGGCGGCAAACAAGCACTCCTGAGCCGGACGTCAGGGTACCGACTAAGGAAGAAGATTTAGCCCCTAAGCTTGAAGCCCGGGCATAGCTGGCTCCGGCTCCGGCTCCTGAGGGTGTGAAGAATGCTCCGTTCAACATGAGATCTCCTTCTGATCTCCAGTTCCAGCTCTTCCACATGCTTGTTGATGTGTCGACTCTCTTTGTCACCTGATAAAACATGTTTTAGTAATTCATAACCTGCTCCTTAGCCGACAACGACTTCCTCTGAAAGCATGAACTGTGCAACTTGTTTCTAATTTCGTTACCTCCTTGGCGAAGGGGTTTGTGGGAGCAAGGTACCGATTGCCCTGGCTGTTGATGGTGGGCTCGGCGCTCCCGCCTATTGCGTACATCTCCCAGTGTGTATAGTCATTGTTCACCACATGGAAGTACCCGTGTCTACATCTGAAAAACGGTGCAGATCATATCAAGTTAGCAATCAATCGCCGATGACAAGTTTCAGGGACACAGGTCTAGATTCATCGAAAGAGTCAGTACCTGGGCATTCTTTGGATGAGCCCTTCTCCAAAATGATTGTAGGCAATGGTCACTTGCATGGTCTTGTCTTTTACATAAGAATCACTATGACCCAGCAGCATCACCTGTTTTCAGAAGTACCAAATTCGTTCAGGAATCTCCCTTTTTATCATAACTATTTTGTCCTCATTTAATGCAATTACGGGAGGATTTAGTCTGTGGATTCACCTCATTGTGATGCGTGAAATAGTTGTTGGAGATCGTAATCGCAGTCGAGCCCATGATAGCATCGATAAGGCCGTCGGCGCAGTTGCTGAGAGAATTGTGGTCGATCCAAACGTGGCTCGCACCAAAAAGGGAAATGCCGTCCCCGTCAGCCATCGTCCTCCACCCGTAATGCGAAGGCGAGCTTCGAACCATGGCGTTGCCGGTGGACTTGCAGTCGTGAACATGAACACCGTGGATGATGACATTAGTGACGTATTGAAGCGTAATGCAGGCCCCATTAGCGATGTGCACGTTGGCCCCGCGCCCGTCAATCGTCTTAAAGCTGTTCATGAGGAGTTCTTGCTTCAGGGTGATCACCATGTCTCTCTTGAACACTATCCACAGGGGCCTGTCCTGGATGACCGCATGGCGGAGCGTGCCGGGCCGTGGGTTGACCGGGTCGTCATCACCCGGGTCACTCACCACATAGTACTTGCCGTCCCGACCCCCGACGGCGTTGCGCCCAAAACCAATGGCACAGTCGGCCAGGCGTTTCCTACGGAGGTACCACTTCGGGTCGCACCGCCAACAATCGTCAATCGGGTTCCCGGTCCCACAAGAGAAGAACCCGAGGTTCCTCCTCGCCGTGCTGTTCCGGATGCTCCTGAGAAATGTTAGGGAGAGATCATTAATCCAATTACACGGTAGATATAGTCAGTGTGATTCTTTCATCAATCCGGGTACTGCCAATGTAGAAACTCTGCACATTCCCAAGGATGGTTGACATTTACGGTCCATCCAAGGGTGTCATGTCAATTTGACAATAGAACTTCATGTCTTGTACCTTTTCTTCTTTTACTATTCTTTTACTCTAATCACATCAAAGTTAGAGATAGAGCATGTGATCTGATGACACGACTCTAAAGCTCTTATTAAATGTCACCGACGGTGGGGAGTTAATAAGGGCTGGTCCTACGTTTGCGGGAGTGGGTCATGGGGAGTTTAAATGCGCGGAGATGGGGGCAATACGGAATCATACGGTTTGTGTTACGGACAAGTCAAAGCAGAGAATCCGTGAGTTCCGCGGCAAATCAATTAATGCCATGACTTGCGACACGAGGGAGGGCGTGTCGGTGGATCTGGCATTTAGACAGGGTGCCAACTCGTGCGTTCGTGGTGGGACTCGGCTGAGATTGCGTTATAGTAGGGCAGCGAGAAGGGAGAATATATGGCTCCGAGCCAGATCTATGATCTGTCTTTTTGGATGTTTTGTGCCACGTGGCTTCTGGGCGAGGGCACGGATCCATGACAGCTCTGTCTTACGATACTAGGATGGAGCCATGAAAAGGGATATATAGGATAAGATTTCTTGCTAGATAGCAAACACTTATCGACGACGACGAGCCTGCATGATTCGAGAATTACCCACTGAAAAATGTTATAAAGGGTACCCTTTGCCTTAGTCCAGGATGAACAAGTTCCAGCGAGAAAGCTTATAGCTTTTCGACCAAAAAAAGAAAAAGCTTATAGCTAGAAAAGGAGATGGAGGAGCCTAATGGCGCAAAAACATGGTTATGGGAATTTAAAGGAGGTTAGGGAAGTACTTGATTTGGATAAACTGTCGAAAAAGACGCTTAATCACCTATAAATAAATGCGTGATCAGCGGATCTTGCGACGTGGGCATGTGGATAAGCGAGCTGGCCAACAAAGATTGGCAGAGAACATGGGGGGTTTTGGTTCCTCTCCGATTCTTGGGACAGGCGTGATAGGTGATCTTTGGGGACAATATTCTAATATATCGTTTTATACTAGTATTGACGGTTAAATAATCCAGGAATTGTACGGGGGATAGGGAAAGGTCGGTGACTGTAGTCATAAACAATAACAAAAGTAGTCGCTCGACTGGTCGAGACAGTGGTCTCGAGGCTTTCAGATCGAGTAGCTTCAGATTTTTTTTTTTTTTTTTTTTTAACAGATGGTCAGATTCGTGTGTATTCCAAATTATTCAGGGAGGACCATAAGCTACAACCATAAAATTTTTATGGTGCACTCAACAGACCTAAATCAATCTTTAAACACTATAGATTTCACATGATATTTAATTTGAGGACTCAAGTACACCAACTATTACTGCTCATTAAGAACCTTCATTTCCCATCCCAGAGTGGTCATAATCGAATGTCGAAGGTAGAACCAAAACCTTGATATCCACTATTTTTACAACCCACACGGAAAGGGACCAATCTCCAAACGCATTGCGAAATAGGCAAAAGTATAGGTTTGATCTCTAGCTGGGTGGATTAGGATTCACCGTCTTGCTTTTCGGCTTATGTACAGAGAGGGCGATAGTCGAATCGGACCTATTGCTAAGGAAAGGGTTGCCCCAATTTTCTACTCAGTCTCGAGCAGGAATTGAAGAAACCGACGAAGTTTGACAGGAGACAGGATCCTGAAGTGGGGATAGAGAGAGAGAGAGAGAGAGAGAGAGAGAGAGAGAAATGAAATGGCGCAAGGAAGGAACTTTTATTGGTTTGTCTCTGTTCGCTGGACTGGTCATGTGATCATTATTCTCTCATGCCATCTCGATTATCACAAAGGCGGGGCGGAAGGAGGACTCTTTTTAATTAAATGCAATCACATGACGAGCGAGAGCGTGCACGAGGAATAACTAAATCCTGCTCAGGCTTGCGTAAAGATACTCCAATTAAAGAGAGACAAAGACAGAGAGAGGGACAGAGAGACTCACATATCGACCATTGAAGCTACTTCCTCCGGGTCATCGACCGCGTGCTCGTTCCGTTCAACGCTGATCCTGAAAGGCACGCCGGAAATGTCATGGACCAGAAAGTGGTAACATCAAGAAAAGCAATTAATTTCCAAGAAACCAAAATGGACTAACGGCCTGCCGTGTACTCCTGATGGTCTGATCTACTCAACTTAAAAGATTTTTGTTGTCATTTTCACTAGAGTGCCCGAATATCTTCAGGCTCGAAAGGACATCGGCGAACGCCCGATGCTTCAGCAAGACCAGCAAAATGTACTAACAGAGGAAAAGTAAGAATTCTCGTTTTCTTGTTTTGGATGTTGCACCGTGATTGGTGCAGAGAATTAGCGAACGCGAAGTACGAGAGAAGGGGAGCAGAGAGGGGCATTTTGGTCCCGGGAAAACTTCTGCTCGCATGTCAAAGGTCACCGTCAACGAAAGCGGTACAGATCTGAACGGGGAACGGTTTCACCGTGAACCTTTTCTCGAGGGCGGGGGTAATGATAACGGAATTAACGATCCAGATCGTACTAAAAATTCCGTTGAATGGATGCAAAACGAAAATCACGAGAAGATAATCCTTTTTTCTGGTTCAGTTGTTTTGTAAGTGACTAAATCATTTGCATAATGAGCTAATCTAATGTATTTCGTTCGCGTCAGAAAGAAAGCTGAGAATGGAAATGGCCAGAAATTTATTATTCGCGTTATCCAAATGGACGATGTAGATCCAGCAGATAGAAGTCACTGTTTGAATTAACGGAGAGTAGTTACTGCACTGACCTGCCCGCCATTGATGAGTTCTTCACGCCCCGCAGCTCCCCGGTCTGCTCTTCGATCCTACAAGAGCGCACATGCAGAAACCAGACTGAGAACTGAAGGTCGCATGTTATGCCATGGACGACAACGCAAACGAAAACGCCTAATCATATGAAGCTCCATTAAGATGCACGAAATCGAGAGGTTTTAGCCACCAAATCAGAGAGGAGCACAGCATGCTGATGATAACGAACGCATTGAGAACGCGGAGAACGGCTGAGTTCTCCGGCGAAATCACAATGCCAGTTACTTTCAAGACGATTCACTCCCAAAACAGAGCACTAAGAGTCACAAAAACGAGATAGAGCGTCGACTCCGAGCTTACTTCGATCCCGAGAGCTCCCTGCCGCTCGCCCCGCCACCCACACACACGAGCAGCACCAGGAGCGCCGCGAAGCTGACGGACAGCCATCTCGGAGACGCCGGCATTGTCGATTGCTCGATCTCGATCCCGATCTCGCTAGCTCCCGAAACCAGAAGTTTGCGCGAACCGTGGCCGTGCTCTGTTCCGAAGGGGGAGAGAGAGAGAGAATGTGGAAGTGGAGTCAAAGAAGAAGCTCCGATGGAACTCTTTATAGGGAGATCACGTCGAAATTGGGGCAGAGAAAAATAAGAAAAAAAAAAAAAAAAAAAACTGAAACTGTTAAAGCGGAGAGACTAACCATGGTTAAATGAGGTAACCCCAGTGCCCTCCCGCCCCCACCTCCCCACGGGTTTTGATTTAACCACCACCCCATTTCTATTTTCATTTTTTTACCTCCCGCCACTAACCGCCGCTAACCGCCGGTCTTTCTCTCTCTCTCACCGAATCACATGTTTTCTCTCTCTGGAGATGGCTTTTAACTCCTTCCACGTGGTGAGTCGGTCGCTCATGTGCCGAACACCGTCCGGCTAGGGCTCGACGGGCCCAGGGAGGGGGCGGGGCCACCGGCCACGTCAGCACGCGACCCCAGATTAGGTTCTTAATCATGCGGTAATTGAACTGACAAGGCTATTATTAAACATGGGATTGATTTGCGAACTAGTGCTTGTCCGAGTCCATACGAATGGACCATGACGTGACGAGAGGATCTCGTTCAATAATTTGTATGATTGAGTTGACGTTTACCTTTAATATAAGCATGTCTTACGATACAAATGAGCAACAGAACCTTTTGGAAATAAGAACGAAAGAGGACTTCGGTCAAACTTAAAGTACCTTAAAATATCATAAAGCATCTAAAAAAAACTTAGAGCCGATTTGAGATCAAGTGATCACAAGGAACACAATTACCATCTTATAAATGCAGTTTGCACGGATCCCAACCTAATCAAATAGTGTTCAAAAGTTTTGCATATTTAATCTTAGACATATATGTTTTAAATGATGGTCAGATTAATCGGGTAGATCGCTATAACTCTCGATTTCGTTTAACTTTGCGTATGCGGTGAGGTGATAATCTACAAGGTAAGTCTACAAGTGCTTTTATAGGGATGGACGGTTTTAAACTAAGCAAGCACTAATATTGCAATCAAAAGTTACTGACTTCCCCTGGTCAAAATTCTTTTCCTAGATTTGTTCCTTTAAAACGTGACCTCTGGGTCTTCTGTCGTTTGCCTCCTCTTTTCATGCCCTTTCCTCAGACTTCTGCCTTGTCTGAAAAGAAAAAAATTGAATCTTGCAATTAAAAGCTCGACGGACATTACTTGAAATGCACGCCATTTGGCAAGTCAAGACCACGCAATTTGTCTAGGTTCGTTCATGCCTCCTCATCTACATCTCCTCGTTCTTACATCGGCCAAACTCCATGTTTCTTTTCTTTTCTCTCTCTCTTTTTATAATCCAAGGACACAAGCGCATAAATTAGGCTAATTGAAAGTCTTAGGAAAATCATGCAAACCTCACGACTCAATTAAATTCGTGCTCTCTTGACTTATGTAGATCGTCGAGCTGTAACCCACTCGTTGACCATGGACTCCATTACCAGCACAAGCAACAGACATATGACCTCTGGTCCAATTCTAGTCTTCATCTGTCCATGAGTTCAGGAGCGATTTGTGAGGAGAGAGCATGAGAGAGAGCCTCGGTTATACCCATGATTTGCTCGTCCTTTTCTGAAGTTTTCTTTCCCCAGAAAAAACGCGCTATGGAGAATTGCTGACCGACAGGGGTCGGGTGGTGAAGTCCGAAGAGCGGAAAGCTGCGTAGCATGCATCGGTAGAGCACGTGCTCTTCCCTGGCCAATTGCTGTACGACTACGATCAGTCGGACGACACAGGCGTTCGTGATGTTTGTTTCGATTGGGCGCATAACATAGGTGTAGTTTTTCGTCTCACCAAGTGCAAACAATCTCATATTTTGATTGTTTGCTCAAATGATCTTAAATTTGATTTTATAAAATCAAAAATCCCTCATGGAGATTAAGGAATTTCCATTTGTTTATTCGAGTATTCAAGCTAGATCTAGTCGCGTGTGCCGAATTTGTTTTTTTCATTATCCTAAATTTCTTACTTTTGCTGACAAAAGCTCAGGTCCCGAACCTTTGGGCACATGACAATACCCACCAAATAATCCCATGAAAACTAATTAGAATTACCATAGTACACATATTCTCGCTCTTTGCTAAAATTTTAAGGAAAATAATTAAGTGTGACGATTCATACCCACATCCAAAGTGAGGAAAATAAGTATTCATATCTACGCAGATCTTATCGTACACTCCTATATTAAATCCGTGACAATGAAAATTCATAACGCTATTATCGAGTTATTTTTCTCGGCATCGAGATATTTAATAATCCAACGTGATTCAACAAGAATAATGCATCTTGTAAAGGGCACGGAAACGTACCCTTAGCGAATATCCTCCAGTCTGTCCTATTTTCAGAGTATTTTCCTGAGCTATTTCCTATTTAAAATATGCTGCAATAGACAGACATCACATGCTATGCTCCCTGACGAAGCTCAATTAAGGTAATTCGCTTCGTTTTATCACTGATGAAATACTCTGGTCAATACCCCCATTATTATTTTCCGTACTCAGGGCAGTGATTTCAGGTTTACGCATCCAACCCGACAAGCTTCTCCTGGAAAATGCCACGTATCTCGCATCTTCTTTTATAACAATAAAAAGAGGAAAAAGTGATGAAATAGGGGCTGAGAATTTAATAACGAGGAGAATGCGAGATTGGTCAAATTAGAGCAGCACGCAGAAGAGACGTGGGAATTTAATTAGGCACGATCGGAGAAAAAGTAGTTCATACGCCTGCCTACCGCCAATCAAGGGCGGGGGACTATGGTTGGGCGCAGCCTGTTAATCTGCTGCTTGATTTGCGCATTAATCCGTGACGGTGGCGTGACGACGCTGCCCCGAATTTCCTAAAATCTTGATTGGTCAATGAAATGTGTCGTTGTTTTCGTTGACTACATTTGGTGGTTCGGTTTAATTGAGAATGAGACCGGTTTTTGATGTGACATTCTCAAAATTGAAGAAATCCAAATACATTCGGATAAAATGTCGAATAAAAAATCTGATGTAGAGATGGGATAAACTCAAATTCTATATAAATTTTTTTAAAACAAATTAACTTAACAATCCTCACGCATCGGGAACATCCCATCTCAGGCGAAACTTACTAGGGCATTTCTTACTAGTAACACCCCACTACCACTCTGGCAGATGTCCACCCTATTAATCCCTCACTCTGGCAACCTCGAGTCCCCTTGCTCGCGGCTCATTTGGAAGATTAGGGCTCACCACCTCATCCATAGCTCCGTCTCTTTCTCAGTCGGTTTTCTAGCTTTTCCACCATCACTGAATCATCTCTCAATTCCTCTTTCTATTTAACGTTGGATTACTCATTCTTGGCCTCCATTGTTTCACTATCTCTCTCTTAAGACGACTCTAAAATAGGCATTTATCAAGTATTTGATGAAATGCCGGGGAGAAATCCTCCTTGTCTTTAGTTTAGAATTTTGCTTAATCAATGAAAGTTAAAAAAACAAAAAACACATAATTTGCGAAGTAAAAAGTGCAGGTAGAAAAATTTGAAAATTGCACTTCCCTATTTGCAAAAAAAGAGCTATTTGTTTTAACAATTTTTTTCAAATTCATATAGAGAAATAATTAAATTCGAGATTTCACACTTCTTTACAAGAGAATATCTTAACTTTTCTAATCATTAAGGATCTTATTTCAATTTATGATGTATAAATTAGGAGACTCAAATTGCTCTCTTGATCATTTTGTTACATGAATTCCATCGCATCGTATTCTATATAATAGCTACCAAATGAAATTACTACCGACGTAACAATATAATCATAACGCGCTCATCGACAAAAATACTTCACTGTTCCGCTCTCATTCATTGGATACCTCAAAAGCAACACCAACGATCCAACCCACCTAAACGTGAGATTTTCAACCGGAATGGTTAAAGAATTCCTCCAAACATTTGTGATTCGCTCAGCAATCACTCTTGACGTGTCTACTCAGTTGGCACGAACTCATTTGATGTCAACCAAAAGGAAGATGAGAAAACGAATGTGGCCCTTTGACAAAGAGGAGAATCCCATTTTGGTTCCCGAAGGCCGCAAGTGCGAGCGAAGCTGACTGACACTAACTCCAAAACCCTTTGAAAAATCGACAGATCGACCAATCCTGCGCGAAAGCCTCCGGGGGAAGCCAAGAAAGTTTTCAACCCCAACCACCTTAAAGCACACGAAATTGGGGTCGTCGCTCGTCGTTGGATTTGTCAATCGGATCATGATTTCGCCATTAAGAAGGTCTCCGTGCACTAACGATTTGATGGGGCTGGGTCACTTCGCGACCGTGATTTGCTAACGTCGACCTAACCTAACAGACTAAGTCGTCACCATCTCCTAATTAACACGCAATTAGCTAACGCCGATTAGATGTTGGAGCTTATGTAAGTTAAGATCACGCTCCGCATAATTGGTAACAAGTGTTTTTATTTCTATGGATGGATTTGATCCGCCCTGCGAATGGGGTTTTTGTCCATTGCCCCATTTGATGAATGGCTGAATCGAGATTCAATTGACCAATGTCATGTGCGATTGATACGGTGAATGCCCGATTCATCTCGTGCATGCACGAGAACTCTTAGGACGTTAATTGGTCAGTACGTTATCTACTAGCTGTGCATGTGAAAATCAATAGTAACTACTCAGTTAGAAGAGACTAGTGAATTTTGAGTAGTTCATTAAATTTTAAGCAAGGGCTTAACCAGCAATGCCCTTTCATTTACCTTTTTGGTTCTAAGGACCCAGATATACCAAATTCTTATAAAATAGACTCATTTTTTTGTGAAGTTCATTTTTTTCTAAAATTACAAAAATATCCCATTAAATTTGCTTATGTGAAAATGAGATCTCTCCTATTATAAGTAGACTAGAATTTTCCTCTATTTTTTCCCCTTTTTTTCCCTTCTTAAAAAAAAAAATGTTTGATAAGTTATGGATAGGCCTTAATTGTTTTTGTTCCCTTCCCTCTCATCATCTCTCGTGCTGATAATAGAATCGCCAGTTGTTCATGTTCCCATGTAGCAGCTGTTTCTGCTTTTGCTTAGGCACCCCTTTTTTTTGGGTAAAATATTATATATATATATATAATTTCCCTCTTGAAAGGAAGATGCCACAAGTATTTATTTACAATATATTCCCAAAAATATTTATGAAGTTCATCATTAAATCTAGAGCTTGTCCTAAGCTTCTCACCTGCTGGATCTGCACATTATTAGGTTCCATGGGCAGGGCAGGGCAGGCCATGTGGGAGGAGAATCTGACCACCTCAGGATCGTGTGGCGGTTCCACGGACTCATCCAATCATGCGCACATGGGGCTCTTGCTTTTGTGGACTCACATCACAGATACCAAGAGAAAAAACAAAATTAAGTTTTAATTGGTGTGATTAGTGTGTAAATTTAGTGGATTTGAGAAGAAGAGGAAGACACCCCCATCTAATTATCCAGTTTATCTTATACAAGTCAGATGGGATTTGCCAATATTCTAATGTCCCCTTGGTGCCAAAAGTTAAGCAGTTAAGCATATTGAATTTTGTAGGAAAAGGGCCATTTAGGCTTATCTCATTTACAATGAGGGGCATTATGAAAAGATGTTAGCCATGTTCAAGTTCTAAGGTGAGAAAATTCCCCTGAAATTTCAGGATTTTTATGGATTTGATGGAAGAAATTTATGTATGAAGATGTAAAATCGTTCTCCATTACATGGAACAATAAGATCATAAGTGTTGCATCAATCCTGATGAGCCATCTGTAGGCGCTCGCCTATTGAATTAGTTGCTCAAAATCAAGTTCTCATTCATTGTCGAAAGTACAAGACCCTGAATTAAAGATGGTAGGTGGTGTTGGGCCCCTCTTACCTCGAAAGCTAATTTAAAGAATGAGACTGTCTCTTACACTTATAAACCGACCACCAACATATTCCACAATTAATATGAAACAATCTCAACAATCTCCCTCTCACACATCAAACATAATATTAGAGCCTAGCTTGCCCCTGATATGTGATGAGGAGATTGTTGAGGTTGTTCCACGTCAGTTGTGAGAGTGGTTAGTGATTGGTTTATAAATATAAAGGAAAGTCTCATCCCGTGAGCTAATTTTTGTAGTAAGAGAGACTCAAAACAATCCAATAGAAGATATAGAACTTAGAAATGTTTTCATTCGTCTGAGGATCAATACTCCTGCAATAAAATAACATGCAAAACGGAAAGAAAACTCTCCTAGCACATGACTAACTCCTGCCTCCGCAATTTTGGGGGCCAAATGACACGATGCTCGGGCTCACTGAAAGAGGACAAACTATGCAATCAAAGAAGAATCTGCTATGCAATGCATTATCCTAGAGTTTTTCAGAAGGGATTAATGTATTATATTGTGGACTTTCATCATCTTTCTAGGAGGAGCATGCCCTGCTTCGCTATTGGCCTATAGGCCACCATAAATTTCGGAGCTAAGGACGAGAAAGAAATCGGCCAAAATCCATCCAAAAGACACCTGTTTGATTCGCCATCCTAGGAATGAGGAATCTGTAGTTCTCTAGCATCGAGAAGCCCTAGGTTCTCTGTCAGAGGATGGATGCAATGCCACAGAATTTATCTTTATGCTTGGTTTTTCATTTTATATAAGTGACATGGTTTATCCATGGAGTAAAAAAGTGGCATGGTTTATCCATCCTCAGTTTTTTTATTATGCAAAGGAGCCAAAGTGAAGATGGGCGTGACAGAAAAAACCAAAAGCATTTCCCGAACTTTTCAGCCGACCATTGTTTAATGCAGAGAGGTAAGATTTTCATTGGCCAAACAATGAGGTTCATTGATCAGTGTTAAGTTCTTTGATGCTCTTTGTCATTTAGAGAGATGATCGGAGCGTTTGGCCAATAGCTGTGTAGAAAGCTCGGTCAATATCAAGTAAGTGAAATTGAATTTGTCAATAAGAAACTCACGGTGGTAAGAAGACAATAGAGGTTGCCAGCGAAAGAAGAACAGCGCAGTGCAAATAGTGTCTCATGTTTGGGCTGACTTTTCCGGGTTTTGACTCTCGTCTTGCCTGGGTTAAAGTTGGCTTCATAAGTGTGCATCCACCTAGTAAACAAACTCCATCGATTCTAGGAGACATGACCAGTGTCTATTTTGCAGCGGAAAAACCATAAGTAATTTTTCTTCTTTTGGCCCGGGCCCATTTTTATACCAGAAAAGAGAAAAAGAAAACGGTGTGATTGTGTAGATGGTAACTACTTACATTGAAAGTTCACCCAATGAGCGGTAAAGAACAAAAATTTGTCTCCATCAAGGACAGACTTAGCGAAGTTGTAATCTGCTCAAAGGGAGGGCTCAGATTGGGCGGGACATGACCCCGAAACATGACCGAATAGGCCCATTGTCAATTACAGTTTCTGGGCCCTGGACTTGGCGAATGGGCCGAAAATGAAGAACGAAACAAAGCATAAAGAACGAAGTCCAATAGCTGAGATCCACAAACGAGGACAGGCAGAAAATACAGGTAACTGCCTTTTCATTCGCCTCGAGGCTTGCAATCGTTGGAGTTGTTGGGCCTGGTTCTTGGGCCTACATCTCGATCACCACACGGGCCCACATTAGAATTGGACACGACCCGAATCAGTCCGCTTTTTATTTTTCCGAAGTTGGATTCCATTGTTTCGGGCCCAAAACACGGGCCCACGATCTCGAGAAAGCATTTCATGCATTTACAGCGGTTGTGTGTCATCCCGACGTGATAGCACCTATGTAGCACCGACACGGACACGCGACACGATAGACACGCCGACACATCATTTTTTAAAAATAGAGAATTTCGACACGTTCCGACACGTATATATAAATACATAAATAAATAATAATAAAAATAACCTAGAATTAATTTGAACGAAAAATATTAAATAATATCATTCATTATTTTAATTTGTTACAATAATACACAAAACTTAGAGGAAAAAAACATTGTTTAAAGAAAAATGCTGAAATGATATTTTTAAATTTATTTATTTATCATATATAGCATTTTTTTATTACTTCTTTCATAGTAAAAGACTTTTAAAAAATAAAAAAAATTCTAAAAAAAACTGAAAAAAAAAAAAATTGACCCCGTGCGTGTGTATATATATAGCAATTTTATTAATTTTTTTATTACTTCTTTTATGTATATTTATATTTTGACCCCTCAAGTATTAGAAATTTTTAAAATTGACCTCGCGCGTGTCGGAATTTTGGACTCGCGTGTCGGAGCGTGTCAGAAAGAGTTGACTGCGTGTCGGATTTTTCGACACTCGTTGACCGCGTGTCGGGACGTGTCGGAGCGTGTCGGACACGTGTCGGAGTGTCGGACACGACACGAAAGCTTCCGGAGAGTGTCCGTGCTACATAGGATAGCACTGAGCCAATCGTGCATCTCGATCTGAAAAAAATAAAATAAAATAAATCATACCACTCGATTGCACATAGTATTGTAGATGCTGACTATGACACCTTGGAGAATGGATGGAATTTGGAGTGGACAGGTCATTCTTCTTCCTTTTTTGCCATTACGTTTTCCTAATTGTTTGGTTGTTTGGGTTGGCATTTTCTATCAATGGTTGAAACATTTTGTTAAAAAGTACGCTTAGTACTAACTTTTATTTATCTTTTTTCAATCTTGCAGCTTTTGCGGATTAATTTTTATTTAAGACATAACATTCCAAGATTATTAAAATATACAACTCTTTACTGGGAAATATTTCCCGTAATAACTTAACAGTTGAGTTAATACATTGAGCAGGCTGAAAGATTGAGGTGCTCTCTACTATTTTCTTTTAAGAAAAAAAGCAAAAAGCCAGGTGAAGCGAACTCTTAAGATTTCAAATTCAAATGGAAACATATAGGAAGACAATTATCATTATCTTTTTGTGTGACACAAAATGATTTTATGATGTGTTGTAATAATTAAGCGTAAGACTGACATGAAAAAATAAATTATGGGACAAAGTGGTGTACTTTATAATTATATGTGAGTGGCTACTTCGGGCACCTCATAAAAGAAGCCCCATGGGGGAAGATGCGTACGAACGTGAATCATGTTTTCTGGGTCAACTTCGCTTTCGTTGTGAGAATCTTCCACCGAGATATCCCAATAGTCACCCTCTAGTCAGAGTCAAGAACTTTGGTCATTACTTATGCATTTGTCAGGGTCCACGAAATTACACCCCAAACGTGAGGCACCTTCCCGGTGGGGAATTCAACCAACTAACGTTTGCATTCACATCGTTTGATAAGACTTGAAAGCTCTTGTTTTTGTTTCGCATGGCTCGCACATGAACGCATTTGCATTTTCACATTCATCACATTTTCAAATCAATGTATAACCTCAAGAAGCGCATCTCGATGACTATCATGCACATGCCCGACTTTCGTAATTTTCAACTCATGTGAATGATATTTGTGAACAATGCGTGTCCTTTCAAGAACCATGTACGTCAATCCCTTTTCCTTCTCTTTGGAATGACGATAGACTGAAAATAAGTTGGATTTTCGTGTCTACATTAGAATTTGAAAACACTTTCGAGTTACTAATTCATAAATCGCTCTCGAGATAAACCTATCCTATCTGACAAGGTATGGTAGGGCAGAGCTCCACCCATAGGACGGGGATGGAAATGAGATTCTCGATCTTGCCCTCCTCGTGCTTTATATCCTATAATTGTTTTATATTCGGGTGATTCCGAGTTCTAGATGATAATCTGAATAATTTTTTTTTAAGAACTTACTTAAGTCCTAATCCCCACTTTAGTATGCTTTAGGGTGTGTAAAAGAACCAAGAATCACCCGAATTGTCGAGAACCAAATTAATCTAGATTTTAAATTTTTGAAACTGATCTTTAGCAGGCAATTCTCATCTATTCCTGATTTCAGGGTGGGAACCATTTATTCGGATTATACTCACTCCTAATATATTCTCAAGGTTTTCAGGGTTAGAGTGCCACATAAATCATGAGCCATGGACCCCATTGGGCGCATTATTTTGTGCTTGCTTTAGCAGTTGCACCAATCGGTGTCCATAAAATATAGGGTAGAGAGAGTGCCACTTCGTGCGGAGTAGCACGTTGACAGGAACCTGTGGAAAACGTGAGTAAGGGGAGGCTTCGGAGAAAGAAAGGACGGCGACTCCCACCCGCCGACATCGTCGCGATAATAATAATTTTGTTCCTCATTACGTGGGGCCCATGCTCGGTCTCTGCTCTTCCTCCTACTGCGAAAACACACGAGAGACTCGCCTAAACTCCGCTCGTCCTTTCTGGTTCTCCTCCGGCTATAAATCACAGCCACTGCAATTCGCCCATCTCGCGGAGATCCTAGAGAGAGAGAGAGAGAGAGAGAGAGATGGAGAGAGCCCTCGATAGGCAGAGAGTCCTGTTCCGACATTTGCAGCCCTCTCCGTCATCTGGGTCTCCTTCTCACGCCCCGCAATCGGCTTGTGTTTCCGTAAGTCTAAAAGCTTCGGTCTTTTTTTGGTTTTGAAATGATGCCTCAATTTGGGATTCGGGGTGAAAAAAAAGAAGTGCATGCATCTTCTAGATACTTGGAGTACTAAACAAAATCAGACCCAAATGTTGTTCTTGTTCCTTGTATTTTTTTTTTCTCTTTTTTTAGCTGGTGTTGGGGGCTGTTGCGGATTTTGCTTCTTCTTTTTCACCCAATATTGTCCGTTGTAATGGCCTTCAGTTGTTTTTGAGGATGTTGGTTTCCTGGAGCTTTCTTTTCTTTACTCCGTTGTCAAATATGAATGCATAACTGGGATGAGATTGTTTTGATGAGCTGTCCTTAAAACCGTTCATGTCGTTGATGCTTAGTCGTTGAAAGCCAATGTGCTTTCGTCTGATTTGGATAGCCGAGTTTGAAGGTGAATAAAAGATGAAAACTTGAGGGAAATTTGGGTTGTACTTGGACGGAAGGTCAAATCATCAGCCTGAGTATATTACTGCCGAGAAAGAAAATTGTTTCATTGGAAGTTTTGTGCATCACTTCCCTTGCTTCACAGCACAGATGAAGCAGCTATGAGCATGCGTCGAATCATCTGCCAAGCACTGCAAAAATCCTCCCCGACATGTCTAATTTTTGTGACTCTGCTGCAAAGTAATTGTTTGTGAATTCATCTAACAGGCCTCGCAATGTGCTGCTGGGGACCTCGCAGCTTACCAAAGGACAGCAAGTTTTGGTGATGATGTGGTGATTGTGGCGTAAGTCAAATCAATTTGTCAAGCAAGAAAAAAGCCGCTATGCTTTTGCAAACTGAATTTTCTTACTGTTTCCTCATATTTTTTTTCATTACAGCGCGTATCGCACAGCCATTTGCAAGTCCAGGCGCGGGGGTTTCAAGGATACTCTTCCTGAGGATCTGCTAGCCCCTGTTCTGAGGGTAAGGACTCACAGTGAAAATGTCAAAGATGAGTTTTGCTTCAGACGGTGAATCTCATTCATGCATGTATGATTATTAGCTTGTGTTTATGTCAATATTCGCAGGCAGTGGTGGAAAAGACCAACTTGAATCCTGCAGAAGTCGGGGATATAGTTGTTGGCACGGTCTTAGCTCCTGGCTCACAAAGGGGAATTGAGTGCAGGATGGCAGCATTCTACGCTGGTTTTCCTGGTATAATAATTTAAGTTCAGATTGATCAGTTGCTTTTTTTCTCTAACCATACAATGAATAGATCAAGGTAGTTTGCTTTAAGCCATGAATTTTGTATGAATCTATCATCAGAATTGTTTGATTTTACTGCTTGCTACCATGAATTGGTTTGACGTCTGTACATTTAACTTTACAAGCTTGATGATGATGTGAAGATAGATTGTATGATTTAGTTGTTTCGATTATGTGAATCAAAACTCCTTTAAGATTAAATTGGCCAAGGCTTATGCTTTATCTGCTTTTATTGTTTGTACCAGAAACTGTGCCACTCCGAACTGTCAACAGGCAATGCTCCTCTGGCCTTCAGGCGGTTGCTGATGTTGCTGCTTCCATTAAAGCTGGTTTTTATGACATTGGTTAGCATGAAACTGGAAATGAACTCCTTCCTTGAGCATTTCTTTTTGCCTTAAATAATCACCTTTTCTTATCAGGAATTGGGGCTGGATTGGAGTCAATGACTGTAGACCAAGTTCGTGCAGCTCCTAAAGTCAACCCAAGGGTATGTCCAACTTTTAAATAAAGAAAATTTGAGAGCGAAAGCAAAGAAAAAGTACGTTTGTTACTCAGAAATATAAATTGTTTGGCTGAATATCACTAAAAAAAAAACAGGTACACAGCTTTGCACAAGCGCGGGATTGTCTTCTTCCAATGGGGATCACTTCTGAAAATGTGGCCCAGCGTTTTGGCGTGACCAGACAAGAGCAAGACCAGGCTGCTGTAAGTGTTGTAGATTTTTCAAAATGTTAAATTGTTTTCTGATTCAACAATCTGGTATAATGTCATTGAAACTATCTTAATTTTCTGGAAAAGGTTGAATCTCATAGGCGAGCCTATGCTGCCGCGCAATTGGGGAAATTCAAAGATGAAATAATTCCTGTATCTACCAAGGTATATATATACTCACCATTGCCATTTGGCTTGAACTGCTCCTACAATGACCTAACTGTTGACTTCTATTTCAAAGTTTGTTGATCCGAAAACTGGAGAGGAGAAGCCAGTCACGATTTCCGTTGATGATGGTATCCGACCAAACACGAATATAAATGACTTAGCAAAGCTGAAGCCTGCCTTTAAAAAGGATGGGGCAACAACAGCTGGTATCTAACAACTAGTCCTGCTTTCTAAATTCGTGTTGTTGCATTAATTATATTTCTGTTGCTTCTTGATGAGCTTATGCTTTTTGAATGCTGTCAGGGAATGCTAGTCAAGTGAGTGATGGAGCTGGGGCTGTACTGCTAATGAAGAGAAGTGTGGCTGTGCAGAGGGGGTTGCCCATTCTTGGTGTTTTCAGGTGGGAAATCACCGTATTTGGAAATTCAGTGTTAGAAAATGTGTTTTTACGTGTAACCTGTAGTTCAAGTTTTGATGGGCAACTGCTTTTGTTAATAAGAGGGTGCTATAGCGAGAAGGCCACTTAATATCGTTAGGTAGACATTGTTTCTTATGTTATACGTCGCCTCTTCTCTGACTGGAATCTAATTGTCTGAGCACTTACTTTTAGGAGTTTTGCGGCTGTTGGTGTGGATCCTGCTGTCATGGGAATTGGTCCTGCTGTTGCCATTCCCGCTGCAGTAAAGTCTGCCGGGCTCACGCTTGATGATATCGACCTTCTTGAAATAAATGAGGTAGAGACTGTCTGATACCATCTTCAGTTCCACAATGCAAATGCAAGTTCAGGTCTGTAATAGGTTTTTCCTATGGCTGTTATTTTTCAGGCATTTGCATCTCAGTACGTGTATTGTTGTAAAAAACTGGGGCTTGATCCAGAAAAAGTCAATGTTAACGGTGGCGCCATAGCTCTCGGGCATCCTTTGGGTGCTACAGGTAACTCGCAATGAGAAGAAAGCACCTCAATTACTTCTTGAAGCCAGTGAAAAGATTTCACCTATTTTCTTCTTATGATCGCGTCTTCTGTTTCGGAATGAATGACTGTCGGTTGAATCTAGTATGAGATGAGATGTAATCTTACATACAATACCTGTTCCGAAGTTTCGTATGAATTATTCATGCAGGTTGGAAAATCTAGGTGATGTCATGGGAAGCATTTATTGTATAATGTCTATGTGCCTAAGATATGGGCATTCTTCGCTTCAGGTGCACGATGTGTAGCAACTCTGTTGAATGAGATGAAGCGTCAGGGAAGAGACTGCCGGTTTGGAGTAATATCAATGTGCATAGGTTTGTATTCGTCTTCGTGCCTCCCTGCTTTGCCAAGGATTCAATAACTTCTTCTTTAGTTTTTATAAATGAGTGGGAAATTAGTTCACCCTCTGTTTTTTGAGAACGTTAAAATTTAGATCATCTGGCAGTATTTCAAGATTGAGACTGTCACGTGATGCACGTTTTCCTTCTTTCTGATCCTCTTATGTGACTTGATAGCCCTCTTGTTAACCTAACAGATGAATTTTGACAGAAGCAACGCTTGGTCATCTGGGTACTGATGGGGTTCTATACTGCTGTTAGTGCCCCAGAATTGTTTCTCACTATTTTAACCTCAATCTAGCATTGGGTTTTAATCAAATTGTTCAGATTAATCAGGATTGTTATGTGAGCATCTCATTTGGGAAACCCTTTTGTCATAAATTGTTAGTCATTGTCTCCGAATAGACTTTTGTGGTGCGGTTAGGGAAATTTCTGGTACGTGCCATATCATATTGCCAAAAAAAAATAAATAAATAAAAAATGACAAGCTGTATTCATTCATTTTCCATCAACTGAATACTTTCTTGATTATGGTCACTGCAGGTTCGGGTATGGGTGCAGCAGCAGTTTTTGAGAGAGGGGACTGTGCCGACGAACTATGCAATGCTCGACCTATCAAGATTAATAACCTCCTGTCTAGGGATGCTCAGTAGATGTGAGTGGGGTTATCATCTATACATGTTTGAGATTGGTGAGCGGTCAGTCATCTATTTCAAACTGCAATAAGAGGCTAAAGCCCAATAAATGGTGAAAGCCCAATAAATGGTGCAAATCTTGATCTGCACTGCATTTTGGTGATAAATGTACATCTGATTTGCTAGTACCTGTACAATGTCATCCTCCAGGCTGTTGCTATCTACTTTGATTTCAGCGGCATGAAATGTATTGTTCTCAGACACACATCTACCTAGCCTACTTTCATAGCTGTTTGATTCCTGTGGATTTGGCCTGTCCTAGATTTGATGAAAAAAGTTCTACTCTGTGAGTTTGGTGGAGTCTAGGTGAAACTTTTTGTCTAGCTTTGCACCTGAGATTCCCTTTCGGTTTCCATCTAAAGTTAGCTAAAATTAGGCTAACTGAAGATCGTCAAAATTCTCGATGATGAAGACTCATGTAGAAGAAGCACATTACAGACCGTCAAATGTTTCATGGAACCACGTCTAGTCTACGTTTTAGGAGCTGATGTGTTGATTTGGGTGTTCTTGGTGTATGGTGTTGTCTGTTCTGCATCCCTGCTATACATCTAATTTATGACGTGTCGTTCTGAGAAAATGAGTTAGGTCTGCTCCAACCCGCCTAATCGTCACCTCTACTACTGCTGTTCGCAATGCTGTGATCACAGGTTTATAACACGAAACCCTTGAAACGATGAGACATAATTGCAATGCACAGGATGCATGTGCACATGGACTTTCCTATTGTCTTTTCTGTTCCATCGTCTGATTAACCAATTAGCTAGAAATCATCATATAAAGATTAGGTTGATCCCATTCGATCAAAAGATGAGGAAAACCCAATTTCTATCATGATCATTTTGAGTCGAGTCCTTGGTCTTTTTCTACAGAAATTATATTGCGTTTAGTCCAAGTGAACCGAAGAATGTGCTGACTTCCAGCTCATGCCAGACAAATGCACGAGAGACCTCATTGTAAATCGATATCCTGAATGAAAAGAAGTGATTCCAATTAGACTGCAATCAATATATGAAATCTTCATTCATAAACAATGTGATGCAGCACGTGAGACTACCGAACGATTTTTAGATTACCGGGTCATATCCGATGCCAATGAGAGTTCAAAGCATGCGCCTTACATATTCTAATGCGCTGTTGAATAGGTCTAACTATACCAAATTTCATTGTAAACAATTGATGTTCACGCTTCTTGTTCTTCGCGTGAGGCGAAAGTCGCTCAACCATTTTTCCGTTCTTTCTTTGTGGTTGAACGAATAATGCTGCAGTAGGAACCAAAATATTTCCTCAAGGAGAACTTCCTGATGCAATATTTGTTTTTTTTTTGGTCTGCGTTGGATGTTGAAACTTACCGCTTTTAGCGGGCGCCCGAACATCCGTACTCAGCACAAGTTCGGTCCATGTCGAGTTCTCGAGTTCACGCTCTCAATTCAGTCAGAAATATAGGCTGTGAACCCAAATCCAAATTCATGAAATATAATACCATCTTTGATGATAATTAGTTTGAATGAACATGGCACAAATGTACTGATTTGAAATTTTTAAGAAAAAATTAATTAGAAGTTCTAAAACTCGTTACTAAAATATAACTAAGTCTCTAAATTTGTAAAAAATGCAATTAAATTCTAAAATTTATTTAATTGTTGCGATCGATTCTTTTGTTAATTCTATGTAACTTGACATCTAGAATGTCAACATGGCTTTTATACATATATATATATATATATATATCTATATATACACACATATATATATATATATATATATCTTCTTTATCCTTCATGACGATGATATGGTCAAAATGACGTCATTTTATTCCAAATTTGATTTTTAATGCGATTTATATATATTAAATAAGAAATGAGCTAAAAAACACAAGGAAGAAGAAGAAACTGGCAACCCCTGATGGGAAAATGGTCGACAGGGTGCGGGGAGGTGGGGTGGCAGCGGCCAAGGCTACAAAGCCCTCATTGTCTACTTCTTCTTCCTCTTTGTTTATTTTTAATATTTTTTAAAGTTTAGCTTATTTTTGTTGATTTAACTTAAATAAAATTTGTATTAAAAATCATATTTAGACCAAAGTGATATTATTTTAACATTATGTTCGTGTTTTAGTCACGTCGTCACCCCATTGAAGAGGTAACATTTATTAAAAAAAAGAGTTATATTAATATTTTTTATTAATCAAATTAGATAGAATTAATGAAATAACTATCGCATCAATTGTACTATTTATAATTTTTAGGATTCAACCATAGTTCCGTGACAAGTTTTAAGGTTTCCACTTCACACGTCGCAAAAGTTAGTTATGGTTTTGAAAGTACGGCGGTGTTACCTCGAACCTAAATTAGTAATTTCGAAAGAGAAGTAAAAAGAACGTACCGCCATTCCCTCCCCACTCCCCCACGGGCCACTCCCCACTTCCGCGCTTCACCCCCGCAGCGCGTATAACTACCCTTCTCCATCTTCTTCCCCCAACCAACCCCCGCACAAGTTCAACGCCCTCCCGTCCCTCTCCCCAGCCAGCAGCAAAGCCTCCCGAAGCAAACCCCCCTCCTCCAACCTGCGATGTCGGACTGCCCGCCGTCGCTGACCACCATCAACTCCCTCTCCACCGACCTCATCGACCTCATCCTCTCCCTCCTCCCCGTCCCCTCCCTCCTCCGCGCCTCCTCCGTCTGCAAGCTCTGGCGCTCCATCATCACCTCCTCCTCCCCCTCCACCAATTCTAGCGCCGGCCCTTCTTCTTCTTCTTCTTCTTCCCCCTGGTTCTTCCTCTACGGCATCCACAACACCTCCTCCCGCAACAACCAGTCCTTCGCCTTCGACCCCCTCTCCGACGCCTGGTTCCGCCTCCCCGTCCACACCCACCGCGCCTTCATCGCCTCCTCCGGCTTCCTCTTCACCACCACCCCGGCCTTCTCCTTCACCCGCGTCTTCCGCGACTCCTGGCGCTCCACCTCCCCGCTCCGCTTCTCCCGCCTCAACCCCCTCCTCGCCGTCTTCCGCGACGACGGCGGCGGCGGCCCCCGCCCCGGCCTGCGGTTCCTCGTCGTCGGGGGCGACGGCTTCGTCGGTAACCTGGTCGACATCGAGGACCGGCTGGCGGTCGAGATTTACGACCCCCGGTCGGACCGCTGGGACCTCTGCCCTCCCTTGCCCGCGGACTTCCGCCCCGGGAACTCCTCGCAGTCCCTGTCGTCGGCGCTCTTCCGCGGTAGGTTTTATGTGTTCGGGATCTATTCTTGCTTCGTGTCGTGCTTCGACCTGCGCGATCGGATCTGGAGCGACGTGCAGACTCTGAGGCCGCCCGGGGTCCTGTTTTCTTTCTTGATCGCGTGCCGGGAACGGCTGGTTCTGGCGGGCATGTGCGTCGGGCCGAGCGGGCCGTCGTTTAACTTGTGGCAAATCGATGAGACGAGCATGGAATTCAGGGAAATCGCGATCATGCCCTCGAATTTGCTCAATGGGCTGGTCGATAGCGAGGAGGAAGATAAATTCGCGAGCTTGAAATGCGTTGGATCGGGCGATATGATTTATGTGTTTAATGAGGAGTATCATAAGAGGTACCCTGCTTGTGTCTGTGAGATTGGTAGTGATTATGGCAGGTGCAGCTGGAGGAGGCTACCGGATTTGCCATCGCCTGTGAATAAGTTCCACAAGGTCTTCAGCTTTAGTTCTGCCGTTTCAATTCATACTGTTCTTCACGGCGAAGCCGATGAAGCTGCCTGACTGACTCGTCTCCTGGGTGTGTATTGTGCCGGGGCTGTCTATGCCTTGTGCCTAATGGCAGGCGTATAAGCATATGTGCCATTATATATCATTGTAAGCCGATATGTTTATAATTGTTTTGTTGCACATTGTAAGGATGTCATAGTTTGAATCTGTT
Source organism: Eucalyptus erythrocorys (assembly GCA_014182555.1). NCBI lineage: Eukaryota > Viridiplantae > Streptophyta > Magnoliopsida > Myrtales > Myrtaceae > Eucalyptus > Eucalyptus erythrocorys. The sequence goes on along the minus strand of CM024607.1, from coordinate 30,571,884 downwards.
ACACCAGAAATTCTTTGCTCATGTTTACCTTATGTACTAAAATGTATTTGATCTTTCTGATAGAATTAAGGAAGAGTAATGACTGTGCAACCTTTCTTTGCGAGTAAACTTTGCTTGTTTCAGCAACCTTCCCCTGTGCGAGTTGTCAACGTCATGGTCTCATAACTGATACGTGGTCATTTCATGAATGTTACCCTAGGATACTTGTATGAGACTTCCCATAAGTGACGTAGTCATTTTGTGCATTTACCTTGACGACCTGTTGAGGTTCTACTTGGGGTGCTAGAGTTATAGGTAAGACTTTACTCCCTTTCCCTCTGCATGAGTAGCAGATTTGATGTTTGAGTCTTTGGTTTATTAATGGCATGGTTTGAAAAGGTTGTCACAGGGAGAATGGTTCTTCAGTTAGTTGAAGTTTTTATGGGGGGAATGTAAAGCATCTCTAAGGTTTTCAACAGTCCTATGTTAGTGATGAGTTCGTGGTTCTACCTTCAAGTTTGATGTACAGTTTTTCCTACGTATCAGTTTATCTGAACATCTGTGAGTGTTCAAACTTCTGGAGTGCTTGTCCTTCCATTATTATTCTCTAAAGGGTAAGGGAAATATCCATTGTAAGGCCACTACAAATGTTAACTTCTGAAGGATAATGTGCATCATATGGCCATATTGGATGGTCCAATTATTGTTAAGCTGCTGGTTTTTCCCTTTTTCTTTGGCCATATAGGAGTTGTCAATTGTTTTAGTAGGAATTTAGTTGAAAACTGCAGGATTATGGTCAAAGATTGTATACACTATACAGGAGAGATGAAGGGTCGCTATATTCTCTCTTTCCTTCAAGTTTTTCCCATCTAGAGGCATTGATCTAAAGCCTTCCTCAATATAGCAGTTATTAACATTTCTTTTGTACTTCTTCACATTTTTGTCAGTTTTATTCTCTTATGAATTTCTTGATGTGCTTGTTCTAACTCTTTGTTGATGATTAATGCATCTATTATGAGTAAGTTTTGCTAGAATGTTCTGAAGATTCTTTCCCTGCAGTGAGAATTTGAGGATCCTGTTTTATCAATACTCTCGCTTCTCTCTTTCCCTGACTGTTGTAAAATTCAGTGTTGCACTTTGATAGTGACCAGTTCATAAAAGAAAGCTCATCTAGAGACTGTTCTAGTGCCGTTCTCTTCATCGCCAGGATAAGTTGTCTGGGTTCACATCCATGTCATATGCTGCTCCTAGTATGCTTCTAGACATTCTATTTCAGATTCCTGTCCAAGCTTTACATTTTAGTGGTGGTGTACATGTTTAGCATTCAAATACTGCAAATATCAATGTTTCTGCTGTCCTGCCCATGGCTTTATCTCTTTGCTGTAATCAATGTTTTTCAGGTGAAGAAAAATAATCATTTGTGACTGAAATCGGTTCTTCCACGTGAGATTAGTTGCATTTGATGTCCTGTCTCATGTTAATTCACAGAGAAGAAATAGACCGAAGCTGCACACTCGGATCACCAGTTGGTTCCTCTTTCTTTCTTTCTTCAGCCCTGGCCATGTACTGTGTCTACTTTGTGTAATTCTTTTAAATCTGTAATCTGTTACAAAATGACTATGCTAATAGTTAATGTAGAAAAGTAGCTTCACGTGATTGCAATGAATTGTCTGCTTCATTACCACCACTAGAAATTTCCCGTCCCCTGCTTCAGTCCATTTTATTTTTTATTGGAAGTACCTGTTCCGTAGAAAGCCTATCTAAAGCCTGTTCTGTAGTCATTCTCTTCATTGCTAAGATACGGTATTTGGGTTCACTTCCATGAATATGCTTCTCCTAGTATGTTTCTAGACAACGTATTTCAGTTTGCTCTGTCAAAGCTTTAACTTTTAGTGGAGATGCACATAAAGTACATGTTTATCATTGAAGTTCTGCGGTATCGATGCTTCTGCCGTCCTGCCTATAGCTTTATATGATCAATGTTCTTGAGGTGAAAATTGTTTGTCATTCATGATCCGAAATTGGTTTATTCCTAACATTAGTCGTGTGAGATTTTGTGAAACCCTATTTTAAAAGTTTAAGCTATTAAATAAAGACACGACCTATTATTTAAATATTCTAATACACTTAGTCTGGTTTTTTTGGCTAGTACTAAGTGTAGAAATTTATCTGGGGAGACAAATGGACTTGGAAAGATTCCAACTCAGGATCTCTAACTTTGATATCATGTCAAATTTTGTAGTATCACTATTAACCGTTCTAAAAGTTTAAGCTATTAGATAAAGATGTGGTTTGTTATTTAAATATTCCAACAAGTTGCATTTGAAGTTGTGTCATGTTAACTTGGAAGAAGAACTAGGCCTAAGCAGCGCAACCCACATCACGCAATTGGTTCCTCGTTCTTGTTTTATTTCTTTAGGCAGTAGGGCCTGGTTGTGTACCGTCTACTTGTGTGTAATTCTTTTGGCATCTGCAACTTTTGTAGTGGTTCTTGTGGTGAAGTAGCTTCATGTGATTGCAGCGAATTGTCCGCTTCATTACCATCCACTGAATATTCACTGTTCCTGCTTCAGGTCCATTCTATTCTCTATTTGGAAGTACCTCCTCAAGACTTATTGTGATTCTAGTCGTTCGTTTAGTGAGTTTTTTTTTTTTTTTTTTTTTTTTTGTCATCTACTTATTTGGTTGAAGACTCTGGTGAAAGATGTGTGGTTAAATTTCCACCGCAGGATCTGTCTTAGCAAGAGGAGACATAGAAGAAGGAAAACGCTGCAGAAATGACCACACACTTTGTCCAAACTTGACAATGAAAAAGGATTTGCTTGGTCACTTTTTTCTCCCACATCCTTTTCTCTTTAAGCAAACGGCAAATCAAGCGTTAGACTTTGGAAACCAATGATGTTGAGATGTCTTCAAGGAGAGAATGAGTTTGAGAGACGTCACTATTTTGACGGTGGACATGGTTTATTGTCTTGGTGAACTTTTTACGCATCCCTTGTTGCACCTAGTTTTGTCATATACATTGGTGGGCTGTTGGCATTGGTTGGCAAAACCATTAATCTTTACTGAGTGCGATGGTTCTTTTCATCTGGACCGCATCAACGGTTATAATCTTAACACTGTTCCACATCGATTGTGGAAGGGGCTGATAGTCTGATATAAATGTGAGGGAAAACTTGACCTTTTAAACTAACTTTTGAGATAAGGGAAGATTGAAACAATAGTATCAAAACTCGGTTGCTAATAATTATGGACCCAATAGCCACGAGAGAGTTATGGGTTGTGTTCCTAATTTGACCCAAGTTCGATGTGTGAGAGGGAGATTGTTGACACTGTCTCACATCGGTCGTAGAAACTCGGTTGCCACTAAGTCTGAACCCAACTCCCACATGGGAGAGTTACGGGGAGAGTTACAAGTTGTTCTTGAGCCACACGGGAGAGTTACGAGTTGTTTTTGCTTTGATCCAAGCTGATACATCGATTGTAGAACCACAAGGGAGAGTTACGTGTAGTTCCCACTCCAACACAGGTCCGATGTGTGAAGGAGGGATTGTTGAGGGAAAGTTATGGATAGTGTGAAGAAAAGCCAAATAGTACCGACTTTTGGGGTGAGGGAGCACCCACCACTAGTATTAGAACTCGGTTGCCAATAAGTCTAGATCCAACGGCCATATAGGAGAATTACGGGTTGTTCTTGCTCCAACCCAAGTTCGATGTTTGGGAGAGTTACGAGTTGTTCCTAAGCTACACGAGAGAGTTATGAGTTGTTCCTGCTTCAACTCAAGCCCGACCACAAGGGAGAGTTATAGGTCCCAACCCAAGTTCGATGTTTGAGAGAGTTATGAGTTGTTCCTGAGCTACACGAGAGAGTTACGGGTTGTTCCTGCTTCGACTCAAGCCCAACCACAAGGGAGAGTTACGTGTCCCAATGTGTGAAGGGGGGATTGTTGAGGGAGAGTTACAGGTAGTGTGAGAAAAAGCCGGGTAATACTAACGTTTGGGGTGAGGGAGGACCAAAACCACCTAACACTAGTATTAGAACTCGATTGTCAATAAATCTGGACCCAACAATCACATAGGAGAGTTATGAGTTGTTTTTGCTCCGACCCAAGTCCAATGTGTAAGGAAGAGATTGTTGGCACTGTCACACATTGGTTGTCAAAACTCGGTTGCCAACAAGTGTGGACCTAACAATCACATGAATTTATAAGTGTGATGAAAAGCCTATCAATGATTGCCAATAAATTTAGACCTAACAGCTATGCGGAAAAATTACAGATTATTCCTACTCCGACCCAAGCTTGATATGTAAGAAGGAAATTATTGAGGCTATCCTACCTAAGTGTGAGGGAAAGACTGACTTTTGGGATCAAAATTTGAAAGTAAAAAGGCCAAAAGTCGTCAAGTCAAATCTAGTAAATGAAAGTGGGGAAAGCGAGCATATACTTTAAGCAAGCGATTTTAGTAATTAACAAGTAAATCTCTAAATAGATTACATGTTGTCAACGATTGCTCTCGGATTGCTTGCTTAATTTGTCATTTTTATAAGAGAAAAAAATCTCCACAACAGTGAAAACGTAAGAAACCCGTGACCTTTTTTGTTCTTGTTGGAGGTACCTTCCTCGGTAAGTTGAGACCTTAAAAAGGAGGAGGAGAAGAACTTGCGGAGCAAGGGGCCTCGAGGAGGGTGTGCCGTGCGAACGAAGGTCAGGTCAGGCCAGGCCTCTGCCGGGGGGGGCACGTGCTCCACGTGACCCGGGGAGAGGAGATTCGCGTGGGATTGAATCATTCTCGTCTCGCCCCTAGGGAAAGGAAGCGCGTGAGCCCTTCCTCCTTCCCTTTCGAATCCAAGGGTCAAAATTCCATCGAGATCAGTTCTGGTGCGAGGGCTCTACGCGTAAGGCCGCGCGCAGGCGAACAGCCCTCCCTCTTCTGTCTCTCTCTCTCCCCTCTTTAGGCTATTGAGGTTTTAGCCCTTTTGTGGTTTTGCCTCAGCCACTCTCTCTCTCTCTCTCTCTCTCTCGCGGGGGGCGTCGCTTGCTGTGGTGTGCAGTGCTGTGCAGTGCTTTTGCCTTGCGACTGGGGTTTTAGGGTTTTCTGCGACGCCCGAGAGGGGAGGAAGGCGAGGCTCGAAGCAGCGACCGACGGCCATGGACCGATACCAGAGAGTGGAGAAGCCGAAGCCGGAGTCGCCGATAAACGAGAACGAGATCCGCATCACCACCCAGGGCCTCATCCGCAACTACATCAGCTATGCCTCCACTCTCCTCCAGGTCCTTCTCTCCCTCTCTCTCTCTCTCTCTCTCGCGCGCGCGCGCTTTCTCTCTCCTCTTCGATGCGCCGCCGTCCGTGCAATCGCGCGCGCCTCTCTTCGCTTCCGCGTCGCCGAGTCCTCCCGTCGTTCCCTCGATGGGTTTAGGTATGGCGATTTCGAGTCGCGTCGGACCTGATTTTTTTGCCCCAGGTGTTCCGCTGGGGCTTCGATTGCGCTTTCGCGATTTCGTTTTCGCATTTGGTCCTTCTGTTCGGTTCGTCGGCATTGATTCGGTAGTGGCTCGACCTCGGTCGTGTGGCGGAACGCGTGCTGGTCTTGTGCGTGCGGCGTTTCTTCGTTTTTATTTTTTATTTTTTATTTTTTTAATTTTTTTTGGGGGGCGTTTTCCTAAGTGAGCGGCAGTTTGCTAGTAGCTTGAGCTCGACGGAAATCAGTGGTTTGGATAGTCGGTGTCCTCGCCGTACATCTACGGAGGAGCTGCCCCTGAGAAACGAGATGTTGTCGTCTCGTGACATTGCTTTTACGGTGGAATGCATGCCGGTTTATCTTGTGGTGAGTTTGATCGGATTCTCCTAATCGAACAGCAGTTGCCAGTTCGTTATAGAGTGAAAGTAAGTAGTCAGATGGATCTGCGGGGGGCTCCTTCGGTGGAAATCTTCCCTGACGTGTAGGGAGAGACGGAGATGCCCAAGTGGCTTGTTTTTGGAAGATGCGCGCTTGACTGAATAGTTGATAGTGCCATCTTACGAGTTGAACCCAAGATTGGGATGTGGAAGCATTTTTCAAGCTTGTTTAAATTGCTGCAAAAGAAGGAACTCGATGTTTTCGAAGAAAATTGTTGAGGTGGAGGTGCTCGAAAGCAGGGAATTTTTAGGAGATCTGATTAGGCTTTGCTTTACAAAAGAATACCAGTTCAAGCTGTTTTTGCGGAGGATGTGAATTTGGATTGCACTTTGCTATTATGTTTTCTTTCGGAGAGAGAGAACAAAAAGTAAGTAGAAGAGGGGGAGGGGGTTGTAAATTACTTGATAAAGATACTTAATCCGGTGAAAGCTGAGGCAAGTCTGTATTTGGGAGTGTGCCCAGATGGTTTGAGCTTTATTTCAAAGGAATTAGTGTCATGTTATGTGTCTAATCTGTTGTTGGAAATAGAAATTCTACAGAATGATTACTGTGGCTACTTTTTGGTCAATATGGAGGCCATTTTCAGAATAACTTTCCATGTTGTGGCTGTCTTCCTACGATAATCGTTAAATCATCCACATTCCCTGTGATTTTTCTCATGCATGAGCTGGGCTGAAAGTTAAACTTGCTCATTCTGCATTGTAATTTAGTGATGCTAGTGGTCATCATTTGCCAGTCAACATTGATTTGGGTATTCTCCTACAAGTCGCTTCTGATTGTTCATGACATGCTGCTTGAAGATCCCATTGTTTGCATGATTATTATTTGTCTATTATGGCTTCCATAGTGTGGGTTCATTATTCTTCCATGTCCAAACCATTGCTGGATTTTTTAGATATTAGATGGTCATGGGGAATTTGATACTTGATTCCGTGTCCAAACTATAGCAACATGTCATGAGCGATCAATTTGATGACTTTCCCTTAATAGTTGGTACCTTTCCTGGATAGTTGATTTCTCGTGTGACACACACCATGGTTACTGGCTTTAGATCATTTAAACATTTTTCTTGTTTCATATGAATGTCTTTGGCTTAGATTCTTCTATTATCTTTCACCTCTAGGGATTGAGGGTCTTAAATTAGATGACTTAATATTTCCCTTTGTCAACCAATAATTTTGTAATATATACTCAATATATATTTAAATAATATCTTTTCATGTGTAGGAGAAACGTGTTAGAGAAATTGTCCTGAAAGCAATGGGACAAGCAATCAGTAAGACAGTGGCCATTGCGGAGATTATAAAGGTTTGTGTGAGTTCAAATTGTTTATTATGTGATGCTATTGTTTTATTGAGAGGATAAAAGGAAGCATTAGGATGTAAAATTAGCAAATTATTCTCATTGCCACCTTCCCGAACTTGTATTCATGCAGAAGAGAATTCCTCGGTTGCATCAGGATACTTCCATCAGCTCAGTTAGCATAACTGACGTATGGGAACCCATTGAAGAAGGCCTAGTACCGTATGCTCCAGTATATAAACTTACATCTAATTGCGTACATAATTTTGTAGATGATCTATCTAATTCCGACAGCTTAATATTTCGTGCAGTGTGGAGATGACTCGACATGTTTCAATGATATCAATCACCTTGTCTACTAGGGAGCTAAACAAAGAATCTCCTGGGTAAGTTACGACACCCACAATGATCTAAAGGGTTTCAGAAGCTGCAATAATGAGCATCGACCATGTAGTCATTTAGTTAAAGTCTCTTGTTTGGTGCTTCTTACTTGGGGACTGGGTCAGAAATATTAGGACATAACTTCACTATATTCTTTTTCCCCTGAGTAATCTACCTATTAAGATAGTTATTGATACCATCACAAATTGCTACATTCTGTTAATAAAGTTTTGCAAGTACTCGCAGCTCGACGTGATATTATGCGATGATTGTTTGGTATGTTATTTGTTTGCTTAGGTACCAAGCTCCTGTTCAAATGGATCAACCCAAACCTCAGTATCGTTATCAACCGCAACAGCCTAGACAAGCACGTGTTCCTTACAATACTGTTAATGAAGGTATTTGCTGTGACGAAGTTGTGACTTGAGGTTTTATCATGGACCAAAGCAAAGTTGATGACTGGTTCTTCTCCTTTAATATTTAGATTCATATGGTCGGGGGAGGGGTCGAGGTAGAGGGAGAGGGAGGAGCTGGGGAAGGGGAGGATATGGAAATTATCAAGGTGGATATTATCAAAACAGGAACTATCAAGGTGGAGACTATCAAGGTGGAAATTATCAAGGTGGAAACTATCAAAGTGGAAATTATCAAGGCGGAAACTATCAAGGTATGACTAGTGCCTTCTCAACGGTTAATTACCTTTTCACCAAGAGTTGAGGTCCTGTAGTGATTCATTGCATTCATGTGTCGGATATCTGTCACCTATTCACTTTCCTTATTCCTTTTGAAATTGTTAGATAATGGTGGATATTCAAACTGGGGTCGAGGTGGCGGACGAGGTAGGGGCTGGGGCTACCGTGGTAAGTTTACTTTTAGTTTCTGCATCGTACTGGTTGTCTTTGGTGGATTCAACACATCTTTTGGTTGCGTTCAATTTCTCTACTTTTTCTTTTATAATTTTTTTTTGGGGGTTGATTTCAGACCATTTGTCCCTGGTGCTCCATAGTGCAATAGAAGTAACTTGTGAATTTAAATATAGCGTGCCTTTTGACCCCCAACCCCCTGGCACAACACTATCAAGCACATGCTCCGTTGTCCGAACTGCAGTTATTGTGCAATGTTTGAAATATTTTGTTGTGTGCTTAGATTTGTTAAGAATTATTATTTAAGGTTGCCCTCATAGCAGGTAGTGGATACGAGAGGGGCAGAGGTGGAGGTGGCAGGGGATATGTGCGTGGTCGTGGAAGGATGGGTGGCCGCTCAAGGGGTGGTGGCAACCAGGCATAGTTGGGAAATATTATTCGCTGTGCTTCTCTTAGCTAAAGATGATTGCCTTGGCAAAATGGATCTAGTCTCTTATGAGTTCAATGTTCAAAATGCATGAAAAAGTTGGCTTATGTGCCTGTGGTCTTAGGAGGTGGCTTGTGTTTTTTCCCCGCATTTCGTGGATCCGGGTGAGGTTTATTTGGGTCATCTTAATGCGTTTATAGCCCAGAGCTAGTGCTTGAGTTTTTACAAATTGGTGTAATTCATTTTGCCTGGTGGTTTTGACCACCTTTTTGTATCTATATTCCATTTCCAGTATCTCTTTATTTGATTTTTAGTGTCATTACAAATTAGTCTCTCCGATGATGGGGTTCCTGAGTATTGTCACAACCTGATTAAGAAAATGTTTTGTCGGCCTAATCGAAGGAAATATGACGACGCCATCATGCTTGATTAACTGGGAGAGATCTGGCTTGAGGACTCTTTAACGACAAGGTTCGATTATTAGGTGAGGGGCGTACACACATGGTTTCTAACTTTGGGTTCTATGGAGTGAGTGCTATTCCTGTGTAATGCATCCTTGCAACCTTGCCTGACAGAACCGTCTGCAATCGGAAATGGCTTCATTATGAAATTACTGACATAATTTATTGGATAAATTCTTGGTCGGCGTATGTCGAGGATTCTGAATTTCTTGGAGTTCTCTCTAAAGGTGCGTTTGGTAACGATTTTGTTCTCGGGAACTGATTTTGACAAGAAATGATTATTTTTTATTCTATTCTTGGGAATTGATTATGAGTAAAAGAACGCATTTGGTAACTATACAAAATTTCTAATTCTAGAATAGAATTGTGTTTGATATCGTGTTTATTGATTCCGTTCCAAATAAATTTTTTAAATTTTTAAATAATTTTTTTAAATTTTTTTTTTCTTTTTCTTTTCTTTTTTCCTTTTTTCTCCTATTCTTCTTTTTCTTCTTGTGGTCGGTCGCCGGTCCACCGAGTGTCGCCAGCCCTTGATGAGGTCGGGCCGAGTCTCGCCGGCAGTCGGTTGAGGCTTGCCCAGTCCCGTCGAGGCTCGGCCTCGCCCGGATTTGGTGAGCCCCTGCGAGGCCGGCTTGGCAACCGGCAGGGCTGGGCGAGCCTCACCAGGGCTAGGCGAGGCCTGCCTGGCTACCGGTGGCGAGGCCGAGCCTCGCCGATGGCTGGGCTCGCCTCCGGCGAGCTTGCCGGACCTCACCTTGGCCTAGCGAGCCTCTGGCGAGCTCGTCGAACCGGCGGACGGTAATCGGCAGCGGGTGGCGATCGCGAGATGGCAGAAAGGAAGAAGAAGGTTTTCACTATTTTGATTCTTTTTTTGATTCTCAAATAGAGAATCACATTTTTTTTTTTTATTCTCAATTCTTGTCCAAAATTAATTTCGGGAATAAATTTGTTCGCGGAAACAAAAATTTTACCAAACTCGATTCTATTTCCAAACTGATTTTGGGAATAAATCAAAATCAGGCACTGTTTGGATGGTTATCAAACAGAGCCTAAATATACTCTCTAAATATAAGGGAATTTCTCCTTCGTTCCCTTCATGGGGGTAATTCTTTTAACAAACAGAGCCTAATTCTTTTAACACATGGTGCAACTGGATCTCTTCCAGCATCGGCTTCAAGGAGATTGACTGTATGCGATTGGTGTGAATTCTTGATTAAATCAAGCATTATAAAATAACAAGATATGCCTTAACTAATGGAGTCCGCTCTGAGTTTGTCCAGGTTGACGTTTTCCCCAAGAGATACTCCCAATTTCTACTCTGTTTCTGGCATGAAAGCCTGTGTGATCTCATCTGAATGGCTACAAATATTCTTGAGAGAATTATCAAAAAAGTTCTAAACATATTGTAATTGTATCAATTTAATTCTAATTTTTTTTTAGTCAATTTAGTCATAAATCTTTTACAGTTGTGCTAATTTAGTCCATCTGGCCAAAATTGACCGGTCGACATTGACATGGACATAGGTCATTCGTCGAAAGCTGACATGACAATTTTAATTTTTTTTGAATTTTTAAATATTTTTTAAAATTTTTTATTTTATTTTTTAGCTTCTCCTTCCTCTGGCTGGTGCCAATCGGTCAAAGGCGAGGGTCAGTGAGGTCGACCTCGCCGGCCAATGACAAGGCCGGCTTCGCTGTCACTGGGCGAGGGTGGAGCTTACCGGCACTAGTGAGATCGACCCTTGCCATGGCTAGGCGGGGTTGAGCCTCGTTAGGGACGGCGAGGTCGACCATCAACTTGGCTGGGCGAGGCCGAGCCTCACCAAATCCAAGGCGAGGGCCCAGTCATGGTGAGGGTCGATCTCACTAGTGTCGGCAAGCTCGGCCCTCGCTATGGCTAGGTTGAGGTCAAGCCTCGCCAGATCTGGCGGGGCCTTGCCATTGGCCAGCGAGGTTGGCTTTGCCAATCAGAGGAAGGAGAAGCTGAAAATTTTTTTTAAAAGAAATTTAAAAAATTCAAAATAATTTAAAAAATTGTCATGTCAGCTTTCACTAGACAGCTGGTGTCCACGTCAGCGCTGACCAGCCAATTTTGACCGAATGGACTAAACTGGTACAATTGTAAAAATATTTAGGACTAAATTGGCTAAAAAAACAAGTTTAGGACTAAATTGACACAATTACAATAGGTTTATGACTTTTTTGATAATTCTCCCAATATTCTTTGCCGCTTCATAAAATCAGCTCACGAGAATTGGTTCCATTTATTACAACGAAAGATATTTGGATTCGGCGGCTCGATTAGTTTCTATGGACATATATAACTCGTCTTGTTACATGTGCATTACACAAACCTAAAGGAGAAAGGGCATGTCTCTCAAGTTTAATATGAGTGGGCGATAATGTGATTTGAACATAAAATTTTGCTGAAGTTAAGGCAAGTGTCTGATCACTCAATAAACCTCTAGGAATCTCAAGAGAATTGTTGCCTTTCCGGCTTCTTCCGATCTGTCCAGAAACGTGAGTTTCTTTTCTTTCTTTCTTTGTATTAAAAAAAAAGGTGAGGTCGATGACCACAATTTTGGACCACCAGGTCAAAAGTGAAATGGTGAGTCTATAAGAGTCACTAATTCAAGAGAGATTGCATTTTTTAGGTGTAATATATCAGTCATTATAATAACATTTTGATGCATAAACATGTCGTGGCTGAAAATTTTCTTTATTGATCCACATTGAAAATCGGTGAAGTCTGGTCACAAATCCCTTTACTGGTAGGAATTAATCATTGTAGTGAGATGAATATGACTAGACAAAATTGCTCTTTAGTTTATCTTTTGAGGAGGAGTAACGTAAAAGATATAAAAGGACACAGATAAATGTCCTTCCATGGATACATCATTGGTAGTTTGCATGGAGGAAGGTCAAAAATTAAATAGGACTGAAATGAAAATCATTCTAAAGCTCCGGGCCAAAAATGCAAATCTGTTTCTTTTCCTGCCGAGACAGGAATTGTGAAAATTGGTGCCTGGTTGAAACCATTAGTTCAAGATCGATGTTGGCTTTTGAAGTCTACTTCCTAGTTAAATAATCGGGTACTAACGATGCTCTTGTTGCTTGGGTTATCTATCCATCTCTCTCCCTTGTACACAGCATAGCATAGCGGACATGATACACATTTGTAAACTTTCATGTGATGTAGAAGCTAACGGATCTTGGTAACTTTGAGTTTGTAATTGATTGGGTAGGGTAAGATATAAAACATATTATGCACCATACTATAATGATTTGAGCTTTTGGAGAAAATGGTTGAGCATATAACTTTATTTTGTGTATTAGAGATACAGGTTTTGATGCTTGATTTCTCACCATACCCTATTTTCACTTACTCACGGGGTTTCCCGTTCATCATGCACAATTGGGCTACAAGAAGTTGTTTGCCCAAATGTATTTGCATGCTTAAGGCCCCTGTTATCAAATAGGCCCTCAAGTAAGGAGAAATTTTAAGATTTAAGGAAAGGTCACAAAAAACTCTGGACTATACTCATTTTGATATATTTACCATAAATATTTTTATGACATCAAAAACTCTAAACTATACATACCGTGACACATATACCCTACATTTTTTATTGTGACATAAAATTCATCAACTTGTATCTATATGACACATTTACCCTACATCTAGCTTCCGTTAGATTTTTTTTAGTCAAAACAACGTTTTTATTTCACTTAAGCCACTTGAAACCATGTCAAAACTCTTTGCTTCTTAGCATTTATGTAGGTAGATTTTTAACGGTTCTCATTAACAAAACTTAATGGAAGATAAATATGTTACATGGATATAAGTTTGAAACATTTGGTATCATAAAAAAAGGTTTGACTAAATGTGTCATAGTAGCATCATTTAAGGTTTTTTTTTTTTTGGATAACTTTTGCCCTAAGATATAAGATATATTCTCTAAAGCCTTGTACTTTTGGACTAAATGGTTTGGCATATGACTTTATTTGAAGTGCTAAAATTTGAATTTTTCACCTAACCGTTTGAGATTTTGGGAAAAACATTTTATCTAACATCTGATCATAGAAGGACTCGATGGTTCATACATTGGCACTCCTCGTAGGCTCCATTCATTTCACAAAAAATAACTTCTAAGAAAATGCTTTTTGAATTTTCTGGTATTCGTTTCATGGAAAATGAACTAGCCAGGAAAAACGTTTTATGTTATTAAAAAAAAAAAAAAAAACCTTTGAATGTGGGGAAAATGTTTTCCATTTTATTTTTTGTAACTTCTTCCACTTTACTTTCTTTTACCAATCACATTTTCATTTTATTTTTATGTTTTTCTTAAATTGAGTTTTTATTTTTTATTTTTATTTTTTCCTTTCTTTGTTTCTTTTTTATCTTCTTCCTTGGCCTTGGCTAGTAGCCTGCCATGGTAGCGATTAACGACCGACCACAGGTCAACTTGAGCCTCGTCGATTTGGCTAGGCCAACGAGCTCGACTCTCGCTAGAGGTTCGTTGGGCTCTAACGAGATCAGGTGAGGCCTGAGCCCCACCCAACTTGTCAAATTTGGCGAAGTTGAGCTCACCTGACAAACCTCGACTTCACCAGATCGAGGGAGGTGGAGCCTCGCCGAAATCTGGTGAGCTTGAGCCTCGTCGGTCTAGGGTGAGGCTCGAGCTGGTCCGCAACCAATCACCAATCGCTGCCATGGCCGACGACTAGTCAAGGCCAAGGAAGAAGACAAAAATGAAAGAAAGAAAAGAAAAAAAAAAAAGAAATGGAAAGGAAGGAAAAAATAAAAAAATAAAAAAGATTTTAAAATGATTAAATAATAATTTTTTTGGGTAAGAATAATAAAAAATTATTTAAAATGAGTATGTGCAGGAAAAGATTTTCCTTACTGAAGGTGAAAATTATTTTCTTGTTCATTTTTAAATCTCAACCTAACATTAGAAATTATAGTTATTTTTCTGAAAAATAACTTCCTAAAATATATTTTCCAGAAACACCATATTTTTTGTGAAATGAATGGAGCTTTAATTTTCTTTGCTTTTTATTCATGTTATTTTGTTTATGCTCCACTCCAACTAGTTAGCCTATTAACGTAGTTCTGTCCATATCTTCTCTTTGTTAGGATTCGGCGCATAATTACAAGGAAATCGTGAATAAAAGCGAGAACGAGAATTTAAGACGCAACATTTTATCTTGGTTCACTCTTAAATTAAGACTATGTCCAACAAAGGATTCTACTTTAGTTAACACTCTGCATCTCACTATTTCATTCTTCAATTACAAAAAAAGAGATAATATATACAAAATAGTTATCTATGGGTCCAAACCCAAATTACTTAAAAATATTGCTCAAACTATAAAATCTCTCTAAGCAGACCCCAGTGCTTTCCTATCAATGGAGAGTATAAAGTACACCTTGACATTCCCATTTGGTTAATCCTTCATATGTTTCTTTAGACCCAACACAATTATACACCATTCAAACTATTCTATACTCATTGCCTTGGTAACGAAATTTGCACCCGTTGTACTTTAATTAGTACGTCTATGATGGGATGCGATAAGAACGTACTGTTTCGTCTTGATATGTTACGATGAAAAGATGCCCTTTGAAAGGTGTGATGGAGTTATATAAAAGACTCTTGAAGACAACCGTTGGCAAGGTTGGTAGAACGTACGCTCCTTTTCTTGTCCCATTTCCATCAAAGAAAAAGAAGGCGTTCCATTTCTTCACTACAAGAACAATTGGCATTTATGCTGTGGAAATAAGATGTTTTCTTCGTGATTACATTCAGATCAACATGAGGTAATATTGTTCGTGATTTATCCGCAATTCAACAATCGTTTCGGGGTAAATTGATCGCGCATCGGAAAAAAGGTAAGTCGTCTTCCGCCGACTTTCTTCCAACATTGGTATCAGAGCCCAGTCGTGATTTTTGTCTTGTTTTCATCGAATTTTTTCATTTACAATTTGATATCAAGATCAAGAGTATGAAATTTAGACAGTTTGGATGTTTATTGCTCAGAATTGCAATCTGAATCGTAAAAAACGAACCGAAGCGAAGAACGGGTTTGGGGTCGCGTACACTTGTGCGGTTTTGGCCATTTTTCGAAATATTTTTTTGAACAAAATCAATTTTTAAATATACAGTGTGAAAGTACTCATCGATTCAAGTTTGACGATGGGTAGAACGCCGCTAGAAGACGCTGGACGCACACGCGCGGTCAGAAGCTGATGCGTATGGGTGCCATGCGCTTGATGCGTTGGGCATGCCAGCGCGTGCGCGTCGCACATTCGTGTCACACGTGCATCGGCAAAATGACGCATGCTGACATTATCGTGATGTCATCCAACGGTCAGTAACCGTTGGGATGACGTCGCCGCTGGCGGCAATGGGCTGGCCAGCGAGTCAACCTGTGACCTGACCCAACCTGAGGTTGACCCGACCTGACCGATGACCGGTTAACGGTTTGGACCGATCAACCGGTCCGATGGTCAAACTAGTCAAACCGGTCACCGGTTGGACTGGCTAGGAGCCTTTAGGCTCGCTGGCGCATACGTCACACACGCCGCGCACTTATGCGGCGCATGTGGGCGCGTGGGAGGTCAGAATGGAGCGTGGTCGGCGGCGTTTGGTTCGTATGGATGTGCTCTATACTGTGGTATGATTATTTTTTATATTTTAATTTTATAATTGTATGAAATTGTATACGGAACCCAAAGTATGCGTGTTTTTTGGGGTTTAAATGTATTGTTTATTCTTTTTAGCTTGTATTTTCTTGTGGTTTGGAAAATACAGTAACTAGCTTATATGAAAATAGTATTATATATACTGTGTAGAGCTTGGTTTGATGGTAGTATGTATATAGTTTAATATACTTGCAATTTTTTAGTTCCAAGAAAATTTGAAAAATGGTATAAAACCCTTATTTTTCCGTTACATGTTGAATTGTGGTTTTGATTGTAGTTGCAACACGATTTTTTTTGTACGTTGGTTCAAATCATGCTATACTTTTATGTTAATGGGAAAATGTAGAAATTACATGAGGTCATGTAATTATTTTTCCCAATGAGAGTTCGTAGGTTTGTAGAATTCGAAGGAGTTCTCGCATAGAACTTAAAATTTGCGCAAATTAAACTAGTTAATGATAACATAACAATCATATATGGGAGTTGATTGGGAACATAGTGAACTTTTGTTTCTGTGTCTTTTGTTGAATTATCATTAATTTAGTTTGTTTTTGCTGCAAATTAAATATGTGTTTTACTCTGAAAAATGTGCTAGTATTGATTCTGCGTCTATTATGTCAACGTGCTATAGTAATTGATTATGGCTTCAGCATCCAAGACCATTGTAGCTGACCTCAATAAGGGTGAGAAATTAAACGGTGACAATTATGATATTTGGCACCGAAAGGTTTAGTACATCCTTGAGGAGTAAGAGATTTTGGAAACTCTCAACCACACCATGGATGAACCTGAGCATGGAACTTCAGCTCAACACAGTAGAGATCTAGAAACTTATCAAGCTTGGAAAAAGAAAAATAGTATTGCTCGCATCACATTGCTGAGTTGTATGCAAGATGATCTCATATGTGAGTTTGAAAGTTATGATAAAACTCAAGCAATGTGGGTAGCCTTGAAAGATAAGTTTGGGGGTATATCTGCCACTAAGTTGAGGAGACTCACCATCAAGTTTGACACATATCGAAAGCGCCCAAATGCAACGATGAGGTAGCATCTTTAGGAGATGTCAAACATGATTTGTGAGCTGAAGTCGGCAAGTTACTCCCTTATTGATGAACAACAAGTTCAGGCTATTATAAGGTCTCTTCCTAACAATTGGGAGCATATGAAAATCAATATGACACATAATGAGAATATTGTCACTTTTAATGATATTGCGCGTCATTTGGAATTAGAGGATGAGCGCCTAGAGGTTGCGAGATCCTCTACCCATGCTTAAGTTGCTGAATTGAGTTCACACAAGGCTTTGGGCTTAAAGCACAAAAGGAATCATCAATTCAACAACAAAGGGAAGAAAATTGATCAGGCACCTAAAATGGCTAAGACCTTCCGACGCAAGAAGTGTGGTGGGAAGAAGGACAAGGCCAAGATGGAATGCTACAATTGTGACAAGATGGGTCACTTTGTTCGTGAATGCATTGAACTGAAATAGGTCCCTTATTACTCAATTACTTTAGGTAATGCTTTTGTTTTTAGTATTGTCATGCTTGCTGAATTTCATTCTATGTGGATTGTAGACTCAGGAGCAACAGACCACATAGCTAGAGATCGAGAAGCATTTGTGGAGTATTGTCGGATACAGCTTGGAAAAAGATAGATATATGTTGGGAATAACTCAAGAATTGAAGTGAAGGGTATCGGCACATGTAAATTAATTTTATGTGGTGGTCGAAACCTATTCCTACATGATGTCCTCTATGCTCCAGATATTCGACGAAACTTGGTCTTCGTAGTTGTTCTTCTTAGCTTAGGTTATGCATTGAATTTCCATAGTGATTGTGTTGACATTTTGTTTGAAATAGTTTATTATGGTTCAGGTCATGTATTGAATGGTTTTATGGTGTTAGACATTGACTATGATCAGTACAATGTTAATGTCGATTGTTATTTCTTTAATTGCATATTCTAGTAATGTTAAGATTGATACAAGTACTTAGCATACTATATTAGGTCACATAGGGTTGCAAAGAACGCAAAAATTAGCTATAGAAGGCCTTTTAGGGTTACTCACTAATGTTGATCTACCCGTATGTGAACATTGTCTAGTGGGAAAAGCAACTAGAAAACCATCCGGTAAAAATACTAGAGCCGAATTTTCATTGCAACTCATACATTTTAACATTTGTGGTCTTTTGAATGTGAGGGTGAGGCATGAAGCCTCATATTTCATCACTTTCATAGATGACTTCACGCATTTCAGTTATGTCTTTCTGATCTCTCATAAGTTAGAAGCATTGGACTGTTTTAGATGATATATAGTGATGGTAGATAATCGGTTGAACAAAACAATAAAGGCATTGAGAACTGATCGCGGACGTGAGTATCTATAGGAGCAATTCAAGGCTTTATGTGATGAAAAGGGAATTGTACGACAATTGACTATTCCTGGTATTCTACAACAAAATGGGTTAGCTGATAGAAGGAATAGAACCCTATTGGAAATGGTTAGGTTTATGATGGCACAAGCAAATTTACCTATCTTCTATTAGGGAGATGTATTATTGATTGCTGCCTATGTACTTAACCGAGTGCTCTTAAAATCGATCACTTCCACCCTTTATGAATTATGGATTGGTAGGAAACTAAACTTAAGTAGTTTACGTCCATGGGGATGTGCAGCTTATATTCATGATTCTTCCCATAAATATGGAAAATAAGAGATTCTGAACACTCCAAAGGGTATATGTTCATAGGTGAACAAACTGATGGAAATGTAACCAAAATGGAGTCATGAGATGTCATGTTCTTAGAGAACGATTTTCCTAGTAGATGTGAGATTGATAAGGACTTTCAATTATATGAGATGGAAGATCCTAATAACACACCCACTAATATTGTAGAGGAAAATGAAGATTTATCTCAACATGCAAGACCTAGTGGGAGTATTGTATCGCCTGTCGAACTGAATTCAAGAGAAATTCAGTTGTGTAAAAGTAATCGTAAAAGTATTCCTTGTCATTGAAGGAGAAGCATTTATGATTGCTCAGAAAGACGATGCCAAGCCAAAGATTGTTTAAGAGGCTCTCTTATCCTCTGACAAGAAAGAATGGAGAAAAGTTTTGGAAGATAAGATGGAGTCAATGAGGGCAAATCATGTCTAGGATTTGGTTGATCTACCACTCAATCACAATGCCATTGGAAACAAATGGATCTTTAAGTTTAAACGAGGACGGATGGATTCATTGAAAAGTATAAGGCTCACTTTGTGGCGAAAGGTTATACTTAACAAGAGGATATAGATTATGAGGAAACCTTTTCACCATTTATAAGGTTTGCCTTAATACGCCTTATTCTAGCCATCATTGTACATTTGGACCTTGAATTACATCAAATGGATGTAAAGACAACATTTCTCAATGGAAAACTAGATGGGGAAATCTATATGAAACAATCAATATGTTTCATAGCTAAAGGTCAAGAGGATAAAGTGTGCAAGCTTTGTCGCTCAATATATGGCCTTAAGCAATCATCTAGACAGTGGTATCTTCGCTTTCATCGAGCCATAACAACTTTTGGTTTCACGATGATTGAAGAAGATCATTGTGTATATGTCAAGCGGTTCGAAGATAAGTTTTTGATTTTATCGCTTTATGTGGACGATATTCTATTGACTGGAAATGACAAGGTTTTGGTTATCACCATAAAAGAATGGTTGTCCTCTAATTTTGAAATGAAGGACATGTGAGAAGTTGCTTATATATTAGGAGTTAAGATTGAAAAAGATCGATTAAGGAAACTCCTTGCTCTATCACAAGAGTTTTTATATATTGAAGATTTTTGAACATTTCAATATGCAGCATTTTAATCCCATTAATACCCTTGTCATGCAAGGTGAAGGCCTAAGTACTGAGAAGTGTCCTAAGACTCCAGAAGAAAATAAAGTGATGGAAACTATTCCTTACGCTAGTGCGGTCGGAAGTTCAATGTATGCTATGATGTGTACTTGACCCGACATATGTTATGCCATGGGATTGGTGAGCCAATATCAATCAAATCCTAATCAAGCTCATTGGAAAGCAGTGAAGAGGATCTTGAGATACTTGAAGGACACCATGGATTATCGACTTTGTTACCAAGGGAGTGATTTATGTTTATTAGGCTATTCATATGCTAATTGGGGTGGAGACCTCGATGAGCGTAAATTAACTTCTGGATATGCGTTCTTGCTCAATGGTTGTGCAATTTCTTGGAATAGCAAGAAAAAGACATGCACAGCCTTGTTTACAATGGAGGCAGAATTTATTGCATGTTCTGCCGCAATTCAAGAAGTAGTATGGCTAAAACGAATCTTGGAAAATTTAGCCACTGTCACTGAGGTTCCGAGACCGGTGATAGTTTATTGTGATAGTCAAGCAGCCATTGCCTATGTAAAGGATCTCAAGAATCATGGAAGGACGAAGCATATTGACATAAAGAATAATTTTATAAGAGATATAATAGCGCATAAAGAAGTGATTCTACAATACATTTCAACCAATAAAATGGTTGCTGATCCATTTACGAAGGCTATTCCTAGAGACATATTATTGACCCACAGAATGTCACTAGAATTGCGTAGAATGTGATATGTGTTATTGTAAAGGATCATTGGTTTATGTATTTGTGAACATATGTATTGTACTTGTTTGTTTATTGGTGACTTGATATTTTATCAATAAGTACAAATACATTATGAGACTAGCACATACACACATGTATTATTGGAAAGTATGTCAGCAGACAATGATTGGCTTACTCACATGAGCAATCGCCTCAAGTGCTAGAGTTAGTATGTTGAGATGAGATATTATGTACAAATAAACGCTGAAGAGCAAGTTTAGTACATAAAATATGTCGCCTTAATTGGAGTCAGTCAAGATGAAGTTTGTGATTTGTTTATGATAAGATCGAACATGATAGTCCCGCAATCATATATACTTGAAAAATGCCGGATGCGAGTACTTAATTGGGCGCTATAGAAAGCGAGTTGATATAGCAGTCGAGCTAAACATGAGTGTGTGAGGAGCACGTGACTAGGCTAAAATCCGTATAGTGGATATATTTAATAAATGACATACGCTCTTATAAAAAGAAAAATTCACTATAGCATGTATTTCATACTACATGTGCATTGTACGACCGACAAGGGAAGGTGAGTGAAATAATCATTATTTACTCATCGTGTGAGCCATTGAGGTAATTTATAATTTACCTCATTTTTTACCCTATGTTCTCGAAGTGAAAGATCAATATTGCTACTTTAGCATGTTACTAGTGGTCGTGAATAGATATGGCTTTATAGGACATGTCTAGGAAAACAGTTGTTCTGAAATGGAGAGAGACATGAGTGTGAAGGAAGACTATTATTGTTTTACATCCACCGCATGTATTTACTGGCCGACCAATTATATCGCCCTATGTGGTTGCGGATATAATTGTAAATACATGGTGTTTTTGAGAATAGTCAAGTATAGTCTAAAGGATAGGTATACTTGGACTGATGTAACAAAATATGGCTGGCACACTGTGAGACATCAATTGTTTATTTCTTTTTGGGGTTGTAGCCATTATGTCATCCCTAATAGGTGCATAATCTGAGCTCACAAGTACATGTGTATTCATTGGTCGCATGGCTTATTTGCCAGTATGAATTATTTTGTGAAGTTGATGAATGTTGAATGCCTTATATTCTTGATAGAGCGCTATTAAGCCCATCATGTTCGAGTGGGAGATGTTGTACTTTAATTAGTATGTCCATGATGGGGTGCGATGAGAATGTACCGTTTTGTCTTGATATGCTACGATAGAAAGACACCCTTTGAAAGGATGTGATGGAGTCATATAAAAAACTCCTAAAGACAACCGTTGGTAAGGTTGGCAGAATGTACGCTCCTTTTCTTGTCCCATTTCCATCAAAGAAAAAGAAGGCGTTTTATTTCTTCTCTACAAGAACAATTGGCATTTACGCTATGGAAATAGGATGTTTTCCTCGTGATTACATTCAGACCAACGTGAGGTAATATTGTTCGTAATTCATCCGCAATTCAACAATCGTTTCGGGGTAAATTGATTGCGCATCGAAAAGAGGTAAGTCGTCTTTCGCCGACTTTCTTCCAACAGCACCATTTACTTGTGTGTCAATTTTCTCAAGCGCTACAGCCTTCTTTACACTTTCTCTTAGATGAAATGATATTCTGTGCTAATTTACTTTGTTTTTGCATGAGAACTAGGATTCTTAGCCAAGAATAAAGCATTTTGGTCATCACACCCAATATTCACTACTCTTTATGTAAAACCAAGCTCTTTGCACAATCTGCATAGCCGAATCATTTCCTTAGCAAAATTAGTAAGGGCCACGTACTTTGTCTCGATGGTAGATAAAGCAATTGTGCTCTGTCTTTTGCCTATCCAACTCACAACTCCACCAAATAAAGAAACCATATATCCACTAGCTAACATCTTGCTATGAATGTCATCTCCCTAAGTAGTATCCACAAAACACTTATTGTCCCTTTCAACCTTTCATGTTTTCATACCATAATTCAAAATTAGATGTATTGCGAAGATAACGAAGCAATGCTATCCAATCATTTCTTTGAATTGAACATATATCTGCTCAATACTCTCACTATTTCGACAATATATGGACGAGTCAATACCATGGCATACATTAAGCTCTCAATTACACTTACATATGGGATTATTACTATCTCTTCAGTCTTCGGACACTAGAGTGCTCATAACTTGGAACTTGTGGATATTAGGGTATTCACTAGTTTATAATCTATTATGTTGAACTTCTTTAGTACACTTCCAACATATTTTTTCTGATATAGTCATAACTTCTCATTTTCGCTCAGCATTTTTATTTGCATGCCCAAGGTGAAATTTATTAGACCTAAATCTTTCATCTCAAATTATTTAGTTAACAGGCCTTTCACAATGTTGATTATTCTCAAACTATTCTCAACTAGCAGCATATCATCAACATATAAGATTAAAATAACAAAATCACCCCCCTAACATTTTTCACATAGGCACAATGATTAGCATCACAACGAACAAACCCAAGCTTCAAGACATATGAGTCGAACTTCTGGTACCACATCCTTGGAGATTACCTCAGGCCATACAAAAACTTGTCCAATTTGCAAACAAAGTCTTCTTTTCCTTTGACCACAAACCTCTATAGTTGCTTTATATAAATATCCTCCTCCAAGTCACCATGAAAGAACGTTGATTTCACATTGAGCCGCTTTACCTCTAAATTTTATGCAACTACTATAGATAAGACAAGTTCTATGGAATTCAATCTTGCAACAGGGGAAAAGATCTCACCATAATTGTCTCCCTCTATCTGCGAGTATCCATTCACAACCAAACGAGTTTTATATTGCTCTATCTCTCCATTTGCTAAATATCTTCCTCTTGAACAACCACTTGCAACTAATTGCCTTTCAATTTATGGGTAGTTTCACCAAAGCCCATATTCCCATTTCATTAAATGAATTCATCTCATCTTTCATGGCTTTCTCCCATTGTTTGGCATCCTCCATGCTCCTTACTTTCTTGACAATGTTTGGATCATCACTTGTAACAGTTAGAACTCAATTTTCATCAATAGCAAACAAAATATACCTTTCAGGTAGTCTTCTTAGCCATGTGGACCTTCGTAAGACTGGCTTAGGTGGTGCTTCAACTTCAAAATCAATTTCAGAATCTACTTTGTCATCCACCTTTTAAGCTCATTAGCTTCAGAATATGAATTTTCTATCCTAGCTTGTGAAGCCTCCGTCTCTTCTTTCAAATTGATAACTAACTCAACCATTTATAATTTTTCAAGAGCTTGTGGAGGAATCTGATTTTTTTGTAGATCATTTGAACACCACATCCCTACTGTGGATGATACATTTAGTATCAAGATTTCATAGCTTATACCCTTTGACACCATCATTGTACTCAATAAATATGCATTTCTCTTGTTCTCAAACTTGCTCATTTCTTCCTTAACATAGGTATATACGCTTCACCGCCGGACGCTCTAACATGGGATATGTCTGGTTTTTTCCTAAATAATGCCTCAAATAACATCTAATCCTTCAAGGCTAATGTAGGAGACCTGTTCTTCAGATAGCATGCAGTAGTCATTGCTTCCACCCATAATTCAACTGCTAAGTATTATGCCCTGACCCTTGAGTACTTGACAACCCATATTTCACTTTGGTCATTTAAATGCGAGGCTCTATGACGCATCGTCGACCCATTCATTTTATTATTCGATTAAATGCAAGTGGAAACATATTATAAATACGCGGTCAATCATAATAGCAATGATAGTAAAACAGTTAACAACACTCCCAAAAGCATTACTTTCATTTATATACTTGTTGACCCTTGGAAATTTAATACTTACAAGCTTTTTGCAATGGCAACTTCCTACTGATCATCACAAAAATCAACGGGGGGTCAGGTTTAACCTAAATTTCTCTAACACAAGGGCTAGCCAAAAGTTATGTATCTTGCAGTCGTCATCAGCCATGATATCTGGGTAGAGTCTCAGGGTTATAGTTGGAGGGGTACTCCTTGTTCGAATTAGTCTCTGGATCCTCCACAACATTGTCTAGGGTATTGATATCTATCGGATCCTAAACCCACTCCCTTGGACCCTCGCCAGTTAGTCAATCAAAACCATGGATCAAGCCAAAATGTTCCTCTCTAAGTTGAATGAACCATGCTTTAAACTTATGGGCCACCCAGTTGGTCAACCTTTCGTCCACCCAAATTGTAGTAACGAAAAGTTCATACACCAGGTCGAACCCCCGAGATGGGATATGGGGTCACGATCGTTTCTTGGTCCATAGGGACCCCAAACCGTGCATGACGGTTCTCCATACTATGGGCTTGAAAATAAATAACAACAGGTGAGATAAAATCTTAGTAAGTTAACAACCTAAGTCTCATTACACATGCAGCATTATATTGACAATAGATCAATAAAAAAGCAACTGTTGCTTTACCTTAACTATAATCATGCTCGAGCATTTTGACTCAAAGACAAACATTAAAGTCGTCAACTAAGTTTGCAGACATTTTTACATTACCTTGGCACACCCCTACAAAATAATAACTACCAAATGCTAATAGCAATGCATTAAGCATATGTATAATTAGAACACTTCTCATATTTTCTCATGCACAATGCATTCACGCGTGTTTCAATTATTATGACCACTCAAGCCTAGGCCAACACAAGATTTGGCGGTCTTTTAGCATGACTAGGTATCATCCAGCCCCATTTGGCACAGCATCACCTTGGACCCCTACCATAGATGGTATTCCATAAGGAGCATTGGTTAGGCCTCAACCACGACTCGACACCCGAACCCCCACCGGGCATCTAATAAAATCAAACATCGTTCCCAAACTCCATGATAGGTTTCTTTAAGTGACCACTCAAGCACACCAATCAATTATGCTAATTTCATTTCTCACCAATTAGCTAATGCAAACATGGTTCATGCTCATACAACAAACTACTGCAATTTTTACACGTAAAAATGTGAGAAAATATTCACACGTGATCACATACATATACTTAACCTATCAAATTTTATACTCTTTCATTTTAAAATATCATTGCCCCATCTGAAACATAAAATATGGCATCCAAAGACAATACTTTGTGAATTACCTTTTATATATATCCATAAAACCTTCTTTAAAAATGGCAAATTAGATTTCTAAATTGGGCAATCATTTTTCATGGCATCACAAGCTTCAACAACATAAATCATGTATAAATTTACCCCATAACACAAGCATAAAACTCATATAAATACTACGTATCACTCTATTACAATAGCTTATCAACCTTAAACCGATAGCTTATCACTCAATTATCGATAGCTTGATAGTTTATCGTCTATTTAATGATAACTTATCACATATTTTCTGATAACTTATCACCACTTTGATGATAGCTTATTACCATTTTATCAATAATTTATCACCTATTTGGTAATAGCTTATCACCCAATCACCGATAGTTTATCATCCTTTTTCTTGATAACCTATCGCCACTACTTATCACTTATTGTAATAACCTATCAACTCTACTTATTACTTATCGTGATAACATATTTACTAATCCATCATTAATTAAAACTAACTATATTTAATCTTAATTTAAACTACCCCTAAACGTAATTAACACCGCTCGTTTGTGCCACCAATGGCGGCGATAGCAGCTTGTGGACAGTGCACAAATGAACGGTGATGGGCGGCACAAGCTTCATGGCCAAGGAGCTTGATGGCTTGGCGGTGGCTTGGCAATGAGGACAGCGGCACATACGGCGTGAGGGACAATGATGCTGGCACAAACGAGTGGTGGACAAGGCGCGGCATGGGGCAGCAAGGGTGATGGTGGCGATGATGAAGAGAGAGAGGAAGAAGAGAAAAATGAGAGAGATAGATGGGGAAATGAGGGTCAGCGAAACACGAGGAAGAGGGGGGGAGAGAGAGAGATGTGACATCCTCAATCCGACCCCAATTTTCAGAATGAAATTACTTTGGTGGTAAAATAAAAGTATCTCTTTTATGAGAATCATTTGTTGAATAATAGAATCCATGAAAAAGTTAACAATTTTGGGCAGGATTCCTATGAGAATTGTTAAATCATGAAAACGCTGAACGGGCCACCTTGGGGTGAAAACCTGATTTTTCACCGATGAAATGCTAAAACTCAGAAAAGTGGAATGGGGTACAGATAAAAACTCAAGTAGGCCCAAGCCCACGTTGAGTAGCCCAATGGGCTGAAGCCCACAATGGACGGCCCAAGTGTGCCTAAGCCCATGATGGGAGCCCAAGGGCCACATGCCCAAGAAGT
Source organism: Eucalyptus erythrocorys (assembly GCA_014182555.1). Classification (NCBI taxonomy): domain Eukaryota; kingdom Viridiplantae; phylum Streptophyta; class Magnoliopsida; order Myrtales; family Myrtaceae; genus Eucalyptus; species Eucalyptus erythrocorys. The sequence goes on along the minus strand of CM024607.1, from coordinate 30,544,942 downwards.
AGGTGGCCCAAGGGAGGGCCATGGACCCCCCAAGCCCATCAAGCCATCCATTACAAGATCTTAGCATTTAATGCATCCCGTGTACATGAACAATACTCAATCTTGGTGAAATGATCAAATTGTCCTCTCATACAACTAAGAATAAAAGGGCAAGATGGGAAAGGGGCAAGAGAGGAGTAGTCATGTGCTGAAGATGAGGGATGTGATGTCATCCTCTAAGCCAAACCAACTCTCCTATTTTCCCATGTGCAAATCTTCCACATTAATAATCTTGGATTGTCTTCCTTGATGAAGCTATCCTCCTAACTAAGTAAATCCAAGGTTGAGTAAATTTTTGTGGGATTGTGTGTACCTTGTATTAATTGGCTATATTTCCTCATCCTTTTACTCTCTTCCGCCTCCCAAAACCACTGACCCCATTGCTCTCTCTTCCTCACTCTCATTTTCTCACTTTTTGCTCTCTCTCTCTCTCTCTCTAAGCCCAGCTGAACGCCCCCTCTCCATCTTCATCTTCTTGGCAAGCTATTGTCTTCATTTTCCTCACATTTCCCTCACCAGTTACCATTCACCACTCCTTCACTGTTAAACCACCATTCCGCATCGCCATTCTTATCATCGACCTGGGCTTTGGAGCTGCAAGGAAGCTCGACTAGTCCCTCACAGCAGCTTTCTCCCTCTCTTTGTTTATGACTTGGATATTACGGGCCTAGGGGAGATTGTTCGCCTCTGTGTCATTGCCCAAGCCACCATCTAGCCATTCCACGTGTGCTATGGAGGCGTGACTCATAGCCTCTATCCAACCTTACCGCTGCTCCGCTGATGCTTGTTAAAACTTACACTTGGGTGTGAGTGGCTTTCTAACTCTTGAATAGAATTGTTGTTGCACTTAAGCTTCAGTTTATGACTAGATTAAGATTAAATGGTATTTTGATGATGTGATAAATGAGTTTTAAGTGGTAGGCTATCATAGGATACCGATAGGCTATATCGATAGGTTATTGCGATAGGCTATCTTGTATTGTTGATAGCTTATCATGTTTTATTGATAGGTTATTACGATAGGTTATCTTGTGTTAGTGATAGCTTATCATGTTTTATCGATAGGTTATCATGTGTTACCAATAGCTCATCATGTTTATCTATGGGTTATTACGATAGATTAACAAGTTTTGCCGATAAGATATCACATTTGGTTCGATAAGTTATTGTTATGAGATAAGTTATTAAGATGCGGTAAGTGAAGTGTGATATGTTAATATGATGAGTCTTAATAGAGTGGTAAAATATTATGTGATGATATGTAGTATGTAAAATGAGGCTATGATAGGGTATGCTATTAAAATAGATTATCGCATGGTTTATCGTGATAAATTAAACCCTTATAAAATGACTTTACCTTTAAGAAGTGTCTTATACACTCGATTTCTATTATTGATGCATTATTAGTTGTTAACTTTAATTGATGAATGTTCACTGGACCATTTTTTATGTATGAGAAGTTACATGATCTAATGAAACGTGAGTAAGTTTAGGTGATGCATTGGTGGAAGATATGGAATGTAATTATGACATGTTGGTTGCCATACACATCTTTGCATAATGCATGAGCATCACACATGATTAATGAGAAAGATATGAAATAAGTTGTGTGATGGTATGCTCGTGTGATTACTTAAAGACCCTGATGTATTTTATGCAGGCTAATGAACTCGTCCTGAAGCATTTTACGCGAGACGATACACAATTAAGTTCGAATGCCCCAAGTTAATGGGATGCATGGATTTCGGAATGAAGTTTCTTACAAAAATGTTGTCTTGACGCGATCACGCAGGACGATGCCGTGTTCAATGGGGCAATACGATGCTTAGTTATACCGGATAACTGCCAACCTTCGAGTTAGCCATGGCCATGAGCTATTGTAATAATTTGAACATATATGTGTGGAAAGTACATGAGATGGATATGCGATTATGTGACATCCTAATTTGTAGGTTCTGTTTTCGATTGGATAAGTTGGGCTTTTCATCGAACGTGCCTATAATTCTTTTCTTTGAGGTGGCCACTCATGAGATAACTAGCCTATCAGATGAAGTCGTTAAAAAAATATAAACACAATAAACTTGAGAATTCGACCAGGAATCGACTGCTTAACCGTGCTAGTCTGCAAATGTCACTACGACACGGTTAAAAATTGATTAAAGATCAGAGATAGGTCGGTTCGACTGAGATATGTGATCAAGTGTGGGTGATTCCATCTGATTGCGAAATTTTCGTCGATCGGCACTAGACTGATTTTTATGTCGTTTCGGCGCCTCATGTCCGTATTTGGGACCTTGAGATGTTCATAACAACCGAGGGTCGCCAATGTGTCAAAGATGTACATTGTGACTCGAGATAAATCGACCATGAGTCAATTGCACTAAAAATTCCTAAAAACTACCCGGTAGGTTAGATCACGTTAAAATCACATTAGATTGAAATTAACTGCGAATTTGAACCCGATTTCAAAAATTGAAAGTTCTGTCATGTCATGATTTATTTTAAGGATGTCGACTCATCTTTCAAGGAATTTTCGGTGAGTTCGGGATTTTTACAGAAAATCAATTTGGACGATTTGGAAAAGAACGGAAATTCGGATTGGCCAAATTGAAGGAATTTTTGGTGTCCAAAGTGAGCTACTTAGTGATGGGAAATCATGGAAATTGTGTGGGCTTCTTTCTCAGCAAAATTTGGACATCAAATTGGAGAAATTGATGAAGAAATGGAAGTCCAATTGAACAAAATTCGTAGGCTTGAGGGGCTGTCACATTTTGGCCTTCTTTTGGACTTCAATTGGGGCAATTTGGTGTTGAAATTGGCCTTGGGTGACCAATTGATTTTGTTAGTTGAAGATAAGGTTGAATAATCACTCAAGTGGTCAAGGATAATTGTGTTTGACTACCTTTTTCTTTTCCCCTCACCGGACTCCCTCTCTTGCACGTCCCTCTCTTTCTTTTCCCTTATTTCCGCACATTCTTTCTTTTTGCCTCCACTAGCTGACATCCTTTGCTCCCTTATCTCTTACTTCTCCTTTGGTCTATCTCTCTCTCTCTCTCTCTCTCTCTCTCTCACTCGGTACATCGATTTCCCCCTTGGCCGCTTCTGCTTCTCTTTCATTTTCATTTTTTTTCTTGCATGTTCTTCTGCCCCACCAACACCGATTCTTCTTGATATCTCTTTAAAAATAGAGTTATTTTACCTAATTTAGGCAACAATTAAGCAATATCTATGAGAAAATATTTGGATTTCCTTCTAATTATTTGAATTTTCCTTGTTTATGCATAATAATGAAATATGAAGAAGATAATGAAAAGAATGGCAAAAATGAGGAATTCAAATAAAAAAGAAATGGAAGATGGATATCAAATCAGGGAATCCTTGATTTGTTCCCTAATGTTATTTGCAAGCGCTGGGAGATAGATATCTTGGATATATTCTATAAATATGAAAACATTGAGAGGGAGAGAAAGCAGCTAGGTTTTTGTTAGATTTTTTTCATTATTCTGAGAGTTTTTCAAGTATTTTGAAGAGAAGACCAAAGTTGTGACAAAATTCTTGTTCTTTAATTCAAGATGCTGAGTTTAATTTATATTTTTATTTCTTATTCTACTATGTTCTAATTTTCTTTTGTTAGGCTATGATGTAGCCTAACCATGATGATGTGAATTTCATGATTTTTATGTTTTACAATTGATTTCATTCATGTGAGTTATATATTATTGTGCATAATGCTTTTGAATGACTGGCTAGCACTTGAATGATACGATGTGCATGTTTGAGACTGAGAAGTGATAATATGCAATTGTTCATTATAATATATAACCATGAATTAAACGTGGATAGAAATATACGACGTTATTTGTGTAGCTTTCGGTGATAAGGTGACCCAAAAGACTCATTGTAAGTCGGGAATATTCATAGTTTTTAATGCACACATGTTTATTTTAATTCGCATAGAGATATAGTGAATTAATAAGCTGAGTAGGTTTGCTATACCTAGATATAGGATAGTAAATAGGTTAAGGAATTCCACTTTCACATGTTTGATATCGTTATTGTACCCACAACAATCTGATATTCATATCTAGTGATTATGGTGAAATCGGATGCTCTAACATATTTATCTGATTGATTTACTGCATTTAGTCTCCAAATTTTGTTTTTAATTTATTCTTAATTATATTTTGATCTGTTAGATAAATTTTAGAATTAATCTATTTTAGTATTTAATTAGTTTATTAATCATTGATCTCCGTGGGACGATACTTTTTCTTATCATTATATTATTTATTCGACACATTCACTTGTGTTTATAATTTTACGAACACTTCTCCCACTCACGCCGTCCCCTCCAGCAGCGCATCCACATATCCCCACCGAGTCAACCCTCCCCAAAAAACCTCCTGAAGTTGACCCTCCATCGTGGCTCATCTCCTCCGTACGAAACTGCTCCATCATCCGCCTACTTCAGCACATCTTCACGTGCAGCCTCCCCACCGAAGTCACTCACAGCCGCCCCACCGAAGTCACTCACAGCCAGCCCATTCGAAGCCCACGCCGCAGCTCTGTTCCAGCGTCCACGAGCTCAATAGCCCACGTCTCTCCGAGTTTCAGCTTCCAGCTCCATGTCTCAGCCCAATCGCAGCCCCATGTCCAGCCATCAACCCCCGAACCAACAACGAACAGAACCGAATAGCCCAGTTGTGGGCTTTGTTGCCTTTTTAGGTCGCTTCCGAGCCTCGTTGGGAGTCGCTGCTTCGGAGTTGCCCATCTCCACGTCGCTGTCGCCGTGGACTCATCGGCTCACAAATCCAGTGAGTTTACTCACTAAACTCTGCTTAGAGAGTTAATTATGCTTAAGGATTTATTAATTTAGGTTAAGCTTGGATTAGGTGGTTAGTTAGAACGGATTAGCAATTTAATTGTTTTGATATTGCATGGTAGGTGGTTAGAGTAGTGCAATTAGAAAGTAGATAGGTCGTATTATTTATCTAGATAGGTTTGGAAATTTTCCGGGCCCATTTCCGTATTTAATTAGGCTTTTCCAGCCTAAGTTTGTATATTTGGCATTTATTGGTATTTATTTAATTAATTTTGGTAATTAATTAATTAATTATTATATTCCGAAAATTAAACCAGGATAGCCGGTGACCAGAATTTCGTGTTGATTACAATGGTGTGCTTTGTTTATTTAATTGAATGCTAGGATCTAATTGAGTGGAATTTATAATTTTGGGAATTTATCATAGAATTGAGTATTTTCAGTATTTGATTAGAAAATACCGGGTGTGGCATCAGAGAATTTTGACGACTTTTGGATATGCGATGGTGCGTGATTTAAGTGACGAAAGTATCGTCGGATTATGACATTGGCATTATGTACGAACATCAGTTCGTATTATCTTTGGACCAATGCATTACGTTTAGTAATAGACTAGTGGCCGAGTAAACCATAATCTAGTAGAAATTTACTTTTATAGATTCAAGTGAGACCCGCTTCATACCAGACTTGCCGACCCATATACATTTTCCCGATGACACTACGCAACTACACTACCTGAGTGTACTTGGAATAAGAGAGGAATTGGCACTTTGATCAATTGAATTTTTTAGAATCAAGGGAATGGAATTCGGCCATGCGCGAGAACACGCATGCCCGCGCGCAGGGGGAGAGTTGTTCATGCCCAAATGCTGCCTAAGTCCTTGTCCAATTAATCAACACATTAGTCAACCATTAAGAAGAAAAGTTGACTGAAGCTTGATGAATGTTGGCCACGTTGCTTGGCGTGTGGCTGCCAGCAAGGATGAAAATTCTTCAGCTGAGGACAGACACGCCACCCCCACCTGCCGATTATCCCTACAGCCACCGTAAATCCTACATGCAAAAGACATCATTAGCTTAATTAACATTTAGAAGAAACAATTGGCTCGGTTTTGAGGACGAAGAGAGAGATTAACCGAGCAGAATTTTCGAGAGAGAGAGAGAGAGAGAGAGAGAGAGAACGGGAAGCGCGCGAGAGGGAACAGTGAAGGGAGAGGGAGAGGACTACCCCTCCGTTCGTGCGCTGTCGACGGCGCTCGAGATTGCCATTGCCGAGCTGCGTCCGAGACACCGAGTTCTCCGTTTTGCTTGCCGTCAACACCTAGAACTTAAGGCAAGTGGAAGTTCACTAACCTATATAATGCAATATTGTTATTGTCTGAGATAGTGCAAGTGGATTTGAGAAATGATAGAATCGGATGTTGAACGCTGAGTATAGGAGTAGTTTCGGTAGATTCGGACTAAGGGATTTGAGAAACATTTTGTTTTTCTTACACGCATGCTTCGATTTTGTCTAGTATCGATTGGAAAGACCTAATTTCGGTAGACCCTTGGAAAGTAGATAGTCGTAGTTTGAGATGTGAAAATTTATTGAAGCTGTATTATTTAGTACAAAGCTGGTGTAGGTCAGTAGCTAGAACACATGTTTCATCTAAAATTTTTGAGTTGACATCATGGTATAGACCTCTTCTATCGTGTAATACATTCCGCCGAAGTGTAAATTGTGTTAGTGAAAGAGAGTAGGGCTGAATCGGATGAATTATTATTCTCTTTATGCGACCAATTTGAGTTACCATTTCTCATGAAATCTTTTCTTTAGGTGTCATTTATAACATGTCGAAATTTGGGGATTTTCAAGTTTATCTAGGGGTTCTTTCAAAATCCTCATCAAAGTCGTGCATTCTAAAAATTTGGGTTATCTACATTTCGGGCTTGTTCAACTTATTTCAAAGATGAACGCATTTTAAGTAGTTATTGAATATGACAATTTGTGGCATTTGACATATCATACCATACCGAAATCTTGATAGAATGCTCATGGACATTTGAAATCATTGCATTGAAAATGTTTTGGATGATGATATAAATTAAGATGTTAATGTTGCCGTCGAACGGTTGAGTCGACGATGCCTCGGGAGTCGGAATGCCCATAGGATTGAATGAGTCGATGTCGTTGGATGCCTAGGGTCCGCAGTACCTCCGAGGGTCCCTGGGAGTTTCAGGATACCCGGTTGTAAGGTTAGTATGTAAATCTAGAGGGTAGGGACAACCATTTTCATGGCAAGCCCTAGAGATTCCTCGTGATGCAAGTGGGGTGTGTGACATCCAGAATTTTCAACCTATTTTCTATTGAATTAATCGAGCATTTCATTGACACGTCTATAGGGTTGTTCTCAGAGCTGATTACTCTTGAGATAACTAGACTAGCTGGGTAAGCCATTAAAGAATTTCAAGGCAATAAACTTGAGAGCTCGGCCAGGAATCGGCTTCTCGACCATGTTCATCTTTAGAGGTCTTTATAGCACAGTTAAAAATCAAATTGAGATCAGAGATAGGTCGGTTTGACTGAGATGTGTGGCTAATCATGGGTGACTCTACTAAATTGGGAAATTCTCGTCAACCGGCACTAATTTGATTTTTCTGTCGTTTTGGTACCCTGTGTGTAATTGAGTCATCGAGATTTTCACGACAATCGAGAGTCGCCAATGTGTCGAGTGAGTTCAATGTGGCTCGAAAAAAATCGATCACGAGTTATTTGCCCTAAAAAGTTCTGAAAACTATCCGGTAGTCTAGGTTACTCTAAAAAGTGCCAGTTGGGAATTAACTATCAATTTGAGTCCAATTTCAGAAATTGAAAATTTTGTGGTGTTACGAGCTATTTTAGGAACGTCGACTCAGTCTCAGAAGATTTTTCAGACTCCGAGATTTTTATGGAAAATCGTTTCGGACGTTGCGAAAAATCAGTAGAAGTTCAGATGGGCTAAATCGATGGAAATTGAGACTTCTTAATCGAGCCTTCAAGTGTTGGGGATTTATAGAAAATTGTTCGAGATTTTTCTAGGTCGAAATCGAATCTCAATTTGGGAGATTGAGTAAGGAAATTGAATTTAATTTGTGAAATTCGGATCTATGGTGAGGGCAGCAAATATTGGCATCAAAAACTGAATAATTGAGATGGAATATGGGTATGAAGATAAGGAAAAATGATGGGGTAATCGATGGATGACCAATTGAATTATTGGAGGTCAATTGAGATGAAATGGAAGTGGATCAAGTCACCAATTGAAGCCAATTCTTGCAAAAATTCGTAACATCCCCACACCCTAGCAAGAATGGACCACTTGGGAGGTTATAAGGGACATTTTTGAAGGCCTAATGAAGGCCAAGTGTTTATGCATGGCCTAGATTGATTGTTGGAAGATATTTTGCAAAATATCAAGCCAAGTGGAGCCCCCTCACCTCTCATCTCTATTCATCTCTCCCTTTCCCTCTCACCTCAACCGAACAGCCTCTCTCCCCTTCCTATTTTCGTGCGACAACTCTAACAGCAGCTGAAGAAGACCGAGCAGCCCACTGAAAATCCCTGCAGTCGATCCTCTTGAAGACTGCCCTCCTCAATTCTGCTTGTCCACCGTTCCGTTCCCTCGCACGAAGCCAGCAACGAAGAAGCCACGCCAGCACATCCGGTCAACCTCAACACCGTTCGTGGACTTTGTGCCTTGTGTCTTCCCGCTGCTAGTGACCATCGAAATTTTGATTGAGCACCCAGCAGCTTCATCGACGCCAACAGCTGCTCCTCATCTCTACCACGTCTCAGTCAACCGAAGCAGCGTTGGAGACACCGGGGTTGACTCAGCACCGAATGAAGCCACCACCGTCTCTCTCCATCCATGCGTCTAGGAACCCACCGAGCTCCCATTTTCACGCTTGAGCTTCTTCAATCCAGCGTCTAGCCCGGCAACCCAACGAATTGGGCTAGACCGTTGGCCCAACAGTCTTCAGTCCCTCAGGCCTTGCTATCTCTCTCGTCTAGCCCAGCAAAATTTGGTCCAGTTGAGGGCCATTCAAGCCCAATGAAGCCAGCAATCTCGGCCCAATTTGTTGTCTTCAAAGCCTAGTCGAATTTACACCAACAAGCATCCCACAGTTCAGCATCTTCAAACCCAACTCCCTGCAGGCCAGCCTAAGTTGATTAAAGAAAATCAGCCCAGTCCAAAGGAAGCCCAAAGTTTCCGTGGGCTTGCAAAGTTTCTTGGCCCGGTCCAAGTTCGACTACCGTTGCATTGTCGTCGCAATGTCCCGATTTTCGCTTTGTGCAAGTGAGTTTTACTCACTAATGCTTTCTTAGTAGACTAATAATGCCTAAGGGTTGATTAGATTTAATTAATTGCAATTAGTTGGATAGATTAGATTAAAGTAATTAAATTAGAGACTTATTAATGTATGTTAGTTAATTTGATTATACAATTAGTAAGTAGACAGGTCCTATTAACTATTGACTGTCTATTGGGATTTTTCCTGACCCATTTCGGGTTCCAATTAGGTGATACGGGCCTAAGTTGGATTTATTATAATTATTTATTAATTTTTATTAATTGAATAATTAAATAATTATTTTTCCGAAAATTCACCCGGGATGGCTGGTGATCAGAATTTCGTGCTGATGGTCGTGGTGTAGTCCGTTTTTTTATTTGAGCTCCACGTTGCGTGGAATTTAATTAATTGTGCTATTTTAGGGATTTATCCCAAATTGATTGAAATTGAGTGATGGATTGATTGATGGCTGAGTGTGATTATTTAGCATTGATGATGCTATGATGAGCTGTAAAGTAGAGGGAATTGTGAAAGTGAACTGGGGAAATTCTCGGCTGAAACCAATCAGGTATGATATACTAAGACATACGTGGTTCGATGATTGAGGATAATCACTGGTGAAAACGGCGCCTTAAAGAATGCACGAGTGCTGTTTATTACATGCAACAGTATGGACATATGCAGTTTGGTGATGGTAGGTATCACTGGTGAAAATGACGCCTTAAAGAACGCACGAGTGTTGTTTGTTATACACGTCACCTTCGCGGAAACAGCGCCCGAGAGCATTAATAAAGCTCTGTGATTAAGTGTACTGCTGGAGGTGTTATGATATGAAGTGAAACGATCCAAAGATGGTCCGACTGACATATAAATCGACTAGGTCGATTGATCAATGAGTTGATCCAACAGTTGTGAATTGATTGATTGTTTAATGTAATATATGAGGCATATGTGCATAACCCTGAATTACAGGTTAAGACTGATGCCAAGATAAGTCTTATGACATGTGCTGTGCTTAGACAACCTTGTGGTGTATTGGTTCCCTAATCGAGTCTTAGGGGGTAGAACTCGCTGAGACATAGTCTCATTGGTTGTTTTTTTTTTTTTTTTTTTTTTTTGGTCAGTTGTCTCATTGGTTGTTGAAAAATCAATTTTAGGCCCTTAGATGGCAGCACTAGGATCTCCACCTCCCCCTCCTCCTGAATAGTTCGGCATCCCAAAGAACATCTCCAAGAGGGTCACCCATTTCTACATGCACCCTGACCCTGAAGGACTAGAATATGTATTGATTGAATCGACTGTCTGAATTGATGTGGGCAGGGATGATATGAGGTCTCATGAGTATCGATCCTGGTATCGCTACTAATTTGACGGGAGACAAGTAGGTCCCATACCAGAAGAGGAAGTACCATTTATCGTCTTAGAGGAAGCTTTTCGGGTAGGGACTGCAGATCCTGAAGGCGGTGGAATGGTCGATGCTAATGACCCTACATTGGCGAGTGAGCCTACTTCTCCAGTGTACTCCGAAGGTGGTGCCAACTGGAGCGAAGAAGAACCTGAGATTTCAGAGTAGGAGGCAGAAGGACGAGAGGAGGATGAAGAGTGGGGAGTGGACAAGGAGATGCCCGTTGAGGTGGAACCAGTAGAAGAGGAGCTTGAGGACGAAGAGTTCGCAGAAGATGAGCTGAGCGAGGAAGAGCCTGAAGAGGATCAAGATGATCCTGAGTATGACCCTAATGAGGATTGAGAGTCTATCCTCTTTTTGTAAACCTTGACCATGTGTAGATAAAGTGAGACTTTGAGGCTGTGAATAGTTGTGAACTACTTGACTTGTGTTATGTATAAAAGTTTTGTTATGAGTTTTCAATATGAAAAATATGACCTTGCTTTTCTATCATATTGTTTTGTTGTATGGGGATTTTTAATTGTTTCCTCATATGCTTAATAAATGAAAGGGTTGGCGATACATAGTCTTGGGATATCATATTCTAAAATCGACCAAGTAGAAAGATGTGTGAGCACCCAAGAATCGGGGCGTGACGGGGTACAAGATGCCTGGAGGTGTGACGTAACACGCTCCGGATGCCTGGAGGTGTGTGCCAGAGGCTTTTGCGATGCCAGGATTAGGTGCGAATGCCCGGAGGGACGCAAACACTGGTCCTCCAGGGGATGAAACCTTTTTCAAATGCTAAAAACCATGACTTAACCAAGTGTGTGTGTGGGGCTTGGTAAATGAATTATCTGTGAGATGGAATTGATACATCCTGCCTATGGAAATGCACTTGTCATAGTATTGAATGGTGTTATAAAAATGATGCATGTGGTTCATCTCATTGATTATATGTTTGTTTATTTTGCATGAACTCATATGATAATAACCTTGCACGATAAAGTTTAGTGAATCTTTTACTACTGAGTGGTTGTACTCACCCCTCTTTAGAGACTAACATTTTAGACTAGAAGAAAGATGCCTTTGCTACTTGTGACTCCCGGTTTGTTTTATGGACTTTTGGTCGATTTACAGTGGGAATGGTCAGAGTACTAACACCCCGCAGTGCATGGTTTGGTATTCGAGTGGGTGAGGATTGTGTTGACATTTGATGTTGGTCTCTCCACCGGCCCCATTCTCCAGGAGCTTATTTCGGTTCTTGTCCACAAGATGGCCGCAAGCTGAGGTTGCTGTCGCCACTGCCGGCTGACAATACTCCAACTCTTCTCGGCACATGATGAAGAAGAGGATTGTGCAAGAAACTTTTAAGGCTATACTTTAAAGCAGTGAAAAAAACATTACAAGTATTATAACTTAGCACAAAAGAGACACTTAAGTGCCATAACTTACGAAAGGTACACGTAAGTGCCACATTCGAAAAAAAAGAATCACTTAAGTGTCACTCCGGTTAAAGTCTGGCCAAAATGCTGACGTGTCAATTTTCTGGCGAAGCTAATGCAAAACAACACTTTTTTGCACGCCGACGTGGCCAAATAATATAAAAACGGCGTCATTTTGGACGTAAAAAAATAATATAAAAATTAAATAAATTAAATTTAAAATTAAATTTAATTAAAATATTTTTAATAAAAATTATTTTAATATTAAAAAATTAAAAAAACTATTTAAAAAAAAAGAAATGGGGGAAGCGGCTGAGGGCTCCACCGCCGCCTCCTCGCCATTGTCGGCAAGGGTCGATAACGACGAGTGGAGGGTCGGCCGAGGTCGCCCGACCACGGCCGGGGGTCGGCTACTCCGGCCAACCTATGGCGAGGGCTCGCAAGCCCTAGCCGAGATCCGGCGAGGGCCACGACCCTCGCCACTAGGTCGTGGCCCTTGCCGAGATCCGGTGAGGGTTGGCGGCCCTCACCCGGCCGGCCAAGGGCCGCCACCCACTAGGGGTCGCCCGGCGGCGACGGCCCTTGGCCCGGGCGAGTGAGGGCCGCCGACCCTCGCCGGATCTAGGCGAGGGCCCGGCGAGGGCTGCGACCCTTGCCCCGATATGGGGCAAGGGCTCGCGAGCCCTCGCCGCCGATCGACCGGGGTCGGCCCCCGGCCGGGGCCGCCCAACCCTCCACCCGCCATCACCGGCCCTTCCCTGAGCAACGGCGGGAGGCAGCCCTCGGCCGCCTCCCCCTTCTCTTTTAATTTTTTAATATTAAAATTATTATTTTAAATATTTTAACTAAATTTAATTTTAAATCTAATTTAATTAATTTTTATATTATTTTTTATCACGTCAGCCCAAAATGACGCCGTTTTTGCATTATTTGACCACGTCAACGTGCAAAACGGCGTTGTTTTACACTCGTTTCGCTAGAAAAATGTCACGTATGCAATTTGGCCGGATTAGCACTTAAGTGATCCACTTTGCTCCGATTTTAGCACTTAAGTGTACCTTTCGAAAGTTATGACACTTAAGTGTCCCTTTCCGCCAAGTTATGGCACTCTAGGGGTCCGCAGCTCCTTTAAAGCATATGTGCATGTGCATCGCTATTAACCCACCAAGCCTTAGTATCCATAGATTACCGATTGTTGAATGGAATCAAATTATCTAAAATCCCCATTTTTGATTGCAAAATCTACATACTTCATGTAACATCCTCAACTATGACCCCGTAAGGATCAGCCATAAGGTTTTGAATGGATCGACCATGGGCCATTGGCCATGGGATTGATCAATCCAATCGGTAAGGAATCAAGGATCGGTCATGGTCCGACTGATCGACCAACCGACCACAAATTGATCAAGGTGTCGACCGAGAATTGTCTCATTTTGAGATGAATCTGGATCGGAGAATGGTCATGAGTTGATCCGACCGGTTGCAATGCCCAACCGCAAGTGATTCCGCTCGGCTAAGCACCGATACACGAACGATCTGACTTGATCAAATGTGATCGTCCTCCAATAAAAAATTCATTATTTCCTATTTAATTATTAATGATCGGAAATGAATCTTGAATTGATAATGTCCGATTGTGGATCGGTAATGCACCTACCATGAACCATACGGATGGATCGAATGCCGATCGGAATGAGTTCAAGGATAAACCCGACTATTATGTCACTAATTCTAAGGTCCATGGGTGCCTTAACTTAGTGCTAAGCCATGAGTAGCCTTAGGATTGGCCTTGAATCAACTGAAGGAAAACTGACCATTTTGGCCGACTAACCGTCCAAATGAATGGTTCCGGCAAGTATGGGGCATGATGGCCGAACCTCAGGGGTACATGATTTGATTTTTCGAGATGTACCTAATGATCCCTTCTTCAGCCTTGGAAGCAACTTAGACTACGGAATTATTTGGACCATCTTCTTGAGGAAGAAAATGACAAATTAGAGAAAACTCTAGAACACCCTCATTAAATAAAGGGGGTGATGTGTCCTTTGACTTTTCAAAAGTAATAATGAGGTTGAAAATATCCTTGATGGGCAAGAAAAATGCGGCACACATGTGGCCCAATCGGAGAGCGAAACCCAAGCCTTATCGAAGAATCTAGATGCCAAGTTGGCAACTTTGATGGCATCTTATCCAAACTTCATTAAATGTTCATTAAATGTGGAATACGAGTGGTCCAATGAAAGGGCAAAAAGCGCGCATGACGCCTATAAGCTAGAATGCCAACCAAGACCTTTTAGTTGGTCTCCATATTCTTTGTAGCACAAATGTTCTTCAAAGCTTGATCAAGGGTGTACACCACACAAGGTGTCCAAACAATGGATAAAAATTCTTGTTCAATGAGTTGTCCTACATCCTTACAATTTGAAGCATTATCTCTAATTACTTGAACCTTATTCTCATGTCTAATTTCATTGATAACTTCTGTGAATAAGTTAAAGATAAGATGCATATCATTTGTTTCTCCCAGATAATCAATTGATTTTATAAACATAGATTCTCCATCGGACACCGCCATAAAATTAATAAGTGGTCTCTTTTGTAAGTCACTCTGTCCATCACTGACAATACATATACCATTCTCCCTTCACATGTTTCTAATAGGTGGACACAACCTATCAATATTTTTTTGTATGCCAAGGATTTGGCCTAGCTCACCTTAAAGGAGCACAGCACTGATTATACCTCGGGTGAGACTGGCCCAGCAATCCACCACCAGGGCTCCTCGCTTAAATCACGAAACTACTCTAGGAGTTATGGCGGACTTCGTGAGTTGAACTCCTGACCTTGGGGTCAGGAGGCTAGGCCTCAACCAGCGCAGCCATGCGTGGGTGGTACAACCTATCAATATATACATATATATATATATATATATATATTGGTAAAAACAACCTATCAATATATTTTTTTTTTCTTTGGTAACGTCAACCTATCAATATTTATCTTCTCTTCTTGCAATAAAATGATTCTCAACAAATTATATTTCGATCGTACATACACCACAATATTATTATTATAGCATAAGTGAAAGTAGATTGAAAGTAAGAATTTCTTATTAGGTTAAGTGGCAAGTCCCCCGAATAAAATATCCTCTCAATCTCTTAATCTAAATGTTTCTGTTGAGTCATGGTGAATGCACCTCCACTCTCAATTTTAACCTTTCTTTTTTTGGAGTCAAAAAATGAATCTATCCCATCACCACCACCATTAACTGAAAAACTGTAAAGGGGCAAAGGTATATTTTAAGGTGCAATACTCATTAATCCAGTATTAACCTCTTTATCTAATATTTCCATCTTCAAAAGATTATTTTTTCTACTTTTGCGCATTTTCCAATTCTTTTTCCACTTATCATCAACAAATGGGCCATAACTCTCATGTATGAACTCTTAAAATCTTTTTTTAACAAAAAATGCACTCCCAAGACAAATTTCCCCCCATATTGTTATGAGTAGCTAACTTAGTAATATACTTCAATGATGATTTATTTAAACCTTCATCACTCGATGTAGGTGATTGTATACTCGAAGTGCTACTAGTCATGCTTGAGACCATTCTATAGAAAATACAATTACAAGAACCATAAATTTAATATATACTATAAGTACATGTGATGGCAAAAAAAAGCAAAAATAAACATATATAATAATGAGCAGATCCATTATAATCATAAACGTCAAATATAATTCAGCCAAATTAGACTAGAAAATCCAAATCAACTCTATAAAGCCAAACAATTCTACTTGGGAATAAACAAAATCTTTTCGGCCGAACGACTAGTAAATACCACTAAGTATCAATTCCGAAACAAAATCTTGAATTATTTCATATTCAAAATGTCCAACGTTTGACTAGCGATCTTCCCTTACCAAAGATAAGACTAGCATGTCCTCCACCCCCTAAAAAACCCTTGGTAAAGCAAACCCCTTTCTCCTCACGATTCCCCAATCCCTCAATTTGAATCCTCTTCAACATCTCAAGCATGACGAATTTGATTCTCTCTTCCTCATCCCATTTCCTTCCCCTCCTACAAAATGGAAATCATAACAACCGATTCAGGAATTACCCAACATTCTAAGTTTTAGAAAACAAGAATTTACGACGTCATGCCGATGATTCGAAATAACCATGGAATTGAGAGCAAGCAAATCATTGCAGATTCCTTACAGAGAGGAAAATAAAACAGTATATGGAGTTCGTGCGAGCATGCATACCTTACCATTGCAACCGCGGCCAAAGCAAATGAAAACAACGAGTGCTTGAGAAGGCTTGCATCTCGAGAGCGAGAGCTCACGGCGATCACTACACCATTACGGGAACACAACAAAAAAGCAGAGGGGAGGGGGACGATGGAGGAGGGAGGGAAGCGACATACAAGACAGAAGTTGGATGATTTTTTCTTTTTTTTTTTTTTTTTTTTTGGGGGGGGAGGGGGTGGGTGTTGTGGTGGCGCGCGGGGGGCGGGCGATTGCTTGTCGCAAGTGAGAGGAAGTGGGGGTCATGACACAATATAGGGTTTCCTTTCTCCATCTTCTTTTTAGATTTTTAGATTTTTATGGATTTACTGAATATTTCTCAAATTAACCCTGTGCGTGTCGGATGTGTCTTGGAATTTCGAGCTCCTATGTCCAGAGTATTGACCACATGTTGGATGTTTGACACTAACATGGAGGCCCTCAAAGAGTGTCCATGCTTCCTAGCAACATTAAGCATCATGTAATCTCCTAATCGTACTATATCTCCTTGATGTAACTCATAACAGCAAAACCAACCTATATGAGGTGTTACATGGAAAGACACTCTAGCATCAATTATCCAAGCATTGTAATTACCCCACGATAAATTACATACAAGATACATGTCTCCCATGCTGCTGTCATTATCCTTCTCGGTACTAAAGGATGATGCATCGTCTCACTTCTTTAGAGCCACACTTTCGCTTTTGCAATCCTTCTTAAAGTGTCCAGATTTTTTGCACTTCCAACACATTGTTTCTTGCCACCAAATATGGACTAGGATCGTTCGCTATTCCTTCCTCTCACAAAAAGAGCCTCATGCATTGCACTATTAGAACCTGCATTCCTCACACAATAAAGCAGCTACAATGCCCTCAAAAGATAATGCACTAACACCAACGCAAATCGAAATAATTATATATTCTCATGAATTCGACGGTGAACACGGCAAAGAACAAATTATATTTTCCTCATCTCGATTGACATTGATCAATGCAGGTTGCCCACAAACAGTGTTAAACTCACTTAAGTGTGCAGAAAAAGGATCACCTTTAACTCATCCAGAAGTTGAACAGTCGCGACTTCCACAAAAATAACCTGTTCACAAGCAACTAGCTCTATAAAGGTTTTCCAACTTCGTCCAAGATCCTTCACCGTTTTTTCAAAGGTCATGTTCACCAAGACGTTATCAACATGACATAGCCAGATCAAATGATCAAACTCCGCGCCCTTTGATCATTGTCATTCCACAACTTCAATTCATCAGGCATGGACTCGGACTCCTTCGCCTTCTCCTTGGATTTTTCCTTGGATTTATCATCTTTGACCATGTGCCACAAAAATTACAATCCACAAGTACAACCTCCATCTTCAATTTCCATAACTCAAAAAACACTTTCCTTCAAACTTCTCTACATCCTCCTAAGATTCGATTTTTTGAATCTCTCTTCACCAATAAACTCTAACCTCAAACCAAGCTCTGATACCAAACGTTAAGATTTGGCACACAATTACAAGGAAATCAAGAGTAAAAGTGAGAAACAAGATTTGAGACACAAAGTTTTATTTTGATTCATCCTTAAACTAGGTTTACATCCAATAGATGATTCAACTATAATTAGCACCCTGCACCTCTCTATTTCATCCCCGAATGACAAAAGCGAGAAATAGTATATACTTAATAGCTATTCATGAGCCTAAATTCAAACTACTAATAAAATATGGGTTGACACTATATAAGCCCTTTGAGCAAGACCACATGCCTTCCTATCGAATGAATCACACTCCAACACTCTTTCACATGTAAAAAATGGCTTACATATGAGGTAGGAGTGTTAACTAATCTATTATAAACACATTGGTTATCCCCTCATTTGTAAGTTGATCCTTTGCGCATGTGATTAGTCGGGTTTAGCTACTGTGAAATGGGAACATCTCCTTTTTTGCGTGAGTTAGTGGTTGTGGGCAACCACCACAAGTGATGAATTTGGGAAAGGAGTGTCAAAGATTCTAACTCTTTATCTTGGGTTAAATTATCCAATAAATCTATTACATTTTTGTCAATTCAATCATAAACTTGTTTATTGTGCCAGTTGAATAATAAATATTTTCACATTTTATCAATTGAGTTTATCCCATTAATTTTGACCATAAACCGTTGACATGGATGCTAAATATTTTACATGGCATGACCAACGTTGACATGGACTGTTTTTTATTATTTTATTATTTTTTTTATTAATAGCTATGTCCGATGAGGTCGCTAGATAAACATTGCCAGCCATAGGTGAGGACCACAATCAGTGGTAATATGAACAATTTTTATTGATTTATTGAATTTTTTTATTCTTTTATTAACAACTACGGTCAGTGAGGTTGCTAGCTAGCTATTGCGGCCAACACCCTTGCTTGCGGCCAACGATGGTCGGTTATGAGTTGTTAAAAAGAAAAAATAAAAATAAAATAAATTCGAAAAAAATAAAAATATCTACGTCAACGTCGATCATGCCATGTAAGATAATCAGCATCCACGTCAGTAATTTCCAATCAAAATTAATCAGATGGACTTAATTGGCAAAATACGAAAAGGTTCGTAACTTAATTTGCACAATCAAAAGATTTAGGAAAATTAGTAAAAGCACAATACATTTATGACTTTTTGAATAATTTTATAATCTATCTTGTGCTAAAGATGATGAGTTGACACTGCAATTGCATTATATCACTTAACATGGCGTCCAAGTTTGATAGGTGAATATGCTAAAACCCTTTGGCAGATATAGACTTGCGGGCCCTCTTTTCGAGGCCAGGGTAAATGCCGAACCACTGATGATTGGGCTTAGCCAAACAACAAATTAAAAATTAGACACCGTTTGTTTTAGAAAAAATCGAATGATTTAAAAAATATATTTTTAAAAAAATTATCGTAAATAAAAACAACACCCGCCCCCTATATTTTCGCTGTCATAATTTGTGTCCGAGGTTGAAGCAACCGAAATCACTTCTTTTTGGGGAGGTGCCACGAGCCAAAAACAGAGGACAATCCCAAAGAGGAGCTATCTGAATGTGACTGCTATACGGTCCAAGTTCACCCGCAACATTGTAGGTGGCCGACAATGCAACCTCAGACACTCCCCCGTTGACGTTTCCACTCTGTTTTTCGCATACAATGTTCTTAGACGCAGTTGATCTCGTCCAAAGACGGCAAGTTCCAGAAAAGTCGCTGTTGCCTTTCACTTGGATTACCGTCCCAGATTTGGTCATATCAAGATGTGCCGTAGCCTAATGTGATTATGGCTAGCTTTGGTAATGATAATCATTAAACGATCCGATAAAAAAACTTATCAAATGTCGGGTGACTTTATGTTCTTTTTTTTTTTTTTTTTTTTTTTTTTGGATTGGACGATTAGGTGGTATCTAACCCATTTTTTGCGTACTTGGCCAGTCCACCTTCTCGAACAGACTCCCCATATTCATATGATAAATTAGGGGAATTTACTTTTGGATCGCTCTTAATAAAATTTGAACTCAAGATCTTAAATTCTGTGAACATCAAAGGGAGAGAATCTCCAACCGCAATTATGTTCTCATGGATATATTTGTTGGAGTAGTAATCATTATCCCATTGCTAACAGTGTGGGATCAGTTATTTAAAAGAAAATTAAAAAAAAATTATTTGAAGATACATCTATAGGCATACACTATACCTGTATGTGTATACATGACAAGAAAAGAAGAACAGCTAAATTGACTGTTAAGTCTAAAGAAACGTCCAAAATCAGAAGATAGCGGCTGATTCCGTCCAGGTTCATCCTTCTTTCGGACACCCCACCTTAGGATTTCGCTTCTATACATGGGATTCTCTCTCCTACCCATCTCTCTCTTTCAGTTATATATCACAGACACAGAAAGAGAGAGAGAGAGAGAGAGAGAGAGAGAGAGAGAGAGAGATGGAACTGGGGAGTTCAGATCAGAGGACTTCAAGCAAGAGAGAAAGAGAGGAGTACCATGTTGCCCACAAGATCCCTTCTGGCGATACTCCATATGTCAGAGCCAAGCACGCTCAGGTACCTCCTCTATTCCACCATCTTGCAGAATCTCGTCTGAATTTCCAGCATTGTTTTGGAATCATTTTATCCTTTTAGAATATGTACCTTTTTAATCAGAATTATCGTCAGAAGAAAACCAAAGCTCCACAATTTAATTTGAGATGAGGTTAATTAACAGTTTCGTGATTCTAGCACAGAAGTCTCATCGGCGATCGATCGATTCGAAGCTCTTGATAAACTCTTTTCAATAGATAAAGATATCTCGCATATGAAATTGCCAATAAATTTCCTTCGAATGTTTCTCGTCTTGAAATCATTTTAGTTATGCATCCGGAGACTACTAAAGTTAAATGCGTAGCAACTGGGAACAAAAGCATGTGGATAATTCAAGAAGAATCTGCATCGCCTCCACCATCGATCATCTTAGGATATGAGCAAAACATGCTTTAAGACGGAGAGATTTTCTTGAAATTCTAAACAAGTAGAGTAGAATCTTGCTAGAATTAGAAATCTTATCTTGAAATCATTTTAGTTATACATCTGAAGATCGCCAAAGTCAACGCGCACCGATTAAGAACAAAAGTACGCGGACAATTCGAGGAGAATCATATCATCTATATTGGAAGATATGAGTGATACGCACTTTAAGATAGTGTGATTTTCTTAAAATTAAAACCGATAGAGTAGGGTCTTGCTACAACTAGAAACCCTATCATTTATCAATCGACCAAGCAATCTCTCTCCAGCATTCTTGATATCAAGGTTATGCAACTTCATCATTCTGTGGATTTATTCATACATATGATAGTAGACACATGGACAGATAATCGTCAATTTCCTACACAGAATACAATCTGATTAAGGACCCAATCGAATGCATCTGCTCTTGCTGATCAATATGTTCGATTTCTTTCTCTTGCTGAACTGAGTAAATCAACAGCTAGTTCAGAAAGACCCAGAAGCAGCGATAGTGCTGTTCTGGAAGGCGATAAATGCAGGAGATAGGGTGGACAGCGCGTTGAAGGACATGGCAGTTGTGATGAAGCAAATCGATAGGAGCGAAGAAGCCATCGAAGCCGTCAAGTCCTTTCGCGGCCTTTGCTCCAGGCAGTCTCAAGAGTCGCTTGATAACGTCCTCATCGACTTGTACAAGGTATGATAATACTTCATACGCGTGTGTACCAGTTGCTTCGCTTCTGTCTATACATAAACTCAGTGCATACTTATAAAGTGATTTAGCTATATAATTCTTCGAATCATATTGACAAAAAAAATAACTGCAGACGATATGCGCTTATGTTTATGACCCAGTACATCGAAACCTTTCTGGAGGGTGTATGCATTGCTTGCATGCATTGTAAATTGATGATGTGATGATAATCAATGATAATTAGCTGAAAGACGCCGGAAATCATGGTTAAGTGGTTAAGCACTTTGAAGTAGATGTGGCAGATTTCATGTTCAAATGAAAGCATCTCCTACTCATCATGGAAGTAAATCAAAGGGGCCACTAACACTACCCTATGGGTAAAGCCTTACCCCTGATGCACGTGAATCGGGATAGATTGTCATGTATGCGCATAATTGGTTAAGTCGAGAAGGTTGGGCTAAATCATATTATCAAAATTATAATTAAAAAAAAAAAAAAAAGATACATAAATCATACAAAGATAGAGATTATTTCTTTAGATCTTAAAAAGACTAATAACGAGGGAAAGGTTATTGACTTTCTCTTTTTGTTTTCTTTTCTGGGAATCATAACGTACAGAAATGTGGGAAAGTGGAGGAGCAGATAGAGCTGCTAAAGAGGAAGCTGAGGCAGATATACCAAGGCGAGATCTTCAATGGGAAGCCCACCAAGACGGCCCGTTCTCATGGCAAGAAGTTCCAGGTCTCTGTTAAGCAAGAGACCTCCAGGTTATTGGTATGCTCTCCTAGTAATTTTATTTTTTATTTATTTTTTCCATACATAATAAAAATAAAAATAAAATTTCCGGATTTCATATTTACTCTCAAGTATTTGACAAAATGCAGGGAAATTTGGGATGGGCCTACATGCAGAAGCCCAACTACATGGCTGCTGAAGTGGTGTATAAAAAAGCCCAGATGATCGATCCGGATGCCAACAAGGCCTGCAACCTCAGCCTCTGTCTCATCAAACAAGGCCGGTACGACGAGGCCCGCGCGATTCTCAACGACGTGTTGGGGGGCAAGCTTCCAGGCTCCAACGACTATAAGCCAAGGAGGAGAGCGGAGGAATTGCTCTCGGAGGTGCAGTCGAGGCAGCCACAGCCCGACTTCTTGGAAAACTTGGGCCTCGACATGGACGATGACTTCGTCAAGGGGATCGAGAGGTTGATGAATGAGTGGGCTCCATCCAGGTCCAAGAGACTCCCGATTTTCGAAGAGATCTCTTCATTCAGGGATCAGCTCACATGTTAGCAGGACATCTCTCTCGTACTGTGGTTGGTGGGTCTGAATTAGGTATAGAGGAAAATAGGGGTTTGAGTTCATCTGTTGTCTGTGAATATGTCGGTCTGGTCCTAGCGTGGGCGGTGCTAAGCGAAAGCTTGCATGAGCAAAAGGGAAAGGATCTGATTAGTGATAAGCCATGCGTTCGTCAAAGCAGAATTATCGAGTTGAAAACCAATAGCTTATTGACCTTGTTATTTCTGCTGAATAAGTGTGCAAGAAGGTTTGGAATTTCTATCCCGTTTGCCGAAATTCTCTGTCCCTATCGTGAAACAAGCTATTCAAAAGAATCCCTCCAACCCATTCTGACATACAGTAGAACACGTGGAGAATCTAGGGGAGCAAATCCAAACTTTGAAGCTGGATTGCTTACTTTGTTAAGGACACGACACGAGACAAACGCGGTAGGCTTAAGCACTGTTTGGTAACTATCCAAACAGTGCATAATTATGATTTTTTGTTCTCGGAATCAGTTTGAAAACAGAATTGTTTTTGGTAAAATTTTTGTTTCTGAGAAGAAATTTGTTCCCGGAATCAGTTTTGGACAATAATTGAGAATAAAAAAAAAAAAATGTGATTCTCGATCTGAGAATCAAAACAGTGAAAGTCTTCTTCTTCCCTTTCGCCATCCCGCGACCACCGCCCGCTACCATCCACCACCGCCCGCCGCCGATCGCTGTCCAATAGTCCTATGAGCTCACTGGAGGCTCGCCAAGCCAGGGCGAGGTCCGGCAAGCTCGCCGGAGGCGAGCCCAGCCACCGGCAAGACTCGGCTTCACCGGCTCGGGCAAGCCTCGTCGGGGCTAGGCTAGCGAGGCTCGCCCGGCCCCACACGGTGGCCAAGCGGGCCTCATCCGGCCCGCCGATGGCCGGGCAAGCCTCGCCCAACCCAGACGAGGCCGGCACGGCCACCGACAAGGTTAGGCGAGCCTCACCTAGCTAGCCCAGCAAGGCTCGGCCGACAAGGGCCGGTGCGCCAGGGCGGCGACACTCCGGTGAGGTCGCGCGGCCCTCATCGAGCAACTGGCCACAAGAAGAAAAATAGGAGAAAAAGGAAAAAAAAAAAATGGGAAAAAAAGGAAAAAGAAAAGAAAAAAAGTAAAAAAATTATTTAAAAATTAAAAGAAATTGATTTGGAACAAAATCAATGAACGAGGGTATCAAATGCGATTCTATTCCGAATCAGAAATTTTGAACAATTAGGGGGTGCATGATAAAAAAAATTTATGTTCCATAAATAGTTTTTCTATTCCAGAAACAATTCTGTAATAGAAATCCGTTTGGTAAAATTATTTCACTTTTTTTATTTTATTTTTGAAATAGATTCTTATTTCAAAAATAGATTTGGTGTAGAAATAAGAAGTAAAAATTTTCTACTTTTCTATTTTAAAATGAAATAAGAAATAAAAATTTTATTTTTATTTTTCACCGTCCGTCGCCGCCGTTGGTTGTCGCCACCGCCGATCAATGATTCTGAATTCATCCGAAAGAAAGATGAAACTATTTCCATCAAGTTTGGCAAGGAAAATGAAAGAAAGTTCATCTATCTTCCAGACTCTTTTCATGATTGAACCATGTGTTCCTGAGGCTATTTCCGAGCGCCGCCGCCACCACTTGTCACCACTATCTGCCGGTCCACCACCGTCCGTCATCACTATTTGCCTATCCGCCGCCGTTCGAAAGGAAGAAATTTTGTGTCGTTATCAAATAAATTCCTATTTTTGAAAAAGAAATTTTTGTCGTTATCAAACGATTATTTTTATTAAAAACTCTTATAGAAATAGAAAAATAATAGATTTTTCTATTTCTATTCTAAAATAATTTCTAAAACATAATGGTTTTCATGCGCGTCCTTACCAAACACATTCTTTTACTTAGAATCAGTTCCCGAAAATAGAATAAAAAATAATCATTTCTTGTCAGAATCGATTCTCGAGAACAGAATCATTACCAAACGCACCTTTAGAGTGGACAAATTTGCCACTCGACACATGGTAACAAACCGAAATTGCACCTACATGATTGTGTAGTCAAAGCTGAAATCTTTGGATTAAGTTGTTGAGTGTATCATCATTTCCAGGAAAGAACAAAGGCTGGTCATGACGAAAAGATTGCAATTGAGGGTATCAAGGAAAAGTGCGGCATCGTTATTAACTTCATTGATTGTTTTGAGCTCATCTGGAAAAGAAGCATGTTTGACACCAAGATTTCAAGCCCAAACTAGCAACAAAACGCACGATTCTCCACCTGACTCAAGATTATCAGCACTCAGGTCGCTGACATTACAATCCGGGGCGCAATGATTATAGAACTTGTCCAAGAATACAAACTATACAAGCAAATGTATTTCTTCTATAGGCTATAGTATAAAGAAGGATCGTGTAAAGAACAGAAGAGGAAAGAAAACTTAACAGGCAAAATACCTTCAAGACAGGTTCATAAGAACCTCTTAGCGGCACCACTCCACTATTTACCACCACAATTGAAGCCATGACAAACAGATAAAACAATAATCAGAATCAAAGCAATAATAATGCCCAGAACTATCAGCTTTATTTTCATGTTCTGCAGCCACATTTTTCTCCGCATTTTGGTTCCCTGCTGCCTGAAGTCTTGAGCCTGGAACAGGAAAACATGTAAGCCAAGCACTGATAACCAAACTGCAGCGGCCAAAAAAGTCCTCATCTTTTTTCTATTTCTTGATAATGTCAAGACTGTCACACACTAGTAAGTTTTAAGTATTTCAATATCAACCAACAACAAAATATTCACAATCTAGCAAATGCAAAAACATTCTGAGATATCATAAGCCCTAATTGCACACAAAGATAGAACCATGTGATTTCTTTTGTGTGTGTATGTGTGTAAAGAGAGAGAGGGAGAGAGAGAGAGAGAAAGATGGCACCGCCTCGATGACACAAGAGGGGACCAACATGGTGCAACAACACCAATTGAGCCTCAATTCCTACCATCAACTCAATCAAATTATTGACATTCTCTCTAGGAGGAGGGCTCCTGACAAAATCGTCTGCATATGACTAATGTCAGCATTTCTAGGTTTCATAGCGCCAAATGGTCTCAGTCAGACTATACTGGAATTACCCATTAACTTAGTACTTAACAAATCCCTCTGTCGGATCCTCCTTTGCCACTAGAGTTGACTAAATGTATATTAGATAAAATCCTCCCTATATCCCACTTCTCTGCAATTGTTCAATCTGTGAAGCTCATGTCAAGGGAATGTCGTCAGTGAAGAGAGGTTAGTCTTAATGAAAGATGAAACAAGATGTTAATAACAATGAAGAAAGAGCAAAGCAGACAACTGGAATTGAGATAGCTGTAAAAGACCATCACTATTGCTATGAGTATAGTTTGTCTTAGCTTCATATTCCATACATAGTTTGTGCTCTCAAGGAAATATTTGAAACAACAGGCTCACTCTGGTAGATGGAAGAGATGGTTTCTAACCTGAGAACGAAGATTGTCCGTCTTATCAACCAGAAGTTCGATTTTTTCACCACGATCAAGAACCTAGATAACAGAATTAAAGCAAATCATAAGTCAATGACAGAAACGCAATTTCTGATAAAACTTCACTCATGGATCATGAATAACTGTAATTCCTCCAACGACACTCAGTAGAGGAATTAGAAATGGAAAAGAGAAACATCTTAAATTTCTGATTTTCAATTAAAAAAGGGAAAAAAAATTTTAAAAGCAAAAACTTAAAAACCAGAAATAACATTATGCATTAGGCAATATATGCATCTTCTTTCTGTTCTTTCTACCACTCACACAGCCAAATAAAAAGGACATACAATTTACTCTGACTTACCTTCTCAATATTTTCCATCATTACTCCCTTCACTTCTGATACCTGAGCTTTCACCTTAGCAAGTTTGCTGATCTCTTCCGGATGATCAACACAATATTGCATGTGCTCCTTGAGTTTAGGCCTATGTCAGTCAAGATTGCAATTAGCATCTTATGCAGGGGTGAACAATATAATTCTTTCCATATCTTGAAGATTAGGCAATTTACCCAAACTCCCTGTTCAAGCTATTAGCAGATGCTGTTGCAGCTTTTCCTGCATCGTATCTGTGAGTAAAGTCCTCCTTGATCCGCTCAAGGAAAGCCATTGGAATCTGGCGCCCAACTGACTCAACTGCAACAACACAGTAAGCTGCAACATTGAGATGACAAAGTTAGTTCATCATCGCACGACCACAAAGAAGGTGATCTGACCCTGGTAACTGGTAAGAATAAGTGTCTAACAGAAGTTAACACGTTCGCAGAATCTTATTTCTCATTTTCATCAACAAAGGGCGACCATGGAAATTGGTCCACCATATATCAGTTTTCTTTTTCTGGCTTAGAGAAGCTCCAGGTTCCTCAGCCATGTAAGTGAACTCCCCAATTGTAAATGAATGGGTTATTTCTTCACAGTAATGTTATCTTAGGAAAGGACGAAATTCACAGCATGATGTTTTAATATCAGGTAATTCAAAAACTCAATGTGGTGTGAATAAGTACATATATGAAAGTACCCTAACAGCATATGGCTTCGCATAATTTGTACAATAATGCTAGATCCCATGTTGTAGGGAAACCAGCCACAGAAATGCACATCAAAGACACCTGAGCAAAACCAAGTGACAAAGTTTAGCACCTTCCAGAACACGAGAGATTACTCCTGGAGACTCTGAGTCCCAGTGTACTAAGTGGTTTAGGACTTGTTAGCCTCAACAAACTATTTCTGTTAGCAAAACACCCTCTCTCTATATCTCGATCTCGAGCTTGTCACGATAGTAACTACAGATACATCTTCAGACGCATCTGCTTTAGGTATTTTAACCATCTATAAAATCCAATCACATAACAGAGACATGATTCAAGGTCATCTGTCCAACCCATCAGCCCCCCACCCCCTTCCTTTCTCTCACTTTTTTTTCTTTTTTTTTTCCCTTGTCTCCCCTCCATCCCTTTCTTCTTGTTTTTGTCGGGATCAACACAATGAAGAAGCCAAATCGCTCATCAATACTGTCAAAGATGCCAAGATTATTGCAACCAATAAGTAAAGGCTACATTGACTATCCAACTCAATAACTAATTAGTTCATCCTCTAGACATGCATTATATTACGGGAACCGGCACGTCCTACTATTAAAATCAGCAACTCCAACTGCCGTCCGTTTGCAGAAGCATTAAAAAATCACCTCGCGCACCAATTAAATCAATCCAGCAACAAAACCACTCCCCCCCGGGCCTACCAACACAGGTCAGATTTCGCAATTTACTCTAACAAAACCCCCGTCGATCACTAAAACTTCTCTCTAACAATGCGCTCGCGTCGACCGGGCCAGAAGCAGCGCCCCTCGGGGGTAGATCAGAGCGAGAAACGCAAGTCCGAACCAGAGAAACGGAGTCGAGAATCGGAAGGACTCACTGAGGCCATCGTCCACGAGGTAGTTGAAGGTGTGGCCGTCG
This sequence comes from Eucalyptus erythrocorys, assembly GCA_014182555.1. Lineage (NCBI taxonomy): Eukaryota > Viridiplantae > Streptophyta > Magnoliopsida > Myrtales > Myrtaceae > Eucalyptus > Eucalyptus erythrocorys. The sequence continues at coordinate 30,516,635 of CM024607.1, read as the reverse complement.
CAGTTGTAGGTGAACTTGTTGCTGGTGGCGGGGAGCTTCTGGAGGCACTGGGAGGCGACGCTGGTGAAGTTGCCGCTGAACTCGGTGTACTCGGCCAGCAGGACGGCGCCCCGGGCCACGAAGCTGTAGATCAGCGATTGCTGCCCCATCCGGTCGATCCCCCCCGCCTCCCTCGACGGCGAAGCAACGAGAAAACCCTAGATCCCACACGGAGAGAGAGAGTGGAGAGGTTTCTGTTGCGGAAGAGAACGAAGGAACGAACTTGTGGAGAGAAGAGATGAGATGGAGAGGAGAGAGTGGCGATGACGCTTCGGAAGGAGGAGGAGGTAGGGAAGGGAAAAGAGGTGGCGTGTTGCTTTTCCGGGTTCGGGTGGTGGAGCGATGATGACGTGGATCTCTTTTGCCGGTGCGGTGTCGTCGCCTTAGTGCCGCACACACCGCACCCTACGCTTTGAAAAAGAGAGCACATTTTCATTTGGTTTTTGATAAAATAAATCTGGAACTACCGTAGTTTCCCAACATATAATTTAAAATTTGAACTCCTTTAAATCGCAACTTCCCTTAATATATTTATAATAAATTTATCTTAAATTAATTAAAATTTTAAAATAAGTAAATTTGTGACAAATTTATCCTCTTTAATTTTTTATTCCACAAACCTATACATATGTGACAAATAAACATATCATCCAGTTCAATAATTTGACGATAAAATTTAATGTAAATCAACGAACGATAAATTTATTACAAATCTATCAGTTTTGGATTTCTTTTAGTTAAAAAAATAATTTTGAATAAATTGTTATAGTATGCTAGTTTAAATTTTTTCATGGTATAAAGCTTTTTTATTATTTAATGGGCACTAACATGTCATGATATTGATTTCTCTAGCCCAAAAATTGAAGCTCGATGGCTGGTTAGGTTTGTTTTTAAAAAATAAAGTAAATTTCGGGTGCATAAGATATTCATGTTAACTTTTAAAGATACGTGCTCAAGGTCTCGAGGAATGAATTTCTTGCACATTAAGGAAGCAAACGTGTGCAGTGCAGCTACGCAATAAGATGAAGTGACTAATCATTGGAAGAGGAAATGATGTTAGGGAACTGTAAACAAAGCAAAGCAATCCATCATAGCCCATCCGATCTAAAAGTGAAGAACAATTGATCGAAATATATATATATATCAATCAATGACAATATCATCATAATTGTCGGTAAAATAGAAATTTGTACTCGAGATCTATGTAAATATAGTAACATGCGTAGTTGATTGGTGATTAAGGACAAACTTGTGTGTGATGTAAACACAAGAAGCAAGTCCTATTTCTCATTCCTCTAGGGATAAATGATCCCATGTTGAGGTCAACAATACAATCGGTTTTATGTTTTCATTCATTATTTTGTCATTTTATTTTTTATTCAACTAATTCAAACATAATTCTACTAAATTATCATTACATAACATTGATGTAGATTAGTCAATGCAAGCTCTTTTCGTTGTTTTTACGTCTCAACTCGTTGTTTATTTCTCCGATACATATGGTTTTAGTTGCCCTTTGATTTTTTACTATTGAATTAGTTAGAGCCATATTCACCAATTTGCCCCCAGTCACCAGTTAATCATGTCTATTAATGAAATGTGCTCATTTCTTACACACCAATTACATACATTGATCAAACAATTACAAACTTTCTTTACTAAAATATTTAATGGCTAGGCATTCGTTAACAAAAATTCATGTGGCGATTAGCATCATTAATATAAGCCGCAATAGAAGAAGAAACTAGAGGCTTTGTCAAAGACCAAAAATACTAAATATAATTTCGAATAATGCCATTACTTCTCGCAACACAAGTTCTAACTTCAAACCCTAGAAACTTAGGGCTATTTGGGGCTAAGATCGAGTATATCCTTTTCTCTGTTTCAAACAACTAATTCTTTGGAAGAACCTAATGACCACCTCAACTTATAATCTTTTAACCTTTACTTTCTCTCTCTTTCTTTTTATTTTTTTTTTCTTTTCAGAGAGCTATATTTTGAAACTTTGGAATGGTCGAGTGACCAACAGGGACCAATGTATCAGTTTTCAATGATCAAGAACTGGTCACTAGGTAGGGTGATTTCTCCGGTGATTTCTCCTTAAAGTGACAGATAAAGACCAATGTCATCATGACGGACCAAAGGAAATGATCGAGCAAAACGAATCATTTCAAGTTTCAAATGATGGCAGTTTTGTAGCGATACTCACGTGGTCTGCATGCCTATAATGGGACATTTCCAAAGTAATGGGCAATATCTTCTTCGTCTCCAAAGAGACATATATACTCAAGTTGGACAAACCCAAGAACCAAAACTCTCTTTAACATCAAAACGCAGCGCCAAAATTGGACACGACAAGCGCGTGTAGGGTAGTCATGCCTCCGTCGATCATCACTGACACAGTATCTAACATCAGCAAATCACGAGAATCGCCTAATTATCTTCACCATCGGAAACATCCATGGCGTATTTATTCTTCGCGTAATCAATTTTGAAGTTGTAATCGCCATCCACAACATCCATCGGGGTTGATTTCGTCTCCTTTTTCCTCCTCTTCTTCTCTGCTTTCTTTGCCTTCGGATTGAGTATGCCTTCTGCTGTGTAAAGTTTTCGATTCTGTCGGCTAGAAGGAGCTTGTCCTGTGGTCTTGTCAGCATCCTCATCTTCACTGCCCATGGACTCATCCTCACCATCCTTGGCCAAGCCTTGAAGGTCGCTGCTGACCCGTGTCACTGGTTGCGGTTGTTCATCCTCCTGAGGCGCAAACATACAAAGAGTGCACTTAACAAGCTTTGCTTCTATTCACTGTTTAACTGTGACTTCTACAATCATGCATTAGTGTTCTTTCCTCTCCTTTTTTTTTTTAATTTTTTTTTCTTTCATTTTGAGTTGAAATCACATTTATGCATTCATAGAATTAAGAATGACGGCACAGCAAGTTAAGAACTTTTAACATGCTCAAGTTATGAATATGCTTGTTAAATAGGCTAATTCACTAAAGCTGTGTTATGAACCTTAAACATATTCTCGTCAAAGTTGAGTGGGCGGCTCGGTGGAACTTCTACAGGATGAAAATCATCAACTGACTGGAGGCTGCCAATAAATGACGATTCACCATTGTAAACTTCATCAATATTAAACTCCTTCCCCAATTCAGAGACAATTTTTGCCTCTGATAATTCCGATTGATTCCTCTCCGGGGGCATAGTGTAATATGGGATTTTACCTGCATTGCATCATTTAGAAAACAAAGAAAAAATCTTTTCAATAACATTAACTGCATTAACTGGCTTCTCTATGTACATAGTCAGCGGAAGTAATTTGCAGCAAATGACAACTAAATACCTTCATTCCAGTCATGCAGAACAATTCTGGCAGTGGCTTCAACATCCACAATGCCACCCTTTTTGAGCTTACCACGAACAGATGCTACCTTCTGTAGAAAGTCCTCAACTGTATCAAAGCTTGAGATCTTGTAGATTGTCACAAGCACTTTGGCAGGGCAGAGCTTGACAATCTCCCTCACTGTACTTACCAACAAAATCAATTGATTAATGTCCATTAACAGTGCCCAATATATGAAGACAATAAATGCACCGCACCATTAATTTCCAATTACTAATGACTACCGTTGCACATGCAAAGCCCTTAAATACATTAAATCAATTTCCTATTAACAGACTTCCATCCAGCGACGATTTCATCATAAGAAAACCAGGGGAAGAACATGCCAAAAAAACCACCAGGAGAAAATGACACAAACCCGTGATTATATAATAAAAGCGAATACCTATATTGAACAGACACGATGTGTTCTGTCAATGTAGCAATGCCAAATAAAACTTAAACTTCATATCAGAATTGTATACCTGGACTAATTGGATCATCTAACTTCTCAATACGTTTGCAGTTTCTGAGAGCAATCGTTGCGTCATTCCCTGAAGACCTTAGCATGACTACACCAGGACAGTCCAGCAACTTAACATTCTTATCCAACTGAACTTCTTGCATGGACCTTGTCAATCCTGGAGTGGCGCCAACATTGACAACATGACATCTCTTCAAGCTATTTATCAGACTGCTCTTACCAACGTTAGGCAAGCCAATAACACCCACAGTAACTGACTTCTTAATCTGCAAAAGGACAAGGCAAAGAAGAAGATAAAATCTAGAAAAACGCAGCAAGGTGGAAACAGTCCCAGACATAAATAGTCTTACGGTAATATCAACCAAGGGAGGATCAAATAAAGTCAAGAATGCATTTGGACTGAAGGTGATCAAGTACCTCATGGCTTCTAGAGTAATTCTTGAGCAATTTAAGAAGAGTTTCTGCTCCAAGACAATCACTGGTTTGCAAAAGATTGCTTGGTTTTGCAGCCTTCGAAGATTTCCAGCCCAAATTAGATCTCTGCTCTTGTGTGCTACATTTAAAAGCAACTGCTGGCAATTCTTCCCTGAGATACTTGAGCCATTTCTCTACAGCTTCTTTTGGCACAAGGTCTGACAGAAAACATTCAGCAAACGGACTCAGCAAGGATGCCAAAGAGTACGTTGCTTGAAATGTCCAGTGTATATCAACACTTGGAAGCAGTTTTCCACAAGATTGTGTGTGTTGATAATAACATTATAGACAAATCGCAATTAATAAATGCTTGATTATCTAGCAAGCACTGGGAAAGTTCATTGACATCCAAAGCAAGTAAGTAATTGAAAGAGCAGAATGAAAAAATGAAAGCAGTACCAATCTTATTCAGAAGCAACACAATATGCTTATCATGACCCGCTCTCATCACCATCTTCTCCATATCTACGCAACGTGTACCAAGGGGATCCCTAGCATCAAGAACCTCCAAAATGACATCCGAGGCTTCAATGACTTTGACTAATTCCTTGTAGAATGCTCTTTCTGAGTTCTCTGTATTAAGGAAAGATGGCATGAGAAAACAAAAGCAGAGAGAAAGGAAAGCATAACTAAAAGGGATGCACCGACACCTGGAACATGTCACCCAAGAACTCCAACAATCAACGTACCACGATTTCTCCCAGTATTTGCAACTACATCACCACCTTTCTCCTCTCCAAGATCCTGTTCTTTTGTCGAAGCTATGTCATCATTCTCCAGCAAGCCCAACTTCCTCTTTTGAGCCTGACATACGTAAAAACTAAAACAGTTTAATTGGGACAAAGGAGTGATCAAAAGATACCATGCATCTTAAGTAGTACCCTGAGGGCAAACTCTCCAACGAATGTTATTGTGTACCCACAAACATAAAGTGCTTCCCGTTCATATAGGACATATATATACAGCAAGAGCTGCAACAATGCCATATAGACAAGACATAGCAAAACAAAGGGCTTCTGGCTGTAAGCTGAACCCAAATGCTGGTCCAAAGAATAGACAGGTTCAACCAGGGCAATTTGCCCCGCCATTTTTTCTGAGTGTTGATAGACTGGAACAGACAAACTTTCAAGGAAAGGCGAATAATCCCAAGCTTTGTAAGGACTGTCCAATGAATGCAATCACACAGCACTAATGTAAATTGCTGCGATAAGACAGCGAAAACCGCACGCACGCACATCCAATTCCATTAATTGATCAGTTCTACGATTCTCTATCTAGTCCGCTCTCTCTAGCACACTACACCTACCGATTCGATTGATCGGTCCGTTCTACAATTCTCTAGCTAGTCCGCTCTCTTTAGCACCATATACATCATCCAAACTTCAGGGCACCGGCTAAAAACATTAATAAAATTAATTACCCTCTCTTTGCAGGCGGCCTTCTTCTGCTCCAACTCCTCGAGGACGCGGGCCCGCCGCTCTTCGAGGGCCTTGAGCTCCTGCTCCTTGAACGGCCAGTCGTTGGGGATGCCGGGGTCCTTCTCGACCTTGCGCTTCTGGTTGAAGCCCAGCTTCTTCGCCTCCTTGGCCTTCTTCTTGTGGTGCTCCTTCACCTTCCTGATGACCTTGTACTTCTTCTTCAGCGGCACCCTCTTGCTCTTGCTCTCTGGACAAAAAAGAAAAAGAAAAATCCCAAAGAAACCGACGGTCAAGACCGAGAACGAAATCGTTCCAAACGGACAAAACTGACGGCGATTTCAGCCTCCTCGAAGAACAAATTGGCTTCGCTTACTTTTGCTCCTCTTCACCATCTTGAGCTGCTGCTACAGATATCGGCACGAGCTTCGAACCAGCTGAAAAGGAACGGATAAAAAGGGGAAGCTCTTGCGCTTGGAGGAAAAGAGATGATGGAATGGAAGGTCCAGTCTCTTTCGTTGGGGTTCAGTAACGCTAGCAGGCGGGATTTAGGGTTTATGTCATGGCCAAAGAAGATGCAGAGTCGGGTCGAGTTTGGGCCGTTTGCAGATCTTATTTGATGAATCTGGGCTCCTGATACTAGTTTCCCTTTTGGGCCTAAGTCAAAGACTTCAATAGGGCGATGACAAAAGATCATATACAATTGGAGAAAAAATTGAGAATGAATCGAATCCCATCGAATTTTTCCGAGCTGTAGGAAAAGGAAATTTATTTTTTAGAAATTCGTGTTTTTTCTTTCTCTAAATATCTTAAATCATCCGCATTTACACGTAAAAATTTCAAATTCATTTGTGAAATTATTCGTTTCTAAGTCATTGATTTTAAGGAACATTCTCTTTTTCTATAATTATGGAAAGAGCTCATACTGGTATATATGACAAATTTCATCCCTAAAGTTCCACAAACTAAATTTTAGCCAAACTCATTTTGTATTGTTTTGCTGATAATTTGGTAATTGTCCCTAACGATTCTTTGGAAAATATTAATCCTATGGATTGGATTATTCGCGAAAAATGCATTATTTTTTAAAAATATGTTGCAAGAAATTATATTATAGGAAAATGACTTTATTTTCTGGTGTTTAGCTGCAATCTAAAAAAGAACTAGTAAGCATTTTACATCTTTTGATAGGAAAATCTAATAAGGAAAATTATCAAAAAATTCGTGTTTCTAATCATTTTTATTTATAATTACTTTATATATATTTTTTAACTTTTTGCTTCTTCCTTGGCCCATTGATAGCCATGGCAATAGGGCCATTGACTATCCATTAGCAAGATCGCTTGATCTGGCAAGGCCCAAGCTCATTTGATAAAGAAGCAAAAATAACAAGGAAGAAAAGGAAAGGAAAGAAAATTAAAAATTAAAAATTAAAAGAAAATTCAAATTCAAAAAAATAAAAAATGCTTTTGAAATAAAAATAATTAAAATTTGAATTTTTTTAATAAGAACAAATGTTTCATTTACAATGACCCAAACCCAAGCACTAATAACTCATGCATGGCCTTTACAAACTCGAGCCTAAGGATCAAGACTAGAGCCAAAGATTCGATGACCCAAATATAGCCTTTATAGACCCGAGTTTGGGTGCCGAGGCATTGAGTATGAGCATTAGGGGTTCAAGCCCGACCTCAATGGATCTAGGTGGGGGCATCCAGGGGTTAGCCTCAATGAATTCAAGAACCAATGTTGGGGATTCTGCATTTAGATGTAAAGTTTTGGATTAAAGTGTCGATACTTAGTCATATTTTGAAAAACATTTTCCAGTTTTCTCATAGATAATAATTTTTCATTGACTCATTTTCCTAAGCAAGTCAAATGCCAAAAAAATGAGGAAATTTTTTTTTAGAAAATGTTTTCCACAAACAAATAGACAACATATGTTGCTTCTAGCTTAATTTCATAAATCTTATTTATCTATGCCTAAAAACTTTGGATTAATATCGTGCAAAATCCCAAACTAACGTACCTTTAACAATTTTACCCTCATTTACTACTAAATTCCTAAGTTGGTATCAATTTTTGATTTTACCCTCCGTTTGTTACGGATGTATTAGTTTGGGATTTTTATTTATATTAATTCAATTTCAATTAGGGTTTAATTTGTTGCAAATGTACCGGATTATGTTTTTTAGTTGTAAAAAAATTGGTTTGGGTAGATTTATTATATGTACCAATGAGCATTTTTGTGGTAAAAAAATTAGTTTGAGGTAAATGTACAAATTTGGGGTTTTTCATTATATTAATATAAAATTATTTACGTCATGGCCACGGACGATGCGGAGTCGGGTCGGGTTTGGTCCTTTTGCGCATCTTATTTGATGAATTTGGGCTCCCGACACTAGCTTCCCTTTTGGGCCTAAGTTAAAGACTTCAATAGGGCCACAACAAAAGATCATATACAATTGGAGGAAAATTTGAGAGTGAATCGAATCCCATCGAATCGAATCGAGATGTTGGACTTCGGTTTAACCATTCTAATTTGAGTGTGTTGGACATTTTTCCGAGCTGTAGGAAAAGGAAATTTATTTTTTAGAAATTCATGTTTTTTCTTTCTCTAAGTATCTTAATCATCCTCATTTGCACACAAAAATTTCAAATTCATTTGCGAAATTATTCGTTTTTAAGTCATCAATTTTAAGGAACATTCTCTTTTTCTATAATTATGGAAAGAGCTCATACCAGTATATATGACAAATTTCATCCCTAAAGTTCCATAAACTAAATTTTAGCCAAACTCATTATGTATTGTTTTGCTGATACTTTGGTAATTGTCCCTAACAGTTCTTTGGTAAATGTTAACCCTATGAATTGGTTTGTTCGCGGAAAATGCATTATTTTTGAAAAATATGTTCCAGGTAAGATGTTCCAGGTAATTATTTTATAAGAAAATGACTTTATTTTCTAGTATTTGACTGCAATCTATAAAAGAATTGGTAAGTATTTTCCATCTTTTGGTAGGAAAATTATCAAAAAATTCGTGTTTCTAATCATTTTTATTTATAATTACTTTATATTTTTATATGTATTTATTTTTTTAACTTTTTGCTTCTTCCCTGGCCCATCGCTAGCCATGGCAATAGGGCCATTGACTATCCATAAGCAAGCTTGCTTGATCTGGCAAGGCCTGAGCTCATTTGAGGAAGAAGCAAAAACAAAAAGGAAGAAAAGAAAATGAAAGAAAATAAAAGAATTAAAAATTAAAAGGAAATGTAAATTCAAAAAAATAAAAATTGCTTTTTAAAAAAATAATTAAAATTTGAATTTATTAACAAGAACAAATGTTTCATTTACAATGACCCAAATCCAAGCACTAATAACTCATGTATAGCCTTTATGGACTCGAGCCTAAGGGTCAAGACTAGAGCCAGAGCATCGATGACCCAAATATAGCCTTTATAGACCTGAGTTTGGGTGCCAAGGCATTGAGTATGAGCATCAGAGGTTCAAGCCCGACCTCAATGGGTCTGGGTGGGGGCATCAAGGGGGGCTAGCCTCAATGAATTCAAGAGCCAACGTCAGGGATTCTACATCTAAACGTAAAGTTTTGGATCAAAGTGCGATACTTAGTCATATTTTGGAAAACGTTTTCTAGTTCTCTCATAGATAATAATTTTTCATTGACTCATTTTCCTAAGCAAGTCAAATGCCAAAAAAATGAGGAAAATATTTTTTTAGAAAATGTTTTCCACAAACAAATAGACAATATATTTTGCTTCTAGCTTAATGTCATAAATGTTATTTATCTGTACCTAAAAACTTTGGATTAATATCATGCAAAATCCCAAACTAATGCACCTTTAACAATTTTACCCTCACTTGCTATTAAATTCCTGAGTTTGTATCAATTTTTGATTTTACCCTCCGTTTGTTATGGATGTATTAAGTTGGGATTTTTATTTATATTAATTCAATTTAAATTAGGGTTTAATTTGTCGCAAATGTACCGGATTATGTTTTTTAGTTGTAAAAAAATTGGTTTGGGGTAGATTTATTACATGTACCAATGAGCATTTTTGTGGTAAAAAAATTAGTTTGAGGTAAGTGTACAAATTTGGGGTTTTCATTGTATTAATATAAAATTATTTACCACCTTTTTGTTTCTTATGAGCTAAACATTTCACATATATCTTGATTTGAAAATTTGAATTACACCCACTAAATGCAAATATCATAACCCACTAAATTTACATATTTTATTTAGGGCGGAGCTATACTTTTAATTTCTATACCATTCCTATATCTTTTCTCTATCAAAAAAGAAAACTATAAAATGGTTTTTTTTTTTGTCGATTGTTTTTCATTTAGTGCATGATCCAACATGTTATTGACCTTAATTTTGTATGCATTACCAACGTGCATTTTCGAAATGCATTACCCTAGAAAATTTTGTCATTTTAGTCTTGGAGAATCCAATTTCAATTTTTTTTAATCACGAATTGTCCACAAAATCGTGATCTCCCCCAAAATTTGCATGCATTTTTATAATAAATAAATAAATAAAAACACAGCACCAAAAGCTCTATTCATGATCTTATTTTTCGGCAAAAGATCATTTCAAGTGCCAAAAGTTGGCACGAATGGATACTTAAGTGCAAAAAGTTACGAAAGTGAAACTTAAGTGCCATATTTTTGGAAAAGTAGGATATTTGAATGCCACATTTAGCGAAGCCAACCAGAAATCATACGTGGCAATTAAATATTAATATTGCTCGCCTACGTGGCTCACCGGAGAGCTGACTTAGCTCTAATTCACCCAAAACGACGTCATTTCTATAGTTGGCCAAAATAAAGCCCTTAAATTGGCAAAAACGACGTCTCCTAAATTGCCTTAAATCTAAAATCCTAAATCGGGCAAAATCCCATTGAAGCACTGGAGCCCTAATCCCGAACCCTAGTTCGATTTGCCTCAAATTCTACAGCTGAATATTGGAGATGGAGAGCAGGACTTTCAACGTTGGCTCAAATTCCTCTTACCGAAGTGAAGGAAAAGGCAAGCATTTTTGTTTTTGTGGGTTTCCAAGTCCAAGAAGAATATCGTGGACTTGAATGAATCTCGAGAGAAGATTCTATGAATGTGCTCGATATAGATAAGGGTCCAAGTGTAAATATTTCAAATGGATTGATACGAAATTTTCTCACCAAGCCACAGAGGTGATATTAGACCTACTTGGTGGATTCATCAACCTCCATCTACGCTTATGGACGACTTGGATGATGTTGACTTAATACAAGCTCAAGCATTTTCTGTTAACCATTTGAAGAATGAAGTTTCAAGGATGAAAATTGAGCGGAAGTGTTACCAAGCATTTATTGTATTGCTATTTTTTTGTCTATCCTACTTTATAATAAAATGTAAAGTAATGGAAGATGAGAAGAAGTTTTTTTGATTGCCAAAATTATAAATGAGTGGACAAATGTATTGATTTTGAATAAAATGTAACTTATTTTTTTGGAAGATGAGAAGAAGTTTTGTGTTGTCTACAATGGCTTTTTTTTTTTTTTTTTTTGGTGTTATCATATGTATTATGTGTTACTTCTTGTGCTTGTGAGGAGGTCAAGGAAAGGGAATGAGTGAATAAATGAGATATTGTTTGTACTATGTTTTTACTTATTTTTTAGGGATAAGTGCTGCGGAAGTTTTAAAACTTGTCGCGAAAGTGCATTTCAGTCCTAAAACTTACAAAAAGTTCATTTCAGTCCTAAAACTTGTCGAAACGTTATAAATGAGTCCTAAAACTGATGCCGTTAACTTTTTCCGTTAAAAATGCTGACGTGGCATTTTATATTATTTTTATTTTCCAGGTGGATTTTTTAATTATTTTTAATCATTTTTTAAACAATTTTTAAAAATAAAAATTTTCTTTTATCTTTTTTTAGTTTTTGGTGAAAATTAGATAAAATGAATAAATCTATTTTTTTAAAAAATGATTAAAAATAATTAAAAAATCCACCTGGAAAATAAAAAAATAATTTAATACGCCACGTCGGCATTTTTAACGGAAAAAGTTAACAGCGTCGGCTTTAGGACTCATTTGTAACGTTTCGATAAGTTTTAGGACTGAAATGAACTTTTTGCAAGTTTTAAGACTGAAATGCACTTTCGCGACAAGTTTTCGGACTTTCGTAGCACTTATCCCTATTTTTTAATATAAATCGGTGAGGATGGAATATATATTAGGTCAATGTGTTGTGGTAACTTCTTTACTTGAACTGAATGTAAACCAGCAACAAACATTGAATTGAATGGAGTTCTTATAAGTTGAACCGTATATATAAACTAGCAGCTTCTCTAGTTTACTATAAACTGACATATACATAGGATAGACACGAGTAATCACTTAAGTGCCGGTCGTGATAAAAAAAAATAATTTAAAAGTGTTAAGTTATTATTAAAAGTGATCACTTAAGTGCTAAGTTTTTTAGAATGTAATCAATTAAGTGTCAAAACTTTTTGTATGTTTCTTCTATAAATTGCACCAGCCATTAGCTACCACTAGCCACCAACACTACCCACCACTAGCCATCATTGACCTCCAGCCATCACCACTAGCCACACCAAACATCATAGACACCCACTTGAGCCACCACCAACCACCACTATGTTGGTGGTATGCTGATGTAGAAGTTGCTAATGCAAGGTGCCTTGCATTAGTTTGCACCAGCACTACCTGGTGCAAGATATGCATATTGTACACTCGCATCTTACACCAGGTACAGTACAAGCCCCCAACCAAATCCCTATAATAGACCCATCATTAGTAGGCATCAACAGTCACCACTAGCCACCACCACCCACCACCACTAGGAACACCAACATCCCAACTACCACACCAACACATAGCCACCACCATAGACCCACCATTAGTAGTCACTGTAGGTGGTGGGTGGTGGGTTTATTGCAAAAGGGGCTCGTGCAAGCTAAGCCATGCACACTACACACTTGCACTAGTACTAGCTGCAGTAAGAGCCCCCAACCTAACCCCCATAATGGACCCACCACCACTAGGCTTCACCAGTTGCCACCACCAACCACATGAACACCCTAGTCATCACCACAGATCCACCACTAGAAGAAGTAAGTAAATGTAAAAATAAAATCAAAAAAATGAAAAAAAAAAGGCAAAAGTGACAAGTAATAAGATCGTTCCATTGATATTGAAATTAAGTCTCACAAAGTCAATGACAAACTATTAACAAAAAAAATCAATAGTAAAACAACGGCATAAGAACGCTTCAAGTGCCATAACTTACGAAAGGTATACTTAAATGTCACATTTGAGAAAAATGAATCACTTAAGTATCACTCCGGCCAAAGTTCGGCCAAAACGCTGATGTGGCCAAATAATGCAAAAACGACGTTGTTTTGGGCTGACGTGGTAAAAAATAAATAAATTTAATTTAGTTAAAATATTTAAAAATAATAATTTTAATATTAAAAAATGAAAAAGGAGGAGGCGATCGCCGCCGCCGCCCGCCGTTCTTTGGGAAAGGCTGGTGACGGTGGGGGAGGGTTGGCCGGGGTTGCCGGGTCTTGGCAAGGGGCCGGCAACCTTGGCTTATTGGCGACGAGGGCTCGTGAGCCTTCGCTCCGGATCGGGCGAGGGTCGCGGCCCTTGCCCGGATCGGCGAGGTCGGCGGCCCTTGCTCGGATCTATGGCGAATGGCGAGGGCTCACGAGCCCTCGCCGCCGGTCGGCTGGGGTCGTCGGCCCCTAGCCAAGGTCCGCGACCTCGGGCGACCCTCCCCCGCCGTCGCCGACCCTTCCCGACCACAGCGGGGGAGTTAGCCCTCAACCGCCTCCCCCTTTTCCTTTTTTAATTTTTTTTTTTTTTTAATTTTTTAAATATTAAAATTATTTTTTAAATAATTTAACTAAATGTAATTTAATTATTTTTTATATTATTTTTTACCACGTCAGCCCAAAACGACGTCGTTTTTGCACATGTTTCGTCAGAAAATTGACACGTCAGCATTTTGATTGGATTTTGACCGGATTGGCACTCAAGTGATCTTATTTTGCTCAAATTTTGGCAGTTAAGTGTACCTTTCGTATGTTATGGTACTTAAGTGTCCCTTTCTGCCAAGTTATAGCACTCTAGGGGTCCGTGTCTCGTAAAACAACTGACTCCTTAGCCTCACAAACCACATCCCATCCTATTTCATCAATCAATATGTACAATGCCTTCTGTTTGTGCTTTTCACTTGATTCATATCCTTGCACTTTTTCTAACTGGACGTGAAACTTTTTCTTTAACTGTCTCGGGATGCATTGATTCTGATGGAGCTGTAATTGTCTTAGGTTGAACTGATTCAGAAGGAGTTGCAACTGTCGTAGGTTGAACTGATTCAGGTGGACTTGCAATGGGGTTCTTCTTACTTTTCTTTCTTATTGGCGCAGCCAATGTCTTCTTCTTTGTTGGTGCAGTCATTGATTCTTGAGTTGAGTCTTGAGAGATAAGAACCTCCGAACTTCTACTAGGCTTTAAAAAGAACACTCAATTATCAACAAAAGTTTGCACCATAAATTAAATTAAATATAGCCTATAAAACTTACATTAAGAATGACCATAACCATATTGTTTTAACCTCTTCCCAATAGCTCCTCTTGTTCGAAGGGGAACATCACTTTCAGGTATTTGTGATTAATTGGCCCTTCTTCTCGCCTATGATTTCTTGGGCTCTTGTTATGGTTGTTTAGCTACAGCAAGGGCTTCTTCAGCCAATTCTTCAGCTAGAAATATTCTAGATGGCCTTCTTGTAACTGGCTTTTTATTTGGCTTTTTTCTAGTTGTTTTTTATTTATCCTTTTAGCTTCAGTGACCCATTCTGTTGGCTTTTATGATGGCCCTTGTGATGATCTTTCTAGTGGCCTTTGTGGTGACGTTGGTGATGGATCTTGTGGTGGCCCTTCAGTTGGGCCCTCTATTGACAATTGAGCTCTAGCTTGCCTTCTTCGAATCTGAGAAAAAGGGCAAATGACATTATAAATATAACATTAGGCTATATAACAACGTAAAGGAAAACTAAACACAAATTATTGAACTTACTAGGTACTTTTTCTTTGCTGCTGCTGAAGAACAATCGATTTAACTAGCCATTCAATTGCTTCGGCCAATCCTTCAACTGGTTGTCTTCTACCTTGCCTTCTTTGAACAAGCCATTCAGTTTCAAGTATAGCAGGGGCTTCAGCCAATTCTTCACGTGTCATTCTCGTGACTTGACAAAGATAAAAATACATACATGTCAATTATATCTATGTGCATATTTGTAATAAATCATAAAATAATATAAACACAAATGTCATGACTTACTAGGTTTATTGTCGTCGACTGAAGAACAGCTTTTATGTTTGTCCTTATCCAACCGTCTCTTCACTAGGTCATTTGGCTGGCCTCAACTATTCCTGCTGCTTTCTTAATTGACAACCTTTAATATTGTGTCCTACTATGTGGCAAAAAAAGCACCTCATCTTTACACCCATCTTACTCATCCTACGCTGACATGAGACTTCTCCCTTTGTCATTCTTCATTTTCGCTTTGGTCTTCCCATTTTCTTCTTTAATGGCAAAGGTTGAGGTGCTTCGCGATCTGTTGGCTCTTAGAACTTGCTACTTCTTATTGACTGCATCATGAATTGGTACGAAACAAGATGTTTTGGTTTCTTGTATCAATCATCAATGTAGTCCTATGTGTTGTGGCTCTTCAATTGGATAGCACATATGGCATATGCACAAGGAATTCCACTTAGTTGCTATGCTCTACATGGATATTTTCTCGTACCTAAATGGACAACATACTTATCAGAACATTTCATTATCTCATATCCTTCATCCCCATTCCAAATAGGATGACAATACCTACTTGCAGCCAAGTTCTCATTCAATTTCTTAGCAATCCTAGGACCACATTGCCTAGTCCACTTTGCAGCCTCGTCTCTTTGTCTGTGCAGCCGAGTCATGACCATAACTCGTATGTCTTCAAGCATCAAGATAATTGATTTACATCAGCCATCTATTATCCTCCTATTGAATGCTTCACAGATATTGTTATTAATGTTATCGCATTTGAATTCCTCGTTGAAGAACGCCCCACATCAATACTTTGGTTCTATTTGGAATAATGCATCATAACATTCTTTTATCAATTGAAGCAGTTCTTCCTTGGTCATCCTAAAGTTAGCCATATTTGTGCTTTTTACTAACTGCCAAAATTGCAATTGCAGCTTGTCCCCTTTATAAGTCTTTGCCCAATTTGCGTATATGTGCCGCGCATACATTCGATGTTCGGCATAAGGCAACAATTCAATTATTGCTAGAATTAGTCCCTGCAATAATTCAAAATAAGAAATGTAAGCAAATGACATGTTAATATCAAAAAGTAAAACAATTGACCAATTTTTTTAAAAAGCAAACATTACCTTTTGTTGGTTACTTATGAACGCCCATCCTTGCCCATTTGTTATCTCCAAATCAGTCATCAATTTTTTTTAGGAACTAGGACCAATTGTCCTTATTCTCTACCCTCACAACAGCCTAAGCCAGTTAAAACATTTGGTTATTTGTATCTCTTCCAATTGCAGCCAGCAATTCTCCCACAAGCCCTTAACAAAACAGTCGTCTAATCCTATAATCTATCTATAACTAGATAAAAATCCTTGTTTGCATGCATCGAAACAAATATAGAACTTATGAACTTGGTCTCTGTTACGACCCGAACTCCGAGTGCATGCACATCCCTCCATGGTCGATATATATTTGCAACATCTCAGAAACTTTTGTCGACTCATTTGTTTATCAAGCATGCGGTAGCAAAGTCATAAACTCCAACCAACACAGAAATGAGATAGCAAACATATGATTATATTTTTACAAATCACACATATTTTACAAATCACACATTTTTTTTTATAATAGCATTTATATACAGAAGAGTCTAACATGACATGGTGTGTTTCAAAATGAAGAGCTTCTAACCAGAATTGGCAGAAACTGCCCAATTACACACTTTCGAGTTTGAAATCAGAAACCAATTCATATGAGTTCGAAAAATTCTCAAACTTGGATACATAATAAAGGACACGTAAACAAATGTTTTTCTTGAAGACACCAAACCCAGATCCTTCTGGATTGGGCCCAGGAATTCACTCAATCTAGCATTAAAATCGGGTCCAATTCTAAAGGGTCTGTTTTTTTCGAAATTAGCTCGGTTCGGGTCAAAAACTGATTCGTTTAATCTGAAATTTGAGTATGTTAAACTAGAGGTTATAACAAACAATTTTCATGAAGAAATAATTTGGAAATTCGAACTCTAAGGGCCAGTAAAAACCTCTAGAATCCTAATAGGTCTGGGTTTCCAGTACTGTCAGAATTTCTGTTTAGGGATGACGGAGTTAAAATTGTCATCTTTTTAATTTCCAAAAATCCTGAGAAAAATATATGTTATTATTTAAGATGTCTACAACATTTCTTTAGAAGGAAATTTCTTCAAAATCGCAAGACACAGCTGTCTACAAAATTTGCAAAACATGCACGTTCAGGAAACTGTTTCAGAAACCAGCCACTGTCCTTAGCCGAATCCTCATCCATGGTGTTTATCTTGCCCTCTAAACCATAATTAAGCTTTTCTATGGCTATTCTAATACTCCTAACCAACACTCATGCATGCATAACATCATCTACCTTTTTCTTATGTATAGGAACTCCTAAATAAGGTACTCAGCCCTTAATCTAGATTTAGGAGACAACTTACCTACTTGGAACTAACGGCAGTCCTCGCTTGTGGCTGGACGGCAGCACATAGACAAGCCTCGAGTCCTTTCATGGTGAGTTGTAGCTGAAACAGCAGCTAAAGGTGCTGTTGGGTGACCGCAATAGCAACACAGGGAGTCACGAATTTTTTTATAGAGGGAGGAAAACGTGAAGCTTGGCTGGCAGGACGTTTCACTTGGTGGGGAAGCTTCGCTACCACTTGGACTCCAAGTCATATTAATAACAAACATGATGGTAGTGGGGTCGAAGTTTCTATGGTTCCAGGAATTTTATAACGTCAAGACCACACCTTCCTCCGTTTTCTTAGTCGCTGGTTTGTTGTCCAAGGGGGAGTAGGAATAGGGATTGCACGTTTAAGGAAGAAGAAAACAACAGCTTGCATGGTTGAAAAAGAAATGGGACAAAGAAAAGGATCAGAAAGGGAAAGAAGAAAGAATAAAAAAAGAAAAAAAAGAAAAAAAGAGTAAAAAGTAGCCAACGTGAGTTGCCTTTAGCGGATGCTCACGCATAGGAAGAATGGAGAACGACTTGGAAGCTCCCACTGAAATTTTCACCAGCTTTTGGGTCTATTTTTCCATGGAATTTTGCCCATCCATCACCATCATATGTCCCACAACTTTTCCCAAGATTATCTCCTCCAAATGAAATGGAAATTGAGGTGAAATGCTTGGCCAAAGGCCTTCCTACAAATTTCCTTTCTTGTAGAAACCTTTCCTCATTTCCTTTTTACCAAATTATCACTTGAGTTAATAGGGTCAAGCCCCCTATTAATCTCTTATAGTTTCTTCTCTAATTGATCCATGATAAAGGTCCAAAATCTATTTAAAATATGGCATTTCTGTTATTCTTTTAAAATTACTGCACTTGTATTATTCTCTAATAAGTCCCGTCGTCAATAATTCTTGGAAAGATGCAACAACACCCCTAAGACTAATTGTGACACATTAAGGTTCTCAATTTTCTGAAATTGGAATAAATTTCACAGTTAAATTTAGTCAAACGTGGTTTCAGCGCGACCTAAAATATCAGGTAGTTTTTGGGAATTTTCGATGCAAATAACCCGTGGCCGATTATTTTCGAACCACGATGTGCATCTTCGATCCATTAGCGACCCTCGATTTTCGTGCGAATCTCAAGGTTTCAAATACGAGCACAGGATACCAAAACGACAGAAAAATCGATTTAGTGTCGATTGACAAGGATTTTTGTAATTAAATGGAACCACCAATGCCTAATTACATATTTCAATCGCATCGACCTATTTCCGATTCCTCATAGATTTTTAATTGTGTTGCAATAACTCTTGCGGACTAACACGATCGAGTAATTGATTTCTGATCGAATTCTTAAGGCTATTGCATCAAAATCCATTAATAACTTTCCCAACTAGTCTAGTTACCTTGCGAGTGATCAGCTCGGAGAATAGCGCTATAAACACGTCGACGAAAAGCCCGATTTATTCAATTGAAAACAAAAGTAGAAAATCAGACTGTCACAGTTGTTCCCCTGGTCGACTGGGACAATCTCTGACCTGGTGTCCTTGTTGGCCACATCCAAAAAAAGTTCCCATCCTAGTATAGCACGGTGTAGATCCATGTCATTTGTCATAGAAGCGACAAACTCCATTATTGCTTGGTATTGACTTACTCATTCCACCTTTCCTATTTGGTGGAATAGGATATCTTCCACTGGCCATAGGTTTCTTTCCAAACTTGATACCGCTCCTATTTGCGTTGAACCTCGATCATGACGCAGTAGCTTGCTCATTTAGATCTCTTTCTATCAGTTGGACCCGACAATAAATTTCCCAGTAGTCATTCAGATCAAAAGGCACTAATGGCTGCTTCAGCTCTAATCGGAGGTCATTCTTGAACCTTCTAGCCTTTTCTTCGGGATCCTCTACTAGTCTTGGAACATACTACGAAAACTCTGCAAACTTGACCTCATACTGGTCAACAAGCATTGATCCTTGGTGAAGACGCTGAAACTCTCCTATTTTCTGTTATCTGGCACTCTTTGTGAAGTACTGTTTGTTAAAAACCTTGAGGAAGGCGTCTTATAACAGAACTACCCTTTTTGGAAATACAGTCTCTCGGATGGCTCTCCACCAAATAGCGGCGTTGCCCTATAGCTGATAGATTGCCAGCGTTACTTTCTCTTCCTCATTGCACCTTAAAAGTGCGAATGCCTTCTCTAAATCCAAAATCCAACGGGAGGCATTCTCAGGGTCTCTGGTACCAATGAATCTTTGCGAATTTAGCTACAAAAAGTGTTCCACTAGCTTGTATACAGATCTGTCCGCAACGATGTCCCCTGGTGGAACTTCAACAAGTGGGGCAGTAGGCGCATCGGCAGCGGCGGCATTGGCAGCGGCGGCATTGGCAGCAACAGTAACGGCAGCTGTAACGATGGCAGTAATGGCTGTTGCTTGATTTTGAGCCTGCTGTCCCATCAGATCTCTCATTGCCTCTAGCACCTATATGATCCCAACTATTTCCGGATCATCGGGTATTGCTACCCTAGCACCAACTAGCGGAATCGGCGGTGGTGCTGCACCACTAGCGTTGGTCTGAGCCAGCGCTTTACCTCTATTACCTCAGGCACCGCCTCTAGTCAGCGTCCTAGCCTGAGTAATTAGTCCGATTGCCCTTTTCCTGAACGTTCTCTAGTCTTGCTCACTCATGGTGCATATTTTATATGGACATCTACTTCCAATTCCAACACTAGGTTAGAATTTAAGTAAGCTCACAATCAAACTATCAATTACATGCATCAACATGTTAAACGTTTTTTCTTACTAACTATCCCATGACTCATCGTACCTTATTACTCCAAACACTAACTTGCTCTGATACCACTTAATGGGGATATTATGACCCGAACTCCGAGCATATGTACATCCCTTCGTGGTCGATATAAATTTGCAACATCCTAGAAACTGTTGCCAACTCATTTGTTTATCAATCATACGGAAGTGAAATCATAAACTCCAACCAATACAAAAATAAGATAGCAAACATACGATTATATTTTTACAAATCACACATGTTTTATAAACCACACATATTTTTACAATAGCATTTATATACAGAAGAGTCTAACACAACATGGTGTGTTTCAAAATGAAGAGCTTCTAGGCTATCTACGCTCTAAACTCCTCGTCCATGGGGCCAAGTCTCTATCTACAACCTTGCTAGACTCTTCAATAGACTAGGGTGAGTGGTTACCCATTACCCATATTAGATGGCAGATCCGTTAATATCTAGCAGAAGCTACTGAGGCATATGTACTCCACTGCCTGTAGTCCTCTGCTTCTTGCCTGTCCACCCTTCATCTGTGGATCTGAAAAATTTAGCCCACTACGGGGTAAGATCACATCTCAGCAAGTCAATCCCCTAAATCCCGAGTAGGAGAAGGGTACACTTAATATGCAATCTAATCACCTTTTTTACACTTTCTTAACACCCATACTTTCCTGCATGTCAATGTCAATCAATCATATAATAAAATATCGATATCCTATATCATTTGAATACTTTAACGTATATATATATATATAAGGACACAAATATCAACTCATTGACTATGGTCAACTTAATAGATAATAGTCTTTTGGCATAACCGGGCATCGCCTTGCACCGTCGAGCATGGCAACGTCTACACCTAGACGGCATTCCGATTAGGAGCATCGGTCCAGCCTCCACTGCAACCGGCATCAGTTGACGTTGGGCATTCCTAAAAGAGCATCATCCGACCCCAAAGACTCGTGACGGATTCTCATGTCATGGATGCATTAATTCAATATCACACTTCAATAATCAATTACATGTCTCATTCACACATCAATTAAACTAATTTCCAGCAAGAAACACTTCAAAACAGTTATAAGTTTCTACTAACCAAAATTAGCAGAAACTACCCAACTACACACTTTTGAGTTCGAAATCAGAAACCAATTCATATGAGTTCGAAAATTGTCAAACTTGGACACGTAATAAAGGACACATAAAAAAATATTTTTCATGAAGACACCGAGATCCAGATCCTTCTGGATTCGGCCAAGGAATTTACTCAATCCAGCACTAAAATTGGGTCCAATTCCAGAGGGTTTGTTTCTTCGAAATCAGCTTGGTTCAGGATCAAAAACTGATATGTTTGATTTGAAATTCGACTATGTTAAATTAAAAGTTATAAGAAACAACTTTGGTGAAGAAATCATTTGGAAATTCGAACTCTAAGGGTCAGTAAAAACCCCTAGAATCCTAACAGGTCGGGGCTTTCAGTACTGTCAGAATTTCTGTTTAGGGATGACGGAGTTAAAATTGTCATCTTTTTAATTTCCAAAAATCCTGAGAAAAATATATGTTATGATTTAAGATGTCTTAAACATTTTTTTAGAAGGAAATTTCTTCAAAATCGCAACACATATCAGTCCACAAAAATAGCAAATCTCACACGTCTAGAAAACAGTTTTAAGAAACAGCCCCTGTTTTTGGCCGAATTGTCCTCTATAGTTCTTATCTTATCATTTAAACCACAACTAAGCCTCTCTATGGTTAATCTAACATTCCTAAGTAACACCCAATCATATTTAACATTATCTACATCTTTCTTACTTGTATAAATTCCTAATCAGAGGTATACAACCCCTAATCCAAATTTAGAAGAACAACTTACCTAACTAAGAAAACTAAAGGTGGTTCTTGCTGGCTAAGCGGCAGCGGCTCAGCTGTGACCTCCAGGGACGCCAGAGAAGCTCCGGTTGGTCTTGAACGGGGCTGAGAGACCCTCGATTCACGGTTGAGGGGGTTGACTCTCAATCGGTGGGAGCCTATCAACAAAGGACTTGCAACCGCAAGGAAGTGGTTACGACACAACTGAGTTGGCTTGTTGGCTGGTGTCTGGACAGCAACACAGAAGCAGACCTTGGGCCTTTCGGTGGTGGATTTGGACTGAAACAGCGAAGCGGGTGTTGAGGTGCGACTGCGACACCAACAAATGGAGTTACAAAATTTTTGGTAGAAAGAAACGAGTATGGTGCTTGGTTAGCTGAGTTGTTGGTTTGTTGGCGAGGGGGTTTCGTCGTCACTTGAATCCCAAGACCAAGAGAAATAAAACATGAAGGGTAGCTCGGTTGAAATTTTTGATGGCCCCGCCGCTTTGTTGCGCTAAAAACCGGATCTCCTCTGATTCAGTTTTGCTTGTTGTTCGGTTCAGCAAAAACCGGAGGAAAAAGTGAAACAGAGGCTCGAACGCTTGAAGGGGAAAACGACAGCAACTTTTACGATTGGGGGAAAGAAGAAGGAAAAAAGAAAGAAAGGAAAAGAAGAGGAAGAAGCCAATGCATGCTGCAGCCAGTTGAGATTCACGTGCGGAAAAGAGGGAAAAAGAAAGGAGGAAAGGACTAAGAAGTGTCATCTACATTTTCCACAAGGCTTTGGGGTCCTTTTTCCATGGAAAATGGCCCTCCTATCACTACCAAGTGTTCCACCATTTAAAACAAGTCTATCTCTTCCAAATGAGACTCAAATTGAGGTGAAATTCCTTGTTTACTTCATCTCTAGAAGCTTTTCTTCTTTTCATTTTACCATTTCACCATCTTAGTAAATAGAGACAAATCCCCATTTACGTTCTTATAACTTCTTCTCCAAATGTCCCACATTGAGGGCCCAAAAATCTATTTAATAAATGGCCTCTCTCTTTTTTTAAAGTTGTTGCTCTTGCATTTTTCTCAAATAATTCCTGTCGTCAACAATTCCTGGAAAGATGTAACACTATTCCTAAAATTATTCGTGACACCTTAAAGTTCTCAATTTTTGAAATCGGAATGAATTTCACAGTTAAATTCAATCAAACGTGGTTTCAGTGCAACCTAAACTATCAGGTAATTTTTGGGAATTTTTTGTGCAATTGACCCGTGGCCAATTATTTTCGAACCACAATATACTTCTTTGACTCATTGGCAATCCTCGGTTACCGCGGAAATCTCAAGGTTTCATATATGAGCACAGGGAACCAAAACGACAGAAAAATCGAATTAGTGTCGATTGACGAGAATTTTTATAATTAAGTGGAATCACTCATGCCTAATTATGTACCTCAGTCAAGTCGACCTATTTCCTGTCTTTGATAGATTTTCAACTGTACCGTAATGACTCTTGCTAACTAACACGGTCGAGCAATCGATTTCTAGTCGAATTCTCAAGTTTGTTGTATCAAAATTCTTTGATGACTTTCCTAACTAGTCTAGTTATCTCGTGAGTGATTAGCTCGGAAAATTGCGCTATAAACACGTTGATGAAAAGCCCGATTTATTCAATTGAAAATAGAAGTAGAAAAATCAGACTGTCATAGTTCCACTGTCAAGAAGTGGTCTCTCCATGATCTCTACATACACTCTACTTGAAGGATTTTGTAGCCTACACTCCCAAATATAAACCCACATCTTCATCACATTTTGCTTTGATCTTTTGTATTGATTCCTGGATATATTGATGCCTACTTGCTCCTTCACCAGCATCTTGAACTCAATACTATTCATTTGAGGAATCGGCTTAATCATGTTAAAGAAGTGTTTGGACAACCATGCATTTGTTACCCTTTTTTTTTTCAAAATTAATGGAATAAGTATGTTCCTCTTGATATGCTCTAATATGAAAGAATCCACCTCTCCTAACAAATGCGCCATAGATATTCCATGGAAAATTTTGCTTCGAACACTTAGCTCTTACGAAGTCAATATTCCTCTATGCAACAACGGAGTTCTTCAGTATAGCTTCCCTAAATTGTTTTGCATATTGAAATTTCATACCTACCAACAAAGTAGAAGAGGCAACGGATGGATCATAAGAAGAAAACTTACTTTTCCTTTTATGCACAGCTCCTTGATCTTCTTCAAGATCATCTCGAGAAGTAGCATTCTTGATGCTTTCTTCATAATTAGTCTCCTCGCCAACAGCACCAGCATCTGTACGGCCTTCGGCCTTGTTTGGAAATTCATTAGCTACCCACAAAGTTGCAAACTTATCTGTCAAAAAATCCTTTTGCTTTTTTCTTAACTATACAAGCTCCTCATCGTCGTTGTCACTTATGAAATTTTCAGCAAGCAACCCTTCATCGTCATTATCACTTGATTCAGCTACTTCCCAATCTAATTTAGTGATTGTGACATCACCTATGTCATCATCACTTTGGTGAATTGCATCTGTGTTCCTCTCCTCTCCATCATGTCTATCCTGCTCTCCATCAACCCTAACCTCCATCAACCTTATCTTAGTACTACCTTGAATACTATCTCATTCTTGTCCTACTTGGGTGCTTTATCCATCATCATCTTCTTCCTCACTTTCACTATCATACTCAATATAAACTTTTATCTCTTCGCCATGAAGATAATGGTATAGAACATCCTAAAACCATTACATCTTCTAAACTTCTCAAACCATCTCTTAAACCTTTCCTAGGAACATAATATAACAACTTCTGAACTTTACAAGGCAAATAAGTCACTATATCCTTAACGAATCCTATATAAGATACCTTTTTTATCTTGACAAAGATGGTGCCCTCATTTCCACCCCCATACTCCCACTCATCCTCCCCAATCACAAAATCTCCACCATAGCAAATTATGATAGCGACATAATTCTTGTCGTAAGCCATTTGTGTACCAAGAAAAAAAAAGTAATTAGTTTTTGGGACCACATTCACAAAGAACAACAAACAATTGCACACAGGAGTCCCCCAACTATCATGGACTTTATTAAAGAAAAGGGAAGGGGGAAGAGATGCACATGTTAGGCCATTTACTAGAAAGATACCATCCACGACAAAAAGAGATCCCCACACTAACAATATGCCCCTATATGACAGCCAAAAAAGATGTTGCCACTTTGATTATTTGCCTTTCCTTCCCTTAAAATATTAACCAAAAAATAGAGGTCCCCAAGACAAGCACAGGTTCTTGACACCCATTTCAATACTTCAATTTAAAAAAGTGACCAGATGTCCCCACAACAACCACTCCGACCAGTCAAAATTGCTGCCGCACATCACATTTTACATATAACCCCTAAAAATCGCCCTTGCACATCACAATACCACATCTAAGCTCTAAACACACATCACAGTAGCACCATTCTAAATCACACACCACAATAACACCAAATCTTTGAGGTCGAGCCCTAATTTTCCCCTCGTCGAACTCTACATTTTGAGTTCAATCCCTAAATTGCCAATCCGAACCCCCATTAGGGCTCTATTACTGCTTCTGACCCCTAAATCGCACATCAAAGTACCATCAAAGATGACTTCCACATTTCCCCGTTGAGCTCCAAATTTTCTATCAGAGCCCTAATAAAAGAATTTGAGCTCTAATTTCATCACTAGGGAGGGGAAGAAGGGGCTGAACCTGGAGGAGCGACGATGATGAGCAGCAACGACGACCAACGATGGCGACCAATGACCACCTCTAAGCATGGACAACGACAACCACGTGTACTAGAGCTGGCAAAATAGGTCATAAACCCATATCATGACCCATCTTTAATTTAATGGATCATATATGGATCAAGTAAAAGTTAAATATAGATCAGAAATGGATCAAGTGAAAGTTAAATATGAGTCAGAAATGGGTTTGAGAAAGTAAAATACAAAAAGAAATGGGTCTGAAGTAAAACATAAAAAGAAATGGGTCCGAATGGGTTATTAGGAAACCCACTTTAAAGTTTAAACCCATGACCTTTTTTAATTTTATAAAAATATTTTTTTATAAAAAAATCGAAATTATAATTATTTTTCATATTTCAATTTTTTTTCTTTTTTCTTTCTTTTTCTTCCTTCCTTAATCGGCAGCCGGCAGGGCGACGGCCGGCGACAGGCCAAGCGAGGCTCGAGCTTGCCGGTGTGGGGTGGGGCCTCGGCATCGCCAGATCGGCAAGATCAAGCCTTGCCTGATGCCGACGAGCTTGAGCCCCGCCCGACACTGGCAAGCTTGATCTCGCCTGTGACCAGTCATCGGCCCTTGTTGTGGCCGGCGATCGGCCGAAGAAGAAGAAAAAAGAAAAGAGAAAAGAGAAAAAGAAGAAAGGAAAGGGGGCCAACTGGAGTACTGTTCCTGCAGATTCTTGCGCTGCTAATTCCGACCGTTTTGATCGGTAGTTAGAGCTATTCTTCGGCGGTCTTGGACGCCTTCTATTGCTCTTCAAACCCCTCTAAAATGTAGCATGGTATGTGCTCTTTTGTGGGCTTTATTTGGTTGCGATGGGTTAGGGTTTTGTTTGCATTTCTGCTATTTCGAGTCTGCTGAATCGATGAAGTCCAGATCCTTCCGGGCTCGTTTTGATGATGAGGGGCCGAGTAATCGAAGCCCTTCCCCTCCTGTTCATGGACATCCCTCATTGGCTGCTCCTTTATTGAGCGAACAGAGGCCGAATCCTTCGTCCCCATCTGTTGCGATCGAGTTGAATGTCTCACGACCTCCTCCTACTCGTATTAAGGCGCGTGAAACGAGTAGAGGTAGATCGAGATCCAAGCGCCCTCAATGCAGGGGTGAGTCGAAAAACCCGATAACTCGGTCTTGGGCTGCTGTTGCTAGTGGAGTGAATAAAGGATATGATCTTGAATATACTCCTCCGACCTTTGTGAATAATAAACCGGTTATATAGATGACAGAATCTGATCTTGAAGCTGCTGATCCCAAGCTCTTTGAGTGTCTTGTGGGGTATTTCATTAGAAGGCGGTTGCCATTTAAAGTTATTAAAGAGGCTCTTAAAAAAGCCTAGGGTCTAAATCTGTTCGAAGTCATGTCTAATGGGCGGGGACTGTTTGTATTACGCATACCAGATAGGGAGTTTCGAAGGAAAGTCCTTGAAGGAGGCCATATAACGGTTGCAAGGATTCCTCTGCGGTTCTCGGCAATGGAAATCAGGTTTGGAACTCAGTAAAGACACCCATCGCTCGGTTCCGATTTGGGTGAGACTTCGGAACTTACCTTTTTCATTTTGGTAAGCTCAATCCATTGGAAAGGTGGCCAGTACAGTGGGTAAACCACTCTATGTGGATCAACGAATAGAGCAAATGACAATGCTAACGTTGGCCAGGGTTTGTGTTGAAATAACAGCCCAGCAACCAACTTGTGAATCAATTGAGCTGCTCCTTAATGATAAATCGGTGGAAGTGGAAGTCGAATATGAATGGAAACCGCTTGCTTGCTCTGTGTGCGGTATCTTTGGTCACAGCTGTAAAATAGCTGCTCCTCGAAACTCTGTTGTTTCTCCTGCAGAAGGAAAATCTGCAGAAGCTAATCAGGTCTTAAATGCTGGTGTTGGAATTCATCCTTCTCAAGACAAGTCTGTGCATCCTAATTCCCCTACTTGTCCAGATGGTCCTGCCTTATCTCAGAATCGTCAAAAACAGGTTATGGTGGACTTACAAGTTCTACTTACTACCCCAGGCATGGACATGATCAATCCTGAGATTAATTCTCATCTGCAACGGAGGCAACCGTACAGGTTCCTCCTAAGCCTTCGAAGATCTCTGTTGTTGGGGTTTCTACATCTGAGGATGGTGGTGAAATGGTGGCTATGTCCTCAGCTCCTGCTGCCAATCCCGAATGGAAGCAGGTGAAGGGGAAAGGCAGGAAAAAGAAAAAGCATGCTGAGAACGAAGCTGCCTCTTTTGGTCTATCCCTGGCAGGTGAAGGAGGTGCTCCTGCCCTTTCACTTCCGGTTGAAAGCTCGGATGAAATATGCAACTCTAGTATTCAAATGGAATTAAATGATGAAGATGTATTGTCTGTGGATTCCCCTTCGCCGAAAGGCCCGACCCCGGCTGGTGCTCGAAGTATACAAGATCAACTCCTCTTGCTTCTTCCTGACCCACCACCCTCGATGGCTTCAAAGGCGCCTGCTACAGGTCGCAGGTCTAAGAAGAGGTAATTCTATCCCTCTATCCTTTTTGATATGTTTTTTGGCTTTTGGAATATTAGAGGTATGGTCAACCCTCAGGCGTGCAAAGATCAGGAGATTTGCTGCTGTTAATAAGCTCTGCCTGATTGGCCTTTTTGAGACTAAGGTTCCTAAGGAGTTTTTTGATTCTATCTCGGCTTCCTTACTTAGTGGTTGGAAATGGATTGCAAAGTATGAGTATTCTTCTCGTGGTAGAATCTAAGTTGGATGGAATCCGGATCTTGTTTCTTTTGTGCCTATCTCTATCAATGACCAGGCTTTGCATGGTAGCCTTAAGCTTAATATGTTTGGTGTGAGCTGCTGCATCTCTGCTGTTTATGGGGAGCATACGTTTGTGCGTCGTAGACCTTTGTGGGAGGACCTCCTCCACTTCAATGACTTGATGTAGGATTCGGCTTGGCTTGTTGCTGGGGATTTCAACGCCATTAAAGACCCATCCGATCGAGTTGGAAGTTCCAATGACTAGATCCCTTATTTTGATGAGTTTGCCCAATGCTTAGCACAAACAGAACTGATGGATCTCAGATATGTTGGTCTCCGTTATACTTGGTCTACCTCGGTAGGGGACGCTAGGAAGATGAGGAAGATCGACCGTGTTCCGATTAACAACAAATGGAATCTTGATTTGTCATTCTCTAAGGCTTCGTTTTTGAACTCTCTCGGACCATACTCCTATGATCGTCAGAGTTCTTCAACCGGTCCATAGGAGGAAGCCATTTAAGTATTTTGAATTTTGGGCTGACCATCGGACTTTAACTCAATTGTCCGCCAAGCTTGGGACTCCTCCATCACAGGTGTTCCAATGTACATGCTTGTTTCCAAGCTAAAAATTGTGAAAGCTCGACTCAAGTTACTTAACCAAGACGCCTTCTCGGATATCTCTGTGAGGACGGTCGAAGCAAGAGAGGCCCTTCGAAGCACTCAGGTTAGCCTTCAATCGGACCCTTCCAACCTTTCACTTGCTGAGTTGGAAAAATCTCAGCATTGTGTTTTTGTTGATCTGAGGAATCAAGAAGAATCCTTCTTCAGACAAAAGTCAAGAGTGAGATGGCTAAAAGAAGGTAACACGAATACTAAGTTTTTCCACCATTTGGTGAAGAGGAGGCATCTTACTAATAGGATCCTTTCCGTTAAGGATCAGTCGGGGGCTGTTATCAATGATCCTGTTCTTGTGCTGCAAGTTTTTGTCCGATTTTTCTTGAATTTGCTCTCTCATCATGAGGCTTTATCTAAACCTTTGCTTCAGGAGTTGAAGACGTTTGCTCATCACCTGCTTTCCGATGCTCAGGTCCGCTCCCTGTGTGAGCCGGTTTCTCCCTTTGAGATTAAGAATACTCTATTCTCTCTTGCCAAAGGCAAGGCCCCAGGTCTCGATGGGTTCTCGATAGAGTTCTACAAGACTAATTGGGATTTAGTGGGGACGTTGGTGGTGGAAGCAATCCAGGATTTCTTCTCTATGGGACAGCTCCTAAAGGAGGTAAATACCACTATCCTCGCCCTAGTTCCTAAAGTCCCTAACGCAAGTGCAGTCACTGATTTTAGGCCTATCGCATGTTGTAATACCATTTTTAAAGTCATTACGAAGATCCTTGCTAACCGCATTGCTGCTGTCTTAAGTGATTTGATAAGCCCTTCACAAAATGTTTTTGTAAAGGGTAGGAGGATTAGAGATGATATCCTCATCGCTCAAGAGTTGTTTGCTGGATTTCACTTAGAGCCTTATTTGCCCAAATGTGCTGTCAAAGTTGATTTCCATAAGGCCTATGACACGGTTGATTGAGATTTCTTGGAGCTTGCTCTCCATGCCTTCTGTTCTCCTGAGTGGATTATTATGCTAATTATGGTTTGCGTATGTACACCCGAAATATTCCATCTCTATCAATGGTGAATTGCATGGTTTTTTCCCTGTGGGAAGAGGACTTAGGCAAGGTGATTCTATGTCACCTTACCTATTTACCTTAGTCATGGAAATTTTCTCTGGAATCTTGCTCTCCCATACTGCTAGCCATGACTTCAAATATTTCTAGAGATGCAAATCTGTGCAGCTGACTCACCTCTTTTTCGCCGACGACGTATTCCTTTTATGTCAAACTGATTGGGCATCGGTGATGATGCTTAAAAGGAGTTTGGACATTTTCTCCCATGGAGCGGCCTCTACCCAAATAAAAACAAAAGTGAGATCTTCATCTCAGGAGGGGATTCATCTCTTCGTAATAGGGTGCAATGGGCCTTTGGTTTTCAGGAAGGGAAACTGCCGGTTCGCTATTTGGGTGTTCCGATTATTACTACTAGATTGGGCAAAGCAGACTGTGTTGCATTGACTGATCGTATTACTGTCAAGGTTCAATCTTGGGCGCAACGCTTTCTGTCCTTTGTTGGGAGGCTGCAACTCATAAGGTCAGTACTCCTTTCAATTCAAGCATATTGGACTAGTGTCTTTAACCTTCCATCCTCGGTAATTTTTATGGAAGGGCATGACCCTTGGCCGAGGTGGGGCCAAAGTCTCCTGGGACGATGTCTGTCTCCCAAAGGTTAAGGGCGGTTTAGGCATTCAAAAACTTAAAGATTGCAACAAAGCCTCCATGCTTAAATTTATCTAGATTCTTTTCACTGATAAAGAATGGGATAGGTACACTAATGGTGTCATAAGTTGTGTATGGCGTTCACTTGGTGTCAAAAGTTTTCACCGGATCACTTAAGTGTCAAATCGGAGAAAAAACTATCACTTTGGTGCCACCGGCGAGAAATTCCGGCCAAAATGATTATGTGGCTTTATATTTTAAAAAAAAATTGATAAACCCTTTAAACGACGTCGTTTTCTGTCCTACTTAAGAAAACGACGTCGTTTTGCTGTCCTATGTGGATGGCTTAGGAAAAACAACGCCGTATAGCTCATTTGTGATTGAAAGTAGGTTTTTTTTTTTGTTCATCCTCGCCGATCTAGCTTGCTCGGCCACCGTTGCTCGGCCAAGAAGTGATGGAAAAATAGGAGGCAAGGGCAGAGGAGGAGGAGGAAGAAGGGGGATTGAAGGTGCACGAGAGAGAGAGAGAGAGAGAGAGAGAGAGAGAGAACGAGGAGTGTGAGAGAAACAAGGAGGGCGCAGATGGAGATTGTGGATTAGGCTCTGTTCAAAGAGTGGTTGGTGTTGATGTTGTTCTTTGGAGAAGAAGACGCCACTACCATGGCTTCTCTCTCTCTCTATTGGTGTTGTTCTTCGGGGAAGAAGACGACATTGCCATGGCTTCTCTCTCTCTTTGCTGGTGTTATTCTTCGGAGAAGAAGACGATGCCGCCATGGCTTCTCTCTCTGCTGGTGTTGTTCTTCGGGAAGGAAGATAACGCCGCCGCCATGGCCTCTCTCTCTCTCTCTCTCTCTCTCTCTCTCTCTCTCTCGATTTGGGGATTTAGGGTTTCGACTTGGGGTTTGAGACGCCAAATGACGTCATTTGGTGGTTTACACGCCGATTGGACGCTCCGGCGAGCCACATCAGTATAAGAAATTAATAATAAAAAAAGGCCACGTCGGATTTCAGGCAGTTCAGATTGGCGTTGGCACCAAAGTGAGCGTTTTTTAAATTTTTTGGCACTTAAGTGATACGACAGAAACTTTTGGCACCAAAGTGAGCGTTGTACATAACTTATGGCACCATTAGTGTACTTATCCCGATAAAGAATCGTTATGGTGTCGGTGGGTACACTCTAACTTCTTAAAGAAAAGAAACTTTTGAATTTCTTCCCAACTTGGTTGTGCTTTGTGTGGAAGATTGGAAATGGCCTATTAGTGTCTCTTTGGCATGATCACTGGCTTTCTTGTGGCCCACTTGATGCCTTTATCCCTTGCTCATTCCGTGAAGGTTTATGTCTTCCTGACTATGCTGTTGTTGCGGATCTGTTTACCTCTGTGGGTTGTTTATTTAAATCCTTTTTGGAAAGATGGGGGATCTCTCTTCCTATCCTCTCTTCAGCTCGTGATAGGTTTACTTGGTGTTGTGATGCTTCTGGATCCTTCTTTGTAGCTTCAGCATGGAACTCCATTAGAGTCAAGAAGGATCGTGTTGATTGGGCGTCTTTTGTATGGGACAATGCTATAGCCCCGCGATTCCAGTTTAATTTATGGCTTATAACCAAAAATTGCCTGTTGACTCAGATGCTGCTTCTTTCTTATGGAAGGATCAACTATAATGTTTGTGCCTTCTGCAAATGATGTTCCGTTACGTCGAACATTTATTCTTCGGGTGTCGCACCTCGACTTCTCTGGCCTACTTTTGGGCTGCCAGGTGTAACCTCCTGTGGCGGAATAGATGTTGGAAAGAATCCTCAGTTGGGCCTTAAAGTTCTTATCCGGTAAGGACTTCTTCCATTGCATTGCGCGGTTTTCTTTTGGAGCTATGTGTCACCTTATTTGGAAAAAGAGGAATGCGATTATATTTCGGGGCAAATCCTTAGTGGTCTCGACTCTAAAAAACCACCTTATTAAGGTTGTGAGAGATAAAGCTATAACATTCAAAGATGTTTCTCCTACCCCGAGGAATAAGAGGATTCAGCGTGGTTGTGGTTTTGACCCTACGGTGTTCTCTCGTTCGCCCAATGCTCCTTAGTTGCTGTTTTGCGCGAGTTGCTCCTAGCTCTTCTTGGCTCTCCGTTCTTAGCCGCTTCCTTTGGTGGGCGGAGGTTGGTCAGCCTTGTTGTTATTTCTTTCCCGCTTGTTGTTTTTTGTTGATGTTGCCCTTGTGGCTTTTCTTGTTTGCCTTTGTGGCTTTTTACATTGGCTCCCCTACACTCTGACTCGTTTTGAGGTTTGAGTGTAGGTTTTTGGTGCCGGTCTTTTGTATATTGCCTTAGCTATATATATTTATTACCTTTTACCAAAAAAAAAAAAATATTTTAAAAAAATATAAAAATAATATTTTAAAATAAAAATAATTAAAAATTATATTTTAAAAAATGAAAATTTTAATTTTTTTAAAATATTTTAAAAAGAATTATAAAATTTTCCATTAAATTTGTATTGCATAAAAATAAAATATTTGTAATGCACAAAAATGTTTTAACAACACTTTTTTTATAAAAAAAAAAATCATAAAAATGAGCTTTTTTAGGTTCGGTTAAAAAAAAATTTTATGTTACGTTTTAGTTATTCAATGGTATGTTCACTTCTAATAAGAAAAGGATGTGCATAGTGTAATTTTTTTTATAAATATTTCAATTTATACGTTTTTTTAATTTTTTATTTTATTTACTATTTTTAATTTAATTTAAAGTTTTAATCCAATTAGCACATAGTAGCAAAGGGTTTTCCTAGAATATTAATAGGTTTTAATAATATGGGTCTGGTTGGGTATAAGTCAAGTACGGATCGGATCGGATATGGATCATTAGATTTACATTACGAAAATATGGGTCAAAACTGGTTAAATGTGTCAAATATGGGTTAACCCATTTTCGAGCTGACCCAACCCACTAATTTGCCACCCAACATGTGCTTTTTTTTAAAAAAAAAAAAAAAACATTTGCCACCTCAGTAAAAGATATCGCCGGAAAATGCCACGTATGCAATTCGATCGAATTTTCTTGCCGGTGGCATTCATTTTGCTCCGATTTTAAGATTTAAGTATTACTTTCGTAACTTTTGGTATTAAGTATTTATTTGTATCAACTTTTGGCACTTTAGGTTCGCACGTCTTATTTTTCCATAAAAGAAAATAATAACCCGAAAAGAAAAGAAAGGTTCAAAGGCGAGACGGCGTCGGGCCGTCTTTTCCGTCGTCCACAAACTCCAGCCGTTTTTCGGTTGTTTTCATAGTACACTTGTAGTCCAGTACAGCCCAGATGGAGAGAGACGAGACGCCTTTCGCCTTTCGATGCCACCCCCCCAAAAAACAAGGAACGCACAAATCCAATCCCCTCTTTATCTCCTACCCTCGCCGCCCTAATTCCTTCGTTCCCTCCCTCCCTCTCCCTCTCCCTCTCGCTCTCTCGCTGCCGGTAAGCGCGCTTCCGTGCTTCGCTTCCCGTCGTGGCGGCGCCGATCGATTCGCCGGGGGCGGTTTCTCTGACGCGATTCTCGGTATTACAGGGCTGATCCGGTCCTCCGGGAGTGCCGGAGCGGGCGACTGCGCTGATCGAGGGGGCGCTCCGGGATTTTCTGTCGCCCGATGGCGGCTGCGGCGGCGGCTGCGGCGGCGTCGTGCGCCAAGCTGCATTTCCGCGGAGGTGCCGTCAGCGGAGGAGGCTTCGACCGGAAGTTGCGTTTTAGGTATGGAAAGCTGTTGAGGTGTTGTCGGTCTTGGTTCTGTTTGCGCTCCGCGTTTCGCGAGTTCTTGAAGAGAGAAAAACTCTGCAGTAATGTCACTGAATAAGCGCGGCGGGTGATCCTGGTGTCGTTTTGTCTCTGGTTTGCCAATTCGTGTTCGGAAGTCGGGGATAACGAGTGTTTTTGTTGGTACGGATTTTGATGCCATTAGAGTGTGGAATCTGCTGGGGGATGGTTTTTTGCTCTTATGTTCGAGTGCCTTTTGTTGCAGGAGGCGTGGCTATGTGAGCAGTGATGTTATCCATTTTCCGAGAGGTGGAATTCGTGGACTTGGTATTGGCACTGCGAAAAGAAGGCTAGATTTTCAGCAGAAGGCATCGTCCATCGGCTGTCGTTGCGTGGCTTCTCTTGTGGACTTTGATGGTGCAACGGCATTGGAGTTCACGACTATGGTTGATCAGGCACTTCTAATGGCGAGTATCCTTCTTACGTACATGGCCGGAGTTGTTCCCATTGGGAAGCCTAGATTTTCTCCTAGAAGGATCATTTCTGATGACGGTGCCATCAATGAAGAATCAACCATGTCTGGTAGGTAAGGTTAGACCTCGAAAAGATTCCAAGGTCTATCTTTGATTTCATATATTTACGTCTTATGTATTGTTTCTACCTTCAGTTGTTTTTTGTTTTTTATTGCTGGATTTTGCGTATTACTCCCTTTTCCCCGATGGGTTCATGTAAATTTCTGCTTGCAGTGATGTAAAAGTTGACTACCACTTTCAAAAGTGCGCTTGGGATGTAATAAAAGGAAAACTTGTGGAATCTCTAGAAGCCATTGACCATGCCAGTGTTTCAGAAGATACAATTCAAGAGTTGGAAAAGCTTCATGCAAAAAAACCTTTAAGTTTGAATGCTATCGCCAGGGGTCCAAGACTACGGTTGGTTTGGGCTGTTCTTATGCATCTTGAGAAAGAGGCAGGCACTGTCTTATTTGTTACATTATGCTACAGTCAGAAGTCTCAAGTCACTTTGCACTTCCTGGAAGTCACTATTTCAGCTGAAATATGTGGCTGTGTTGTGACTGAAGGATTCACCAATGTTATCTATTCTTGCAGGTGGACAGTATCCCAGAAGGTTTCGAAAATGGGACTGTGGAAGATTGGGTGGTTCTGTTTTCTGGAATCATACAGAGCTCCTCTCGCCCTGTGTGTGTGGCTTGGCTAGACAACGAACTTTCTGAAAGAAGTAGCGATGTAAAAGAGGTGCCTTCCAAGTTATTCAACTCAGTGTGGGTAGACATGCACTTTCACGTGCATGCATAGGTATATTCTAATGTTTAACTTTCAAGTTGATTGATGCCCCATTCTTCATCTTTTCAGGCACTAGTTACTTTGATTCTCCAGAAATTAGAAGGAGACAGCACTGTTCTTCAGAAGATCAGGAGATTGGGCAAGGAGGATCTTTTTGCAGAATTACTATGCTTTTTAAAGTTTGGTTCCCTCAGGTAGATGGTGCTCTTTGTTGGTTGAAGTCTTTAATGAAATTAAGCTGAAAGCATACTTGAAACAGCCAACATGAAATAGCTAGTTCAAGAAAGACGCGAACTAGTTAAGACCGCTGGTTCCTGGAACCTGAGACGAAGTCGAAAACATGATCTCGAACTCTTTCAATGTTGGTGATACTTTAGTCGATTAAGGAATATGCCTTAAACTTTATTGGTTATGATGGGCTTCAATATATTGTCTTGTTGACAGTGGCGTGGGCTTCACAGGTCTTCTATTTGTCATGTAAAAAAGTCACCTCAGTAGACAGTCAAAACAATTTATCTTTAATACCAAATCACAGTGTCTACCTATGATGAATTGCTTATAATTTCCAATTTGCTATGTTCCATAATTCTGAGCCTGGAAGCGAAGTAATACGTAATTGGAAGGCATTTACATAGAGTAAGACTGTATATCTTGTTTTCCTTCACATGTATGGCAGAGTAATCCCAATGTGCTCTTTTCTGTTTTTTTTCCCATTATTATGAGCTATACACGCTTCTTTGCTTCCTGCCGCCTTGCTTTCTTACAACACTAAGTTCTGCCTTTCAGCATCATTGTTATCTCTTTTCACAGCACTTCATTTGCAGAACTGTTGGGATGCATTCTAATACCTCTCTCAATGGACTGGCAGGAAGGATTGCTATTACAACAGTTGCTTGTTTGTCTCACAGGGGATTTCCATTTTAGAAGATCTGGTAATTGCAATAGCAGATGGCATTGCAAGTATCTATCTGGAGCTCATCTCCGTCGATGGAAATTTGTCAAATGAGATGAATAATTTGGATTTGGCTCTGTGCTCTTTGTCAACGCGAGCACTTCAAAGATTACGTAATGAGGTAATGTGTTTATTATTTTGTTGCTAATGGAGCAAATAAAGCCTTCCCTTTAAGGAGGTGGGTGGCGGAGAATGTGTTTCTCCACTTAAACATTCTTTGTTGATTATGCATGTTTCCCTAGATAGACAGGCATTTTCCTTTTCTTTTTTCTTCTTGGTGATTGGTAGGTGTTACATGGAGAGTGGAATGATGCGATCTTCTCTCTTTCCATTTTACGTCCTCGCAACTATTGCTTGTGGGACAATAGGAGCAAGAATAGGTGGTCCCAGACTGTGGCTTATTGGTTCAGAGGGATGTTTTTAGCATTACATGTGCAAGCTTTATCCTAGACATAATGGTCTGAATGGGCCACTATTTTAATAAAAGCTCATAGCAACCCAGCAATTCTTTCATTTGTCTACAATGAATCACTTTTGTATACTGGATGAAATTGACATAATGGCCTAATCCTAAATGGTCGAGGGAAATGGTGGGTAGTGATATATCTTTGCATTGTTGGTAGTACAAATGGAATAAATAAATACAAAATGTCACAACAGAGAAAAGAAGGCAAAAGAGAGCATTTCTTGGGCCTTGAATTGTTTTTCAATTTGCTTTTTATTATTATGGAAAGTGAACTGTCGATTTAAACAATATTTTGGTGTTTTCTTGGGACATACCTGTGACACAAAATTTGAGTATATGCATTTGGCTTGTGAAGTGTTCTTAGTGGTTTCTATATGTGGACCACTGAAGATTTAAGCATGTTTTGTTTAGGCTATATATATTTTTCTTGTTATCTTCTTTGCACCATATGTTGTATATTGCTGCATTTGTTTATTTTGTTTTTCCTATAAGAAGATTTCCACCTAATTTAGCCTTTGCTTTTCATTAACAGGTGGCTTTGAACCTGTGGTTGCATCAAAACATAGAGGCAGTGGTTTCAATGTATGAGGATCGCTTTGACCTCCATATACTCCAAAGTCAGCCTGTTGAGGAACCAAGCAAAAGCATCTCAGAAAATCTTGGTTGGTGGGACAAGTATTTTGGGAAGAACTCTGGAACAAGGACATCTCTGCTTCATCATGTCGTCATTGGCCATTTTTCAATGCCTGTGAAACGAACAAAAGCACTGAGGGCCCTAACAGGGTGGTGAGTTCCTTCTATGAAGGTCAATTTTTTGTTTTGTACTCTGGCAAATTTGGTCTGATGACTTGTATGCTGGCCTTTTAGATATCTTGCAATGAGTTGTCGATACCAAAATACTCTTCTTTATATGCTCATGTTTTAATTGAATAGCCTGGTGGTTTTCCTTATCTTAGATTAGACATATGAGTAAATGCAAAATAGTCTATGAGAATTTGATCTCCATGAGTTTTTTTAAAATACTATGTAGAGGCAGGAGTGGATGCGAAATCTACTTGAAATTGTCCACAAGGAAATGTTAAACTAACTCAGTTGATTGGAAGAAGTACACCGTCTCTGAGTGGTTCAATTGACATGAAGAGATGTGTTAGAAAGTTCAACCCAAAATTTAAGCTATTAGGTGGAGGGACTGCATGTATATAAGGCCCATGTAACCCTCTGGACAAGCGATGTGGGATACTTTGGCAAGATGGTTTGAATGAATGTGAGTCGTAGTAAATGGAGGTAGTTTGGTAATTGATTAGGCTAAGTAGCACTTAGAATGATTCTGATCAACTCTTCTCATCTATTGAATGGCATGTGGTTTGATAATATTACCATCCATTACATCTGAATATCCTAGACATGGCTGAACATCTAAACTAGAGCAACTGAAAGTAATGCCTTCTCTCGTCTTCTTATTTAGTCATTCCAAGTTATATCTGTAGTACTGAAGCTAAGAAATGAGATCAAGACATGCTAGGGGCTGAGGTGGTGAATTGAAACTACTGATTCAGGTCCTTGATACATTGAGTTGTTGGGGCAATACTTTATATTGGTAATCGTTGGATTATTAAGTCTGACAAAAGAGATTGAAGTGGTTATGTCCCTTATATTGGTACAGGCATCCACTCTAATAGTTGCTACATAAGATCCATCTGATGCTCCTTTGTAAAGTAGACCTAGTCTTATAACGTTAAGCGCAGCAAAAGACAAGTGCAAGTGATGCAGGAGCATAATACACTATACCTTAATTGTATGCAACTAGGCATGTGACTGTGAATAAGTTGGATGGCTGAGATTTGGATTTTTTTCATAGATACCGACCACATTTAAAAAATAAATAAATAAATTATATTCTGCTTAATTCAGCATTCATTTTGGTTCATTTCTCCATCTCTTGCTTCTCCAACTATGATGTCTTTGCCATTATCCTATGGAATTGTGAATGATTTATGCCTTCTAACGCAAACATCTATACTCTGGGGTTGGTGGCCTCTCTTTCAGGACATACAATGCTATATGAGGATATTAATATCACTCACTTAATTCTTGGCTGGCATTTTTCCGAGTTTGTTACATTCGAACTTCCAGAGGCTAGTTCCATCATATAGGCCTTTGCTTTGTAACTTTGATCAATCAGTTTCTAGGTAAAAAGGTCAAGATTAATGTGTCTCCCCTATATTTCTTTGCACGGTGAAGTTAGTCTGGGTCCATAAGAATCTTTCAATGTGATGTGCTGATAGTGGGCTAAGTGGGGGCCTAAACGTTTGCAATATTTCAGCTATGATAGCATCTGACACATGTATTAGCACTGCACCATCTACTCGTATGATTCGGCTTAACACTATCGGTATGATTTGAGGCACAGCTACCTTGGTATGAGTGCAGACATGACTGGTTGTTCAACTTTCTAAACGCAGGAGGTACTACTTCAGTCTATTTCTCGAATTGTCAGACATTACTGCGCCGGTTATCAGAACCTTCTTTAAAAAAGTCAGTGATGCTATATCCTTCTTCCTCGTCTGCTTGATCGGGAGATCGCTGGGACTCATCTACACTGGAATTAGGCAGTCCCTTAGGTGGAAGTGAGGCGCTGTTCTGACAATTTTGTTTTGCAATTTTCCTCAGCTAACATTCTTTCCTTTAGGTGGTATTATTGGTTCTACTCCAAAGTCAAGAACGATCGCTGATGTGGGCTTTCTTGCACGCTCCACAAATTTTTTATCGCATGGGACCATTTTAAGCGATTCTAATACACTCCCAAAATCTTTAATAGTGCCCGCCATATAATTGAAGTCTCTCTCTCTCTCTCTCTCTCTCTCTCTCTCCTTTGGTGGACAGGCAATGGAAACTTCAGGACCCCGGGATCCTTTTATAGAACGAAACTTCTGTCGGACACTATATTCCCGTTACTGGGTTTAAACGGGCGCGAGATGTTTCTGGCACCAAGGCAATGACATGTCTGTACACCCTTTAAAAAGTTAAAGAGAGGTAGCATTGTGTTGCTTTGCTTCGTGGAGACTCAGGTACACTTCAGAAATAGAGCGCCTAAAGAGGGGCTACATGGGCTTTTGTCCCCTCTCTACAGGAAACTGCTTTAAAATTCTTTTGTTTCGTGGGGTCAGAAACTGCTTTAATTTGAAATGCACATAAGTCACATGTTTCGCCCTTTCCCCTTTTCATAACTGATGTGCATGAATATTTTCTAGAATGGTCTCTCCTGATTATACTACTGTAGGCAAGATGAGACAGTCAAAGATTATGCGACTAAGATGAGGTGGCAGCGGATTTCTCGCTAAATAATTTGATTATATTTTATTGGTTTGGCTTGATTAAAGGTGGGAGGAGAGACATCAATCACTAGCTGAATTGATGGTAATACTTTCTAAAAGATCATGGAGGATAAAAAAACAAAGAAGCAAGTTTGGGAAGATGATTTTTGTGCCCTACCATCTTTACATGGAAATCTCTCTTTTTGCTCAGAAACTTCTTATTGCACGCCAATCAATTCCCGGTGTCTCCATCTTTATGAAAAGCAAAGCAAATAAATAACATCCCCCACTTTAGAACAAGGTCCACACCATCTATTAAAAAAAAGAACTAATTTAGAAAATTTAAGATAAAACACGCTAAGACCAAGTGAAAGTCCGTCCTAGCTCGCTCAATTACACGAATAGTAAGCACTAGGGTTTTCCTTATGCTAAGCCGTTCCTCTATGGAATGCGAAGGTGGCGAATCGCGGGTGTTTGTCTATGAATAAATGGCTGATAATCTTACACCGGCTAATCATCTTCACCCTTTTCTTTAGGAAGAAAATGTCCAAAAATTAAATAAAGGAGGAAATTAACCTTCTACTATTCAATCCAACGTTCCCCTTTTTCGGCCTTGGCCTATGTATCCATCCACCGCTCGCAAGACGATGCTGTACACCCTTCTTACGTTGCTGTGGAAGCGATCATAGTACAATCATCAGATTCATTATCAGACAAATACTCGTGGGTCTTTGAAAGGAGGACCACACGAGAATGGTCTCGGCTACTTTCTAAGTCTTCACCTTGGACGTTGCTCCCAGTGAAAGCAACCTTGCACGAGACCGGACAGGCAAATGGAACTGCTAAAGATCTGATTTCTCTCGCTTCTTTCAGATACGGGACCTGATTTTCTTCTAAAAAAAGAAAAAGAAAAAATGAAAACAAAAGTATGGTCATTTCCTTTTTTATTTATTTTACTTTTTTATTACTCTAGGCTAACTAAGCTTCTTCAGTTTTTTCATTGGGAGACACTCAATGTTGGATAATTTCACCGTCGTTGCATGATTGAAGGTTTAGATTAGTTCCATCGCAAATTAGATATATTTTTTTTTTTTTCACGAAAATCTCATGGCATGCTTGGAAATATGTGCTTAGAGGACAGACAGAGATATGGAAAACTTTAAATTTAGAACATCTAGTTCTGTTACTTTGTGAAATTTTCTAAAAAATTATTGCCGATTGTTTTAAAAGTTCAAATAATTAGATGAAGGCCAATTCAATGTTTAAATATTTATCGATGAGAATAACTATATGTTTACTTAAAGAATCTGAATGGTTACATCAGTCCAATAAACTGAAGAGAATAGTAGCAGGGTGGCTCTTTTTAACTTTGTCGCCTTTATAAACTTTCCTATTGAGTCATTGACTGCCATTCTTTAAACGAAGGATCTCTTATCTGGCTGAGCAAATTTGTAACCTTCTCTCTGGATCCAGAGGGGAGACTGAGACGTAAGGATGGTGACCCATTAAGCCACGACAGAAATGAATCGATTTACATATATTAAAAAAACTAAAAATCCAATTATTATAAAGGATGCTTTAAAGTTTCTTTTTTTTTTTTGGGATATGTTCGGCGAAGTCACAAAAAGCATCGAAAGTGCGATGAGTCACAAAACTTACAAAAAGTGCATTGAGTCACAAAAACTTGTCAAATTGGTTCAATCGAGTCAAGGCTAACGCCGTTAAGAAAATTAACGGAAATTGCGACGTCGGCATGACGTGGCGCGACGTCATCTTTTA
Organism: Eucalyptus erythrocorys; assembly: GCA_014182555.1. NCBI lineage: Eukaryota > Viridiplantae > Streptophyta > Magnoliopsida > Myrtales > Myrtaceae > Eucalyptus > Eucalyptus erythrocorys. The sequence continues at coordinate 30,473,970 of CM024607.1, read as the reverse complement.
AATGATTTTTTTATTTTATATATGACTTTTAAAATTATTTTTTATTCAAAATCTTTTAAAATTAGATTAAAAACTAAAAAGAAAAAACTAAATTTATTAAAAACAAAACTGTTCAAAAAAAAAAAAAAAAAAGGCCACCGGTATCCGCCGCCGCCCATCGCCGGAGGGGCCGGCGACGGCGCCGGAGGGGCCGGCGACCGGCGGCCGGCCCTCGCCGGCGAGGCCTCGCCGCCCTGTGTGAGGGCCGGCCACCCCCGCCGGGTCGGGCGACCCCGATCTGGGCACGCCGGCCCTCGCGGGGCGGCGTGCCCGGATCGGGCGACCATCGCCCGTCGTCGGCGGCGGGGCGGCGTCGTCCTCGTCGGCGTCGTCCGACGAGGCCCCTGTCGGGCGGATTCGAGGGGAGGAGCGGCCGCAGCTCGACGAGCCGTCAACGAGGAGGACGAGGAGGAGCTCGAGGCCGTCGCCCGCTCCGCCGGCTCTGTCGAGGAGGACGACGCCGCCCCGCCGCCGACAACGGGCGATGGTCGCCCGGATCCGGGCGTCCCCGCCCGACCCGGGCGGGGTGGCCGGCGAGGCTCGCCCCGCGAGGGCCGGCCACGCCACCGGTCGCCGGCCCCTCCGGCCACCGTCGCCCCCCTCCGGTGGCCCTTTTTTTTTTTTTTTGAACAGTTTGTTTTTTAAAAATAAATTTAACTTTTCCTTTTTATTTTTAATCTAATTTTTAAATATTTTGAATAAAAATACTTTAAAAAATTCATATATAAAATAAAAAATTCATATAAATTATGACGTCATGCCGACGTCGCAATTTCCGTTAATTTTCTCAACGGCGTTAGCCTTAGGACTCGATTGAACCAATTTGACAAGTTTTAGAACTTGATTGCACTTTTTGTAAGTTTTAAGACTCAATTGCACTTTCTTGACAAGTTTTAGGACTTCTGCTGAACATATCCCTTTTTTTTTTCTTTTGGTCGGTAAGGTTGAAGTGTCTTATCAGCTTGTATCAATTAGATCTTTTTGGGAGGAATATGTTTTCAAAGATGGGTCGATTAGCTGTTAAAAATGGAGATACGATTGGATTATTGCAATATGTCACACAACATTATACTGTATACTCTGAGGAGAGAACATGATCCCCGATCAAATTGACGATCTTTTGACTCAAAATGTCGAGTCTACACCTAATGATATTTTTGCGTATACTTATTGGGGAATTTGAGGGTTTTGTCCTGATAATTTTTTTTTTCCTCCATGAATAAAGCTGGTTACAATTCAAAGAACTCGTTAAGTCGATCAAATGATCCAAAAAGAATTCCAAGTAGTCTCCTCACCTCGACTCTAACACCTCTTTCAACGAAGGGGAAAGCACATGCATGCAAGTGAAAGGTAACGTAAAATTATTGGGACTTCCTCTCCCCAAGACTTGACTAATGTATATAATCTTTGACCAGAATAATAAAAAATAATTAAATCCCTAAAGCACCTGGAAGCTTGCCTAAAATCTATGACAAATATTATAATTAGGGCAACGGAAAGCTCCACAAAAGAGGAATTATCATATACTTTATTAAAGGAGAAAAAGAGAGGATAGGTATTACGTAGCATGCATGGTCTTGTACGGTCTAGCATATTGTGGAATATGACTTTACAGTATCCAATGGTACTGGGCCGGTGAGAAGTGCCTTTCAATTAAACTGTATAGCCTGCAAAAATTGACTCTCTATCAATAAAAAAAGGAGAATTCATATGAGTGACGTGCGGTTCCCAATACCATTTAGGGTTTTTGCAAGAATGCGTGTTTAAATTTGATGTTTTCACTCAAACACAGAGGACAACCCACGATTTCTAATCCATGTTTATTTATGTTAATTATTTTAATACGTACAATATATATGCATACAAAAAGTGATGAGCTTACTTGAAACAATGTTTTTTTCTTCTACAACGTAAAAATGCTTGTTGGGCTAGACGTAGCAGGAGTGGATTCGATTAGGCAGCCAACTTGCTCCAACCAAGAACTTTACAGCCAGGGATGTCCTAACACAGCACTAAACGAGGATTGACTTCACTAACTTCGAAACCTAAATTATTTCAAAAAGAGAGAGAGAGAGAGAGAGAGAGAGAGAGAGAGAAAAAGAATCACGTTTTTGTCAAGTTGAATAATCATGACATTTACCTACTTTGATGTGCTCTTGAAGAACCCAAAAAAGCAGCTGAGAAGAAGTCACGAGGTGCTAATTTCTAGGGTTCCTCCCCAGATCGATTCCACTTGGGAGTGTGAAAAGAACAACGTCAAGAACATAAACCCTTTGAAAAAAGGGTTACATGATTACATGCTTTTTTCAAAAGTGATGCCTTGCAACACCCAAGAACTTATTCCTTCGGAATTTCCATCTCCAGAATTGGGAATGGAATTCGTTGAATGACAGAAAAGTCACCTAATTGACAAGTTATGTGTTAGACAGAAAGTCTTCAAAGCATAACATATTCTTTGTTGATAACATAGTTTGCCTCATTTTTAATCTAAGTTTTTCTTTGTCCATACATTTTTAATTTAGTTCAAGGAATTCCTTTCCTCCATGTCCCACTCACCTTTTTGTTATTCTATTCCCTTGATTTTAGCTCCCGGACATGTCCAAGATCAAAACCTAGTTAATCAATTATGTGCATTCTTTGTTTCCAATTTTGCCCCACTTGACTCCTATATGTAACCATGTAAAACACACTGCACTTTAAATTTTTCCGATCCTCGTGAAATTAAATTGACTCTGAGATCCCAAAACTGATTCATGAGCTCACCTGACTGCAAAAGGAAGAATAATACATGTGCAAACACACACACACACACACACACACACACACACACACACATATATATATATATATAAAGGAAAAAAAGATAAAAAAAATTAAAAAAATTTTTAAAAATAAAATATTATTAAAAAATGTCGCCGGCACCAACCGGTTGCCACGTCAAGACCGGCCGGCCATTTTTGGCCGGATGGACTGAACTGGAATAAAAACAAAAGATTTAGGACTTAATTGGACAAAAAAAAAGTTTAGGACTGAATTGAAATAATAGCAATAGGTTTAGGACTTTTTAGGTAATTTTCCCCTTCTTTTTAGGTCGAAAACATAGGCAAAGGAAAACCATTATCATGATTAGCCAGAAAATACAAGCTCTTACACACCTAAACTTCTGACATCATATTAAGACTAGTGCAAGAGTCTTTCGCTCTGATCACAACTTGTTGACAATTTGGGTTAGAATACAGAGTATGTGACATTGGTTTTGCCACTTAGCAACGTACTAAAGGAAAATTACCAGAAAAGTCATAAACTTATTATACTTGTGTTAATTCAATTTTAAACTTTTCAATTTGACTTATTTAGTTTTAAGCCTTTTGATGATTTGTTTGCCATAAATTGCTAATATGGACACCAGCCAAGTCACGTAATATGTCTTGTGTTGACGTAAACGATTTTTTAAATTCTTTTCTTTTCTTTTTTCTTTTCCTCACTAAGATCAGGGAGAGTCACCCTCATTGACCACAAGCATAAGCTAGGGTTGCGGCCCTTGCCCAATGGCCAGCAAGGGTTGCTAAGTCTTTTTTGTGGTTGATGAGGGTTGATTGACTCTCGTTGGGCTTAGAAGAAAAAAAGGAAAATAAAAGAAAAAGAAGAAAAAATATAAAAAATTATAAAAATTATCTACGTTAGCACACCGTGATACCATGTAGGACAGTTGAAGTTTACATTAGTGATCTTCCACAAAAAAATGGGCAAAATGACAATATTAGCAAATCATTAAAAGATATGAGACTAAATTGGTTAAATTAAAAATTTTATAACTAAATTAATTGACATACGATAAATTTATAACTCTTTGGATAATTTCTCCCCCGACTGATTATCATAATTTCATCATAATTAATTTTTTTTTTTTTTTTTATCATTGCTTTTGTTATATGGGGGGTGGGGGTCAGCTGATCATCATTTCATAAAAGGTGGCATTGTCCTCCTGGTCGAAAAGCATTCCTGATTTCCAGGGTTCTCAACAAGATCGAGAATGGTATAATATTATTCCACTAAGGTCTACTTCTTTGACTTTTAGCAGCAAGGATTGTCATGGAAGATTGCAAACCCACCACATGGGCGTGTCAAAGAATAAAAGACATCGCCTGAGGTGAAAAACGGCCTTGCTTTTCTTCCTTAGAACCTCTTCGAATGTGGTGAATTTAACCATGAATTTGTCTAAATGCAAACGGACAAGCCAATGGAATACATCAACAATCCACGCATGCATATGCACATGCACATAGCTAGAATATCCAGGTGTGAAAAGAGTGTGGTTTCGATATTGCAAAGTAGGTGAGATGTTCATATCATCCGTGTCTAATCTTTTCATTTTCTCTTTTATTGTTTTCACCAATTAAAAAATATTTTTCAAACTGTTAGTTGCAACCTCTCTTGACATAAACTCACATTAATGAGAACCGCAACTTAGATATTTAGGTATAAATATAAGCACAAAGATAATCTTTCTATTTACTTTTCTCTAAAGATATTCAATATGAATGCGCATAAAGCATATTTTTTTTTTCCTTTTTCTTTTTTGCTCGATAATGATAAGACACTGATTTGTTGAAAAGGTTGTAAATCCCGCAAAATGACGGGTTTGTCCTCGACGTACAAATCTCTGTAAGATCATGTAGCGAGGGTTCTTTAGGGGACCCATTCGTCACCCACCATGGGAACATACACGTCCCTTTGGCCTTCCTTCATTCACAATGGAGAAGAGAAGCAAATCTTTCTTATTTTATTTTATTTTTACGGTGAACAGTCGCTTTGTTTTCTGTGCCATTTTTTTTTTCTTTTTCCTTTTTTAACAATTTTTTGTTTCTTTGGAAACAAAATTTCCTCCTGGACCCACTCGCTCCTTTTCTGAGCATTATTTGCTCATGTTCACAATTACTCAACGTATAAGACAAAGAAGGTTATTTTATTATATGTTTTACATGCTTTTGATGTCTTAATTGGCCAATGCACTTGATTGAAAAGGAGGATTGAATCAATCTTAGCCCCACGCCCACCTGAATGTTTTTATTTAAAACACCAGCATTACCAAAAAGGTTATGGCCCTAAATGAGGTAGGTTAATATCAAATCCTCACTCCTAAAAGAAATTGAGGTTTGAAGAAAAAATTTACACAATAAGCAGATCCATATCAATTGGGGAGTGGCATGGGCATGAATTACAAAAGTAAAGGGTGCCGATATCATAGAGGCTTATTAGGATGCATTGACCAGCCAAAGGCCATTAGGTCATGATGTAGACTCAGAAATGGAGATAGCAAAGAATACGGCAAGCCAAAAGATTGGCAGGAGCACATAAAGAAGAAATGGAGAAAATTCATGAAGTCTTTTAGTAATAGAAATTTAACTAGATAAAGAGAGAAAAGGCCTCTTATTCCTGTTCAATTTGACGTTTGCTAACTTTGTATCATAAATTAAACGAATGTCCTTATTTTTTATGACTATCAAACTTTCATTAAATTTCCAAAAAAAAAATGATATTTTCTTTTTTTCAATTCTCACATTCTTTCGAGTATCATGGGATTATTCACCCAATTAATTGCAAGTCATCAATCGTCATGAAATTCATTCTTAGTTTTGAAAAATATTGTGACGGTGTTTAATTGTTTTTGCAAATTCCCTTTTTGGGATATTCGTATGAGTTTTAATTTGCATCTAAACTAATCTATGAGTTAAATGGGATATTCATAGATCAAGATGAGAAATCTCTCATAAAAAAGCATTATTTGCTGAAAATTTAAAGTGCTTGATTTTGATATTTCATAATTTTGGTGGTCAAGTTATGCTCTAGGAGCCTCTCAATATATATATTTTGTGCATATGTACGTTTTGTATTGACCTGATAAATGCGTAACCCATGATGTCAATTGATATAATTGTTACATGGAAAAAATGCATTTTGATTATTAAGTTACCTTCAATGCCACAAGATTTTCCAACATTATGATGGGTGGATTTTACCAAAATAATTGGTTTAGATAGTCATTTATCTCAAGTGCAGCCTCAACTTTATCGAATGGCCAATGTCCTTGCCATCCAACATTCGGTTTTCAAAGCATCCGTCAAATTAAAGAGACGTGACAACGATTGTAATTCTAGCATAATGTTGATACTTCTCCATGAAGTTCCATTTCACTTTATCTGCAAAACTCGATTTTTAATTGATCTAATTGAAAGTTTACTCCCTGTCTCTCGCAGCAACTCACCCAATTCCTCTTTTCTTTTTCGAATATTCACATACTCAAAAAAAAAAAAAAAAAAAAAGATATAAAAACTGTTATAAAGGGGAAATGTATAGTTAACAATGGAACTATTCCTTGAAATTTTTTACCTTGCAAAAAAAAATTAAAAAAAGAACAGCAAGTCCTACTGACCTATAGCCTGTATATTGTGGACTAAAGCGAATGAGACAAGAAAACATGACTTGTGCTCGATAATTTACGATCGACAACAAATGACACGCGTCTAATTAATTTAATTATCGATTAATTGTTTTTTTTTCATTAGTTGTTTCCAAGTCAAAGAAGGATTATAAATCTTTCGGTACCGTCCAAGCAAGAAAAGCCAACACCTCTCCTTCCGCACCTCCCCTCCTTTACTTTCGAGTGCCCACTGTCTTTTCCTTTCAGGATGCTTTTTCCATTTTTTCAGATTTTACGGACTGGACCAATTTGACTCCATATAAATATAAAATATAATAAGCTATACTATACACTTTTGCTAGCTTCTTTGGGAAAATTTACTCTAATGCCCCTCTCCTTTCTCGTAATTTTTGCTTCTTGCCATATATGTATTCACATGCTTGTTGCAAATTGCAATAGATGTGGAGATGAATGTCTTTCCAGGGAGAAATGATTAACGAGTTAATATCTATTCCTACTATTTGAATTTTGTTTGGCTGAGTCTAACGTGTTAGTGGCTTTAGAGAGGTGTAATCATTGAGTTGGATCCCAAAAACATGCATGGATCGAGGTCCTATCTTTTCAAACCTCAAGCAACGCAGATGCAGGACAACGATCTCACGTTGACAGACTACCAAATATGTACGTAAATGTCTTCAATAATCCATAGGAAAGACACTGCAGATCTTAGCAAAAGAATGCTTTCCTTTGTGCTGAAAACAGCATTGCTCTTGTAGGGGGGCAAAAAGTTTGCCCTCATTACTTGTCTGGTGCGTTGAGAAGAGTTGTCCTTATCACTCGTTTAGGTTACCACAGATCAGATATCTAGGCTAAGAGAGCATCAATAGGTACAGAACATGTGAAATTTGAATAGAAAAAAAGACACGTAGTGAGACATATATTAAGTGTGGCATTATTGCATGAACCAGGTGCATGTATGTACTCCAATCCATTTGCATCAGAAAGATAAGTGGGGTTCATTGATTTTTACATTACATTCATTAGATTTGATGGTTCAAATAGACTCGAGTTCTGCCTAAAAATTGTGTTAAAAGGATAGATGGTAATATGAAATGTTTACGCATAGTACGTCGAATAAGTATGTGTTAATTTAAAAGGACGCATGTCGTGCATCTAAAGCAGCATGTAGCGAATTTAAACTTCGAAACTAATTTCTTACCCTCGCGACACAGGAAACCTAGAACTTAGACCAAGGGCAATTTGGGTAAAATGAAGCACTCATTCCCCGACAACCTTTCACATACACTTCAAATTGCTAAGTTGGTCTTTTGGAATGGTTCTCTTTCTACACACTCAAATGTGTACCGAATTTCAAAACCTCCCTTCCTTTCGCTTTTGCTGAAGTTTCTTTCCTCTCTCCCCTCTTCCTTTCTCTCTCTCTCTCTCTCTCTCTCTTGTCTCTTCTCTCTGAGCCTTCAATTAGCCTTGGGTGCTCTGGTTCATGGATATTGATCTCTTGTGGGCTATTGGGGGGTGGTTTCTATTCTTTGATTGCATGGCAGCTTCTTCTTCTTCTTCTTCAACATCATCACCGCTCTCAGAAAGCCACACAAAGCTCAACCATCTCTTCATTGGCTTCTTCCTCGTCCTCTCCCTTCTCAGCTTCGGGTTCCTCATATTGATGACCCAACCCATGGACCGTGCTGAAAAGCCGTCACTTGTGCCCTCCTCCTCGTCATTAATCATCACTCGAAGGCTTCTCCTCTCATCATCGGATCACTCCATGGAGTCATCATCTTCATCGTCATCTTCATCTACTGCGAGCTTCCACCCTAAGAAAGCCAATAAGCGCAAGGCTCCTTCGCGACAATTTGAAGCAGGAGCTCACGAGGTCCCGAGTGGTCCGAACCCAATATCAAACCGATAAATTAGAGCCGAGCATGGGTGGGATTCATGGAAACGGGACGGAGAGGCATGGAAGAGCGATTAGAAGTGAGAAGCTATTGGCTTTGTAGTTTACTGTTTCCAAGTCAGCCATTAATACTGCTTTGTCTTCAGTGAGAGGGTTTGTTAATTACTTTCCAGTATCATCTCGTCTCTAGTCTCTGCTTTCTTTTTTGGTGTCGTTCTCCCTTTTTGTTTTCTATAAAATGTATAGCAAACATATACTCCTTGATGGTATATCTTATTTGTATGTTTTATATAGATTTGCTTTCCGTGATAGATGAAGCTGGAGGAGGGATAAAACTTGTGAAACTTTATTTGCTATATTTGATGAGACAAGAGAAAAAGGAGCACATACAGGTGCATGACATCGTCATTTCAGGTGTTGAAATTAAAGGCCTTGTCGTCAAAGCATGTGCCATTCTAGCAGTGAATCTACGAATGGGCCAAAAGAAAGAACTGCCCAGTGATCTTTATCGTTTGTAGAGCATAACAGAAATTAATTGGGTTTGCTCTCTTCCCCTCTCTGAGCTTCGTTTCCTTCTCTTCACAGGTCTAAGGGGTGATGGAGAGAGAGAGGAAGAGAGGGGGGGGTTAGGGTTACTGCTCTTGCTAGGGAAAACTTAAGCACATGGCCTGGGAATTGTTATTAGATTGTGGAGTTCTTGTTTTAAGTAATTATAATACAAAAGTTTAAATTTTCAGCTAAACAAAGGGCAAACTTAGTGGGGCAAACAAAATGAAGCAAACGACAGTAGAGGAAGAAAGAAAATGTATGGTTCCCCGGGGAGGCTGCATGAAGTTTCTTGCATTATTGATGTTGTCTAGGGTTCAAGAAAGAGGCTTTCTTTCACAGAGAGATAAGAAGGGAATCTGAGCCACAACAAGAAGGCAATGTTGTCAGAGAGAAGTGTATGTTTTGCAGAATTGCACTTCTGAGAGAGAGAGAGAGAGAGAGAGAGAGAGAGAGAGAGAGAGAGAATTATTTGAGGGGGAGGCCTTTAAGTTTTTTTTTTTTTGGGTGACTTTTGCTTTTGTCTTGTCAAAGAAAAAAAAACACATCATCGAAAAGAAAAAGCTAAGGTCAGGATCAGCCCATGATTTGATAATAATCAGTCTGCAACAGTCTCATTTCCCTCTAGTTTGAATTATACACCTCCAATCATATGAGCCATGATGGGTTTCTCTTCATCATAAGGCAAGCAAAGAAAAAAAGAACTCTCTCTCTCTCTCTCTCTCTCTCTCTCTCTCCAACATCAAGTGATGCCCCCTTTTTAGCTCAGATTCATATCATACAAAATTGCTCGACGATTAATTGCAGAATTGCTGCACGAAATGTGACATCATTGTGATCTCAGCAAAACAAAAGATAGGAAAAGAAAGGAAAATATGATGCAGAATGTTGATGTTGATTACCCTTGAAAAATTAAAGACATTCCGTGTATGCTACGTGCTAAAATGATCCCTACTCATTTAATATGTTTATCTAGTTAGTTGATAATGGTGGCCGAAGAACCTAGAGTAAAGAAGCATTTATCTATAGTCACATAAAGGGGTTTTGCATAAGGTGTTTACGAATTTTTTTATAGCCGCAACCTATCAAATCAAAGCAGCATCAGCTTTTGAAAAACGGTTTGACATCTTTGACAAATGTATTATATTAAACACACGGGGAAAATTACCTTGTTAGTCTTAAACGTATTATATAAATGTTATTTCAATTTTAAATATTCAAATTTTACATATTTAATTTTAAATCTTTGTGAGAAATTTCAATTTAGTCATTTTAGTTAATTTTTGTCAAAAATCATTAATGTAAGAGTCTAGTTATTATCGGTTATCTTACGTGATACATTGATATGTTAGTGATTTACAGTGAAAATTAATCAAAATAACTACATTGGAATTTCGTGCAAGGGTTTATAATTAATGGAAAAATTTGAAAAGTTTAGGATTAGATTAGCATGTGGAAAAAAAATGTATAGAAATGATTTAATAATTTCTCCTAAAATGACTGAATTGCAGTGTTTTACAGCAAAGCACACCAGGGCATGGCCACAAACTACTGCACAACCGTAGCACTACCAAGCAGAAACTACTGCACAAACCGTAGCACTACCAAGCAGACTTGGATTTAGATTCGGAAATATGAATTTAAATATAATAAAGAAAAAATAAGTTCTTTGGAGATACTTTAAGCATTCCCTTAATTATGTATCAACTTTCTGTGGCTCCATTCCCACGGGAGCAAATCGATGCCATGGGTTGGGAAAGGATTCATCTCCCATAGCAATTCAAGAGTGAATATCCTCTCCGATCGGAGTGTTCTCTATGTATGTTAAAGCCAAAGAAAATAGGTTTCTTTGAATCAAATGCTGAGGACGTATCTCCTGAAACAAGCTGGGCACGATACTAACCAGCATGTACAAATCAAAGAATACCAAGTGTCGCGACAGTCTCGATAATATCCAATTTAAGATCCTGATTCCGAGAGTTAATTTGAACACATGAGACAATCCATGTTTTTCAAATGTCCCAAAAAGAATGTCTGTAGGAGCAACAGAAGATTGTTAAGCACCAGCACTACAACGTGGGGCAGATCCATCAATCCCCCATTAATAATTAGTGTTGTCCAATCCCAAAAGCGAGGCTCTCTTTAATGTCGTGAAAGAGAAACTAAAGCAAAGTCAATGGACCACGCGATATGAATGAAATCTTTGTTAACTGGCAATTGAGGACCATCATGATGGGGATCAAAGTGTGCTCTCCCCAATCAGGTATATACGAAGTTCTAGCAGACATCTACAGAGCTCTTCTACCCTTTGATGGATGATACCAGAATGCGATGAAATGAAGTATTGAATTGATGCTTAAGACTCGTTTTCATGTGATTTATCAAGGATTAATATCAGGAAAAACCCTAAACTAATACTTGTGACAAATTTATTCAAAATTAATCTTTTTTGTCCATAAAAAACCTCAAACTAATATACCTATAACAAATTTACCTTTTGCTAATTTCTTTCAAATTTTATCATTAATTTATTGATTTAGATGACATGTGACAGTTAACATGTGTATGAGTATAAGATTTTGTTTTCCTTTAGTCATAAGTTTACCAGTTTCTGATTTTTCGTTATATTAATCTAATTTAACGAAGACTTATGAAAAATAAATTTGTTACAATTATATTAATATGGGATTTTTTATGATAAAAAATTAATTAAAATAAATTTGTCACAAGTGTATCAATTTAAAGTTTTTGATGATCAAAAAATTAATTTAAAATAAATTTATCATAAATAACTAACTTGAGATTTTTTATAATCAAAAAAATTAATTTTAGATGAATTTGTCACGAGTATATTAATTTAGAGTTCTTCGTGATATTAACCCTCCTCCAAACTTTGTTGGATCCTTACAAATACATGCAACACAATCGTCACTATCTTCCATAGATTGGCAAGGCTTTATTTTCTAAGTGCTGGAGATGGCCCTAAGTCTACTTTGAGCAAAAAATTGCTATGATTCGAATACGGGACTTGCCGCGCGCACATCAACTTTGACCACCCAACATAATCCTTAAGAGTAAATTTTCTCAAAAGCTTATGTCTTTCCTCGACTAATATGCAATTAAAGGGACTGGAAGCAATTGAAATTTGAGGGTTTGATTTTCTTGTTTGCTCAGGCATTGACATTTTAGATGCGAGCACTTCTCAACCCACACACAAGAAAAGAACAGAATTGCCGATGCCTGTCTCCCATAGACAGATTCGGAGGAAATGGAAAATTGAGCATCATGGAAGGGCCAACATAAGACTAGTATAAGTACAAGAAAGACCTTCCAAAGGCGGTAGTTTATGAACGACCGAAAACCTCGTACAGCAAAATCTTTATTCATTGACCTTGCGGATCATTCAAAAATGGCCAACAATTGTTCCGACATATAGTCACAACATAGACATTACAGGTATGACAAAATTTTGGTTTTGGCACTTGCACCGTAAGGAGGCCTGAAATAATTAAAATCAATCTCTCGCACACAGAAAAAATCGATCCTCATAATGAAACACTAACCTCGATGGAGGATTCCGTCAATATAATGTCTCTCGAATTATCTGCTTTCGGGTGATTAAGTGTGTCAAACTTTATTCTAACATTTAAGGGTTTAACAAATACGAGTTCCCTCAAATCTGTGGTGGACTTCAACAAAATCTCACGGCAGAGATCCCTACCCCTTTTTCCACTGCTCTTCGGCACCAGAAGACCTGAAAGTACTCCGGCATAGATTTCACGATTGTCCTCTAGCACATTTAAGTTCCTTCTAAGCCTCAAATAAAGAGCTGCATAAACTATGACCTACATGGCAGTAAGAAGAATTGGTACCAGTTAAATGTTAAGAGACGAGAATCACAAAGCAACCTAATTAGCGAAGAAGCACCACGTCTAATTGTGCAGGAAAGAGCTCTGGATGACGGGACCGAGGATGCCAAGTAAGAAGGTGCTAGAGTGAAAATGAAATGAATCAGTTTGTAGAATCGTAAAAGAATTGGTATTGCCTCATTTTAAAAAGGAAAGGTGCATAGCAGCTGTTTGTATTAGAATTGAATGATTATGCATTATTGAGTGTATAATCCATTTCATTACCTGTGTTTACTATTTAGACGGAATATTATTACCTATTGTCACTAAGAAAGTCAAGAAACCTCGGAAGCAGAAGAAAGTGATTCAACAAATTAAAAGCCAAGAAAATATCACTTCACTCTTTTAGAGCTGATTGAATCAATTCTTCAGTCGACAAAGTTGAACAATCAAGAACAATTAAATCTCCAAGTCTACCTGCTTTGATAGTTGAGAAGACTAAAGATTTTAGCATGTTAAGTGGTAAGATGGAGCATATTAGCCGTTAAGGCAACTGAAATTATGTAAGTTTTAGCAACACAAAAAAAAATATATATATATATATATATAAGAAAAGAATTCAGAGAGCATACCTCACTAGAACCAGGACTTGTATTGACAGCACAATTGATGCAAACATTCTTATCGTCAATCCTCATGTCTGAAGCATCATTATTGTCTTCCACTATCGACTCTGGCTCAGGCACGGTGAAGGCAAGATTGTCCAGTTCATCGAACCATTTTTGGGACACACCAACCTAGATTTTATCCAGCAGAAAATGTTCTAAGCTATAAAATTTATGGAAGTAGTTGTCTATAAGATCCCATGGATTATCTTTACCAAAAAAAAAGATCCCACGGATACAAATTTCAAGTCTTTTTCCTAGAGATAAGAAATTACCTTTTCTGAAGATCCCACATCCTCCTCTGATTCACAGGGTATGGTAGCAGCTCCCCGGGCCTGGCGCCATATGCTGCCTTCTTGTACTCGCTCCATGAGCTCAGTATCATTGGGAATGTCCACATTTAGTTTAATGTGGACCCTACCTGATTCATCACAAAGGATTTCAAATGGATGGACTTGATATTTGACTGAATGGCACAATTATCTTATCAGGTTATTGAGGATTAGCATAATCACTCTGCAGTTGCTCTTCCACATACAACTATACTGGAGGGTTCATCCTTTGGCAATCTCCTTTCCATTGTTACTTGATTTAAACTATGTTGAGGCTGTGGCATAGTTTTTAGCCCGTGCAATTAAAAAAGCATACGAATTGGAGTGAATACCAAGAATCAAATAAAACAAAAATTAGAACAAATGAAACTAGGCCTTCTCACCATGCAAAACGCGACCTTTTTGGGACAGCTACTTCTCAATAAATCTTTGACAAAGATCCCCAAACTAGAAACTTAGGAGCAAAAGCAACCTAAAAGTTATCAGTGGAACTGCGAATGCAACGAGAACCAACAACAGCGACCAAGTCTTCCCCACTTAACCGGGTTAGCTTCATGATTCCTCTTATGCCATTGTCATTCCCCTCTATTTTGTACTATATCCCAGATAATTTAAAAGGGCCATGAATTCAAAGATAAGTATCAGGCTTAAGACCAGAGTAATACCAGGCAACAAGCTGAAACGTTGAACAAGATCAGCTGGCATTCCTTCAACTCCATCAGCACTGTTGGCATGGTTCCACAATATTAGCAAACAGATACAATCAATGATTTTTATTAAGGAAACGAAATACATGCCAGGCATGTGTAAACATGTGCTGATATTATTAATATTAAATCACTCACATGGTGTAAAATCTTTCCAAAGGTAAGGCCAACCAGTAAGGTAAGCCAAGAACACCAAAGTTTGATAACTTAAAAGTTGAAACTTCACCAGAACTTCTGTCAAGTTTCAAAACCCTGTGACCAACTTTGAAAAGAACAAAAAATCAAATCAAACTCAATCAGCACCTACTGTACAACAAGTTACCAACAGATAGAGCTGCATTTGTTAAACATAAAGTTAGGTACCTGGATCACATAGTACCGTGTGCTTTCCCAAGGTAGTTATAGATGATATAAGATCATTGTAAAGGAGCCCTTCTCCTACATCAGCAAGAGATTGATGCTGCAACCAATCATAGTGGATCTGTTTCAAAAGTGCTAGTCTCTCTGAAATCAACTCTTCACCATTCTCCAATATCTTCTGGTATCCTTGTTTACCGTTCATCAATTCAACAAGACAATTTTAGTAGACCTGTATCAATAATGGAGAAGTGGTCAAAGTACATTGAACTAATTTCAAACCTTTGACAATGCCTCTGATCTCCCCTGAAGCCAAATCTAAGATCCATGATACTTCAAAGCTGCAAGAACGACAAACTCTCATACAGTAAGCATGAAAAAGATTAGAAAAAGGAAAAAAGAAAAAAAGAAGTGCAATGCATTAAGGGATCAGATACATAGCTCCCAAATAAAAGTACTAAGCAAGTCCTCTTTGGCGTGCAACTAGAACAGAAGTAGATAATTACTTGTTAAAATCTCTAAGCAAACTAACATGCAGGTGCATATTTAAAAACTCACTCCAGTGAAGAAATTGGTTGAAGTTAAAGAATCTAGATAGAAGTCTTAGTTTCCTTAGCAAGTCATATTTGTTTAAGTGTATCAGACATAATCTTAGGTCCCCAAGCTCTGCTTTCTTTTCTCACGAAGCTACAAGAATCAAAAGGGAACATAAAATTACTACAACTCCCTCCTCTTTCCATTTTGATGAGTTTCATTTTCCTCTCCCATCAGTACAGAGGATCAATAATTGACAGAAATAAAGAGCCACTGAACTTCCTGAGAAAAGTTCCTACTTGAAGTTTTAAAATTGGTTACGAGAGGAAAACCTCATTAAAGGTGACAGGGACTCGACAAATGGCTTGTTTAGATATCCTCAAATGCGTAAAGAAGGTTCAATACACTTTTTGAAATGTATAGTGAAAATGTGGTGCTTATAAAAAAATCAAACTTAAATGTTCATGTTGTCAACTTTATCAAAGGATCATAGCTGGAGACTTTGAGTTCAACTCTTGGCACCCTCCTTTCACTCATTAATAAGTTTCCAGTGTTTATACATAATCGGTTTCAACAACTCTTCCACCCACACATTTAGTGCTTCTTTGGTTGAGGCCAGGTCATCTTATCAGCCTTCTTTACCCTACCAGCATTTTTTTTTTTTTTGGGCCCCCGCCGGGGGGGGGGGATGCTTTTATGCTCTGTTTGGGAGAGCTAGGAAAAGAAAATGCAGAAGGAAAAAAATTGAAAATTTTCCCTCCATTTCCTTCTCACTAAAATTTGAAAGCTTCCCCTATTTTCCACATACATCTTCATTCCAAGAATTCTCATGCTTACTTATCCAAATTGGAAAAATACAAAACTTGTAAGTGCAGTATCTCCCTTTAAAACTGAAAGCAAAAATTCTTATTTTGAGTTCTAGTATGCTTGATTCAATTAAAAGAACCAAGAAATGCTATAAAGAGTCCAGCTGCTTACATATGAACCCCTGTCAAGAAATGTGAAATCCAACATTTTAAGGGACTTTATTACTAACTAACTGGAGTACCATCAAGACCAAGGAAATGTCATTTTTTCTCGAGCATGTTTAAAACATTAAAATAACATATGTTATAAAAAACATAAAAGAGCAATCAAAGCTAAGCAATTTGTTGGGGAAAAGCTGTACAAGCGTCCTTTACCTGCGGCTTATAATTAACAATTTATCAGCATCTAGTTGCATCATATGCCAAGGATAAACTAGTATCTGTGTATCAAGAGCTCCAGAGTCTGCAATGATCTGCCTTTGCAAACCCAGCATATTCATGATCCAGCTCCAAACTGTAACTTTTGTTTTGCTATAGTCTTTGGGATATATTGTCTCAACAAGCCGGTGCCTCATGTCTGCTCTCCTAATAGCATGGTTCTATTAAAGGCAAACAATGAGTGATATGGGAAATGTTACAAATCCATGAAAACTGACTATGACTAACAAAGGTATATTTCGATGGAGGAAGCACCAGTTTCTGTAATCTCTCTCGAGATACAAACAAAACTACTACAACATTAACAGTCAATTTGCAAACAGCTAGTATATCACAAACTTTGGTAATAAACTGCATTCATGTTACATGTTTTGAATTCAAGAGATCCCTGGTATGAAGATGTACATATCTTGGACATTCTTAACAAGAGAAAAATACTACACTATGTAAACATTGGCTGTGTGTGAGACTACAAATTACCACGTCTGTGCACAATACATATCAGAAGGATTTTTTTTTTTTTTTTTTTGGGGGGGGTGAAAAAGAAAAGGATAGCAGGAAATTCAACTAAAATTGACAGGCAAATTACAACATCATCGTACATGGATATATGTTTCTTGAACAAGAATGGATTTTAATGTGCCATTAAAGAAGGCATTATTTAGATTTAAATCACAATCATACAGGGGTGGATTAAGAAGATGATTGTTACACACATGGAATCTTCACAAGTATTTCTTAAACAGATTTGTTAAGCTATCAGCTTTTCATGAAGACCACACCACAGCCGAGCAATATCAGTGGATCAGAAAAACAAACACAAAAGGGCATCATTTTGATGAGTTGCTTTGGGCCTCAGAAACCTATGTCATTATGATAAGCTGAATGATCTTAATTGTCTTTCACTTCATATCAAGGACATTCGACTACATCCTGACGACAATGGTACAATGTAGTATTTCTAACATAAGCAAGATTAATGACCCAGAGTATGAAATTTTTTCCAGCAAATGAACGAGACTATCACGACAACCCTGAAAAGCCATTTTTCTGTGTTGAGAGTTCCCATCTTCCAAATGATATTACAGAATCATCTATTATCCGCAACAAGTCCACAAATATGAATCGAGCATTAAACAAATTGTGGCCACGGAAACCCACAGTCCCAAGGACATCCAACATTCTAAAATGCATGAAGTGATAATTCTATTTCTTGCTAATGCGTGCATAAATACTGCACAAGGTCTGCAAACAAGCTCTCAGAATTTTACACTTAACACATGCTATTTGTGACAAATATACGTACCCACTCTAACACAAATATGAACAATTGAAGATGAAGAACTAGCACTAATATAAAAGAGATATGTTTCAAGAATTCAAGGGAAGAACTCTACTTTTATTTTCATCCACTGCTTTAGAATTGTCAGTATCAAAAGATATTTGCCAATGCATACCTCTGAATCTGCGATATACAGGCAATCCTCTGCGGCATAGTAGAAAGAAGATGCAGGACAGAACAATTTGGCAGATTCAAAATCACCATCTTCAAAACCCGGCAAAGAACCAATCTGACACATTGCTTTGCCTTAGTCATGTAAGTTATCTCTACTTTCCAAGATAAGAAGTGAAGTCAACAAATGTCAAGTCTAGGATCCTATTTAAAACATCAAATTGACAAAGTACTGCAGACTCTGCTTAAGAAAGCTAACTAGATGCATAAAGCTATATTGACAAGAGTGATGCCTCCAACATTTATGCATTCAGAATCAGCAAAAGCCAGCAATTGTATCGAAATGAAATCATGTAGGCATTGGCAAATTTACACCTCTAATTCTTTACTTACTATAAATTCCTTTCTAGCCCAATCTTCCTATAATTATACATTACAATGTAGCATCTCACAAGCAACTCTTGGTAGAGACTGCTCTCAGAGGTGGCCCATGGTTTCTTTATGTCTCACAATTCTCAGATAAACGCTTGCTTTGCTGAAAAGTCCATGCCATAACTATAATGTAAGAAAATATGCACATGTTCTACTTCAAAGACCAATGGCGAATCAAGATACTTGTAATTGAGTACAAATTCCATACATACACAATCCAGAATCTTCCCGCTGCCGTCACATATGATTATTCGATGATGATTGCTGTCAGAAAGGAATAAGCGACTGCCATCCTCATCAGCAGTCACGCAACCTATAACAAAGAATAACAATCACTAAAATTTAGCACATGACAGGACAATCAGAATACTTCATATGCTAAAAAGAGCAACAAGATGCGATAACAATGCATCCTGGCCGAGCAAAAATGTACTTTACATCAGCACCAAAGGCATAAAAATGAGGGAAAAGTGCTAATAAAACCATGCCTCTAGAAGTGACATCTAGAGTTCCCAGTGGCACTTCATATTTAGAAAGAAGAAGAATCTCTCGAAGCATATGCTGTAGAATCAAGTAATGCTTTCTTTCAGCCACAAACGGTTTTCACTAATCAAGGTAAAAATCCATTCAAAAGCTAAAGCAAAGACACAAAATGATAAAAGAAGTTTCACCACCAACATGAAGCTACGAAACAATACTTCTTGGTAATTTATTGTGTTTCAATACCGTGTTTCATAAAGTCAATTGAAATTTAA
This sequence comes from Eucalyptus erythrocorys, assembly GCA_014182555.1. Taxonomy (NCBI): domain Eukaryota; kingdom Viridiplantae; phylum Streptophyta; class Magnoliopsida; order Myrtales; family Myrtaceae; genus Eucalyptus; species Eucalyptus erythrocorys. Next base: position 30,454,725 of record CM024607.1, on the reverse strand, counting down.
GCTGATGTAAATTTTATACCTGGAAAATAAATAAGCAGATTTTGCACAATAGAAGATAGGCACGGCTCCTTGGCAATATCATTTTGCTTGAAAAGTGGGCTTTTGCATCTGACAGGTGGCTCGGAATCCTCTTTGTCTAGCTTACCGAAGTCCTCAATCACTGTAATATACATCACCAGATAGATCGCATGAGCAGATCTCCAAAAGTTGTATAAACCATTAAGAAAAAGGCATAACCACAATTGACGTTGAATTTTTACAAATCTAAGAGATTAAAGGAACCCTGCATTTCTCTTTACCAAAAAAAAAAAAAAAAAAAAAGGAACCCTGCATTTTACTGACATCCAGTGAGCGGGTGATCCCAGAGGAAAGGCAACAAAGGGTCCAGTGAAAGAATGTAGGGAGAGAAGCACTTGTGGACAAAACAAGATAAATATTACCAAAGTAACTTTGTGCACAACTTAACAGACCGCAGACTCAACGAGACAAAAAGCATTCTTAAAATGTCATATGTACTTTTACCATATTCAAGCAGGTAATTACTCAGCCTATCAATTTCCAAGAGCAAAATAAGTACTCCCTCTTCTAGACTTATATATAGGAAGGAGAAAAGAAAAAATTATAGAAAGCGGAGTTATCCCATTCAAAACTGACTATTACAGCATGCTTTTACAAACATATCTCCAAACATGCTATGAATGGAAATGTCACATACCTTTTTCAATCATCTCAACATCGGCATCCTTCTCTAGGAAAACAACTGGATTCTTAAATTCTTTATATAAAACAAAACATGGCTCATTTGTTATCTGCAACAACGAAAGGACCAAAGATGCAAGGATGAGACAAATCATCTAGTAGACTAGCTTAGATGGTCAAGGTACAAGGTCAAATTTAAATCCACAAAAACCTCAAAGCCTCTACCAAGAAGCACAAAGCTTTAGCATATTACCTCAGAGAAGTTCTCACTAGTAAACAATACTGGAAAGTTGACGTGCTCCTTTATCATCAATTCAGCTAGATGGGTTTGATAAAGAGAGGAACCAGCTGAACTGCCAAACTGAAAAATCATGACATAGACATGTGGAGACCTGCAACGGCACAAGAAAGGAGGGGACAAAAAAACTCACGCATGGAAGTGCAATTAATCAGACAATAAGTGGTTTAGAAGAGTACTTGTTCATCTACCTCTGCTTAATTGACTTCATTGTTCTAAGAGTTTTAACTGCTTGATATCGCATTGATGGAGAATTTGCATCAAACTGACCAAGCAGAACTAAAAATGTCTTCACTCTCCCAAGACAATCATTATCTGCCTCAACCTTATTCAACCAAAAATGATTTGGGCCTGTAAATAATCATTACAAAAGAGGGTCTGAGAAGTGAGAACTACATGATACGACATAAAATAAAAATTTTGCACAACAACGCAAAAGTGCAATCAAGCCTGCATGGTTCGTAGATACACGAAAGAGAGAAGGGGAGGGTAATTCATGTATAAATATTTCAGGGATTCCAAGGTCAACTGCTGTTATCACTTATCAGCAATCCATAAGAATGTATTATTATACATTCTATTTCCTCATAAAAGATGAGCAAAATCATAAGTCATAATTAATGGAAGAACAGGCAACCAAAGTATTTTTAAATAGATAACAGAAAAGAACCTCCAACCAACAACAATAACAACCAAACCTTTGCTTCTAGCATGATTAAAAAGAAGGGGGGGTTAAAGAGATTTGTAACATGAGGGTGCCAAAATAGAAAAAATGGCCTTTTTTCCTGAATATTGCTTCCCATACCTTCAAGCGCATTAAATGAGGATTGAATGAATGATAAAATGCTCTTTTCAACCTCACGTGCGGAATCATTTAGAACTTCTGAAAGTGTTGAGATCCTGAAAATGGCTGCAAATGATAAGTTAAAAGATATTTCAAGTATCATTTCACAGGGCAAAAAGTAATCACTCATAAGTTCTTTTATTTTCCTCAGTGGAATCACTCGTGAATCTTAAACTGATCTAAGATTTAGGCATTTCATTTGGCTGAAACATAGCAGAATTTCACAAGAAGAAAGAAGGAACAAAATTACTCCACAAAAAAGGTCTCTACATAATCTATGACATAAGAAAGTGGACACAATCAACAGATTTAGTCACATCAAGTGGGTCACGTCATTTCTCAGCCATCACTAAAAATTTTAAGATTTCGAGATTATAATGAGACCTGGAGGACATGCTTTGAAAGAAAAGTGTATGCCAGACTGGTGACATCAACAATCATTCTAGAAATCACCACAAGAAATACAAAGTATGCATCGAATTACCTTTGCGTGTCAAAGAAACTCCTATCAATCGGCATGTCGAATCTTTCCCACAAATGACTATGACTAACTGAAGCGGAAGCAGATAGACAGAAAGCTGATGTGCATCTCCTGTAGTCATAACCTGTAAATAAAATCAAAAGGCAAAACTTTAAGCAATACGATAATTTTTGGAACAGCATATCCTGCAAATGTGTAGGAATGAACCGAGCAAGAGGACTGTCTCTGAGACGGGACCACCAAATGTTCAGCCATCCTTAGGATGGCTAAGTATTCGCATAGCTGAGTCCCCAGTCAGCTTCTTCGCTATAGAGAAGATTACATTACAGAAGATGCAGTCACACCACTAATGATCAAAAGATCACAACTTTCAGTCGAAATTGACCTTGCACAGTCCTAACTTTAAACAGTCAGATACTAAATTCACCGTCAGTTCAAGAAATTGAGTTAAACAGGTAACCCGAGCTCAACCCAAAGAAAAGAAAGACGGTCTAGAAATAACGATAGCCCACGATCCCAATCTGCGAACACGAACCCAAACCAAGGAAAAGGTCGAAACTTCAAGACAATTAGCCAAAAGAGGCAGCCTAACCTGCAAAAACACGGGGCAAGAACCTCGAAATTTGACACAAACGACGGTATCTCACAGCCATATGATCCCCGTCCCTTTCCCAAATGCACAAGCAGCTGGTTTCTCGATGTCGGGTCTCGGTTTCACCACTTCAATGGACAAAGAAGCGTCGACATTAGAAGAAGGAGAGAGAAAACCGAGGAAGGAAAGAGCACAAGAGACGAAATATAACGTACAGATTTCGGAGGGAAGGTGTGCTTATGGATTGCCGTTGAGTGGAGCGAGAAAGGGTCGAAGAACAGAGTCGCCGGGGATGCTCGTGTGTACGCCGCCGCCTCCCGCCCAGAAGAAACAAAAGGGTGGGAAGCGGACAGAGAAACAGAGGAGAGACCGATGTGTTGTTTTTCCTAGTTTTGCATCTCCTTAGTTTCATAGACAAAGCTCATTATAAGCTTTTGGACATAATTTCCTTTCATGTCTTTTTGGATAGGCTCGATGCTTGAACATGTACGATCTATTTTCGAATTAAAAATAATTAATATTATGAAAAGCTCTAAATTAATATATTTATGATAAATTTATTAAAAATTAATTTTTTATGATAAAAAATCTCAAATTTGTATAATTTCATTAAATTAAATTTATATCCCGAAAAATCATAAACTGTTATATATGTGACAAATTGAGGTTAAAGCTTTAAATTAGTACATGCATTAATTGTCATGAAGATTAATGGAGAGTAGATTTGTCACAGATATACTGATTTTGAATTTTTTTTGGTTAAAAAATTAGTTTTGAGTTAATTTATTAATACTACAGATTTGTCATAGGTATACTAGTTTGGAGTTTTTTGTAATATTAACCCAAATAAAAATCGACTAAAACTTATTAATACTATGATATTAAAAAAGAAAATTCAAACTGCAACAAATATGTTGAATTGAGGGTAATTTTTGGGGTCGTCGCTCGAAAATCGAAATGCTCGGCGGAAGAGAAAAATTTTTCAATTGAAATCAAGCAATTTCAATGATATGGTCCAATTTAATGAGATATTTCCATCAATTTGACTTTCTATCAACGGCACTACCACAGAAGTCCAAATTATGAGAAAATGCATATAATGTTCATGTAGTGTTTTGTATGCCTCTTCTTTCTTTTTCAGTAAAGAAAATGCGTCGATGATACCTGATTGCTGAACTTTTCCAAACCTCCAAAACCGCTTCTGCCTGTCCTCCATGTTTTCAGGAGACAATGGAGGACGCACGGAGTCGCTTCTGTTTTCTTGTTTTTGACCTCATTTTCCTGGTCAGACACCGTTCCTATTTTGGGATCTCCTCCTTTTTTAGTCGGAACGATGATGTCTGAACGCCTAACTTATCAGGCTCCACCCATTCTCTTCTTGTCTCTTCATTGTCCTCTCTCACCTTCAACGAGGATAACGACCACCAGTGTCCACAACCACCTTCCCTCCCGCCTTCATCACGGATCTTTTCCATGTTTATCTGGCGAATTTTCGATCGATAATTCACGCATACCCACCTCTCCTAGCCCCAAAACTGTGGATTAGCCTGATTGTTTCGTGAGAATTTTCTTGTCGTTTGGGATGTGAAACTTCTTCGTTCCAGAGCTTTGCTGGGATCAAAATTATCCAGGACAATTTTTTCCGGTTCGGACGACCGCTGCATCCATTGAAAATTGGTAATAAAATTTTTCCGACTTCGATAGACAAAGCCTCTGTGCTTGGGAGATAAAAAGGTGGAGAATCTATCATTGCACATGCAGACTCAGAGATGAGTTGCTTTTCATGCTTTTCATCCCATGAGAAGAAGGCATCTTCCAAAAGGTCGGATGGAGGGAGAAGACAACAGAGCCAACTGCCCGCTTCTCCTCCTCCTCGGAAACAATCTAGCACTCCGACACGGAACGGTGAGTGCATATGATCATGTCACAATCTTTTCGGAGAATCAGCACTCATGCCATGAAACTCGCGTACTTACTGGTCTTCCTTATCCTGCAGCATACCAGCAAATAATGTGTGAAATCCTCCTTAAAAGTTAACCACAAACTGTTTTCTTCAGGAATATGTGTAACCCTAAATGACTGGGATGGATGCCGAGGCACCCCGAAGGCGAACTCACTAGGCTGAGTTTCTTTTGGGTTTTTGCTGTTAGAAATTGATGTTTCTGTCATTGTTTGTGCAGAGACTAGTAAGCAGAGAGCACCAGTCGAGGCCGCGCCAAAAAAGGATGCCCTTCCTAAAGAAGCAGGCAGCAATAACATTGTTGCCGCACAAACATTCACCTTCCGAGAACTGGCCACGGCCACAAAGAACTTTAGGCAAGAATGCCTGATCGGGGAAGGCGGGTTCGGGAGAGTTTACAAGGGAATGCTTGGTAAAACCGGGCAGGTGAATGCAAACACCAAAAAATCAAAAGGAAAAAAATGACATTTTATGACTACTGTAATCAACTGACATATAAACAGAGACTAATCTAGGATTGATGCCGAACGTTCAGGTTGCGGCGGTGAAGCAACTCGACAGGAACGGCTTGCAAGGGAACAGAGAGTTCCTTGTGGAGGTGTTGATGCTGAGCCTTTTGCACCATGAAAACTTGGTGAATCTCATAGGCTATTGTGCCGACGGGGATCAGAGGCTTTTGGTGTATGAGTACATGCCACGTGGTTCCCTGGAAGACCATCTGCTCGGTACTATCTATGTTCTTGCATCACATTCATGAAGTATTATTGGACTTTCTGAACTTCCAAAACTTCAAACGACATTGTGTTCTTCGCAATGTTTTCGAACAATTTTCTTCTGTCCATCCGTTAAATGTTTTCTGGAGACATTGTTCTTAGGCTTTCGCAGTCTCTGATGCATCAGACTGATTCTGCTTGCGTACTATGCTGAAACAAGTTTCGAGAGATTTGGTTCCAAACCAGCAACTTATGTTCCTCTGCTCCAATTCAGATCTTCGACCAAACTATGAGCCATTAGACTGGTTCACAAGAATGAAGATAGCCCTAGGAGCAGCCAAGGGCCTGGAGTATCTGCACGAAAAGGCAAACCCTCCAGTCATCTACCGCGACTTGAAATCCTCCAACATTCTTTTGGACAACTGGTTTAACGCGAAGCTCTCCGATTTCGGGTTGGCCAAGCTGGGCCCGATGGGGGACAGACAGCACGTATCGTCAAGAGTGATGGGTACTTACGGCTACTGTGCACCGGAGTATCAGAGGACGGGCCAGCTTACCGTGAAGTCTGACGTGTACAGCTTCGGCGTTGTCCTGTTGGAGTTGATCACCGGAAGGAGAGTCATCGACACCACCCGGCCAACAGAAGAGCAGAATCTAGTCACTTGGGTAAGGAACTTTTTCAGGGTCGAAATCCGGCATACGAATTTTGCAGCAGTGAATCTGTTTTCATTAGCATTACCATCTCGCGAAATTATTCTTCATCAGCATATACTTTCGTCCAATTTTATTAGCTTGAAAAGCAAATTGGCTCGAAAACAGTTCCACCCGTTGAGCGATCATTGCGCGCAGCTCATTCTAAACTACTGTCAATCTAAATGAAATGCACACCAGTGTCCATTTCTTCCTGAACGTATTATGAAGTCTGTTGAAGTAGAGTTTCTCTACCATTTTGGCTCGAAACAGGCACGACCCGTGTTCAAGGACCCACGCCGACACCCAGAATTGGCAGATCCGCTCCTGAACGACTTTCCTGTGAGAGGCCTAAACCAGGCCATTGCAGTGGCCGCAATGTGCCTCAACGAAGAAGTGGCGGCCCGGCCCCTAATGACCGACGTCGTGACTGCGTTGAGCTATCTCTCCTTAGGCCCCGGGACGGGGACTGTATCGCTCCACGCGCAATCTCCAGTGTCCGATCACAACTTGATGGATGGAGGAAATAGAAACAGCCAGGCGGAGGATGACACTGGCACGATGGATCGCAAGCGTGCGGTCGCGGAAGCGATCGAATGGGGCTCCAACTCGCGAAACAACGCAAGGTTGCGCAGCGGCAGCACTTCTTCATTGTAAGAAATTTTTTGCACATACAATGGTGTTGATACCGGCATTTTGTCCGCCTGGGGGTTCCATTGCGTCTCTTTTAATGTTTTAAGATTAAAGAAGGACCGTTGGAATTTCACGTATGCAGAGATACGCTTACAAAATTTCTGCAGATGCATACAAGAGGACACCAAATTACGAGCGTTTAGTCCTAAAATTTATGGTTTAAGTTATTAACTTCTTCTGTATTTATTATAGTGGATATTAGTTCTTATAACTAATGAATTAAATCTAGCCTCAGGATCCTTGTTATATATATAATATTCCAGACTCCCCATCAAGTTTAAGTTAATAAATGACTTTTTAGAAAAAAAAAATCCACGATAAAAGTTGTAATTGCATTAGAACCAATTAAAAAAAGGGATTTGTATGTAATTGATGAAATTAAGTTAAACGGGTCTATCGACTTGACCGTTGAATATGTCGGCGGGCAAATCTTAATCCAATTGGATATGGATCATTGCAAAATGCAAGATCAAGCGAGATTCTGTTGGATTTTATCATCATCACATTTGTTATTCTAGAATTGCTATCTATAAAATTCAAGCCCTTCTCTATTAGCTCAAGCTTAAAGCCTCCCTCCCTCCTTCTCTGGCCTATTAAGGGGTTATCGGTTTCAAACCTAAAACTTGGAACTTCCCATTTCATAATTGATTCCTAATTCTTGAAATTAGACACCGACCATGTTGAATTGGGAACTAGTGAGGATCAACTCAAGAAATGGCCGAGGCTTTTGTTTCTTTATGTTTTGTTTCATTTTACATATATACAATATGCGTATGTCAAATATAAAAACAACGTTTTATATATGAGGATAATATGTCAAATGGATCAATTTCAACAAGTTTTTATAATTAAAAAAAAAGGTGGATATGATAAAAACCCCAAACTAGTATACCTATGATGAATTTACCAAAACTAATTTGAAATCGGTACATTTATGATAAATTTACTCTATTAATTTTCTTTAAATGTTATTGTCAAACGATTGAGTTGGATAACACGTGATGATTAATGAGTAAATCAATCTAGATTTTACCCTCTGTTTATCATAGTATATTATATTAGTTTTTTTTTTTTTTGATGCCGAGAATCCAGGCCTAGCTCACCTTACAAGAACACAGCACCTGTCAATACCTCGGGGAGGTTGGCCTAGTAATTTACCCCTGAGACCCCCACTTAAATCACAAAACCGTTCTGGGAGTTTCAAACCCTTACCATTCAATCCGCATCGACAATCAACTTCCCCTCAGAACTTTTTGCTAATCTCCCCGCAAGTGGATAATAATGAACCAAAACTTTGGACAGAGATTGTTTAATCACATCTACGGCATTCTCGTTGCTTCTTTCGAAACAATAGACAGTTGACACAACTATGTGAGCCACCTGATCAATGCTAGTTAAGAAAAGGAAACCTCCGGGGCGTTTCATGTTCTGGATGCACGGCGACAGGGATGGATCTTTCTACTGTTAGGCCGCTGCCATCCATGACTTTGGGTGCCATCTGTTCACGGTATAGGAGAGTGCATGATTTGAAGAGACAAGCGTGACGACTTTGTGTCATGGTTTTCAACTTGGATCTTCTGCTTTGGCAAGGCTCAAGAAAGTAAAATTAGAGTGGTGATCTATGAAAACGATCTCTTGCTTTTTGTGTAAGTCGCCATCACACCTTAGTATTATGTCCACTTGGCGATCCATCAACCTACTTCCTCATGGAACATTGAACAGAGTGATGTAGAGGGGCACGACTCAACCAAACGTAGCCATGCATGGGTGGGTATCATAGTATATTAGTTTATAGCTTTTAATTGTATTAATTCAATTTAACTAAAACTAATAGAAGGTAAATTTGTCATAAATTTACTAAATTGTGATTTTTAGTTTTTTATAGTTAAAAAATTAGTTTTGGGTAAATTTATTAGAAGCCTACTAAGTTTGAAATGGCTGCATAAGGCTAGTGGGGGCTAGTTCATGAGTTGAACTAGTCCAGCTGCTTACCCTTGGGCTTATTGGTGATCATGGTACCGGTGATGATAATGGCAATCTTTGAGTCTGTTTGTACTATTAAGTAATGGTTAAGAGCTGCCATGACAGTCAAGTACAATAACAAGGGTGGGTAGGGTTGAAATTTAGTCAATCTATTGCCGGTAGGTCGGGCTTGACTTTGTATGATGCATTTGGTAACCATTATGCTCTCGGGAACAATTTCTAATCATAAATGAATTTTTTTTATACTGTTCCCAAGAACAATTTTTAAGCATTTGAAACCATTTGATAACTGTCCAAAATTTTTATTCTTGAAATAGAATTACGTTTGTACAATTTTGAAAATTTCTAATCCAAATTATTTTCTTTTAATTTTTGATAATTTTATTTCTTTTTTATTCTTTTCATTCTCTTCTTCTTCTTTAAGGGTTGTCGGTCGCCGGCCTTGAGATGACCAACAACTGGCCAAACGAGGGCCAGCGACCTTGTCAGAACTTCGCTAGGCCTTGTCGGCCGAGCCTTGGCTTGGCGAGCGATTTCACCCAGATTTGGCGAAACCGAGCTCATGACGCTAACCTCATGATAGCCGAACGAGGTCAAGCCCTAGCGGCAACGGGGTGAGCTCGGCCTCACTAGATCTAATTGAGGCTTGCCGATGGCCGAGGGAGGCCCAGTGAAACCCGCTTGGCCATCGGCGGTGGTGGACAATAGTGGCGGCGAACGACAACGGCAGCAGCAACATTGACGTTTGAAGAAGAAGAGAAAGGAAAGAAGAACAAGAAAAAAGAAAAGAAAATAGAAAAAATGGATTGGCTTAATTTTAGAATTGTTCCCGAAACAAAGAATCAATTTTTTTTTTTTTTTTACTTCTCAATTCTGTTCTAAATTCTACTTCCAAAAATAAATAAAAAAAGAAAAATTTATTCTCGAGAATTAAAATTTTCCCAAATGAATTTCTATTCTAAATCTACTCTCAAGAATAAAAAAATATAAATTATTACTATTTAGCAAGTTGCCAAATACAACCATAGTTACCCTAGACCAACTTGCTTGATTTTGAATTTAGCTAGAGGGGTTTCTTATCAGGTCAAACTCGAGCTCGTCGATACTTGTCTCAACAAAATTACACAATCACGAGCTTGGTTGTGAAAAGGGCCGCGCTTGAGCTAATTTATGAAGGTTTAGGGTCGCCTAAAAAAAAAAAAAAAAATTAGAGATTACATCGATTAACGATAGGGGTGAGTAAGAGTCTAGGGTCGACCTTGGACCGACCCTGGACCGGCCCAACCCTACCGGTCCTAGTTTGGTTCCCAAGGGGACTAGGTCGGTCCTTGGTCCTGAAATTCCAAGACCAACACTGTACGAGTTGGTCAATGGTCCTAAGAGTTTTGGGTCGGTTCAACCCTGAACCAACATTGTATATTATATTATATTATATTATATTATATTATATATAATTCTTTTATATATTCAAACATAAGTAAAATGTCTGTTATATTATATTATATTGAGATGTTCTATCAATAGCACTAATAGTAATTTCAATTTAAAACTTTTGTTGAGTATTAATTATGTGTCGTTTATTTTGTTTTTAGGTGTTTAGAAGTTCAAGTGAATTAACAAGATGTGAAGTTATATATTCATGGTTTATATTAAGTATTTTGAACTTTTTATAGTTTAATTGTATTTTACTAATGAATTTCAGCTACACTTTGCTTTTCAATTTGTGTCAAATGGTAGAATTTTTTGAAGAGTGTAATAATACTGCAATTGTTACGGTGATTTGCTAGTCAAATGGTGTGAAGCTCATTTTTTGGTTGAGTGGACTCTACATGATCAAATGCGGGAAAACGCTTTTGCATATGGTGTTATGAATATTAAAGATAGATGATTACAAGAACTTTCCATCTTATCCCATATCTTGATAAGCGGTTAGCAGGTGTGAAATTTCTATTATTGTGTCATCTTAAATTTGCTAAATATGTATCGGTATTTATAGTTTAGTTACACAATGCCGCATTGTCGACAGATGTGTAATTTGAATTTGTAGGTTTGCATTTTTAGGGAGTATAAAAAATAAGACGAAAAAAATTATCGATCGGTCCCGGGTTGACCCAGGAATCGAACCGAACCCATTGGGTCGATCTGGTCCTTGGTCCCAAACTCAATAAGGTCGGTCATCGGTCCTAAAAATTGAAGACCGACACTGTACGGATTGATTCTAGGGTTAGGGGTGGTTCGGATCAACTCGGACCATGCTCAACCCTAATTAACAACGAGAGAAAGTTCAAAACCCTCTCGAGTCACTATCGCGACCCAGACGTCGATGGGCTTGCATTTACGAGCCATGATGGGCCGACTGCGATGGCGATAACGGGCCCAGATTTCCCATGTCCGCGTCGGCGCGTCGGAATCAGAAGAAGACGAAACTCGCGTCAATTTTTCAACGACCCCTCCCGACTCGTCTTGCGCGATCTCCATCGGAGAAAGATTCAGTTTTTGAGTTCGTCCGAGGTTCTGAACTCGCGACGGATCGAACGATTCGATTGGTTTGAGGAGAGTGTCCCGGCGAAGCAGGCGATGCAAGTATTACTTCAATTTCCCCGGCTTTCGGGTTGTGTGGTTGTTCGAGCTTCCGGCAGTTGATCGTATCTTGTAATGCGGATGTTCCTTTCTGGATTCGTTGATTACGGAGGCTGTTGGGAACTTATCCTAGGACGGGATGTCTCTGCGAAGGTGAATTGTTGGGCGATTTGATGGTTTTCTTGCTGAAAGAAGGGGAAAAAAGATTGGGAATTTCGATAGGAGGAGATGACGAGTAAAGTTTGGAGATGGGTTTTGGGGTTGATATACATAGTTGCCGTCGCCACCATTTGGATTGCTGCTAGTTATGTGGTTCAATCCGTGGTCGATTCGGGAGTTTCGCCTTTCCTCATCACGTATATATGCAATTCCTTGTTCATCGTGTACGTGCCCATCTTTGAAATCGGGCGCTATGTGGAGGATAAATATGGGAGTTTATGGTTCTGGTGGAATAGGAAGCGTGGTGATGGTAGCTCTTTGAAAGGATCGGGGGAGTCGGAGAAGGCGAATTTACTCACGGGAGGTGATTTGAGTGCGAAAGCTGATGATCCGGATCCATCCACGTCTGCGGAGGAAGGCGAAATAAGTCATCATGCGAAAGATTTTTATGTAAAATCGGAGCATGAGAGTGAAAGGGCTTTGCATGATGAGGGTGTAATGAGTGAAGTTGTTGACAAGGGAGTGGACGCAAAGGGACGTTGGACAAGGATGAGAGTCGCGAAAGTTAGCCTTCTCATTTGCCCATTTTGGTTCTTTGCGCAGCTCACTTTCAATCTGTCCTTAAAGTACACTACCGTCACGGTACTAGCATCTTCTCTAAGTGGATTTCCTTGTCTAGTTTTTGCATATGTTTCTGTGGATGTTATTTGATTGGTTTCATTGCCTCGTTTTTTCGCAGTCAAACACTATCTTGAGCAGTGCATCAAGTCTATTCACCTTTTTGGTCTCTCTTGCGTTCTTGGGAGAGAAATTTACCTGGGTGAAGCTGATCAGCGTTCTTCTTTGTATGGGAGGAACAATCATTGTTAGTGTGGGTGACTCCCAAACAGATTCTTCAGTAAGTGCAACTGCGACAAACCCTCTTCTTGGAGACATCCTCGCTCTTGTCTCATCTGCCCTGTATGCTGTATACATCACCTTGATTAGGAATAAACTACCTGATGATGATGAGAAGCAAGAGCAAGGTCAAGTCAGCATGGCGCAGTTCCTTGGATACTTGGGGCTGTTTAACCTCTTGATATTCCTTCCTGTTGCCCTTGTGCTTAATTTTGCTAAGCTGGAGCCATTTACTAACCTTAACTGGGAGCAAGTTGGTCTAATTGTTGGTAAAGGTGAGTAGCAAGTTCCATGATTTGGTTCTTTTTCTTGATTTTCCTTTTAGTCATCTAAAATGCGCTATGCTTTTCTTGGGGAAAAAAAAAACAGTGGTTAGGTCTAAATTGGTTTACCTGATTTGATCATATTTTTAAGGAGCTCGTGGTTGTTTGTTGAATTTCGTCTTTCACTTTTTCTTGATATGGCGTTTGCTTGCTTTTGAAGCCCAACACAGCTTTAGGCCCTTAATGTTTGGTGAGTCAAAGTTGCGAGGAAAATTAAGGGAAATAGAATTGGAAGCAAGTTGAGGGAAATCAATGGTTAGGTTGTTTGGATGGGGTGGAAGAAAAAGGCAATAGAAAAATATTTAAATAGTGAATGGAAATATCCTTAATATGTTCACTTTGTGTCATGAGTCCCATTCCCCTCAACCCTGCCAAAAGAAAAAACTCTTTTGAGTAGGCCACCTTTTCTTTTCTTTGGCGGACTATTGGAATAGTCATCATCATACCCACATTCAGGTGTGTACACAAGTCAGACATCAGAATATGTACTCTTATCAGCACTTGTAGTTGACTGCAGATGACATATCACAGAGTAGTCATTGACAAGCAATTGGTGGGTGGTTGCTAAACCTGTAGTTATGCTGGCATGCTTACTGCCAATACAGGCTCTTCCAAGATACAGCATTGTGCATGTCTGGTGAATATATGTACTTGATCAGGCATATCTTTGGCATGCATGATCACAACTTGCATCTAATCAGATTTAGCTAAGTTTTGTCAGAAGTGAGCTTTAAATGTTTTCCCGGAGTTTCAAAGGTTGATTTGAGCTAACATGTCCCTAAGAACTTGAAAAGAATTACTGTAACTTTTGATTAAGCATGTGTAGGGATATTCTATGTGTGGTTGTGGATAGTCTCTTTTGCTTTGTGGAAGAGGAATTTCTAGCTATAATATACTTTAGTTAGTGAAAGCTTCCTGGTGCTGAGTGAGGTTACTGTAATTGGTTGAAAAGTAAGTTGGGAAGAAAGGGAAGGGGAAGGGAAGGAGCTAATGGTAGGGTCTGGATGGAACGAATAAATTTCTGACAAAGGATATGGAGAAGTACTATTTTTGGCTTAGCATTTTATGAATAACTGCAAAGTAGTCTCAGATTTCTGGCATACTAACAACGAAATACGGGACAGCTGCATGATGGATACAGTTTTTATTTGGGTTTTGATTATGTAATTTGTAGAGTTACTTAGCCAGACTATTTCCTAAAATGTAGTAATATCTGCTTTCTTGCAAATGGGAGCTCTATCCTTCAACTGCAAACCTTTCTTGACGCAAAGAAGATCGTGGCCCTCTAAAATCATTCTCAATGACTTGATTCAAATGAAGGATAGAAGAGCTACGATTGATAGTTGCCAGTGTAGTAACTCATACACATGCTTACATTTAACTTACTGCGGACAGAGAGATATAATATCTTCTGCCTGACGACATTTGATTCAGAATTCTGTTGATCTATATTTTGAGCTGTTGAATTAGCCAAAATATGCTGGAAGGTCAAATTCACTGATCTGCTTCTTTTCCCCTTTCCCAATTCTTACTCAGGTTTGTTAGATAATGTGCTGAGTGATTACTTGTGGGCCAAGGCTGTTCTTCTGACTACTACCACCGTTGCAACAGCTGGTCTTACCATACAAGTTCCATTGGCAGCTGTTGTAGATTCACTGACTGGCAGTGCGCCTCATCTCATGGATTACCTCGGTGCTGTTGCAGTCATGATCGGATTTGCAGGCATCAATATACCTTCTGATGCTTTCAGCAGATCAAAAGAAGCCAGTGTTGATCTCGAAAATGAAGACATCGGTGACCAAGACCGTGCTGCTTTGCATACTGAGAAATCAGAGGCAGTTTCCTAGCACGAGGTTTTCGAGCTGACAAAGCAATTCTCCGTGTGAAGATGTAATATGCCATTTTTCAAAGGAAAAGTTCTTAAAGGAGCATTAGCTTCTCGTTCCCAGTCTCTGACTCCATCCGTAAGCTACACATGCGACTCTCTCCATTATTGTAGTTACAACTCAGGTGCACCTCGAATTGCTTATGCTCTGAAAGAATGCAAATTGTCTTCTCGATCTCAGTCAAGAAGTCTTCACTGGTCAATTAGGGCCACCGTACACTTAGATGAGAGAGCAGGAGCACTCTAAAGAGAATGAGCTTGATCAATATTTGGAACAGTGAATCTCAGATGAAGCGGTGATGTGCGATTTTTCGATTGAAGTATTGTACTTGAAGAACTTTGTACTGCCTAAATAAATGGAGGCCATTCAATTGATTTTCAGTAGTTGTGAAGACCCTCATCTTGATCTCCGGTTAGAATTCGAGCTATGCTTTCCAACACATGTCAAATTTTGGGGTTGCCATGAAACTCCAAAGTGCATGGTGCCCTCGAAGCAACTATTTCTCAGTCATTGGTTGAATGTGATGGTGCGCGAGCAAAGCTTTGCAAAGAGCCGTGGACACGCCCCACATCTATCGTGTCAATTCAAGTCTAATCAAGGTACGAAAATCACAAAAATGCCTAGGCTCCGGTTGGGACTGGGCTGAATTTAAGTAGCCTGCGACCAATTGCATTTGTTTAGAGAAAAATTTTATAATAAAGAAAAATTCTTTCCGTGAAATCATTTTTAGTAAGAGGATAATTTTCTTTTATTTGGTGATATGTAACCAAAAACATCTTGTAACGACCCAGGCCTCATTGTGTAATATTGTCCGCTTTGGACACTGAGTCCTCAGTACTCTAAAACACGTCATGCAGGGGCAGAGGCACGGCCCACTAGCCCGCCTTTTCCCAAGCCATAATATTGTCCGTTTTGGAGGCATGCACGCAGCAACCTTTAAAGGACCCCAAGCCTTATAAATTAGCTCAGGACTCCCCCCTAAGCGATGTGTGACTAAAGATGACCTATTTCCCTTCCTTGGGCTGTCACACTCTCTACACACAGGTTAAAGGACCCAAGCCTTATAAACAAACCCAAGACTCCCTCCCTAAACGATGTAGGACTAGAGAGGACCCATTCCCCTTCCTTGGACTGTCACACTCTCCACCCCTTAAAAGCACAGCATCCTCGCTGTGGCTCCCACACGCGGTCGGGAGTTGACTCTGATATCATTTGTAACGACCCAGGCCCCACTATGTAATATTGTCCGCTTGAGATACTGAGTCCTTACTGCTTTAAAACGCGTCATGCAGGGACAGAGGCGCGGCCCACTGGCCCACCCTGTGACATCCCAAATTTCATCGACCGTCATTAGCTTAATTAGATCATTAGAAACTTAGATTTATTTAAAACGGGCCAGAAAGTGAACCCGATGGATTTTGAGGAACGTGTGGGCTTGAGAGTAAGTGGGCTGCACAATTATTTTAGAACCAGGCTTATGGATTTGGACTGGGAAAGCTGGGCTTGGAATTGGCTGGAAGTGGGCCAAGATTCGGGATTGTAACATTTATAAGTTTAGTGGACCGGATTGTGTTAGATTGAGCCTGTTGGGCCAAGAATAGATAATTAGGCCCGAGTGATTATATTTTTAGTTAAGACTTATAGATTATAGCTAAGGTGATTTGATTAGTGAATTATTTATAACTATAAAAATTCTTTATAGACTAACCTTGATTAGTCGATGTGTTATATATTATAATTGAGATTAAGTAGAAACAAAAGCCAATTAGATGATAATATTTGAAGCTAATGAACTAACTAATGATATCGATTAACTCTTAATTAGCAACGAACGACAGATGGCGAAAATCTTCATGCATGAAAGCCATGACACCAAATCTCTCTCTCTCTCTCTCTCTCTCTCTCTCTCTCTCTCTCTCGATTCTCTCACCTGATACCCACGGTTTTCTCCATCCCTAGAAACCGAAGCTAGCAATCCAAGGAAGCATAATCATTGCCAAATCTAATCATTACACTAACCTAGGACTAGCTTTGTAGATCTATTTCCCCACATAAAAATCGAAAATTCTCTCTCTCTCTCTCTCTCTCTCTCTCCTCAAAACCGAAAACCCTCACCTTCATCTTCTTCATTTTTCTCTTGGTCGAGCAAGAACCAGAAGCAAACCAGCGAGCTTTCTTCTTCTTGCATGCTGATTTTGAGTGTTGATCTTGAAGAATCTTAGTGTTGTTTAGTAGCTGAAGCAAGGTAAGGAAAGATCTAACTCTAAGGGTCCGTTCGTTTCACGGAAAATAACTTCCGGGAAAATGTTTTCCTGATTTTCCGGTGTTCGTTTCACGGAAAATGAACTAGTCAAGGAAAATGTTTTCCATCATTGGAAAAAACAACCTTTAAAGTGTGGAAAAACGTTTTCCACTTTTCAAAAGTGGAAAACGTTTTCCATGGCTTCTTCCTTCTTATTCCTTTTTATCAATACATTTTTATTTTATTTTCTTGCTTTCTTTTTCTTTTTTTAAATTGAGTTTTTAATTTCTTTTCTTTTCTTTTTTTCTTTTCTTTCTTTCCTTTTCACCTTATTCTTTGGCGGTGGCGGCGACCGGCCACGACGGCGTCAGCGGCGACCGGCCGCAAACCGGCGGCCGGCGAGGCTTAAGCTCTCCCGGCCTAGGCGAGCTCGCGGCTCGCCGGATCCGACGAGCCGGCGGGGCTTGGGCCTCGCCCGAGCTTGCCGCGAAGCCGCCCGAGCTCGGCGAGTCGCGAGCTCGCCGGATCGGCGGCGGAGCTCGTCGCTCGCCGGATCCAGCGAGATGGGCGGGGCTCGGGCCTCGCCCGAGCTCGCGGCGAGCTTGCCGGATCTGGCGGCGGAGCTCGCAGCTCGCCAGATCCGGCGAGCTGGGCAGCCGGCCATCGTCAGGCAGGAAGGAGGCGGCGGCGGCGGAAGGAAGAGGAAGAAGGAGGAGGAAGGAGATGGCGGCGGAGGAAGGAAGAGGAGGAAGGAGGAGGGAGGAAGGAAGAGAAAAAGAAAAATTAAGAAAAATAATAAAAAATAATAAAAATTTCGATTTTTAAAAATATAAATAATTAAAAATTCATTTTTTTAAAAAAATATAAAAAATAAAATTAATTTTTGGTCAATTAAAAATATTAAAATTCAACTTTTGATAATTTTTCCCAAACAATTAAATAAGCTAACGAACGGTGGAAAATATTTTCCATTCAAATTTTAAGTTTTGGCCGAACACCGGAAAATAGAGTCATTTTCCTGGAAAATGACTTACAGGAAAATGTTTTCCAGAAACATGATATTTTCCGTGAAACGAACGGACCCTAAATTGAAACTTATCCATTATTTCATCAAGGGAACTTGTGGATCTAACCAAACAGTGAAGGATATAGCTTGTAGTTGTTGTTTTGTGATTGATCTAAGCTTAGTGAGTGTTACATTGAAGATAGAAGCTATTGCATGTCACTCTTGAGTCTTGCATGTCTCGAAATCCTAGTGTGAGTGTGCTAGTTTGTTGAGCGAATGCAACAATACTTCAAGCCGAGCTGTGGAATTGATCATTTATTAGAGAAAGACATGCCGAAGGTGTTTTAAGTTGCTGTGATGAAGCCTTGAAGTATTGTAGAAGAGAATTGTGGATAGACAAGTGGTTTAGTTGAATTAGAAGTGAGAAAACTTGTATATCTATTCTGTTCTAAGTGAAAACAGTTATGGAGTCTTCTGTTTGTGTTTAATTTTCTTTAGGTATGCCAATAGAGATAAGAAAGAAACCTTTTTACATGATAGAACATCTATAAGACTGAGTTATACACGTAGCTATAACCATATGGATATTAAAATAGAGAGATAGAAGTGAACTTAGTAAAAACTAGTAAACTGTTTTGTGAGAATCAGATTGACCTTTACTGATTATATGAATTTCTGTAATTACCTAGTTAGAATTGGACTTCGAATCCTCAATGAAAATTGTAGAACACATCTTAAGGAATAGCGTGTCAAAATTTGAGATTAAATGGATAAGAATTGATTAGTAAAATGATTTTTCTTTGAAGATATAAAGTCTGGACTCGGTACAGGATATTAGTAAGGATTATGTTGACTGTTACTCTTAATACAGTGAGAACTAGACTTAAGATCCTTCATGAAAAATGTTAAACTATGTCTTAAATACAACATACTAAAATTGGTAGTGTTTCGCTAAGAATTGATATGTCTTTTATGTTCGAAACCGAAACTATTCATTTAGCTAGTATACGTATACTGTTTGTACCCGAGAACACATATTAGGTGTGACAACTTATATATTGGAGTTGTATGATGAACATAGAGTCTAATAAACCTTATAAGAGATGTTAGTTGTGTATAAGTAAGTCTCATATGTCAATAGAGATATAAGTGCATATAGATTCATGTGTGTGCAATGAGTGCGGTGCATAGTGCTTGATTATGGGATAAATATTTGTCCGGCATGGTATGAGACATGTCGTGATGGATTTTATCTTATAATTTGAACACGCACGTGTGCTAGGTTCATGAGAATTAGATAGATACTTTAAAGTCTTTTCTTTTGCATACGATATATGCATTAATCAAAGGTGTGGTGGTGTGAAACATGTGCTTAAAAGAGTGAACAAACCCATCGGTACCGAGATACCAGTGATGCCCCCAGAAGTTTGGGATGCCCTTGTGTGTGATCAAGGATGCCTCGGTAGAGAAATACTGGGATGCCTCGGAGTGAGATGCCCTTTTATGTGATCAAGGATGCCTCGGTTGTGTGATATTGAGATGCCTCGAAATGAGATGCCCTTGCGTGTGATCAAGGAGGACCTCGGTTGTGTGATGCTGGGATGCCTCGGAGTGAGATGCCCACAATTAGAGATGTTGTGGAAGTCCGGATAACGTACTTTCCGAAAATGACTCGATCAGGCCGATAGTGTCCCGGTTGTGACTGATTCGATATTTGGCGAGTTAGTTCATCTATTATTGTTGCATTGCATCTTGATATGAGATTGAGTTTGTGAAGGGTAAGTATAGAAATGGATGCATATAAGATTATTTCTTACATGACGTATTAGTATTATTTATACTTGTGATATATTCTCTTAGTGTCCTAATTGTTTGATGATTTTCTTGTAATTTTGATGGCTATGGATTGTTTAAGTTAGAGTTTTATCATTCTTTACTAGGCAAGGTTGTTTTGCTCATACCTTACAATTTCATATTGAAAGCATGGACGTACCTCCAGTAGCACGATACGGGATGGTAGCATGCCTCGATGTATCTTTTCATGACATGTACGATCCCGACATTGACATGACTTTTTCCAAATATGAGGTTATCTTATGGATGGACGACGGTAGAGCTGACTTGATTCCCATGAGGTTCATGGCAGGGTTCCTTAACCATGAAGGAGAGATGTTCGGTCCTTTACCTTTTGGTGCAGGTGGACTTGGAGCTGGGATGGATGGCGCTTAGACGCCAGTGACCGTATGGAGGCTAGAGGATAGACTTTTGTTTTTTTTTTGTGAGATGTGGGCTGGTGTGGGAAGCTCGTGGAGTAGACACCCTCA
The DNA here is from genome assembly GCA_014182555.1 of Eucalyptus erythrocorys. NCBI lineage: Eukaryota > Viridiplantae > Streptophyta > Magnoliopsida > Myrtales > Myrtaceae > Eucalyptus > Eucalyptus erythrocorys. Next base: position 30,434,355 of record CM024607.1, on the reverse strand, counting down.
CCCATATCCCTGACTTTTGTTGCGCCTTACTTTTGCTTCGTACATGATGTATATATATAGGCGAGGAACGTGGAAAAGAAAAAGTTCAGGTCGATAACTTTTGTAAAGCCCCGATGATGGTATATGAAAGGAAGTCTTTTATGATCTTGTTTAAGTGCATATATGAAATTGGATAATATTATGAATTGTTAGAAGGATTGCAGGATAACCTCATATTATAAATTTAGGATTTTAAATAATTCATGTTATACATGCTAACCTTCAATTGTAAATACTATATGGTAATGTAAGGAGTTTACAAGACTAATAAGATATCAATAATGATTAAAATTCTGCTTGCGCTTAGTACGTGACGCCCTGGGACGTCACACGCCCTTTCCCTAGCCATAATATTGTCCGCTTTGGAGGCATGCACGCAGCAACCTCCTCCCTCACGGGGTTGTTTTCAGCACAGCGAAAGCGTACGTGAAACGCGTCATATAGGTTAAAGGACCTTAAGCTTTATAAACTAGCTTAAGACTCCCTCCTAAGCGATATGGGACTAGAGAGGACCCCTTTCCCTTCCTTGTGCTGTCACACATCTTCTAATGCTTGAACATCATTTGGCAAATAATTTCAACCTCATGACTTTACTCATAGCAAAAATAAAAAATAAAAAATCAAATCAAATTTTAAATAATTTTTTCTTTTTTCTTCTCTTCATCAGTTGTTGGGCCCGACGACGGTTGGTTACTAGCCACAAGTGTAGGCTAGCCAAGTCGAGCTCACCAGAGTTTCACGAGGCCTCGGTCTCGCTAGTTAGTGATCTCAAACATAGCCGACAATGACAAGGCTCTAGCTCATCTATGGCCGGTCGTCGACTTATTGGCCAAAGAAGAAGAAGGAAAATGAATAAAAAAAATAAAAAAAGTACTATAATATTCAATATAAGCAATTTTGATTTTCACATCTTTAGATTTAAGAACTCACTTTCCTAAATTTTTGTATGAATATGTTCGTTGACCGCAATCGAGTAATCATTTTTCGTGAACCAAATAGGTAAAAGTCCATAAAATCAATCCTTGAAAAACAAGTTCCTCCCAAACAAATGCATCCTAAGAACATTCTTCAAATTCACCAAGTTTTCAAGCCTCTCGACCTGCTCTCCCACAAATAATATACGGTCAGTAGGCCATGCTTGTTTCCATCGTCTCGTAAAACTTATTTGTCCAGCTAAAGTATAAACACATTTTCAAATAAAAAGTATGTAATTCACTATATCGGCATCGATATATCTTAAAAAGGCTTTGGACACCTTGCGTTAAGTGGACGTCGAATTATTAGACAGTAAAGAGTCGCAAGATCTAAAAAGGTTGAAAGTAAAAGTTGACCTCGTGTTCTGCCACGGTTCAGACTGGATTGGGCCCAAAATAGATGGACGAAACGAGGCAGAGCCCGAGCCCAAAAGCGAAACAAAACCGGCTTTTCCGAGATCTGTGGTTAGCATGCACTTGGCGCGGGGGACGTCGAGAAGAGAAAAATCTTCTACCTATGCAGGCGAGTTGTAGTTCCGGATAAGACAGTCGACACGCTGTACAGAAGTCGTTGTTCGGAATGCTGGAAAAACCTTTGAAGCAATTTCGAGTGTCGGTGACTCGATACTTATAGCGTTATGATTAAAAAAAAGAAAAAGAAAATCAAGAACCGTCCGAAATCGAACTAGACCAAACCCAAAATCGGTGATTTTTAAGAAAATCGATTCGGTTTTCGGCTTCAATTGGATACCAGTTCGATTCCTAATTTTCAAAAGGGAAGACTGCCTATTCAAATCAGACCAGTAATTTATATAATTAATTTTTAAAACAAATTTTCAACAAAGAAATTAATAAAAATAAAAATCCCAAAATCCCTAATTTGAAGCTTAACATCCATTGATCGAGTGCTCGTCTTGTCTCACTTTCACCTTGTCTAAGTCATCTCTCTATCTCTCATTTACAACCTCGATTCTCAAGGTCAATGTCCATCGATTCATTTCCTCAGCTCTCAACTTTCAATATGAGCCCAATATTTTTACTGATCTTGCAAAATGGAAGTTCTTTGGCTTTCTTTTTACTTTGGCTTGGTGGAAAATATTACACTTGGTGGATTGGTTCTATAGACCCACTTGAGAATTGAACCGGACTGGCAGTCCTATTCTTCGGTTGATCCATGAAATCAACGATTCTTGGTTTCAATATTTTAGAACTATTCTTTAGCAGATAGTTCTCAATTCCAAAGTGGAATTCGCCAACTCAAATCGTACTCGCATGCTATCATACTTTTCTAAGATTTGTAATACCGATAGAATTTAAGGGGAATCCATCACTCTACCATGAGTGAAAACACCCACCTCAAATTTTCTTCACCACTAGTAGATATTCTAGTTACCTTAACTCCATCAAGTCCTTTTCATAAACCTAAATCCTCCAAGATCGATTGGCTTTATGAAATACTTCACCTTAGCGAAGCTAAGAAATTCTTACCTACTACCCTCCTATTATAAATCCCTATGTTGCTTTTGCTAGACAACCATCCTCTTTTTTTCTTATCCTTTCTATCAAACAATTAGTCAGTCACACTCCAAAATAAATCAAGGAATATGTCCAATCTACTCGGTTTGATCAACATCGTATTCCTAAGAATAGTTTGTTACTCTTCAAATCCCTTTTGAATTCCTTTGACATTGGATTCAAAAAGGATACACCCATTTGTACTATGGTGCAATTCATCTTAACTTGTCTTGCCATGATCAAAAAGGTCATCTGTTATTGCCCTGATGGCTCTTCTAGACACAAGTTTTATTGACTCCCAACATGCCTATACTGAGACAATCAATACTATCTTGAATGTTGGAACAGTGTTTGTCGCTCTTTTTCCAAATTTCAATATGGCACTTTCTAACCCTCAACTATTTATTGCCTTGAAAATTCAACTCCAAATTTCTAGAGCTCCCCAATTAGCAGATTATGTTGTTGCTATCTTGTACCATCAAATGGTGTATAGAGTTTAGAACCATGTCATCAATCTTTCTCTTCCAACATTAGAAGAAGCCTTATTGATCTCTTTGAACAATAACCATACAACACCTTGCGTTTGTGTTCCTAAATAATTTTTTTCAAAATGAGTTGGTTAAACTTTGCCCTAGGACTTGGGTAACCAACTATGAAAAGTTGTACAAGGATGTTCGTTTAGTCTGGTCCACTAAGCCAAAGTTTACCAAGAAGAAAGATGGCAATGTGGTTATTAAATTTGTCCCCACAGAGCAGAAGATAGAAGCATTCAGCTCTATTTTGTTCACTCTTCTTATGGTCCAACCTACTCAAAATCACCAAGAAGATGGGGGAGGAAAACCTAATCATAAAGCCCAGACAAGCCCTCCACTTTATTCCTTTGGTAATCCTATTTACTACCTTTTTTTTTTTTTGGTCAGAAAACAACTAATAAAATTACTTAGAAAATCCCTTACAACCCGCCGCAAGGGCGTCGGCACATAACAGATCCCTAAGCTGGGGGGAAAGTGAAACAGCAAGATTTTTACAAGGGAAAGAAAAGGGATGGGCTTTGCAAGCCCAGTCTGCTATAGAGTTTGCCTCTCTAGGGCAATACCCAAGGGTTGCTGTCGAGCAAAGAGAAAACAGGAAAGTTGCCTCAGCAAACAGCGATTGATCCTTCCATGGCGGCATCTGCTTTCGGTTCACAATCTCCACCAAGGAAAGGCTATCCGATTCTATCTGGATGTTGTGGTGTTGGAGCCCGCGATCAATTAGAAAACGGAGCGCCAGTGAGAGGGCTTGAGTCTCCACCTGCAAGGCCGAGGAAGCTACGACACTATGTGAAAAACCATCGGTGAGATTTCCTTGATGGTCTCTGCATATATAGGCTATTCTGCCTTCTATTTTGCCCGATTCATAAGAACCATCAATGTTTACTTTGATCACGCCCTTTTCTAGGGGGCACCAAATTAGGTTTTTTGCTAACGCCGGTTTTTTCCGTGAGGGACAAGAGAGAGCCAAATGTCTGTCTACCTAGGAGTGAATCAAAGCCGCCTCAGCAACCATCTTCGGGTTAAGGCTTGTTCGACGGAATAGGAAACCATTACGGGCCTTCCATATCTGCCAGAGGACATTCGCGATCAGAGCCAGGTAAGCTGAAGAATCCTGCTGGCCTATGGTTGATAATAGCCAAGAATCAATACGCTGGAGGGACCCTGGGTCTAAGGTAATGCAGAGGCACTCATTAGCCCACACCTTCTTTGTCCACGAACATAATAAAAATGTGTGTTCAACCGTTTCAGGGGCCTGTTGATTACAGAGAACGCAGCAGGGGTTGCTGATGATGTGCCGGCGAAACAGGTTGTCTCGGGTGGCAATGGAATTACGGCATACAGCCCAAAGAAAAGACCGAACCTTCGGAGCAGCTGGCATCTTCCAGATCATACGCCAGAGACGGTTGGGAGTTTGGTAAGAAGTAGAAGCCCCTTCACTTGAATGCACTACCGCTATCCTGTTCAGTATATGATACGCTGACTTTACTGAATAATCACCGTGTGAAGTTGCTGTCCATATGAGCTTATCTTGAGTGCACGTTGCTCTTAGCTGAATATCCATGATCTGTTTGATGATCTGCTCATCATAGCAGTGTTGCATAACGTTTATTTTCCAAGTACTAGTAGAATGATCTATAAGATCAGCTACTAGCTGGGGTTCCTGATGGGCTAAAGGTCCACCAAGAATGCCCATGGGGAGCCATTTATCTTCTCTGATTTTGATTTTAGTACCATCCCCAACAGACCAACAAACATGGTCAGTGATAGCATCTCTTCCACTTAGAAGACTCTGCCAGCCCCAAGATGGGCGAGAGCCTTTACCAGCCTTTAGAAAAGAAGAGTGAAAATATAGTCCTTTAAACAATCTTCCCCATAAAGATTCGGGTTGCTGTAGGAGGCGCCAGGCTTGTTTCCCAAGCATAGCTTTGTTAAAGTTAATAAGATTCCTAAATCCCAAACCTCCCATGTCTTTACTAAGTTGCATTGTCTACCAACTTAACCAATGTATTCCAGGTTTACTAGCATCATTATTCCACCAAAACCTGGCCATACGCTGCTCTATTTGCCGACATAATGAAAGAGGAATTCTAAAAACAGACATGGCATAGCACGGTATAGATTGAATAACAGCTTTCAGCAGAATTTCCTTCCCACCTCGTGATATCATTTTCTCCTTCCATCCCTCCAATCTATTCTGAATTTTAGTGATGAGCCAAGAAAACATATCCTTCTTCGATCTTCCCCAATCCATAGGAATGTCTAAGTACTTGCCGCATCTATCTAAAACCTGAACTCTCAGTTCACTAGCTAGGTTCATTCTTAAAGAAGATGGGCATGATGGACTAAAAAAGACACCTGATTTATTCCAGTTGATGGCTTGTCCAGTTGCAACACAGTATTGGTTTAGTAGATTAGACAGATTCTGACACTCCATAAGAGTCCCATCAAGAAAGAATACAGCATCATCCGCAAAGAATAAATGTGATAAGATAGGGCTCCAGGGATTCAGCTTAATGCCTTTAAGAGAACCCAATTGTAAAGCATTCCGGATCAAGTAAGATAACAAATTGGCTATAAGAATAAATAGATAGGGGGATAAAGGATCTCCTTGGCGTAGCCCTCCGGTAGGCTAAAACTGCTGAAGATATTCTCCATTTAATTTCACACTAAAAGTAGTAGTGGAGACACACTGTAATACCAATTGAACCCAATGGGGATGGAAGCCTAACCTGAGTAAGTAAGCTCGTAAGAAATCCCATTCGACACGGTCATATGCTTTGCGCATGTCAAGCTTTAGGACACCCTAAAAATGTCTTCTCCTTCTTCTTGATTTAAGCTGATGTATGACCTCTTGGACAACTAGTATATTATCTTGAATCATTCTTCCACCCACAAACGCACACTGCTCCTCGGTAATCAAAGTAGGCAGAAACGGCTTCAGTCTGTTTGCTAGCACTTTAGAGAAAATTTTGTAGGCATAATTACAAAGGCTGATGGGACGATACTGGTCTAAGCTTTCGGGGTTAGGGGTTTTAGGAACTAGGGTCATAGCAGTTCGGTTAATAGCTGCAGGTAAGAGGCCAGATTGAAAAATATCCTTAACTGCCTAAAAGATATCATCTTTAATAATATCCCAGTAATGTTGATAAAACAATCCATTTAGCCCATCAGGGCCAGGTGCCCTGGAAGCTCCTAATTGAAAAGTAGCTGCTTTAACTTCCTCAACGGTAACTGGTGCTATTAGGATTGTATTCATAGTAGGGGTGACTATCTGAGGGCATTGATTTAATACCTGCTCATAATCCCGATGACCTGAAGTAGTATAAAGCTGTTGAAAGTAGGATGTTGTCATCTCCTGAATCTGAGCATAGTTACGAACCCAATCCCCGTTTTCATCTCGCAAGATACTGATCCGATTACGTTGGCGCCTTTGAATGGTAGTATCCTATTTACTACTTTAAAGACTCGATTACATGACACTATTATTGGAATGTGACTGCTAGGGTGAACTTCGTACAGCCCTTACAAAAGATGAAGATCATCGCCATTTGGTGAAGAAGAAAAAGAAACGGGCTCGAGATCCTTTCCATCAGAGATACCTAGATTGCGATTCTGATTGCGATTCTTTTATAGGTTCTCTTGGTGAAGATGGTGGAAGGTACCGGTTTGTAGTATCCTACAAACTCTCCATTTATTCACCACCACCTCCCAACCATAAGCCTTATGAACTACCAAAGCCTGAGCCTCAATAAATAAAGCCAAAATAGCAACCCATTTCCCCATTGTACAAACCCATTTACAAGTGAATTAACAAAAAATTCCTCTTGTAATTCAAAACTGCTCAAGCCAGGAGTCCAGTTAATCTGGTGCCAAATGCCCAAAAAGTTCAAGGGGCCGAGCAACATATGGCCAACCCTCCGAATAAGTACATGTTTTCTCCTACAAATTTTCCTCCTTTAACTCCCACCTCACAGCTAAAACGAGAGTTTGAAACAACTAGTTCTGGGCAAAGGTATAAATATGTTGCTAAAATAGCAAATCCTTCGGGGGTTAATGCTAGTGGAAATCCCAAGAAGATTTCTGCAGGAGAAGTTGTCATAAATTGACAGATTGAGAATGCCCTTCTTTTAAACAAGGTGCGTACTTCTCATACCATTGTTCTTCATTAAATTGGTACAACTGTTGAAACCCTGCATAAAGGTTTCATTGCAATGCAAAAACGATTTGATCGTGTGCACCAAAGAACTTACCAAGGTGTAGAAGCTTCCATCAAAATTGAAGGAATGGCATAGGTGAAATAGCAAATTGTTGAGCTTAAAGAGTATGATTAGAAATCTTGAAAAGATGCTTTCTAAGTTTGAAGCTGCAAGAATCCAGCATTATTATCTGGAAAACCCAATAGAAGAAATAGCATAGGTGAAATAGCAAATTGTTGAGCTTAAAGAGTATGGTCTCCCCCAACATCCAAGGCAACTAGCTAATTCTTTTACCCCAACTATTGCCCCAACTATATAGCTTAGCAGTTTTCCTTTAAGCTCTATTAGAAACATATTTGTAGAGATCTATTTGGTGCCTCAACGCCTTGATGTCAGAACTCTACAAGATCATGTTTGAGACTCGACAAAGAAAGAGAAAGCTTCAGAATTCAAGGATGGAGATCCTCCATCATTATTTATGATCTCTAATCCTATTAAGTCCTTTATACTAATAGCACCACCAAGCTCGTCCAACTTCAACGTTTAGGAGAAATTGTCCTAAAAATCTTAAAAATTTACCAATATAGTCATAAACCTATTATGTGAATATTTAGCTAGAAAAACTACATTGGCAAATCATCGAAAGGTTTAAAATTAAAAGGCAAATCATCAAAAATTTTAAAATTAAATTGACACAATTAAAAATGTTAAAACTGAAATAGCCTTCATATAATGGGTTTAAAATTTTTTTTTTTTTGGACAATTAATGAATTTATGATTTTTTGGATAATTTTTTTCTAAATTTTGAAGTTGCAGTTGGGCTGATGGAGAATTCTTTTGCTATTTTTCATAATCAAAAGAGACTACTAGGGTGCGAATGATAACCATTCTGGCTAGAAATTGATTTTTGAAAGAAAAATAGATTTTTCTATTTCTATTTCTAGATGAATTTCTAAGCAAAAATATATGTTTGATAACGACAAAATTTTTACTCTAAAAATAGAAATTCATTTGATAACGACATAAAATTTCTTCCTTTGACACGACGACGGTGGCTAGTGGAAAGTAGACTGCGGATGGCGGTGGCAATGGCCTACAATCGACAAATGGCGGCCGGTGGACGTCGGCGGCGCGACAACGGACGGCGGACGGCAATGACGGTTGGAGGACCGGTTCATAGTAAAGACAAATGATGAGAAGAATTTTTATTTTTCATTTCTGTTCAAAAAATAGAAAATTAGAAAATTTGTACTTCTGTTTTTTATTCCAAAACCTATTTCTAGAACAAAATTTTTTTTTAGAAATAAAAAAATAGAATAATTTTATTAAACGAATTTCTATTCCAAAAACAAGTTTGGAATTGAAAAATTGTTTTTGGAATAGAAATTGTAGTTTGTCGTACGCCCCCTAGTCTAAAAGGTAGGGGAATCTAAGGGCCGGTTCATACTTCAACAGATTGATCCACGATGATAATCCAATAGAAGGCTTCTCAGATTTTATTTTATTTTTAAACAAAATCTGACCAGAGTCTAGTGAAGTGTTTGAAGTTTTTTTTTTCCAAAATAATGTAGCAAAAATCCTTTTCAAGGGTAATTTTTAAATCAAAGTTGTTTTCTAATGAACTATTAAATTACACTTCATAAAACATTATTTGCATTTCAAAAAAAAAAAAAAAACTCTCTAAAGTATTTTATATTTGCTCAAAGGCATTTTTTCAGAAGCCTAACAAAACGCAGCTGAGGTCTTCTTGTTATTCTTTGGTGAGGAGAGAGAAGCAGAGAAGTTGAGAGAGCAAATTCGAAGGTGCCTCTCTTTGCATTTCGAAGAGTGTACGGACAGTAATCGCGACCTCCATTTCGTTCTTGTAGGCGCTAATTCTTTTGTTTTCTCCTAATTTATTAATCTTTATATTACATTTTTATTTTTGTTTTTGGCCCATGCGAAGTTTTATTCGAGAAATGATTTTCTTTTTGGAGTTTCTTCGGCTTCTAATTGGACTGAACTTGGATGGTCAAAATATTCAGTTCACTTCAAATATAAGTCACGCGGGAGTACGACTTTCTTTGTCAATTTTGGCTGGGTTGAAAACGTAGGATCTGAAATTCGTGCCTTTCGTGGGAGTATCATCAGGGATCGATGTTGTATTAGTAGTCTGTCTCTCGATTTTGAAAAATAGCAATTGCCATTTTGCAATGGATAGTCCAACCGTAACTTCAAAGTTCAAATCACAAAAGGTCAGCTTCAATTTTTTAAATGATGATCGTCCATCGGTCCAAGCGTAACTTCAAAGTTCAAATCACAGAAAGTCAGCTTCAATTGTGTATATGATGATCATCCATCGGTCCAACCGTCACTTCAAAGTTCAAATCAGAGAAAATCAGCTTGAATTTTGTAAAAGACGCGGGCCGGGCACGTGGACCAGAAACTATGGTAGTGATTAATAGAAATTGATACTAAAAGAAATTATTAAGGGGGTACATGATAAAAAAAATTTCTGTTCCAGAAATAGTTTTTCTATTCCAGAAATAATTCTAAAATAAAAATCCGTTTGGTAAAATTATTTCACTTTTTTATTTTTGAAATAGATTCTTATTCCAAAAATAGGTTTAGAATAGAAATTAGAAGTAAAAATTTTCTATTTTTCTATTTCTAGAACAGAAATGAGAAATAAAAATTTTTCTCATCGTTCATTGCCGCTACCGCTTGCCGCCATCGCCGGTTCCGGTCGCCACCGGTCGCGGTCGCCGCCGCCAGTCGCCGCCGTCCAAAAAGAAGAAATTTTGTGTCGTTATAAAACAAATTTCTATTTTTAGAGTAGAAATTTTGTATTGTTATCAAACGGTTATTTTTGCTTAGAAATTCTTCTAGAAATAGAAATAGAAAAATCTATTTCTATTCTAGAAACTATTTCTGGAATCGAATAGTTTCCATGTGCACCCTAAATGACTCCACCAAATTAATTTTTTTTTAAAAAAGGAAAAAATGAGACGACCCGAATTAGAGGTGCTCCGATCTATGATTAAAGACACATCGCCATGTAAGCGATAGGCATCGCTTCGTCAATTGACATGCATTGGGAACAAGTAAATTTTCGTAGGGGCTGTAGAAACGCATCCTACAACCATCAAAGTATAGGAAAAAACACGAAGTGCAAATGCAAGGTTCATTCGTGTTTTCTAGGGGTGTGCATGGTCCGAGCGGGCGGTTCCCAACCTAGAACCGGGAACCGCCGGCTAAAGGACCGGTTCCGACAAATTGGAACCGAGATCCATCCGTTTGTTGCATGGATTCACGTGGGAACCGGACCGGATCGGCCGGTCCGATTCCCGAGTGGATCCATGGAACCGGTCTCAAGCTATGGTTGAGTAACTGAAAAATGAAGATATGAAATGTCATCCAGAATCATGTTTTGGCTTTAATTATGATGATTATGAGGAAGGGAATTCACAAGAGCTAGAATAGAAGAATATTACCTTAGAGACATAACGGCTGCAGCGAGGGAGACGCCGGAGATGGAGTTGAAATTGGGGAGATGGGAGAGGACAAAGTGGACAGAGGCAAAGATCATGATGAAGTAGGTGGTCTTCAATTTCTTGCAGCTCGGGCACACGGAGTCGTGGAACTTCGCCAGTGACTTCCCTCCGGTGGCCATGTACACAATGTTGACACCAACCTCAATGACTAGCCGCTGAGGGACCACGATATAGAGTCCAAGCTTCTTGTCGAATGCGTACTGCCCGAGCTCATGGTACCGATCGAACCTTTTTTCCAGTGACCATCTCGTGCATCTCGACCATTTGCCACAATGTGTACAGGGTGATGATCCATGACAGGACTAGCATAGCTACACCAAGACCCCTAGAGAAAATCAAAGAAACACACAAATCAGCCAAGTTACATAAGACAGGACGACTCATAAGTTCAATCCGCAAATTGATAGCTATTATGTAGGGGTGTGCACAGGTATGCCTGAGTGTAGTTGCTTAAAGGCTGAATTTGCTGTTCCAGTTAAGTCAGAGCTTCAGGAACAACTCGATATGTCAAGAACCAAGGCCTTGGAATTTGCAGGAGCAGATCACTCCAAAATTATGAATACCAAGGCATAAGCTCTTCATTGAAGAAATGGTCAGATATCAAGCACGAAAAAATCTCACCCTTTTTTGAATTTCCAAGATTTATGATAATACTTTCTCATGCCCCCTCTCAGATTGATACAAGGTTGAAAAAATGGAATTTAGAGTACTCTTAAACAATGAATGCAGTCAAGAGAAAGCAAAAGGACCTGTGGAGCTAAATCAACTTAAACTTGACTATTTTACAATATACATTGGTATTCTTAAGAGCATGCTATAGCTTTTATTATACTGTGTGAGGATACTTATTGCACTTTCTCAAGTGCTTCAACACATTTGAAGTATCATTATCAACGTGGTACGAATACTTGGATCCGCAGTAATTGCAATATACATCAACTTTCCTATTTGTGTGAATTGTTCCTTTTCGAAAATGAAGCCACGCTGCTTATTTTCGCTTAGTAGGAGCAGGGCATGGACAAGAACCGGATACCTTATTTGTTTTGGATGTTTCTTCAAAGTTTTCACCTCATTCATGTTCTTGTGATGTTGATTCCACTATTGGCGTTATTGCATCATAGGACTCCTCCATTGACATGTTAATGAATCACCTGAACCAAGCAACACACTATCAACACTTAAACACTTATCACGCCACAAAATTAACTATTTTAAAAGGCATCACAAAATGCAGACGCCCCTGTCATGAGTCAGGGCACCCATGGCTACGGCAAATGACCATGAACACACGACTGAACCTGCGCGAGTGCCTAGCCCAGCGTTAACCATTACAGACCACCAACACACTCAAAATTACACACTCAAAATTAACTTCTTCTCCGGACCACGATCGCGTCCTCAATGGATTGACTCCCCAGTCACCACCGAGGACTTACGTAAAGCATGAAATACAGAAGCATGAACTCGGCCAAGCTCCTCTACCCTCTTCCAAATATTCCATTTTTTCCCACAAAGAACCGACCTTTTTCCCAATCGAACCAAAGAGCTAATCTAGGTCCCCGAGAATTGGCATTTCCAAACAATAAAACAAACAGCACAATCAATCACCAGTGCATGCAAAGAGCAACGGCCCACGACGCGGAGCGTGACCCAATCGACGTCGCACAACAAGGCACGGCACGGCACCTTCAGGGCACCATCGCACAGAACAATGTCCACAAGCTCGAACAATCGCATCTGACTCCACGTGCAGACCAAGCGGTCGATGATATCGATGACGACGACATACCTTCGAGAGAGAGAGGCGGCGAAGGCCACGAGCAATGCGGCGGGAATTGAGTGGAGCGGCGATAGCAGCAGGTGAGGGAGTCCTTGCCGAGACAAAAGCTGCGAGAACGTTGTATTTAATGGAGGAAAGGAGGGACGACAGAGAAATTGAGAGCGCGGGTCACTACTGGGCGGAGTATAGGCTATGGCAAGTGGCGGCCGGCGCTAGGGGCGAACAGCAATGACAAGATGGCGAGAGGAACCGGAGGCTGTGGCGGGTGGCGACCAACGCGAGGGGCGGACAATCGCGACGAGATGGCGAGAGGAACTAGAGGCAGCCACAAAAGAAACTGAAAAGAAGTGAGATGAGAGCCACAGAAGAAATTGACGAGAAGCGAGATGAGAGTTGAGACCGTAAGATTTAATTCTGACCTAGGTTTTTTTTTAGTAATTTTTTTTTAATATTAAAAGGAAATCGATCTGGTTCGGATGGGCGGGCGGTCAAATCCGCCCATGGAACCGGGAACCGGACCGGTTCCCACCGGTTCCCAAAAATTAGAACCGCAAACTGGACCAGTTCCCTCAAGAACCCCGGTTCCAAGCGGTTCCGGTCCGGTTCCGAACGGTGCGGACGGTTCCCGGGTATTTTGCACACCCCTAGTGTTTTCCACCCGCTAATCTGGCATTCAAAATCGAAGGCATACGCAGAAAACATCTTTGTTAATAATTCGAACAATGAAATCAGTTTACAACAGGGTGGAGCCGACCAATTCAGTCTCATGATAATCAATCACGTTGTGTCTACTGCATTGTAGACACACTTTTTGCTAGTAATAATGATGCGTCGTTTTTCAGTTCATTTTAGCTCGACATCGCAATGTTCATCTGCCCATATTTCTGCATCACCTTCTTGGTGGCAAGTGCCGCGGCTTCACTTGCGCGCAAAGTTCCACTTGCCATGATTGCCGCAAATTCTGCAGTAATCTCCTCCTGCACCTTGCTCCGTGCATCTCCCAGAGGATCTCCTGGTACAGGGTCGACTTTTGCAGCGGCAGAATCACTTGCAGCTGGGGCTTTTTCATCCTTAGACTCCTTAGCACACTCCCCAGATTGCTGTTTCTTATCCGCATCTGTGGCTTTGGTTTTCTTCACAGGTGCGCTAGGAGTACTGCCGAAGGACCTGGTAACATCGGGGGTTGAGGATGGAGGCCTAAATTGTGGAACTTGAGGAACAGCTCCCGCTTTCAAAGTCGTCTCCAGGTTCTGTATCATAGGCACTGCAATACAAACCAGAAGTATGTCATTCAATGGAACACATTCACAAGCAGCAGACCCCGGTTATACAATTTAGAAATCCCAAAGCCACCACAAGGAACCAAACAATACACGACATCCACAACAATATACGAGGAACTAGAGCACGTTGACCTTATGACCCAAAAAAGGAGGACGTTAACCTTGATGATGATTGCTTGACTTGAGAACTTTTACCACCCCTTCAACTTAATCTCTCACAAACAAGCAATAATTTGTAGAGATACATCATGCTCAAAAAGTTCCAGGGCAAGATTATATGTGCCTATCACCTGCCCTTTTATACTTCCAAGATGAGAAGGAAAAGAGCGAGGTCTTTCCCTCACGTGACATAAAGACAATATTGCCGTGCAGTCACCTACCAGATGGATAATCCATGTCGGGGTATCTCATCCACATGTTCCCCAAAAAAAGAGACCAAGTACACTCAATCAACATCACATACAAAAATCTCCCTTATTTCATAGAGGAACTATTGTTCATCACAACACCAGATAATCACCCAGCACACTGAGGAATAACAAACAGTAATATACAACCTACAGGCATAGTGGGGCCCATATCCAAACTCAATCATAGGCAGAATAGGACAATTTCTACTGAGTTCTGATAGCATAGATTTCCAGTTGCATCACACTAGTAGCGTAGTGCAACAGCATGTTAATCCAACCAATTCCTTTAGTTTATGGAAAAAGAAGTAAACACACAATTGAGGGAACATCTTGGCCAGAAACACTAGAAACAGAAATCAAGCATCACAGTAAAAATGGACTTACATATCAAAGCACCCATTGGGCTACTCATAACCTCATTAGGAAGCTGCAAAATATAGTCTGGAATGGTTGAACCCACTAAAAATTGGGCTACCTCATTAGTGAAGTTGTTACAATTGTGAGTGAGCAGGCTATATGTTTCAGCTGTGTATCGAGGACTGATTTCCTGTAAATACATCTCGAAAACATCTTTCGGCACATGTGTGACACCCAATTCTACAACACGAATGGGAGTACCATACGGCGTTGACCCAACAGGAGCATGCTGTATACCTCCTCCAAAGTAGTATTCATTACCATACACTACCACTCCGGTGTGCCTGTGTTCGAAAAAATTCAAATCATTGATGTCAGTAAGATAAAGATACTGGCTTTTCTTTTCTTCAAAAGGGAAAGGCATGTCATGTTGCCCCTGCTTCTGGTTAAAAAAAAATCCAGATTAAATGTAACATTTACAAAAGTAGTCAGTTAACACATGAGGTCAATCGTGCTTCGCCTCAAGTTGCTGAAACCCAATTGATGAAATAACGATTACTAACTGACCAACATATAAACCTTCAATTAATTCCTCCTTCATTCATCAATGCAGCTTACTGCAGGCCAAATAGACATGGACCCCTCACAAAGCAAGAGTACTCAATATCATCAAGAAACACTGAGATCAAAAGAATTTCAGTACCAAAGATCCAAATTAAATAATGTCTCTATTTGCCCCCCTCCCCTTTCTTCTTCCTCAACCAAAAAAAGAAAAAAGAAACAATAATAAAATACCAGAAGCAGCTTAAAATACAATTTCAAGATGTATTGCTTGGGGCTTGTGCACCCAGAAGCAGCATTTTCATGAGAACAAAAAGACTTAACAAATAGACATCTTTCCCTCCTCCGACTGCAATCCACTTACCATATGCCCTCAATTGCCTTTCCCAAGAAAGATGTGGAAAGCTGTCGAGCAAGACCTTGGCTCAGGTCATACACATTCAACGTAACCCTGTGACCCTCCTGCCATATTTAGAATAATTGTCACTACATTCACATGTTAATACGAGAACCCAAAGTATGTCACTGAAACGTTTCATTTACCTCAGCCATATGAGTTCCGAAACTCCCAAATGCAAAAAGTGAGAGTGTCACCTACAAGGACTAAACAAATCAAAGAACCAACATCATTAAAACCAGCACTCCAGCCACGCAAGTAATAAAGCAAAGCCTCACAAGTAACAACTACACTGACAAACTAAACAAGAACTGACTTCTTTTGCCTATAGATAATGCACTGCAGTGCAGCTAGTTTTTCGGCAAAATTAACCGAATGACCAACTTCGTTTTACACCTTTCAGAGAGCTCCTCGAGATTATACCAATTAAGAGGACCCAAGATTCGATGAAGAAAATTATCATGTCCAATTTCCAAATGAACCAAAAGCAAACCATCTCATTCAGATCAGAACCTGATTATATAAACAACTGACAAACCATCACCCTCTGGGACGATATTCTGCTACACGCTCCAAATAAAGCACTGCAGTAAGTTCGTATGCCAAGCCCAAGACGACTTCACAGTCGACCAAACAGAATTGACTCCCTTTCACCCCGCATTCGGCGCACAGCTAAGCAATCCCCGGCTTAGATCCCCCCGCACCCAAACCAATATCCCACACTAAAGACACAGAGATCGGTCGAATCTAACCGCAGAAGTTTGCATAGCAGCAAACATAAAAATGCAAGACGCGGACGCCACGAAGAGAATCTAGACTTTGACGTGGGAAACGCGGCTCGAATCTTTTTTTGGGCTAACGCACGCAAAACCGGTCGACCCGAGAGCGAATCTAAAACGGGAAAGCTTCAATTCGCGAACGGAAACCCCCATTCTCGAAACGGAATGCGCCCGCTCCCCAACCCCCGCCCGCGAGACGCCTCCGGTCGCGAGAACTGCCAGGACCGCCGCGCAGGACGCGACCCACAGAGAGAGAGAGAGAGAGGAGAGAGAGAGAGAGAAATTACCTGAGAGAAACACGGGAAAGCGAAGCGGCGCCGAGGCAAACGGTGGAGAGAGAGAGAGAGAGGACGACGACGCGAGAAGGGAGAAAGCTTGTTGGCCACGAATAAGGAGGAAACTGACGCGGGGGAGTTGGAGGATTTATTACGGTCGTCTTTATGTCGTGGGGCGCGTGGGTGTGGTCGTTGTTTTTGGCGTTTTCTAGAACCTCCCGGTCTCATTCTCGTTCCCTCGCACGCCTTTCACGACTTTATAATAATAACAGGGCCAATTCCCTAAAATACCTAAATCCTAAATTTGCCCCGAACCCCCCAAGGGTCTAGTCCCGGCCCAAGATTTTCCTGTCTAAAAAAGAAAAAATCATGAATTTTTAATCTATTCTCAAATCTACCTCATAATTCAGTCTCAACTTAGTAGGACATTTCCAAATCAATAATATTCACACGTCGACAAGGCACATAGAAAATTATCTTAAAAATAAAACAGCTGTAAGATATAAAAATTAGGAACAACTAATCATAATTTTTGGACAAACGGTTAACAGGATCAATTTAGGATTAGAGTGAAAGCAGATGATTTTCTTTTAAACGAAAAAAGGGATAGAGTAGGGATTGGACTTACAGTTTGGGGTTTTTTCTAAGACAAAAGAAAAATTCATGGTAGATTTCGGACTAAACCTAAAGTTTGGGGTTTTTTTTTCTAAAACAAAAAAAAATTTAGGATAAATTTGGGACTGAATCTAAAGTTAGAGATTTTTCCAAGATAAAAAAAAAAAAAAAAAAAAGGTTTGAGGTAGAATTGGGACTAAACCTCAAGTTTGGGGTTTTTAAGATATTAGCCCAACGTCAACAACATCAATAATAATTAGTTTTATATTGACTTCATTTGTTTCACAAAACAAAAAAAAGACCTAAAATTAATCAAGTGTATCACTTATAAAAATGAATGGATGAAATTTCTTTCATCATCTATAAAAATATTCATATATAAATTGTTGATAATGATAATAACATTCTCTCATTGACTATTTTTTTCAAGCAATCATATTTAAGAAATATTTTTTTCAAATTAGTCATTTTTAACGAAACAAAAGAAGCCGAAAATTGATCAATTAATCTTTCCTTCTCTCGTAATTTGCCCACTTCACGATGACATTTTTTGGGGGGGTCATTTAGGCTTTGTTCATTTTGCAAAAAACGAATGATTTAAAAAATATTTTTCGAAAAATCATCTCTTATATCACTTGTTAAAATAAATGAATAAAAAATATTTGTTTTTCGATTATAAAAATAATATCTATTAGTTGGTTATTTTAAATAGTACAAATGATGATTTTTAAGAAAATATTTTTCAAATATCTTTTTTCGGAAACAAATGAATGATTTTTAAGAAAATATTTTTCAAATACCTTTTTTTCAGAAACAAATGAAGTCTTGGAAAACAAACACTTCTTTATAAAATACGCTATCTGTTTGCGTAACTCTCAATTAGCTTCGTTAATCATGCGTATTTCGTGTATTAATTTGATTATTCTTTTAGTTATATGCATCGCTTCTTCCTTTTGACTTTTTTCTCACCGTGTGACTCTCTCCCTCCGCGAAGTTTCCACTGCATTCCCAAACATGTGGCAGTCCGAGCAGACGAGAACGCTCTCGAGCTTTCCTTCATGAAATCGTTTCGACTTATCTTTTTCTTGGGCCAACTCAAAAAATAAAAAGACACGAATAATTCCTATTTTTGATCTAATTAATTTATTTAATTTAATCCCTAAACTATCAGTAAACGTTTAATGTTGCCTTCAATTTGCTCAAATGACAAATTAGACACTATTTATATATTGAGTTGGATTTTTAAAAATAATGAGTTAATATGTCTATCTTTTTATCCTTCTACATTAAGAATGGAAAAAAATAAAATAAAGGTGTTGATATGTCCATTGTTACTTGATGACGTAGATTATTATTTTCAGATTTAATACATACATATTACGTGAATAATGCACGCGTAACTCTCTTCTTTTCTTTCTTTTCAATTTTTCCAACTTAACGAATTGAAAGTGACATTTTTTATTGAGAGAGTGCAAAGAAGGATTTTTTGGTATACCTTGCTTTTTTTTTTTTTTCATATTTAAGGAATATCAATTATCAATCACAATAACTCAATCAATAATACCGTCCTAGACATGATTTATTCCAAAAAAAAATTGAACAATGGACAATATGATGAAAGTTATTTTATTCGATAAATATATTCGGACTTCACGAGTTTGGATCGTTGGTCGGTTAGGATCCGGTCAAGGGGCCTGGTATGTTACCCGAAATATACATATGAATAGTCCGGGTCAGGACCCGTTCTAAAGTAGGGCGGGCCGGACCTTCTCATACGTTTTCATAAGAAGAAGATCTGAAAAGGGAAAATGCAAAAGTCGCCATGGTGTGGGTCGTGGCTTAGCTCGACTGGGCCGAAAATCGATCGGCGGAACTAGGTGTTAGCCCAAGCCCGAAAGCACAACGACACCGCTTCTCAGGATTTGTGATTAACAATGCACGTGGAACGTTGAGCAGAAAAAAGGTGTTTTACCGACGCACGCGTCGTGACTCCGTACAATCTTTTGGGGATGTCGACGTTTAACTGATCTCTAATCTTTCCATACGAGAAATAAGGTGAACAAAAGTTTACTCTCTATTCCGTGCCGAAAGTTAAAATGCATCAAGTTAAACATATGGAGTCGTACAGATTTACACTTTATTTCTGTGATTAGGTCACTAGGATCAAATAAAGAGGGTGACGGTTTGATCCAATTCGAGAACTAAATTGAACCGGTGTTTCTAGACCGATGATAGAGGGAATCGATTCCATTTATGGCCGCAAACTCCTCAAGCCGAATACATCAATATGCGTGTGATGTTTTCTATTTTCTTTAAATGGTTCTCCATTTGTGTGGAATTTTGCACCTACAGTTAATCAAATGGGCTATGAAAATATGGAGTTTAGATTATTAGTTCCAGATTTGTAATGTCAATAACATTCATTTTTTTCTTGGAAACTCTCAAATTGTATATTTTTCCTTTGAATTCCTTTAGTTTAAATATACATAAGGTCTTAATTTGAAACCGATCATTGGTTATTCTATATGGCTTTCACTTTGTCAAGTAACGAGATGGTTTATGATATGATATTGCGCTATATAACTATAATTGAGTACCAAATATCATGTGACAATACTAATAGGGAAAATGTTACAAATGGTCTATATACTTTTATTTAATGTACAATCTCGTTTCTGAGTTTTCGATTTGTTCAATTTGGTCTATGAACTATTGATAAATATTCAATCTAGTCATTCCGTTAATGTTTTTCTCTTTTTTTTTTTTTTTTTTTTTCCTTCTTCTCTCTTCCCTTCGCCGACCAATTTCGGAGTGAAATCGGCGTCCGGCAAGGGTCGCCCTTGCCTGGGCTAGCTAGGGTGGCCCTCACCCGACGCCGGTGAGGGCCATCCTTGCCAGATCTGGCGAGGGCACTCCACGCCTGACATCGGTAGGGCATCGGCCCTCGCCTGTGCCCTCACTAGATCTGGCGAGGGCCGTCCTCGCCTGACGCGGATGAGGGCCGACCTAGCCAGCTTAGGCGAGGGCCACCCTCGCTCAACGTCGGCTTCCCTCCACCGGCTTGGCCATGGCTGGCAGAGGAAAGAGAGAAGAAGAAGAAAAAAAAGAAAAGAAAAGGACCAAAATGCCCAATTCCGTTAACTTTAACTAATGGAAGGACGAAATTAGTTAATTTTTAAATAGTTAGGACTAGATTGGAGATTTATCGATAATTTAGTGATCAAATTGAGTAAATCGAAAGCTCATAGACGAGATTGCACATTAAGTAGAAGTCTAGGGATCATTTATGACATTTTCCCTTCCTAATATATACATGTTAATTTAGACAAATGGATAATAACATGGATGGTCCGTAAGTGGGTAAACATAAGTCAAGCATAAAACAACAAATAGATATTTGATAAATATAGATAAATGGGCTACACTTTTTTCACCCCTCCTTTGGTCTAGATGCTCTTTTTTGTGTTTTGACTATACTGTCCACTATGGGGCCTATTACTCCCATCACAAGTGGTCTCTTTTATTATTTGGTCAACTCTTTTTATCTTGTTTCACCTTATTTTGTGTTCGTTTCCCATCTCATTCTCAACTCTAGCAAATCTCTCTCAATTTTCTCTCTGACAAGTCATCTTCTTCTTTCCACACCTCCCATCTCCTCAAGTCATAAGGCATTGAGAAGTTGAATATCTGTCATGTCAACCCCATTATCCTCCACACTTTTGCTGGCTCTAGCTTAGGGCTCACCGTTGACCTCCCCAACAACCCCCTTTTCTCCGCCACGTGCAAGCCTCCTCCTGCGCTATGGAAGTTAAGAACACCTGGTGGAACCTTGATGGGGCTTCCAAGGTTTGCCTATGAAATCCATTCCACAATTATAAGCATCCTCCTGATCTTCTTTTTAATATGCATTCCTAATTCCGTACTTCCTTTGCTTTTAAACTGCCACCACGTGGGGTTGAAGTCCCAAGTTCGGCTCTTCAAGAGCTTCATCAACGTAAAGCAGTGGGTCCGTCTTCACCCTATCATTCCCACAGCCACTCCCATCGCCAGCCATTGTGTTTTTGAGTCAAATCGAGCCGATTTGTACCCCTCAAAGAACCCGTTTGGAGTCCAGGATGTACTCTACACCATCGACTCCACCATTGGCTGGTTGTCTAGCGTGGCAAGACACTAGGACCATGTAGTTGATGTAATCATTTAAGTTTGAGAACTTGCTAGACATGTTGTCTCTAGACAAAATAATGATGCCACAACTGGACGTCTCTCTCTCAAGAACTTTACCGTTAGAGGCAATTGGTCCGCGACCAACTACGACATGAAGAACGATCTTTTTGTGGGGCTTGCTAGGATTGCCAGTGTATATTTACCTTATCTTTGTGAATTCAATCTTTATTAGTGTGAGTGCAAGCCAACTTTGTCTCAATGCCCTGCGACTTGAGGAGTGGGGAGACATAAAAGAAGATAATAACTTGCAAAACAGAAGATAGGGCCCGTTTGGTTCGGCTTTGGGGAAATGCCCTTGGGAGAATGCAAATACCTTTGAGGTAAATGGGTTTTCCGAAATGCTAGACTGTTTGGTAAACTATAACTGAAAAGTGCTTTAGAGAAATGCAAGACTGTTTGGTAAACATATATTTGAAAAGCCCTTTAGTATGACCAAATTAAGTTTTTTACTTTTAGTATTTTTAAAATTGTAAAAAGAAACAATGACTTTATAATCTTTTACATTTTCATGTTGAGAGTAATGTAAAAGATATATATTAGTAAATTTATTTAAAAATTATATTAAAAGAATTTGATTATAGATTAGATGCAAAGCTCAACTTTTGGCCTAGGGTTCTTTTAAATTTGTTTTCAATTTTGAATAATCTTTTTTAATTATTGTAGTATTAATCATCTTTGCTAATTAATGATCATTCTAGTGTATTGATAAAAAGTTGGGCTATTGATTGTCAAAAGATAAAAATGACCAAAAAAAAAGAAAGGTGAACCCAACATTTGCAAATGGTTTTTATTATTTTTTTAAAAAATAAAAATAAAATCCGATGAAACTTCGTCGCCGATCAATGACGGTTGGGGTGTGGAGAAGATGATTGGTTAAAGAAGAAGAAGAAGAAGAAGAAGAAGAAGAAGAAGTCAACGGATGAATAGTAGAGGTGGACTTGCATTTCCAAAATGCTGAAAGCCCAAAGCAGGTCCCCACCTGCTTTGGGCTTTCAGCATTTCAAAGGCCAGCATTTGGCCAAGGACACCTCCAAATGCTGAACCAAACACCTAAATTTTTTCCCAAGGGGCTTTCAGGGCTGAAAGTTCCTTGGGAATGCTGAACCAAACGGGGCCATAGAGAAACAATTTGCTAGAGCCGAGAACCAAAGCAAGCATGGAAAAGAAGGAAAGTGGGACCTGCGAGAACGAAAAAATAGAAACAAAATAAAAGGAGTTGACAAAAAAAAAAAAAAAGGATCAATTTTGTAGAATTATAACATAAGTGACGGGCCTCACGAGGTATAATATAGTTTAAAAAAAAAAGAGAATGTTTAAATTAAATGAGGAGTGAAAAAAACGCGACTCTTAATATAATGCTACTTTTTTATAATGCAAAACACGACAAGTGATATGTATAATTACAAAGGAGAGTGATGTAACTATAATTAAAGTTGAAGTTCTTATTTGACTATTGAAAAATAATCAAAGAATTAAAGACATGAATGTGCAGCAGCTTTCCCTTATATTAGTCATCATTTTACCTTGCTATCTTCTAACTAGAGAACCACTATAAAAAATTTAAAAAAAAAAACCGTCATATGCTTTTCAATTTGAAAGGATAGGGACACGAAAGAGGTCAAAACCATAATACTAAATTCTCACGTCACCATAAGTGACAACATTGACCCCTGGAAGAATCTCCCAATAGGTTTTCAAAGGCAGTTATTAATAATGAGAAAATATTAGGTAATCATGTAGACACCTCAACATCATACTATTCTATTTAGCGCGTGTAGTAACGCTTCTATTTTCGAAAATAATTTTTATTCTATTACCGAGAACAATTTCTAAGTATTTTAAACCATTTGATAACTGTCCAGAATTTTAATTTTCGGAATAGAATTGCGTTTAGTACCATGCTCAAAATTTCTACTCAAAATCATTTTCTTTTAATTTTTAAATAATTATATTACTTTCTTCTTCTTCTTCTTCTTTTCCCCCTTTCTTTCTCCTATTCTTCTTCTTCAAGTGGCCGGTTGCTAGCCTTAGGATGACCGACGATTGGTGAGATGAGAGCCAGCGACCTCACTGGAGTGTCGCGGCCCTCGGCGAGGTTGCAGCCCAGCTGTCGGTGGGGATCTAGCGAGGCCGAGCCTCGCTAGTGATTGGGCTTGCCTCCGACGAGCTCGCCGAACCTCGCTTTAACCTGACGAGCCTTCGTTGAGCTCGCCGAACTGGTTGTCGATGACTGGCGGCGGAGGACGATAACCGTGGGTGGTAGTGGATGAAGAAGAAGAAAAGGGAAGACGAACAACAAAAAAGAAAATACAAAGATAAAATATAGGCTTGATTTTAGAATTGTTCCTAGAAACAAGAATCAATTTTTTTTATTCTGTTTCAAATCTACTTCCAAGAACAAAAAAATAGAAATTTGCTCTCGAGAACAAAAAATTTATCAAACACAATTCTATTCTAAAATTAAAACAAAATAATAGAAATTTTTACTATTTAGCCGATTACCAAATAGGGCCTTAGCATCATTTTGGGCCATTAGTTAAGACACCGTTGTATTATATCTCTCTTCAATTGATAATTTTATTTATTTTCTTTTTCTTCTTCCTACTCCTTTCACTCCATCAAAAACTTACTCCTTTCACTCTGTCGGAGACTTTAATCCCACAAATCACCTTCCACCACCACTTCACCATTGTCTTAGTCCTCCGTTGTCGAGCTCGAGCTCTACCAGTGAACTTGAGCCTCATGCTTTGGATCTAACCTCGAGTTGAGCCCTAGATTTGTGATCTAAAGTTCAGCTCGACCTCAAATCTGAAGAATTTCAAGAGTAAAGGTATTTGGGAAAGAGATGAGTATGAACTGAATCGAGAGGGAGGAGACGAGTATGAACTGAATGCTTCTTCATTTCTGTATTATGTTTCTTCAATGATTACAATTGAGAGAGATCTTTCTATTTATATCTCTCGTACATGAACAAGTTCACAAGTTAGTTGAGTAGTTACAGCAGAACTCAACTAACTAACTAACCAGAGAAGCCTTCTAACTCTTATTGAGCATTAAAGACTAACATCGAAGACTAAGGGAAAGACTCAAATCATAATAGAGTGTACACGAACGTAGTACTAAAGCGAACAGTGTGCGGAAGCGAGTGATCCAGCGAGAATATCTTCGAGATCATTCAATGGTATGAACAGCTTCAATAATTTTCCCTTTGCACCCGTAATGCTTTGCAACCTTAATGCTTTCGGTCTTCGCAGCTCATTACAATCTTTAGAAGCTCACCGGTGCTACTTGCAGCCTTCGAGCTTTTCCCTTTGCTTCGATGTTTACAGTTCACTAGTAATGCTTGCAGCCTTAGTTTTATCTTCAATGTCATCGCATTGATATATCTTGACATCCCCCCGCAAATTGGGCAGGGGTGAGTGTCCAATGCCTAATTTGAGACGAAGGGAGGAGTATGTTAGTCGAGATAGGGACTTTGTAAATATATCAGTAACTTGGTTTTTGCTAGAAACATATTGAACATATAATGATCCAGAAGCAACCTTTTCTCTAACAAAATGAAAATCCACCTCGATATGTTTTGTTCTAGCATGAAGTATGGGGTTTGCTGTAAGTGATATTGCAGATTTGTTGTCACAGAACAGCAAGGTTGGTGAGTGTAGTGGAATTCCAATGTCTCTTAGAACAAATGAAACCCAAGTGAGGTCTGCTGTTGCTGAAGCAAGTGACCTGTATTCAGCTTCAGTCGAAGATCGAGAGACAGTTGTCTGTTTCTTGGCAGCCCAAGATATGAGGTTAGAGCCAAGGTAGGTACAATACCCTGTAGTAGATCTTCTAGTTTGTGAGCACCCTGCCCAGTCTGCATCAGAATAGCCATATAGATGTAGAGAGCTTTGAGAGTGAAGAGAAATTCCAAGCTGGAGTGTTCCTTTCACATATCGAAGTACTCGTTTTAAATTGAGAAAATCAGCCACTGTAGGATGCTGCATTTTCTGACAGAGAGTATTTGTTGCAAAAGCTAAGTCAGGACGAGTTAAAGTAAGATACTGGAGTCCACCCACAAGACTTATGTACTCTGTCACATTTGATATAAGTTCAGTAGCTGTTTTGCTGGAATCTGGTTTAAGAGACATAGGAGTTGCAACGGGTTTGCGAAAATCGGACATATGTGCTCGAGCAAGTAAATCGTAGCATATTTTGTCGACATAAGAACAGCTTAGTGGGAGTTCGAATAGCTTCAACTCCAAGAAAATAATGAATTTGACCAAGATCTTTCATATGGAATTGAATGCTAAGTGAGTGAATGAGTGACTTCAGTAATGTAGCAGAACTCCCAGTAAGAATTATATCATCAACATATAATAGAAGTAAAACTGTCTCTTGATACTGGTGCATTATGAACAGGGAGGGATCTGTGGAGCTACAGAAAAAACTAGTTTCAAGCAAGAAGTTACTGAATTTCTCATACCAAGCTCGTGGAGCTTGGCGTAGTCCATATAGAGATTTTTGTAGAAGACAGACATGCTGAGAATACTGTGGTTGTATAAAACCAGGAGGCTATTCCATGAATACAGTTTCATTTAAGGTACCATGGAGGAAAGCATTTTTGACATCAAGCTGGTAGATAGGCCAATGCTTTACGATAGCTACTGATAGTACAATTCGAATTGTAGAGTGTTTAATAACAGGACTGAAAGTTTCTGTGAAATCAAGCCCTTCTTCTTGATGAAATCCCTTGGCCACTAACCGAGCCTTTAATCTATCAAGACTTCCATCTGATTTAAGTTTTGTTTTAAACACCCATCTACAGCCAATAACATTCATGTCTTTAGTTCGAGGAACCAGTAGCCAGGTCTTATTTTGATATAATGCATCCATCTCTTCCTGCATTGCCTTGTACTAGCCTGGATCTTTTAGTGCAGACCTTATTGATTTTGGTTCTGAAGGAACTAAGTATGTAGTGAAGTATGCATAACGAGGGTTGGCTTTAACAATTCCAGACTTAGATCTGGTTTGCATAGGATGTGAAGAAAAAGTACATTGTGAAGTTGTTTGAACTGTAGGTACTGTTTGCTCAATACTTGATGAGCTTTCTCCTTTTGGTATAGATCCAGAAATTTGATGCTGCTGAGAAGTATGCTGAGAAATAGAGTCAGTTTGATCACTAGATACTTCATGAGTTGATGTTGCAGTCTCTATAGCAGAAGCATCTTCTGTAGGCAAATCAATTGTACCAACTGAAATTGCTGGTTCCGCAACACTTATATGATTTTGTACGCTGTTTGTATGATGGGAAACTACAATGTCTTCCATCTTGGTGTTGCCAGATGCCAAGAACTTTTCTTCTTCGATCCACAATTTGTATAAATGTGAATATGATGGATAATTGGTTTCCAATTTCTGAGAAAATGGAAAGAATGTTTCATCAAATGTCACATGTCTGCTGACATAGATGTGTCCAGTAGTAGGAACTAGACAACGATATCCGTTGTGCTGAGTGCTGTACCCTAAAAAGACACAAGTGAGAGACCTTGAATCAAGTTTATGCTGAGCATAAGGTCGAAGGCAGGGGTAGCATGCACACCCAAATACTCTGAGGTGATTATATCTTGGCTGGCATTTATATAGTTTGTTAAATGGGGACTGCATTTGTAGCTTAGGAGTTGGGAGAATGTTGATAATGTAGTTTGCTGTAACAAATGCATCAACCCATAAATTTAATGGGAGTTTTGCATGATACAGCATTGCCAAGCCAAGTTCAGCTACATGTCGATGTTTTCTTTCGAGATATCCCATTCTCTCAGTGTATAAGGACATGAAATATGTTGCTGAATACCACAATTCTGCGCAGATGGGATCCGAACTTATTACGATAAACTCACCTCCCCATCACATTGAAACACCTTGATTTTATGACCGAATTGATTTTCTACTAGCTTCAAACATCGGTAAGACATTATAAAAGTCGACTTCACTTTAAAGGATATAGCCAGCTGAATCTAGAGAAATTGTCAATGAAGATGACATAATATTTGAACCTTTAAACAGAATTAACTGGGGAAGGTCCCCATATGTCACAATGAATCTGTTCCAATGGTTCAATTGCAGTAGAATTCGACATAGGAAAGGGGAGAGCTGTGCTTTTAACTAATTGACAGCTTCTACAAACTGATTGTAAGTCTTTATTACACAGTATCAGTTTTTGACTCTTCAATTGCTTCAAGACATTCTGGCTCGTGTGTGCTAACCGTTGGTGCCATACATCCTCTCCTGTACTCTTTTGCTTCGAGTGAAGAGAGCCTCGGCAGCACAAGGACTTATTCTGTAGAGTCCTTGAATCTTCCTTCCCAGCATCTTTATTGTGTTGGAGGTGCTGTCATTCATGTATACCCCATTTTTGTCAAATATAAAAGAACATGGGTAATCATTTGTCAGTTTAGATACTGAGAGTAGATTTTTCTTTATTTCTGGAACAACTAATACATCATTCAATGGTAACACATTAGCTGTAGTGTTTAATGATGCATTTCCAATGTACTTAACAGGTAAGCACACACCATTGCCAATCATTACAGTATCATTATTAGCATTCTTAGGATAGTTTTGAAGAATACCGGCATTGGCTGTAATATGAGCTATTGCTCCAGTGTCTGGATACCAATCACTGCCACTTCCATCTTCAATATGAAATGCAGATAAGGCTGTAGGTATCTCCTCAGCCTGGTATGAGTTATCAAACCTGTATCAGCAATGTAAAGCCCCATGACCAGGTCTTTTGCATATTTGGCACTCTAGTCAACTGTTTCCATTTGACTTGTCTGTCTGTGTTTTTCTATTAGGAGCAAAACCTGTAGAACCTAATGATGGATATGTCTTGGTATTTGTATATTTTGGTGCTGAATTGTTATATGGCCTGAATCCCTGGCCAGGAGTAAAAGCAGGTGGGGAATTAAATTTTTTGAATTGCTGATCTCTTTGCTCATAGTTGGTACTGTAGTTTCTGTAATTCATGTTTCTTCCAGAATAACCAGGACTTCTATATATGTTATTTGTGGTTCTGCCTCTTCCATAAAATCTTCCCCCACGACTACTTCCTCTTAAGTCTTCAAGTCTATTATTTCTATTGAATTCATCAACAGTTGTACTTTCAACTTTCCTCTGGCTGTAGTAAGCCAGATTTGGGTTATACTGATTTGAGGTATAGTTCTGCAACCTGGTTTCAAACCTTTCAAGATGTGAAATTACTTCATCATACTCAGGTTGTGGCTTTAGACAATAGATTGTTGTCTTAAAGCTCTCATATTCAGACCCCAGAACTTCTAATACACCAAAAAGTTTGGTTATTTCATCAACTGGCTTCCCAATTGCATTCAATTGATCGCATATTGTTTTATATTGTCTCAGGTAAGTTGATAGATTTCGATCACGTTTTTGACAAGACTGTAACTTTCCTCTTAGCTCAAACTCCTTAGCCACTGACTTTTGTGTAAACTGATTAAGCAGAGTCTGCCAAACCTCATTAGCAGTATTCAGTCCAATGATCAAACTAAGTATATTTTCTGATAGAGAACCACTAATCCAGGAAGAAACCAACTAATCAGTTTTAACCCAATCATTATACTCAGGATTAAGGATTTCAGTAACCTGCCCTTCCTCTTCTTCGATCTGCAGAACTTTTGCAGGTTGTGCTATCTCTCCACTGACAAAACCGAAGAGATCCTGACTCCTTAAAAATCTAAGGATTTGAGCTTGCCAGAGGAGGAAGTTATCCTCTGCTAGTTTGATATTAACGAAGTTTGAAATATTAACATGTATAGGGAATGGGTACTTCGGGACTCTGGCTGCCATGCTTCTCCCTTAAGATCTCAACAATGTCTGTTTATACAGAATTTCTACTTGTTTCTACTGTATATATCTACAGATTGCTCTTCTTGACGAGGAAACCTTATTTCAGAGAGAAAGATTCAACTCACAGATCTTGTTCTTGCACTGATCCACGAATCCTTGAAGCAATCTTCGGTTTACATTGCGGATTCAGCAACATATTTCGGTGTTGTCAAGATTACTTGAATCGATCCCGCTGCGATACCATGAAGAATTTCAAGAGTAAAGGTATTTGGGAAAGAGATGAGTATGAACTGAATCGAGAGGGAGGAGACGAGTATGAACTGAATGCTTCTTCATTTCGTATTATGTTTCTTCAATGATTACAATTGAGAGAGATCTTTCTATTTATATCTCTCGTACATGAACAAGTTCACAAGTCAGTTGAGTAGTTACAGCAGAACTCAACTAACTAACTAACTAGAGAAGCCTTCTAACTCTTATTGAGCATTAAAGACTAACATCGAAGACTAAGGGAAAGACTCAAATCATAATAGAGTGTACACAGAACAGAGTAGTAAAGCAGAATAGGGTACTGAAGCAGAGTGATCCAGCAGAATATCTTCGAGATCATTCAATGGTATGAACAGCTTCAGTAATTTTCCCTTTGCACCAGTAATGCTTTGCAGCCTTAATGCTTTCAGTCTTCAGTAGCTCATTACAATCTTCAGGAGCTCACCAGTGCTACTTGCAGCCTTCAGTAGCTTTTCCCTTTGCTTCAGTGATGTTTACAGGTTCACTAGTAATGCTTGCAGCCTTAGTTTTATCTTCAATGTCATCGCATTGATATATCTTGACAAAATCTTCGAGGTCAACCTGGGTCAATATGGGTCGGCATAGGCAACGGATGAGGCAAAGGCGAAAGTGGATTCGGAGGCGGTGGCATGGCTCGTCGACGCGGCAGAGGGCCTCAAGCTCCTGGCCGACACGGGCGCCGAAGTGGAGGGCACGAGAGGAGTTGGACAGGAGGCGGCGAAGGTAGAGGTCGGAGAAGAAGTGAGCGAAGATGGAGGCGACGTGCGGAGGCGGCCCAAAATGACACGTGTCGGGTGCTAAATGAACTAGCATGATGCTGAGGTGTCTACGCTTGAGCACCTAATATTTCCTCGTACGTACAGGCTTGTGTCCTGATCACACCTTGAATTAAAACTTCGCCTGAACTGAAGGATCGATCTGATTCCATCTACATAAGTCTTCTTCCCCCCGCCTCTATCTTGCTCTCGTCCGAGCTTCCCCTGCCACGGGAGAAAGGATCGGGAATCCTTCGATCTCTCGAGGTTCGCCGTCGTCTTCACCGCCTCTTTGATTCTCTCCATCCGCTCCGCACTTTCCCTCTCCCGTCGCCTGTCCAGCTCCGCCCTCGATGGCGGAGGAGGAGTCGGCTCAGATAATGGAGGAGTTTCGATCCGTGGCCATCGAAGACGACGAGCCCGAGCAAATCTCCGAATCTTTCATCTGCTGCGTTTGCCTGTGAGTGTTCTATCTCTCTCTCTCTCTTTCACCACGGATTGAAACGTAGCGAGGGTACATGCCTCGGTCCGTTTGGACGATCGAAGAATTTCGTTTTCAATCGCGTGTCTGCATCTTGCGGCAGTCCGTGGTGGTATCGTGCGAGTTCGGACGATCTCGCGTGTGCGCATGCGACTGCGTCTTGCGGTTTTCGCATAGATGGAGCCTTTTTCTTTTTCTGTGTGCGCGCTGCTCGCGATCGGTATTGTCTTGGGCGATAACCAGTTTGCTAACTGACGCTGAAGTTTACACGGACGGGGGGACGAGGGGAAAAAATAAAGAAGAAGGGGTTGACGAACTGATACGAGAAGGCGTTTTATTTTTGCGTTCTCGCTTAGGTTATGAAATGATAAATATCAGAGATAAAATGTTGTCTTGATTCTGATTTTTGAATTCCAGGATTTGTTCTTCGATTGCAGGTTTCATTGTGCTTCCATTGTGTCTTACTTTAATTGCAAAGAGGCTGTTCGTCTAATAATTTCTAGTTGAGATGCCTAGATAATGACTTGCATGGCTTCTGTAGTTGGTGTACTTTTTTCTAAATTTGTTGTGACGGAAGATTAGATTTCGACTGTGATAATTTCATCAAATCTGCAGTGGGCTTTTTTTTTTTTTTTTTTTTTTTTTTTTTTTTTTTTTATGTTCTCAATTTCACGGTTGTGTATTGTGCATAAAGTTAGCTGCTGCTACCTATTAACTTCTATGTCTCATATCGTATTTTCAAATGCAAATGACGAGATTTTTGTTACGAAAGTATAAGTTGTCCTTCAATGTGAAGGTCTAGTATATAAAATTACTCGTGTAAACAACATAAGAGGTAAACTCCATTTGCAACAATGGGGATCATCCTCTAAGAAATTGCACCATGCAATGCCTGAACCCGCGTTAGTGACATTGGGTTTGGGTCCTATTATTTTTTTCTTCTTTTTTTATATGTCACCTTAATGTTGCTTGTGTATTTGAGCAGCTATTTGTTATTATATCTGGGAGAAGCAGTTTCACCATTCTATTCTCATCATGCTGCAGGGACCTTCTTCACAAGCCACTCATATTAGGTAAGGAGGTTCTATTTTCCACATATACATGGAAGTTTCTCTATCTGCTCATTAACAAATTACTCGTTTCCTTTGATGCAGCTTGTGGCCATATTTCCTGTTTCTGGTGTGTACATGGATCAATGAGTGGTGCACTTGAGACCAAATGCGCATTGTGTCGGCAACCATACCATCACTTTCCCAGCATTTGTCTGTTACTTCACTTTTTGCTGCTTAAGATGTATCCTGATTCCTAGAAGGGAGATACTAACATTAAGTGAGTTCTCTACGTTCGCTTTCCTGCTCTTAGCTATGTACTATACCTGTAGGACAATGTTGCCCATGAAAAGGACTTGGCCAGACTTATTAAGTTTATGATCTGTTTATGTCAAGGAGGAATTTATTGATTGATTTCATGAAAAAGGATCTAGAAGGCCATACTTGCTTTTAATTTTCACTTCTTTTCCACATCTTATCGCTAGGTGAAGGAGGGCTTAGCTAGCTGATTGTGCACTTGCAAAACAAGTGGTGGTGCTTGTCTGCTGGTTGTACCTTTCAATAGCTTTGTCTTCCCCTTTCAAATTTGTTCTTACATAACATTTGAACTAAACGCTCTGAACTTAGATAAACTCCATAGTTTTCTCATGCAATGTCTATCTCGTTCTATGTACTAAATGGGGCCTTAATTTTAAGAAGCATCAGTGGCATTATGGCGGGTGTTGGAGTATATGCTTAACGTACTATCCTTTAAGCCTTAATATGCAGTTCTAGATGATTGTCTTATTCTGTCATATGAGTATGAGTTCTGCACCTTTTAAATATTGAAGCAATTAAACAACCTGGTGAGGTATATGAGAATGTTCCTTTCAGGATGGTTGCTGACAGCTCCTTCTTAAGCTTGATCACGATTTCTTGTCCCATTTAATCATGCATATGAGAATCATCAAATCCACTGGTTATTATGATTCTACGTTGATTTTTCTACTGGCTTAGTTTTATTAAAACATTGCACAGATCAACTTTTCTGAGATCCTTTTGCCCCCCTACCTTTGTCTGCTCCAGAGAAAGAAAAGAAAAGGGGAACTTTCTCTCCGCAGTTTGATGCTCTTACGTGGAGATCAGGTGATGAGGAACAACAAAAGTTTTCCCATTCTTCACAATCACACATGACATGTTTGGGCCCTAACTCATCTATGGACACTGGGTCTTTTAGAAATGGTGAACCCCATGTGAGTAAGGTGCAACCAGAGCCTGTTGAGGGTATTGATAGTTACAGTCCAAGCATTCCCAAACAAGACTTGAAACGAGAACGCGATATAATTGTTGAAGAGGAGAATGCGCATCCAATTGGCTCAGACCAAAGCTGCAAGCAGATTACAGCATCAGATGTGCTCTGCGCAGAATGCAAGCAATTGCTTTTTCATCCCATTGCTCTTAATTGCCGCCATGGTATCCTTTGCATTTAGTTTTGTCTTCCAGGTTCAGAAATTCTTTTGAAATTTAAAATTAGAAAATATATTTATTCTAATTCCTCTTTTATGTGGTTTGCATTTCCAGTATATTGTGAATCTTGCATTGTGTATCAAGATAATGAAAAGCTCACATGTCAAGTTTGTAAAAGCTGACATCCAGGGGGATTACCAAAAGTTTGCTTGGAGCTGGATCGCTTTTTGGAGCAACAGTTTCCTGAAGAGTATGCTTTGAGGAGATTAGCTGCACAGCCTAGACTGACCATCTCAGAGAATGATAGCCAAAAATCTCGTATGTTCTGCAGCTCTGCCTTTTATATAGTTCAGAGTTCGAGAGGTTTATTGCAGACCATCATGACATGTAGTAGCTTCAATCGTTATTCATTGCCATTTATAACATTAGAGATGCCACTATGGTCGTGGTTTTGTGTTAGTAGGTAATAGCAGAGCTGATAAAGAACGAAAGAATTCATCACGGTCAATTGATAGTTCGGTGACCCATTTGGGAGTTGGCTGCTATTACTGTGGAGTAAGCTTTTCATCTCTCTCTCTCTCTCTCTCTCTCTCTCTCTCTCAATGCAAAATGCAAAAATGTTCTCTTTTATATCTACTGAATGGAAAGAAAAATTTAAATTATCTTGAACTTCAATTGATAGCAAGCGATTGTTTTACATTAGCAAAATATAATGGATTTAGGCATTGAAATTTTTACCATTGCTGAAACTTCTTATTCCTGTTGGCCCAGATATATAAGTTGGGATTGATTCCAAGATTATATTTGCTTTGTTTTGGTATTTGAGGCTTTGTAGCCGTGGTTTAATTGTGTAATCATTGTGCTTAGTAGCATACAGAACTAGTTAAATAACTTTTAACTTACATCAAATGTGAAATTTCCATATAATAATTGCCCAAGTATAATCAAATGATACATTTATAATTCTTCTTAGCAATCTGCATATTTTGAATGAGTGGCGTTGTACTTTTGAGCCCTCCCAAGTCTTTTTATCTGAATATGTTGCTGCGGATGGTGTAAACAAACTTCTGACCTCAGTGTGACCAACCGAATTTTTTTATTTTAACTCGTGGAAGTGACAAGTAAGTATTATCAAGTTGATTAAGTTGCGATTATATATAGTAATATTCTTTTCTTTTTTTTTATGGTAAAGATATATAGTAATATTCTTGGGTCTTGATATACAGATGTATCCAATAATTGGGGATAGATACCAGTGTCAGGATTGTGTCGAGAAGATTGGCTTTGATCTCTGTGGAGATTGCTACAATTCCCGTTGCAAGCTCCCCGGCCGGTTCAACCAACAACATCGACCAGAGCACAGGTTCAAACTCAAAAAGCCACGTTCTGTGCCAAACTATATTGTCAGGTTATTGACGGGGCAGCCGGACGATGGCTCTACTGCTCGTCTTCTCTTATGAGGGTTCGGAAGATGGAATCTCACATTCTGCTCCCACTTTACCGAGTGATGTTCAGGAAGAAGCCGAGAACGGTCTGTCGATTAACTTTGTTTTTGAAGATGATGCAGATTCAGAACATCAGAACAATTTCCAGACTAACTGAAGCCCCTCGGAAAAACTAATTTTGTATTATTCAATTAAATTTAATATATATTATTGACACCTAAATTTTGACGATCCACTCATTTATTCAATGCATAGAAATTAAGGATTAATTTTTAAGCTCTAAATAAATAAATAAATATTAATTGCATAGCATATAATTTTATGTGCATTTATTTATTATTATCGCATTTGTATTGGATCGGTGACGGATGTATTTAACTTGATGGTGCAGAGCCCATTATTTTCTAATGACAAAAGATTAACGATTTGACGATTTGATATTTTCGGTGATATGGTGGATGATTTTTTATATATTCATACAATCTGTTCATGACGATATATTACAAGCTTGTCTTTGCAAGATTTGGAATTTGAGAAAATCCTATTGTGATCTTGAATTTTTAGCGATATGTGGTAAAATTGGTGGAGAATATTCTCTCTCTCTTTTTTTTTTTTTTTTTGGCATATTCCATTGTAGAAAGACATGAAGTGCATGCAAAGGAAATCAAACAAGGTTAGAAGAGATGTGAAAAATAAAATGAAATATTGCATTCGGGAGGTTATGATCTTCGTACATGTTGATATGAAAAAGGAAATAAAATATTCTACAAAAGCCTTATCCCTCGCATATAAAAAGCTGTTCGCATGCGGATGAAATGGGAGAAAAAAAAATTAGACGGAAGGAGAGACTTCTTTTTTGATTTTGGGTCAAGGTCAACGAAGGGTGGGGTTTTTCTCTGACAAGGTGCGCAGAGAGAGATGACGTGAAAGAAGAAGAGAAGTTCAAAAAAAGGTGGGGCTGTCTTCTTCAGCGGGAGTCTTCAAGCGAAACTCGACGCCTGCAACCCCGACGTCTGCGGTTGCCAAACCATCGTCCACCGCCAGTTGCCACTGCCAACTGCCGCCACCGCCGCTTCCCCGAGTGCCGCCGCACTTGCTCCCATCACCGACGCCTGCAACCTGCTGCGGCCCTTCTTCTTCCGGCGAACTCCGTCACTGTGCCTCCGCTCGACACCCACTGCCCGCGGCTGCCGTCCCTCTGTCGATTGCCGCTGCTGCTCGACCAAGCCAACACCCGTGCCACCACTGCCGCCGCCGACCAACCCGACGTCGCAGACCGCCCGTTGCCGCACCTCCGCCCGTTGCTGCACCTCCGCCCGACAACGACTTGACGAGATCCGTCCCCCCTTTCCCCGGCGAGCTTTGACCCACGTTGCTACCGCAGTTCACTCGTTCCCTCGACGGCGACGACCAGGCTCTGCTTGCTGTCCCCGACGTCCTTGCTGTCTCCACGCTTCACCAAGCCAGCCGATCTGCTTTCCTGTTGCAAGTCTTCTTGGTGTGCCTAACATGATAGAAGGGATAACAGTCAACGTTGGGAGGGGATACATTGCAGCTTGGCCTCTTCTTCAGTGGATCCTATGAAGTCAACATAATTTGTTGGGTCAAATTTGACTCATCTGTAGGTCTTGCAAGGAGCGCCATAATTCCTGGCTTTGGAATTCATCAAGGGTGAACGCTCAACCCTAACTGTCCTTAACGTGAGTCCATCCCCGCTAAGCCTGTCTCGACGCAAACCGCCCAAATCCTTGGCATCGGTCCAAATAAGGTAGTTTTCTTGAACCAAATTTCATCTCGATATTATTGTATAATTGGAGTATTTGATGCTAATAGAGATTTTATTGAGACTTTAGGCATTATCCAATAGGATATTATTGGCGAAGAATCACTATAATTACTAATTTGATCCATAAAACTTTGGATCACTTTTTTAATTATGTTGATTTTTTTTTTGTGCATTGATGATATTTTGGCTTTAAATCATCATAATTATTAATTTGATCGGTGAGATTTCGAATCAATTTTCAATTATCTTGATTTTTCTTGCGTGTTGTAGTTTTTAGGGTTGAAATAATTGTTAATTTAATCTGTGAGACAATGGATTGTTATTTTTCAATTATTTTAACCATTTATTTGAATTCTTGTCGAATATCTTGAGTAAATTGGATAAAATGCTTATATTTGGAAATTACTCGTTTTGAAAACACCTAAAGATCAAATTGTGCATTAGATAGGATAGTTTCCTAAATTAGAATTGCATGTTCTAGATTAGATTGCATGTTAGAATATATAGGATTTTTCGATAACATTGCCTAGTTTGAATAAAATTGCATGTTTAGATAATTTTGAATAGATTATAATAGATTCTCAATAACATTTTTCTTTATAGATAGGTCTTAGATAACGCCTGCATATTTAGATAATATCACATTTTTTAAATAGTTTTCCGAAATAGGATAGGGTTTAAGTCAAATTAATCCCTAAAATAGATTAAAAAATTATTTATTTTAGATAGTTAAATTAGGTTTTTTTATTACGAATTTTAATTAAAAAATACAAAAATATTAGATGCATGTCAAATAGTTTGCATGTTAGGTTCATTAAATTAGAAATTACTTGTCAATAGAGTTAGGTCATGTAGTTGAAGTACACGTTATATAGTAAAATTCTAATTTCAAGATAAGAGAAAACTCAAAAAAAAATAATTGCTTGTTTTGTGTGTTTAATTCTTTGGGAGCAATTTATTTGATTGTTTAATAATGGATGAGCATATGTGTGATCACCCCATTGCATAATAGTGATTTAGTCTAAAATTAATCCAAACTACCTATAAAGATATTTTTTAAAATAAAAAGAGGTACCAAAAGGGCATTAGAGAAATCTAGTGTAACTAAGTCCCCGTACTCAATTTCTTTGGTTCGTAGGAGTAAAATAATTCTCCCGTTATTTTACTTAGGTATCTAATCGACTTACTAAAATTGATTAGAGACGATTTCTAGATAAAATTCATTTGCATGCTAAAAAACTTGAACCTAAGTCGTAAATTGATATGGACTTAAGAGAACCTGAGCTAAGTTTAGATTTAGTAGTCCATTAGTCAAACCCTAGGTGGTTCGCCTGAGGTTAAGTCACGACGGCTTGGCGATTCTACTGGGGACTTGAGTTAAAACTCTTAATAGACCTAGGTCAATTTTTCTTTTCTTTTTAAAAATGTTTTGGTTTGATAGTAAGGATATTAGGAACATAGTAAGGATATTAGGTACGTCCCTAATATCAAGTGTTAAATGTTTTTGCAGATGGGAGAGGTATAAGGGGGAGTAGTTTTTGCTAATCATTGTTTTGTAGAGAGGTGTTGGAATGAATAATTTATTTTCCTTGATTAGAAGAATTGTTTGCATTTAAATTGTTGTGCATGTTTTATTGCTTTCGCACTACACTATCGCACACACAACTATGCCATTAGACCTAGGCCGTGATAGGATTTTAGGATGGTGTTGAGAATGGCACTTTCTCGAAAGTGAGACTACTATATAGATGTTGACATTCTCTTCTCCGAAAGTTTTTCATGGTATTGACTATGTTTGTCTTTATCCGCGAGAACGCATGACTATAGGCATTTCATTCGACTGAGCTAGAGTTAAGAGGACCTGACACGTTGCACGCGAGACTGAGACAGTCAGATCATCCTCTTAGCTCCACTTAGTTA
This sequence comes from Eucalyptus erythrocorys, assembly GCA_014182555.1. NCBI lineage: Eukaryota > Viridiplantae > Streptophyta > Magnoliopsida > Myrtales > Myrtaceae > Eucalyptus > Eucalyptus erythrocorys. The sequence continues at coordinate 30,395,860 of CM024607.1, read as the reverse complement.
AGTTGTCTAAATAGAAATCGAGCTTCACACTTCATATGTGTGTTTATGCGATTATCATCCTTTCCCGGTGAAAGTAAGTTGTCTGAACTCTCACTTTGCAATTTACATACTTCACTGTAATTTTGTCAGTCCATGACAATAGATTTTGTTGTCAGTCTCGTTTTTTATGCGATAGGAAAACCGACGTACAGTTCATTTTCACTCCCAAAAAAGAGCTCCAAATATGGTTAGACCAGTTAGATCAAAATGGTCAAAGATATGTGAAAGCCATGATCGCTCAACTTCTCACATTGCTAGAGATCAACATCCACTTTAGTGTTATGTAGGCACTACCGCACTTTTGTGTCCACAAATTTCCACCTTCATATTTGGTGAGTACGAGCTAACCTAACACTAGAGGAATATAATGTTGCCATTGAAATGTCTCTTGAAAATGAACTTGTTAAGCCACTTATCGGCATAGATTCTATTTATGAATTATCACAGTTTTTAAGAATCAAAGTCGAAACGGTAAGGAAGGTTGTCAAAGTTAACTGTTATGCATGCCCATTTTCATTTCTAGCAGAATGTTTTGCAAATCAACTAATGATTTTAAATGCTGGGATTTTTATTTTAACAATTTTTGGGCTAATTTTTTTTCCTTAACAAAAAAATGCCATTAATCCTTCAATTTTATGGGTGGTTAGCCGAGTTTGTGATGGGTTAAATTATGTCAATATGATTTTAGCTGAAACATTTTTGTCATTAAACCGTTTCAAACAAAAAGAAGAAAGGACCATGCGTGCCCTTCCTGAGCTTTTGCAAATATGGTTTTTCTCCCACATAAAAGGGTTTGGGCACCTTATAAAACAATTTAAGATAGATGATTTTAGGCATCCCACACAAAAATTCGAGGTCTTGGAGCTTTTTTCCCCAAATAAACAGTACTGACGTTGGATTAAGTTTTTGAAAGATCCTAATCCTAAGGCATTCCTATGACATGCTAAATGATTCCATGTTGATAAAACTCGTTTCTCTCGTACGTATGATGAACCAATCCTGTTGCTGGGCCTTTCTGGTGCTACTTCTTATTATCCATATAAAGTGGCTCGTCAGTACAAAGCTCTTCAAGAAATTCCTCCACTTCTCAAGACGGAATTGTTCCAAGTTCGTTTTACTCATACGGGCTATGACTACTTCGAAGAGATCTAGATGATCATTGCCGCATGGAATGAATGCCATCTAGAGAAGATTTTGGTGCCTAAGAGACTGAAAGGCGAGGAGGAGATTCACCATGCGTCAGCATTCTACATCCAACAACATCAGATTCTTGCTGCCTTACATCCAGTAGTCTTTGGTGTGACTAAGAAGCCCACTTAGCAAGCGCAAATTGAGCATCTTAAGCAAAAAGTGGCAATAATTGAAGTTGAGAATAAGAAGCTTCACAAGGCGTTGGGCTCTCGAAAGCATATAAAATGAGATGTTTTAGAATTTTGATTCTTAATTCAATGTTTCAGGAGTTTGATTTTGATTTTATTTTAGCTCTTAGTTCAATGCATTTCAATTCTTAGTTCAATGATTAGGGACTTTGATTTCAATGTTTAGGGAATTTGGTTCAATATTTTGAATGTTAATAAATTTTGAATGAAATGAGGCGATTAGAACATTGTTATGGACCATTTTCCTATATTGTCCTTAGTTCTGACATTATCTCTTTTATTATTTTATGTAAGAACAGATTTGCCACGCTTGCCCATTATTACACGATTAAGAGCTAAAATGGTCGATCAAACTAAAATGCGTGATCGTATTGCCAATGTGAAGGATTAGCTCAAATGGTTGGTCACTTCGATACAACTTATGACGACCCAAATCAAATTGCTCCAAGTGAATTCGATTCATACACCCGCTCTCCCTGAGTTAGTAATCCCGAAGCAAGCAAACAAGGCCCAAATGATTGATGACGACATGCCCAAGTTAGAGGATGACCAATTGCCAGTCACTGCTGAAAAGGCCAAGTTTGATAGCGCTCCTAAGACAGAGCAGGATGAATGCTTTGCAAAGCTTGAGGAGAAAGTGAAGCAATTGCAAGAATCGTAGAGCTCACTCCCGTTCGACCTCTTTGTTTATGAGAAAGTTAAGATGCCAAACAAGTTCAAAATGCCAAAGTTTGAGAAATATTATGGTACTTCTTGCTCGAAAGCTTACTTTCAGATGTACCACGTGTGGATGGCCTAACATGTCAAAAATGCGCCCCTCATGATGTAATCATTCAATGCGAGTTTGACTGGACTCGCACTAAATTGGTACATCATGAAGAACGTAAACCTCCTTGACACTTGGAATGAAGTAGCCGATGCATTTCTTAAGCAGTATAAGTTCAATATGGACATTGCAACTTCCCAGGAAGATCTAAAGCGAATGGAGAAGAAGATGAGCAAGTCGTTCAAGGAGTATGCCGTGAGGTGGTAAAATCTGGCAGCTCGAATCACTCTTGAGCCTATTGAGAAAGAGTTGACAAAGTTGTTCATTAAGACTCTCCCATTTGAGTTCCATAATCAAATGGCCAGCACATACGTTGAGAACTTCGACCATCTTATTCCTATGGGGGAACAAATTGAAATGGGGATAAGAAAAGGATGGTTTACTGAGCCATTTAACAAAATGTTTTCTACTAAGAAGGAGAGAGAGGCTGTTGTAGATGTGAATGTGGCTTACAGCCAATAAAATACCAATCGTACCCCAACTATCCAGGTGAGAGGAAGGCAACAACAAACTGCTAGCCGTCAATCATTTGTCCAGTCAAATAATAGAAGGTAATTCTCTCCTCTCCCCGAATCTCCATCCCAAGTATTGGCAATTTTCCGGAGAAAGGTTTGCTTACTAGCAAGCTGAAGCGTCCTAATTGCGAGCACACTCGTGGTTATGACTTGACAAAGAAGTGTGACTACCATAGCGGTGCATTGGGATATTCAATTAATGAATTTTCACCCTCAAGTACCGGATCCAAAATCTCTTGGACACAAAGACCTTTTCATTCCAAACCACTCGGCCAAATGTTCAAAAAAATACATTACCATAGCATAAAGGTAAGATGAATGCTATTTTGGAGTCCAACACCGATCAAACCAGGAACCTAAAGGCGCAAGTGGCAGATGCCTATAATGGACTGGTGAGAGCTGGATATTATCCAAATCATGAGGTCATTCCCTATCACTAATGAAAGAAAGAGTTACCAAAATGGTGGATGATGGTATGATTGTATATGCTAATCATGATTGCATAGTCTCCACTATATCCCATGTTATCGATTGGGAGGAGGAGCGAGCTGCACTCGATACTGACAAGGATGAAATGGATCCTTTGCTCATGGATATGCCTCCATTAGAAGATGCAGAATTGTCTATTGAGATCCTCGCACTCGACAAAGAAATAGTGATTGAGATACTTCAACCTTATGAGTATGTCAACAACAAGGCAGTGCCTTTGTACTATGACCTAGATTTTGACCCGGTTACAAGGTCTAGTCGGATTTATGCTCAAGCTAATGTCTAACCTGCAAAGCTTGTCACTAATGAAGAGGCTAAAGAATTTCTAGTTGTGATCAAAGTAAGTGAGTATAATGGGGTCAACCAGTTGTGAAAGATGCCCGCTCATATCTCCTTGCTTGAACTCTTGCTAACATCCCCTACACATCAAAAGTCTTTGATGAAGGTACTGAGTGAAGTTCGTGTACCTAAAATGATTGAGGCAGATAAGTTAGAGGAATTCGTGGGATCGATTCTTCTCAAAGACTTAATTGCCTACTCGGATGAAAAATTCCCCATTGAAGGTAAGGGACATAACAAAGCGCTCTATATATTCATCAAACACAAGTCTTCTCATGTATCTTGGGCACTCATTGATAATGGGTCCACTCTAAATATATGTCTGTTGGCCATTCTTCAGCGCATCAATATAGACCCGTCCAAGATATATGCTGTGAAGACTTCTGTGTGAGTTTTTAATGGGACAAAGAAGGAAGTGATTGGGAAAATCCATCTTGATGTGCAAATAAGGCCGGTCGTTTTCAACATCCCCTTTCAAGTGATGGACATCCCTACCGCATTTAATTTTCTACTAGGTCAATCCTAGATACATATTGCTGGAGCGGTACCATCAAATCTACATTAAAGTGTGAAGTTTGTGATTAAAAGAAAGCTAGTCACTGTTTATGGTGAAGAAGATCATCGAATTTATCATGAGACGGATATCCCCCATGTCGAGCCGGATTTCGATTTTGAATCAAGTTACCACTCATTTGAGTTGGTGTTCACCATACATGCTTCTCGAGGTTCGTCGCCACCCACTCCCGAGGTTTCAAATGCTGCCTTTATGGTAGGAAGGATGATGGTTGGAAATGGTTTTATTCCGAGCAATGGTCTTGGAAGAAGGGGTCAAGGCGTTCGGAACCCTATTAAAGCCCCTCGAAAATCCCGTTCTGCTGGATTAGGGAACCATGCAAGAGATGGAGAAAAATCTAGAGGGAAGACAAGAAAGGCAAAACTTGCCACCTGAATAAGGGTAAATGAGGCAAAACTCACTACCTCAAAACATTCGCGAGACGTTCCCTGGCCCTCCTAGAATGATGCAAGATGAGGAAGAAGTGATGAACACCCTAGGGTAGCCAACTGTCAAATTCAACTATTATGAGAAGTATTCGAGTTCCCTCAGCTTTTCCATTGACTCTCGTGACATTGTCCCAGATGGATGAAGGGAATGGACAATTCGGCACCTCCAAAGACAGAGAACCCTAATAATGCACTGGATGGAATCACAAGTTTGTTCGATGACCTCCTTATAGGAACCATTGACGAAGGACCTTAAGAAGAAATGACCCCTAGCCCACAAGAGAATGGTCTTATGGCATGCAAGGGCATGCGAACGGTCCAATCCAATGCAATAAATGCTGATAATGATGATCCCAAAGACTTGATCGAAGATTCCATCGAGGTGCAGCGTAACTGGGAACAACATAAAAAATGCTTTTACATCCGAACAAACCGTCACTATTAATTTCAATGACACAAAAGAAGCCAAGGAAGTGAGAATTGGGGCAAATCTCCCCAAAGATGAGGTAGAGCGCCTAATTCAGTTGTTGAAAGAATATCAAGATGTATTAGCCTGGGCCTACGTTGACATGCCTGGTTTAGACTCGTCAATCATTGAATATTGCTTCTCTTCTAATCCGGACATGCCACCTAAGAAGCAGAGGCTACGGAGAACTAAACCCGAGCTCTCAAAAAAGATAGAGGAAGAAGTAATGAAGCTTTTGAATGTATGATTCATTGAAGTCTCACAATATCCAAAATGAGTGACTAACATCGTACCGGTGATGAATGAGGACAATCGAGTTCAAATTTGTGTTGATTATCAGGATTTAAACAAGGCTAACCTGAAGGATGATATCTCATTACCACATATAGATGTCCTTGTTGATGGTATTGCGAGATTTGAATTGTTACATTTATGGATGGTTTTTCTAGGTACAATTAGATAAAGATGAAGGAGGAAGACAAGGAGAAAACTGCATTTATCACCCCGTGAGGAACCATTCATTATAAGGTCATGCCCTTCGAACTCAAGAATGCAGGGGCAACTAACCAGCGAGCCATGGTAGCACTATTTCATGATATGATATATTAGGAGATTGAGGTCTATGCTGATGATATGATTGCAAAGACCTAACCTGGAAGAAGCCACGTCGAAACCTTGAAGAAGTTATTCGATCGACTCCGTGAGTTCAAGCTTCGTCTAAATTCTGCAAATGCGTGTTCAGGGCAACATCTGGTAAATTACTTTGATTTATGATGAGCAGTAAAGGGATTGAGATTGACCCATCTAAAGCCAAGGCCATATGCGAGTTGCGACCTCCGTCAACGGTGAAAGAAGTTCGAAGCCTTTTGGGGAGATTGAATTACATTGCTCAATTTATTTCCCGACTTTTCGAAACTGTCAAGCCATTCTTCAAGCTCTTAAAGAAGAATGCACGAGTTAACTGAAATGATGAATGTTAAGAAGCGTTCGACAAGCTGAAACGATACTTGATGAATCTACCAATTCTTGTCTTGCCATTGCCAGGGCATCCTTTGATTCTCTACCTCACCATTCATAATCTCGTTGATTAACAAAAAAAAAAAGAGCTATTTATTACTTGAGTAAGAAATTCACTGTCTTAGAACTTAAATATTCCGAAACTGAAAAGACTTATGCAGCATTAGTGTGGGTATTACATAGATTGCGATAGTGCACACTGCATTACTAGACGTTTCTAAGTAACATTTCCCTTTATAGATAGGGTCTTTGATAAAGCATGCATATTTAGATAATCTTGCAATTTTAAAATAGTTTTCTAAGATAAGATAGGGTTTAAGTCAAATTAATCCTTAAAACAGATTAGAAAATTATTCATTTTAGATAGTTGAATTATGTTTTTTTTTTTTTGTTACGAATTTTAGTAAAAGATATAAAAATATTAGGTGCATGTCAAATATTTTGCATGTTAGGTTTATTTAATTAGAAATTGCTTGTCAATAGAGTTAGGTCATGTAGTTAAAGTGCATGTTATATAGTAAAGTTCTAATTTCAAGATAAGAGAAAACCCAAAAAAAATAATTGCTTACTTTGTGTGTTTAATTCTTTTGGTGCAATTTATTTGATTGTTTAATAATGGATGAGCATCCATGTGATCACCCCATTGCATAATAGTGATTTTGGCTAAAACCAATCCAGACTTACGAAAGATATTTTTGAAAATAAAAAGAATGGTACCGAAAGAATATTAGAGAAATCCAGTGTAACCAAGTCCCCATATCCAATTTCTTTCATTTTAGTAATATAATTCTCCCGTTATTTTACTTAGGTATCTAATCGACTTACCATAAATTGATTGGTGGTGACTCATAGATAAAATTCATTTGAACGCTAAAAAACTTGAACCTAAGTCGCGAATTAATATGGGCTTGGGAGAGCCCGAGCTAAATTTAGACTTAGTAGTCCATTAGCCGAACCCTAGTTGGTTAATCCGAGGTTAGGTCACGACATATATACATCAAAGTAAACCCTAAAAGTCCAAAAGACCAGTTTACCCTTTGTACTCCTAACACTCCCCCTCAAGCGGGAGCATAGATATTACTCATGCCCAACTTGTTACAAATATATTTTATCCTCCCATTACTCAAAGATTTAGTAAAGATGTCTGCAAGTTGTTCACCTGTTTGAATATGATTGGGAAGGATCACTCTACTTTGTAACTTCTCTCGAATAAAATAATAGTAAACCTTAATGCGTTTTGTTCTCTCATGAAACACGGTTGGAAGCTATATGCACTACAGCTTTATTATTGCACCATAGAGTCATGGGTAGAGAGATGTGCAATAATGACAGGCCGTGGTGGCAATGATGGCAGACTGTTCTAGCAAGTTGACGGCAGCGAGTGATTGCTACATCGACTAGGGTTAAGTCCTTGGCTCTAATATCATGTAAGGAAAAACTAAATTTGTATTATTCAGTTAAGTTTAATATATACACATCAAAATAAACTCTAAAAATCCTAAAGACTAATTTACCTTTTGTACTCCTAACACCTCGTCTTGGAACCAACTGTCCCCATCAACAAACGCCGAGAATGCTTGAGGATGGACATCACACTTGAGTTGAGAAAAATGAATTTGTGGTGATGACAACGACACTAGCGGCTTGAGCTTCCTTAGTCTCTTTTGAGTTGCGGCCTCTGTTATTTCTCCTCGGCTAGGGCAAGAGGCAAAAATCGTAGCAAGAGGGCATTTAGTAGAATGCAGATGGTCGCCTTGTCATAGTTGAGTAGTCTTATGGAAGTGTGGGATTTCATACTATATAGAGCGGATTAATTATTTCGTGTGTCCATATGTAAACAATGAGGTGCTATGTCGTTCTGTAACAATGACAAAACTCACAATACTATACATTCACATTGTACACTAACGGTGAGTATTTCCCAGTTCTGTTTTATGCACAGCTAGAATTGTGATAGAGCTCTCTTTAGCTTCTATTGCATGGGTCAATAGACTAAAGAGCATCTAAATTGTTGATCACGTGCGTCCACCAAATTTGGTCCTTGTAATTTAAAGATCTTTGGATATATTGTATATTCCAATGACTATAGTTATTCACTCTTTGGCTTGTTATGCCTGGCTCCGCCGGCTTCTGTCAAAGTTTGTAATTTGTGTTGACATCTTTTTATGTTTGCCATATGCTTTGCCATATGCTTATGGTCGGAAAATTGGCCAGTGTTTGTGTATTCTTATCAAAGGAACAGTAGAAGTACGTGAGTCATGAGAATATGGTCTATGCCTTTCAGGATATTGTTTTTCAAATTCTAGTGTTTGGCACACGGAAAACAAATCACCCAAGGAAAATGATTTCCATGAACGGAAAAAAGGTATTCTAAAATAAGGAAAATGAAAAGAAGAAATCATTTTCCTTGTCCTTTCTTTCACCAAGACCAAGCATCTTCTCTTCCATGCATTCTTTTTAAATATCCTTTTTTTTTTCTTTTTTTTTTCCTTTCCTTCTTTTTCCTTCTTCTTTAGCTAAGATCGAGTTGGCTCTTTGGCAAGCTTGAGCTCATTGGCCTCGGGCAAGCTGAACATCGCCTATGGTCGTTGGTCGGCCGTCACTGTGATCAGCGATCAGCCAAAGAAGGAGGAAAAACAAAAGGAAAAGAAAATTTATATTTTTCCTTTAAAAAATTAAATAAATTGTTAAAAAGGGTGGACGAAGGAAAATTAAATAAATTTTCCATACTAAATGGCGGAAAATATTTTTAGTTCATTTAAAAGTTTCGGCCGAGCACCATGAAATATTATCATTTTTTTAAAAAATGATTTCTTGAAAAACATTTTCTCGCATTTTCCAAGAAACTAATGGAGTCCTAATTTGAGAATCATTTGTTGGTGAAATATCTCTAAGTGATTTTGATGATTTCTAACCTATTCTTAATATAATATTTACTATAGTATTGTGCGGATGTTTGTAACAATGTACAAAGAACAAAGATTATATTCATAAAGGAAAAGGATCACAAGTTTGTTTTGTTTGTAAAATAGCACCAGCGGACTTGAAAAACAAGGGGAGAATTGTCTAAAAAGTCCTAAATCTATTGCAGTTTTGCCAATTTAATCCTAAACCTTGCAACCTTGCCGATTGAGTCCTAAACCTTTTGTTAATTTGCCAATTGAGTCCATCCGGCCAATTTTGGCGGGAAAATGCTAACGTGGACGCCGGCGGTGCCACGTAGGACTGCCGGCGCTAAAGTGGACAATTTTTAATAATATTTTAATATTTTTTAAATTTTTAAAAAATTTTAAAATTTTTTTATTTTTTTATATTTTCTGTTTTTTCTTCTCTTTTTTTTTTTTTTTTTTTTTTTTTTTTTTTGGCTTTTCCTTTGTCTTTTCCGCCGGCCGGCCACCAGCCGGCCTCGCCCGCCACAAGCGAGGCCCAGCCGGGCGGCGTCGACGCCCGGGAGGCCGGCCCAGCCTCGGCGAGGGCCGGCCTCTCCCGGATCCGGCGAGGGGAGCCCTTGCCGGGCTCACCCTCGCCCGGGCGAGCGTCGGCCTCCCAAATCTGGCGAGGCCGGCCCTCGCCGGGCCCGGGGTGGCCTCACCCGGCCGCCATGCCCGACCGCCATGCCGAACGAGACCACCCCAGGCCCCCCGGCGAGGGCCGACCTCGCCAGATCCGGGAGCCCTCGTCAACGCCCGGCGAGGGCTCCCCTCGCCGATCCGGCGAGGCCGGCCCTCGCCGGGGCTGGGCCGGCCTCGCCGGTCGGGCCTCGCCCGTGGCGAGCGAGGCCAGCGACGAGGGTGTGGCCGGTGGCCGGCCGTCGCCTATGGCCGATGGCCGGCCACCGGAAAAGACAAAGGAAAAGCCAAAAAAAAAAAAAAAAAAAAAAAAAAATTTAAAAATATTAAAATATTATTAAAAATTATCCACGTCGGCGCCGGCAGTCCTACGTGGCATCGCCGGCGTCCACGTCAGCATTTTCCGGTCAAAATTGGCCGGATGGACTCAATTGGCAAACTGAAAAAGGTTTAGGATTCAACCGGTAAGGTTAAAAGGTTTAGGACTAAATTGACAAAAATGCAATAGGTTTAGGACTTTTTAGACAATTTTCCCAAAAGCTAGTAAAGGCAATGTCTGTACCTATGCTAAAGATATCGGGTCATTGGTGATGTTACAATATTAGTTATTTGATGATGTTTATTAACACTCAATTATAGCCATTCTAAGGCGAATATGAACAAAAGAACCTGAAGTAAAATAGAGAATTGGAAAATAGGTTATTTGACAAATCTATCATAATTGAAGGGATAGGACGGCAGCAATAGCTAATTTGGGTTGTCTGCAAAAGTTTTGGAAAAGAACTGTATGCCTTGGACGGCAGCACCAACGAATGTCTAATGGCTCTTTAATTCTCCATGACATCTTCAATGAGAAAATTGAAGATTTTATAAGAGAAGATCTTTGAAACCAAAATTTTAGAGGCACGTGTAATACGAAACTCTGAGATTTTCTAGAAGCTGTGTTCTAAAGCTAAGAGCTATATTATTGCTCTTTTGTAAACGTGTAAAAGATCAAATGTGCAAGAGTAAATATAGCAACTAAGTCCTAATAGTATGATCTATCATATGAAAAGATTTAATATTTGCCGATTGTAACTTGTTGAGTAGTTTAGTAGGGTAATCCAACTCAATTTATGGTTGTTAGTTAGGAGAATGGACATAGACCTAGGGATAAAGCTAAACCATTATCTTACTTGTACTAGCACATGACTTGTTTCACATTGGTTGAAATATTTGCTTGACTCGATATTTTTAGAAGTTGCTACTATTTTTTGCAAATTTGTTGGAGTTTTCCAAACAATCTATTCACCCTCTATAGGTTGTATTGTATTTCATTTATTAACCCTAACATATTTCACCTTTTGTGAGCTTAGTTTTGCAAGATCACATCACACTTCATATGCTTGGTCTGCCAAGATTTAAAAAAAAAAAATGAAATGCAGCTTATCCCTAATTACCCCCGCCCCCAAAAAAAAAAAAAAAATGAGAGTCGAGAGAAGAAATTCTACAATACATCCCCATACTGTGTCTCCATGCCAATTTAGGCATGCATTTTCATGCACATTAGGCTCTCATGAGATATGTGTTTTATTGCTTGATAGGCTTTGCCATCAAATACTTTATACATGTCTATAAGTAGGACATACTTCGGCAATAAGTAATCCAATACTTCATTATTATTTACAATAATTATAATTCTTCAATGATTCGACTTCTAAAAAGCTGCCACGTTTTCTTCGCTGTAACCCTCCTATCGTTCCAAATTATTAATTAATTTGAATGATCATGGAGGAAATTTTTTACTTATTTCTTTTATTTCGAATTATTTTTTAGTTCTTTTAGTTATGAGCTCAGTGATTATGGGTTGCTTTATCAAGATTAGAAACAAATTGTGCAAAGGTTTCTAATTCTGCAAATTACGTCAATTCCAATTTTAATTTTCCAGCTACTTGTTCTATGGCTTTAATTTGAGTTGTAGATCCCATTCTAGAAATTGAAATACCCATATTAGTAGCAAGTTTTATTCTGGCATTACTTAGATCGGCTGGTAGGAAAATTATGTTCATTTCATGCTCTACAAAAAGGAGATTCTTAATAGCTTGGCCTATGCCTGACGACCCTAAACTAGCTTTCCTTCCTATGAAGATAATTTATTCACGGGTGGGACCAAAATGAATAATAATAGGTGTTTTGTCGTGTAATGCGTAGATACATTGGGTCTTCTGAACTTGCCTACATAACTCATAAGCCCATATGTCAAACCCACAACAACTAATCCAATTGAGCTGCAATTTATCCTTTAGTGCCTAAAACATAGAGTTGTCAAAATGGATTGAAGACCATTTATTTACCTATATATTATCTATTGTGATATATGGGTTAGCTAAATTTCATTAAATGGATTAATATGGGTTTTAGTGCTAAAGTTCAGTAAAATGTGGGTTTTTAATTGGTTCAAAGCCCAATCCACCCGCAATCTCTATTCACCTGTCTTCACATTTAGGTTTGGGGTTTTTGGTTGGGGCAACTTATCTTGTAGTTATATGCTTCACTTACAATCTTTTTTCTTTTTAAGTTGAAAGCTTTAGAAAATCATAAATATTAATATATTGTTTCACGTGTCAATATTTATTGACTTATTACTTTAAAGAGATATTGGGTATTTCATTGTGAAACTCCAAAAAAAAAAAAAATGCAAGAAAGAAAAAAAGTAGAGAAAAAGTCAAAAATCTTATTCGGAACCTCATATTAATACTTAAAATTTTATATTTTACACACTACCGCATCGTATAAAGGTTCTTGTTTTTAATATATATGTGTTTTAGTAATGTGGGTTGGGTCGGTAATGAATTTGTTACGAGGTTAAGTCTAGTATGAATCACTAAATTTATATTACATATAAATAAGTCAAATTGGGTCAAATAGATCGATTTGGGTCACACCATCTTTGACCCAATCTAACCAACTCATTTGATGACCCCACTAGGATATTAAATATCTTATGCGTGAGTAAAAAGATCTATCATTAGAAAAGTCCACAAAAAATGAATAATGGGTGGAAGTTCATCTATTACTTTTGTTTGGATATTGCTAGTAAGATTTATATTTGACATGTTGACTTGGTGAGTTTACTATATATGCAATGTGTGACATCTCTTATATCACCTGCAAAAATAAATGAATAAAAAATATTTAGATATAAATTGTTGTCAATTATGAAAATATTTTTTATTAATTCAATATCCTAAATGATACAAATGATCATTTTTAGGAAATTTTTTTAATTTTTTTTTTTCATGAAACAAACGAAATCTTGGAAAACAAACACTTCTTCATTGAATATACTATCTGTTTGCCTGACGCTCAGTTAGTTTCCTTAATCATGCGTATTTCGTGTATTAACTTGACTATTTTTTTAGTTATATACATCTCTTCTTCCTTTTGACTTTTTCTCACCTTTTGACTCTCTCCCTCCACGGAGTTTCCACTGCATTCCCAGCATTTGGCAGTCCGAGCAGACGATAACTCTCTCGAGCTTTCCTTCATGAAATCGTTTCGACATGTTTTTGTCTTGGACCATCTTTTAAAAAATATATATATATATTACCCGCAAAAATGATTCCTAAATTTTGACTTAATATTTGATATAATTTTTAAATTATTAATTTATTCAATTGAATCCTTAAGTTATCAATAAATGTTCAATGTTGCCTTTAATTTCTCAAACAACAAATCAAACGATATTTATATGTTGAGTTGGATTCTTATAAATGATAAGTTAACATGTCAATCTTTTTATCCTTCTACATTAAAAATGGAAAAATAATTAAGGTATTAACATGTCCATCATTATTCAATGATGTAAATTATTAATTTAATACGAATATATTACATGTATAATTCATGCATAACTCTTCTTTTTTTTTTTTTAAACTATTCAAGCTTAATGAATTGAAAGTAATATTTGATTGGGAGAGTTCGAAGAAGGATTTGTTGGTAGACCTCGCTTCTTCTTCTTTTTTCAATTTTAAGGGATGTCAATTATTATTAACAATAACTCTATCAAAACACGATTATCTCCAAGTCCAAGAAAAAAATATTTGTTGTACTTAGTAGCTTTAGTTTGATTTGTACATGTCTTCATTCCACCCTTTATTCAAGTAACTTTTTTTTTTTAGCCAAATTGCTATGTCAGTAATATCCCTTCTCTTTTTTCTCTTGACTGTTATTTGGCAAGCTACTGTAAGTTTTCAATAAGATTTTTAACACCGTCCTAGACATGATTTATTCAGGGAAGAAAAAAAATTGAACAGTGGATGAGTTCATTAAACTTATTTTATTCGATGAATATATTCGGACTTCACGAGTTTGGATTGATGGTCGATTAGGATCCGGTCAAGGGCCCTGGTGTGTTACCCGAGACATGCGTATGAAAAATGTCCGGGTCAGAGGACCCGGCCCAAAGTAGGGCAGGCCGGACCTTCATATGCTCTTATAAAGAAGATTGGGCCCCGAGATCTGAAAAGGGAAAGAGCACAAGTCGCCATGGCGTGGGCCGTGGCTCAGCTCAATTGGGCCCAAAAATGATCGAGAGAGCTGGGCGTAGCCCAAGCCCGAAAACAAAACGATACCACTTTTCAGGGGTTAGCAGCAGTGCACGAGGGACGCTGAGCAGAGAAAAGATGTTTTACAAATCTCTTTCCACGTCTTTAACGTCCAAATCTCTCTCCATCTTCTGTCTCGCAAGTCATTTTCTTCTTTCTACGCCTCCCATTTCCTCAAGTCGCAGGGCATTGAGAAGTTGACCCTGTCCTCCATACTTTCGCCGGCTTTGACATTGGGCTTGCTGTTGACCTCCCCAACAAGCCCCTTTTCTACACCGCACACAGCCTCCTCTTGTACTATGGACATTAAGACCGCCTGTTGGAACCTTGATGAGGCTTCCAAGGTTTGCCTATGCCAAAGTAACAGATTGCCAAGAAGAACAAAAGGCCTGAAAATCCTTTTCGAATTGCCGTTGCGTCGGGTTGAAGTCCCCAATTTGGCTCTTCAAGAGCTTCATTAGGGACAAACTGTGGGTCCATCTTCACCCACCGTTCCCACGTCCACCTCCATTGCCTAGCCACTACCTTTTGCAGTCGAACTGAGTCGATTTGTACCCCTCCAAGCCCCCATTTGGAGTTCGAGGATGTGCTCTGCACTGTGACTTCACCATTGGCTAGTTGTCTAGCATGGCAAGGCATAGGGACCATGTAGTTGATGGAATCATCTTGTTCCGAGAATTTGCCAGATGTGCCTAGCTCATTGTCTCAAAATAAACTAACGATACTACAATTGGCATTATTCTCAAGAACTCAACACTAGAGACGGTTGGTCCATGACCAACGATGATACGAAATGATCTTTTTATGGGGCTTGTTAGGATTGCCAATGTCTGTTTACCTTATTTTTGTGAATTTGATCTTTATTAGTGTGAATGCAAGCCAATCTTGTCTCAATGCCTTGCGACTTGCGAAGTGGGAAGGCATAAAAAGAAGAGAATAACCTACAAAAGAGAAGATAGCAAGACAATTTACAAGAGTCGAGAACCAAAGCAAGCACGGAATATAAGGAAAGTGGGACCTACGAGGACAAAAAAAGAAACAAAATAAAAGGAGTTGGCAATTAAAAAAAAGATCAATTTTGTAGAATTATAACATAAGTGATGGCCCGCGTAAGGAATAATATAATTATAAAAAGAATATTTAAGCCAAATGAGGAATGAAAAAGACATGACTCTTAATATAATGTTAGTTTTTTATAATACAAAATACGATAAGAGTGATACGTATAATTACGAAGGAGAGTGATGTAACTACGATTAAAGTTGAAGTTCTTATTTGACTATGGAAAAAATAATCAAAGAATTAAAGACACAGATATCTAGTAGCATTCCCTTACATTAATCATCATTTTACCTAGCTAATCACTGACTAGAGAACCATTATAAAAAAGAAAAAAGGAAAAAAAAAAAAAATCATCACGTGATTTTCAATTTGAAATGATAAGGACAAAATAGAGGTCAAAACCATAATACTAAAATCTCCCGTCACCGTAAGCGAATTCAAATTCACTAAAAGAGCGACAACATCGGACCTCTCTAGAAGAATCTCCTGGTAAGTTTTGAAAGGCGGTTGTTTGTTACGTATAGGCTCGTGTCCTGATCAGACATTAAACAATTCGGACTTCGCCTGAACTGAAGGATTGGATCTGATTCCTTCTACGATAGTCTTCTTCCCCCCGTCTCTATCTTGCTCTCGTCCGAGCTTCCCCTGCCACGGGAGAAAGGATCGGGAATCCTTCGATCTCCCGAGGTTCGCCGTCGTCTTCACCGCCTCTCCGATTCTCTCCATCCGCTCCGCCCCTTTCCCTCTCCCGTCGCCTGTCCAGCTCCGCCTCGATGGCGGAGGAGGAGTCGGCTCAGAAAATGGAGTTCCGATCGGTGGCCATCGAAGACGACGAGCCCGAGCAAATCTCCGAATCTTTCATCTGCTGCGTTTGCCTGTGAGTGTCCTGTTCTATCTCTCTCTCTCTCTCTCTCTCTCTCTTTCACCACGGATCGAAACGTAGCGAGGGTACATGCCTCGGTCCGTTTGGACGATCGAAGAATGTCGTTTTCAATCGCGTGTCTGCATCTTGCGGCGGTCTGTGGTGGTTTTGGTGCGAATTCGGATGATTTCGCGTGTGCGCATGCGATTGCGTCTTGCGGTTTTCGCAAAGATGGCGCCTTTTTCTTTTTCTGTGTGCGCGCTGCTCGCGATTGGTATTGTCTTGGGCGATAACCAGTTTGCTAATTGACGCTGGAGTTTACACGGACGGGGGGAGGAGGAGAAAAAAAGGAGCGGAGGGGAAGGGGGGTTGATGAACTAATACGAGAAGGCGTTTTATTTTTTGCGTTCTCGCCTAGGTTTTCGGAGAGCATCGATCAAGCTCTAAAAGTTTGCGTCAATGGGTTTTGAAATCGGTGCTACATATAATGGGGTCTTCCGGAAATGCTAGATTTTGATGGATGGCTCTGGTAACAGGAAATGCCTTTTGACAATAAGCTGTGGCTTCCCTCTTTGCCTTTTTGACTATAGGTTGTGGCTTCCTTTTTTTGCCTTTCTGACTGTAAGTTGTCGCTTCCTTTTTTGTCATCGTGTATCTTTCACGTTGTCTCTCTTACTGAGGTTTATAAAATGATAAATATCAGAGATAAAATGTTGTCTTGGTTCTGATTTTTGAATTCCAGGATTTGTTCTTCAATTGCAGGTTTCATTGTGCTTTCCTTGTGTCTTCTTTCATTGCAAAGAGGCTGTTCGTCTGATAATTTATACTTGAGATGCCTAGATAATGACTGGCATGGCTTCTGTATTTGGTGTACTTTTTTCTAAATTTGTTGTGACGGAAGCTTAGATTTCGACTATGATAGTTTCATCAAATTTGCGGTGGGCTCTTCTTGTCCCCTGGCTTTTTTTATGTTCTCAATTTCACGGTTGTGTATTGCGAATATATTTAGCTGCTGCTTCCTCAGTTTGAACGATTAACTTCTATGTCTCATCTCATATTTTCAAATGCAAATGACGGGATTTTTGTTGCAAAAGTATAATTGGTCATTCAACGTGAAGGTCTAGTATATAAAATTACTCGTGTAAACAACATAAGAAGTAAACTCCAGTTGCAACAATGGCGATCATCCTCTAAGAAATTGTGCCATGCAATGCGCGAACCTGCATTAGTGACATTGGTTTTGGGTCCTGTCATTTTTTCTTCTTTTTTTATATGTCACCTTAACATTGCTTGTGTATATGAGCAGCTATTTGTTTTTATATTTGGGAGAAGCAGTTTCACCAATCTATTCTCATCTTGCTGCAGGGACCTTCTTTACAAGCCAGTCGTGTTAGGTAAGGAGCTTCTATTTTCCACATACACATGGAAGTTTCTCTATCTGCTTATTAAACAAATTAATCGTTTCCCTTGATGTAGCGTGTGGCCATATTTCCTGTTTCTGGTGTGTACATCAATCAATGAGTGGTATACGCAAGACCAATTGCGCACTGTGTCGGCAACCTTACCTTCACTTTCCCAGCATATGTCTGTTACTTCACTTTTTGCTGCTTAAGATGTATCCAGATTCCTATAGGAGAAGGGAAATACAAACATTAGGTGAGTTCTCCACGTTCACTTGCCTGCTGTAAGCTATGTAAGATACCTGTAGAACAATGTTGCCCATGAAAAGGACTTGGCCAGACTTATTAAGTTTATGATATATTTATGTCAAGGAGGAATTTATTAATTGATTCCATGAAAAAGGATCTAGAAGGCCATTTTGCTGTTAATTTCACTTCTACATCTTATCGCTGACTGAAGGAGGGCTTAGCTAGCTGATTGTGCACTTGGAAAACAAGCTGTGGTGCTTGTCCACTGGTTGTAACTTTCCACTCCATAGCGTTGTCTTCCCCTTTCAAATTTGTTCTCACATAACATTTGAACTAAAAGCTTCAAACTTAGATAAATTCCATAATTTTCTCATGCAATGTCTATTTTGTTCTATGTACTAAATGGGGCCTTAATTTTCGGAAGCATCAGTGGCATTACAGTGGGTGTTGGGATGTATGCTTTACGTACTATCCTTTAAGTCTTAATATGCAGTTCTAGATGATTGTCATATTCTGTCATATGAGTATGCACCTTTTAAATATTCAAGCAATTAAACAACCTGGTGAGGTATATGAGAATGTTCCTTTCAGGATGGTTGCTGACAGCTCCTTCTTAAGCTTGATCACGATTTCTTGTCCCATTTAATCATGCATATGAGAATCATCAAATCCACTGGTTATTATGATTCTACGTTGATTTTTCTACTGGCTTAGTTTTATTAAAACATTGCACAGATCAACGTTTCTGAGATCCTTTTCCCTCCCTACCTTTGTCTGCTCCAGAGGAAGAAAAGAAAAGGGGAACTTTCTCTCCGCAGTTTGATGCTCTTACGTGGAGATCAGGCGATGAGGAACAACCAAAGTTATCCCATTCTTCACAATCACACATGACATGTTTGGGCCCTAACTCATCTATGGACACTGGGTCTTTTAGAAATGGTGAACCCCATGCGAGTAAGGTGCAACCAGAGCCTGTTGAGGGTATTGATAGTTACAGTCCAAGCAGTCCCAAACAAGACTTGAAACGAGAACGCGATATAATTGTTGAAGAGGAGAATGCGCATCCAATTGGCTCAGACCAAAGCTGCCAGCAGATAACAGCATCGGATGTGCTCTGCGCAGAATGCAAGCAATTGCTTTTTCATCCCATTACTCTTAATTGCGGCCATGGTATTCTTTGCATTTAGTTTTATCTTCCAGGTTCAGAAATTCTTTTGAAATTTAAAATTAGAAAATATATTTATTCTAATTCCTCTTTGATGTGGTTTGCATTTCCAGTATATTGTGAATCTTGCATTGTGTATCCAGCTGATGAAAAGCTCACATGTCAAGTTTGTAAAAGCCGACATCCAGGGGGATTACCGAAAGTTTGCTTGGAGTTGGATCATTTTTTGGAGCAACGGTTTCCTGAAGAGTATGCTTTGAGGAGATTAGTTGCACGGCCTAGACTGACCATCTCAGAGAATGATAGCCAAAAATCTCGTATGTTCTGCAGCTCTGCTTTTTATATATTTCAGAGTTCAAGAGATTTATTGCAGACCATCGTGACATGTAGTAGCTTCAATCATTATTCATTGCCATTTATAATATTTGAGATGCCACAATGGTCATGGTTTTGTGTTAGTAGGTAATAGCAGAGCTGATAAAGAACTAAAGAATTCATCACGGTCAATTGATAGTTCGGTGACCCATTTGGGAGTTGGCTGCGATTACTGTGGAGTAAGCTTTTCATCTCTCTCTCTCTCTCTCTCTCTCAATGCAAAATGCAAAAATGTTCTCTTTTATATTTACTAAATGGAAAGAAAAATTTAAATCATCTTGAACTTCAATTGATAGCAAGCGATTATTTTATATTAGCAAAAGATAATGGATTTAGGCATTGAAATTTTTACCATTGTTGAAACTTCTTATTCCTGTAGGCCCAGATATATAAGTTGGGATTGATTCCAAGATTATATTTGCTTTGTTTTGGTATTTGAGGCTTTTGTAGCCGGAGTTTTGTAATCATTGTGCTTAGTAGCATACAGAACTAGTGAAATAACTTTTGACTTACACCAAATGTGAAATTTCCATATGGTAATTGCCAAAGTATAATAAAATGATACATTTATAATTCTCCTTAGCAATCTGCATATTTTGAATGAGTGCCATTGTACTCTTGGTCCCTCCAAGTCCTTTTATCTGAATATGTTGCTGTGGGTGGTGTAAACAAACTTCTGACCTCAGTGTGACCAACTGATTTTTTATTTTAACTAGTTTAAGTGACAAGTGAGTATTATCAAGTTGATTAAGTTGTGATTATATATAGTAAT
Organism: Eucalyptus erythrocorys; assembly: GCA_014182555.1. Lineage (NCBI taxonomy): Eukaryota > Viridiplantae > Streptophyta > Magnoliopsida > Myrtales > Myrtaceae > Eucalyptus > Eucalyptus erythrocorys. Next base: position 30,375,748 of record CM024607.1, on the reverse strand, counting down.
ATTCTTGGGTCTTGATACACAGATGTATCCAATAATTGGAGATAGATACCAATGTCAGGATTGTGTCGAGAAGATTGGCTTTGATCTCTGTGGAGATTGCTACAATTCCCGTTGCAAGCTCCCCGGCCGGTTCAACCAACAACATCGACCAGAGCACAAGTTCAGACTCAAAAAGCCACGTTATGTGCAAAACTACATGCTCAGGTTAGTGACGGGGCAGCTGGACGATGGCTCTACTGCTCTCGTCTTCCCTGATGAGGGTTTGGAAGACGGAGTCTCACCTACTGCTCCCACTTCACTGAGTGATGTTCAGGAAGATGCCGAGAACGGTCTGTCGATTAACTTTGTTTTTGAAGATGAACCAGATTCAGAACATCAGAACAATTCCCAGTCTAACTCTAACTGAAGCCCGTCTGGGAAGCAGCTGTCCCAATCAACCGAAGCTGAGAGTGCTTGAGGATGGACATCACACTTGAGTTGAGAAAATTGAATTTGTGGTGATGACGACAATGGCACTAGCGGCTTGAGCTTCCCTTGGGCTCTTTTGAGTTGCAGCCTCTGTTAATCCTCCACGGCGAGGGCAGGAGGCAAAGTCATCAAGAGGGCATTTAGTAGAATGCAGATGGTCGCCTCGTCATGGCTGAGTAGTCTTATGGAAGTGTGGGATTTCATAATATATGGAGCGGATTAAATATTCCGTGTGTCTATATGGAAACGGTAAGGCGCTATGTTGTTCTGTAACAATGACAAAACTCACAATACTGTACATTGTACATTAACGGTGAGTATTTCCCAGTTCTGTTTTATGCACAGCTAGAATTGTGATAGAGCTCTCTTCAGCTTCTATTGCATGGTCCGGCAGACTAAGAGCATCTAAATTGTTGATCATGTGCGTCCATTATAGATCTCATATGATCGACGATCTAAATAAATTTGGTCTTTGTAATTTAAAGATATTCGGATATATTGTGTACTCCAATGACTGTAATTGGTCACTCTTTGGCTTGTTATGCCTGGCTCTGCTGGCTTCTGTCAAAGTTTATAATTTGTGTCGACATCTTTTTATGCTTGCCATGCATATGGTTGGAAAATTGGCCAGTGTTTGTGTATTCTTATCAAAGGACCAGTAGAAGTACAAGAGTCATGAAAACATGGTCTATGCCTTTCTGGAAATTGTTTTTCAAAATTTCCAGTGTTTGGTACATGGAAAACAAATCAGCCAAAGAAAATGGTTTCCATGAACGGACAAAAGTTATTCTAAATTAAGGAAAATGAAAAAGCAGAAATTATTTCCCTTGCTCTTTCTTTCACCTAGACCAAGCATGTGCTCTTCAATGCATTCCTTCTTTTTCCTTCTTCTTTAGCTATGGTCAAGCTCACTCTCTAGCGAACTTGAGCTCATTGGCCTTGGGCAAACTCAACCTCGCCTATGGTCGTTGGTCAGCTATTGCTATGATCGGTGATTAGGTGAAGAAGGAAAAAGAAAAGAAAAGAAATTTTTTTTTACCAAAAAAAAAAAAAAAGAAAAGAAAATTTCTATTTTTCTCTAAAAATAAAATTAAAAATTAAAATGGCTGGACATAGGGAAATCAAATCAGATTTTCCATACTAAACATTGTAAAATATTTTATAGTTCATTTTAAAGTTTTAGCTAAACACCATGGAATGTTATCATTTTTCTAAAAAAGTTCTTCGAAAATGATTTTTTGAAGAACATTTTCTCTCATTTTCCAAGAAACTAATGGAGTCCTAATTTGAGGATCATTTTGTTGATGAAAATAATTCTAAGTGATTTTGATGATTTCTAACCTATTTTTAATATAATACTTACTATAGTATGATGCGGATGTTTCTGATGATGTACAAAGAACAAAAATTATATTCACAAAGGAAAATGATCACAAGTTTGTTTTGTTTGTAAATTAGCACCGACGGACTTCAAAAACAGGTGAAGGCACCTGTGGTGAAGATATAAGGTCATTGGTGATGTTAGAATATCAGTCATTTGATGATGTTTATTAACTCTCAATTATAGCCATTATAAGGTTAATATGTACAACAAAAGAACCGGAAGTCAAATAGAGAATAGGAAAAAAAAGGCTGTTTGACTAATCTATCATAGCTGAAGTGATAGGACGACAGCAGTAGCTATTTTGAGTAGTCTACAAAAGTTAAAGGAACTGTATGCCTTGGATGGCAGCACCAATGGATGTCTAATGGCTCCTTAATTCTCAACAAGAAAATTGAAGATTATTAAATAAGAGAAGATCTTTGAAACCAAAATGTTAGAGGCACGTGTAATACGAAACTCTAAAATTTGCTAGAAGCTGTATTGCTCCTTTGTAAACGTGTAAAAGATCAAATGTACAAGGGTAAATACAGTAACTAATTCCTAATAGTATGATCTATCATTAGAAAAGGTTTAATATTTGCCGATTGTAACTTGTTGAGAAGTTTAGTAGGGCAATCCAGCTCGACTTGTGGCTGTTAGTTAGAAGAATGGACATAAGCTTGGAGATAAAGGCGAACCCTTATCTCACCCGCACTAGCACACGACTTGATTCACACTGGTTGAAATATTTGCTTGACTTGATAATTGCTAAATTTGCTCTACTAGTTTCTGCAAATTTGTCAGAGCTTTCCAAACAACCTATTCACCCTATTTAGGTAGTATTGTTTGCCCTTTATTAATCCTAACATATTTCACCTTTTGTGAGCTTAGTTTTGTAAGATCACATCACACTTCACACTCTTGGTCTCCTAAGATTATGCAAAAGAAAAACAAAATGCAGCTTATCCCTAATTTTGCTCAAAAAAATGAGAGTCAAGAGAAGAATTTCTGCAATATATCCCTGCGCTATGTCTCCATGCCAATTTAGACATGCATTTTCATGCACATTCTGCTCTCATGACACGTATTTTATTGCCTGATATGTTCTGCCATCGGATATTTTATACACGTCTATAAGTGGGACGTACTTCAACAGTAAGTAATTTAATACTTTGTTAAAAATTACAATAATTACAATTCTTCAATGATTCGACTTCTAAAAAGCTGCCAGGTTTTCTTCACTTTAACCCTCCTATCGTTCCAAATCATTGATCAATTTGAATCATCATAGAGGAAATTTTTTACTTATTTCTTTTATTCGAATTATCTTTTAATTCTTTTAGTTATGAGCTCAATGATTAAGGTTTGCTTTATCGAGATTAGAAACGAATTGAGATTTTTAATTCTGCGAATTACGTTAATTCCAATTTTAATTTTCAAGCTACTTGTTCTATGGCTTTAATTTGAGCTGCAGATCCCACTTTAGTAATCAAAATACCCATAGTAGTAGCAAGTCTTATTCCGACATCACTTAGAGCGGTTTGTAAGAAAATTTTGTTCATTTCATGCCCTACGAAATGATGATTCTTAATAGCTTGGCCTCTGCTTGACGACCCCAAGTATGAAAATGCGCTAAACTGGCTTTCCTTCCTATTTACTTATATTGAATATAATTTATTCACGGGTCGACCAAAATGAATAATAATAGGTGCATTGTCGTGCAAGGCGTAGATACATTGGGTCTTCTAAACTCGCCTACATAACTTGTAAGCCCATCTGTCAAGCCCACGACAACTAATCTAATTGAGCTGCAATTTATCCTTTAGTGCCTAAAACGTAGAGTTGTCAAAATGGATTGAAGACCATTTATTTACCTATATATGATGGGTTAAGTGATACATGGGTTAGCTAAATTTCATTAAATGGATTGATATGGGTTTTAGTACTAACGTTCAATAAAATGTGGGTTTTTTATGGGTTCAAAGCCCAATCCGCCCACACTCCCTATTCACCTGTCTTCACATTTAGGTTTGGGGTTTTTGGTTGGGGCAGCTTATCTTGTAGTTTTATGCTTCACTCATGATCTTTTTTTCTTTTTAAATTGAAAGATTTAGATAATCACGAAAATTAATATATGATTTCACGTGTCAATGTTTATTGACTTATTACTTTAAAGAGATGTTGGGTATTTCATTGTGAAACTCAAAAAAATTGCAATAAAGCAAAAGTTCATAAACGAGTCAAAAATCTTATTTGGAACCTTATATTAAGACTTAAAATTCTATTTTTTACACGCTACCACATAGTATAAAGGTTCTTGTTTTTAAATATATATGTGTTTTAGTAATGTGGGCCAAGTCGGTAATGAGTTGATTACGAGATCAAATTGAGTATGAATCACTAATTTATATTACATATAAATAAGTCAAAATGGGTTAAATAAATCGATTTGGATAGCACCATACCTGATCCAACCAACTCATTTGACGACCCCACTAGGATATTAAATATTTTATGCGTGAGTAATAAGATCTATCATCACAAATAAATAATCCTAAGAAATTGAATACAATTTCCTTGCATGTCCTTTGTCATGCAAAATGTAAATGCATTAAAACCTCTATTTTTATTTATATCATACGAGATCCCCAATCACGTCAAAGTTGTATTAAGATGCAATCTGTCTAATTAGTATCTAAAAATTGAAATGCATTATCTGTGTCTATCATCAAGATTTATTATAATTTGAAAATGATAACCCTATGCATGCATGAAATAGCTTATCAAAAGACTTATCGATTAGGTAAGTTGGCTTGAAACATTTAACCCATTAGTGATCCATATTCGATCCAATCTATGTGACTAAAGTGAATCGGGAGAAGTACACTAATGGTGCCATAAGTTGTGTACGGCGCTCACTTTGGTACCAAAAGATTCTGTCGAATTACTTAAGTGCCAAATCGGAGGAAAAACGATCACTTTGGTGCCACCGGCGAAAAATTCCGGCCAAAATATGACGTGGCCTCAAACTTCGACAAGACACATCAGCATAAGAAACCAATAAAAAAAACGCCACGTGAATTTCCGGTCGATCAGATCGGCATTGGCACCAAAGTGAGCGTTTTTCAAATTTTTTGGCACTTAAGTGATCCGATGGAAACTTTTTGCACCAAAGTGAGCGCCGTAAACAACTTATGAGTGACTCTAAAATGTGCAAGTACGAAGTGAGCGAACGTGAGATCGAGTGAAGGCAAAAGAGTGAGTAAAAAGAGATTCATAAAGGTGAGTTGAATTTAAGTTAGCTGTTGACCCATCATTATTTTAAATTTTGCCATTCTAAACTCATTTACTAAATATAACCATGTAATAAGTCAGCACGTTAAGTATCGATTAAGATTATACCAATTAAGGGGATCCAAGATTCGATGAGGAAAATTATCATGTCTAGTTTCCAATTGAACCAAGAGCAAACCATCTCATTTAGGTCGGAACCTAACTACATAAACAATTCAGAAACCATCCCTCTTTGAAACAATATTCTACTATACGCTCCAAATAAAGCATTGCAATCAGTTCATACGCCTAGCCTTTCACGATTTTGCAATCAATTAAACAAAATTAAGTCCTCTCCGTACCGCATTCGTTGCATAGCTAAGCAATTGTCGGCTAAAATTCCACCCCGAGCCCAGGCCAACATCCCACACGGAAGATACAAAGATCAGTCGAATCTAACCCCCGCACAAATTTGCATAGCAACAAACTGTTAGACGCAAATTGCACAATTCCAAGATCTTCATAACTAGAACAAGAACACACATCCAAAAAGTAAAAAGATTAACGCACTCGTTTTAGGATCCATCGCTCTTGAAAGCGGAAGCGGAAAAGGGATTAGTGAATCTGCAACCACATCATCTATGAAAATATGTTATATTATAAGTCAAAAATGACTCCAATGCCAATAACTAATTAATTAGGCAATTTTAAGTAACAAATATCATTACTTCAACCAGTGGCCTATAAATTAAATCAAACTATAGAACTAAATATCTAAACTGTAATAGTAGATACTATTACTCTGCATAAATTTTGTCACACTCCTTAACCATAAAAATATTCAATTTGATGGACATTAACCAGTGACCATATGAATTTAGGTACAATATACAATAACTTAACTGACATGCATTACCCACACTCAACATAAATGTTAATAAAAAATGCAACAAATTTATTGTCTCAATATAATCATATGGGTCTATCCATAAAATTAAAAAACGGTTAACTCCTTCATGAAACTTTTGTTGCTCATGCATACTCCTTTATATGCTGGTAACCTTTGCATGATGGGCGTCTTAAGAACTTGTGACTTTTACTATTTCTCATCACTTTAATACATAGTTTAATTACTATCTCATAATCATTGTATCTCATTAAACCAGCTTCAGTTCACAATAAAATTTAAACTTTTATTAATGAATCACACCTTTATAATGATTATGTGATAATATACCTATAATCCAACACTTATATTTCCAAAATCACATAAAATACAAGAAAAATACGCAAAAATACACTAAAAATACACGTATTTAGGGTTATATATGTACTTTCACATCCATAAAATCACCAAATATGTAAAATAAATATACCACAAGATAGAGGAGAACCATACGAATCCAACACCACCAGCCACGTGCCGATCCAATGCTCCATGCGCCCGCACGCGCCGCCTGAGTGCATGGTGCATGGAGCTCACGCACGAACGTCAAGATCGGTCAAAACTGGTTTGACCGGCAGAGGTCCAACCAGTTCCCACCAAGACCGACTGGTCCAATCGCTCAGTCTGACCGGTTGATCGGGTCGGGTCGGTCAACGGGTCAACGGTCCCGAGTCGGGTCGGTCAACGGTCCTGAGTCAGGTCAGTCAACCAGTTTGGGGTCAGTCAACCAGTTTGGGGCCAGTCGACGAACCGGTCGCATCCGCGCGTGGGTGCACATGAAGGCATGTGGGGCGCACCTTCGACAACCAGGTGACATGTTGCCACGCGTGGAGGTGCGTGCGGCCTCCCTCGGCGACGGGCCGCCGACCGTCTTGCTCATCTCATCTCGCCCAGTCCAAATTTGTGATTTATTTTTATTTTTATTGAATAAAAAATCTCAAAAATCACAAATCATGGCAAAATCCTTAGGTTTCAAGTTCTGGGGTTATGGAGGCTTTGATACCACATGTTAGACGCAAATTGCGCAATCCCAAGATCTCCATAACTAGAATAAGAACACACATCCAAAGAGTAAAAAGATTAACGTATTTGTTTTAGGATCTATCGTTCTTGAAAGTGGAAGCAGAAAAGGGATTACCCACACATCAAGGGGATTATCCACGTATCAAATCATTCTCCTCTATTGCTTTCTGTATCACTGGCTCAATGAGGCGGCCCCCTCACGTATAGCGTTAGGTTATCGCTCCTTATGTGATGATACATGTGAGAATTAGGGTTAGAGAAGATACTTGAGCACTATGTATAGAGTTTCCAACCAATCCCCCTCATTATGGGCTAGGCTCAACTTGGCCCACACTAGCCAGCCCCATATTAGACTAATTAAGGAACCTTCCATCTTACCTTAGACCAAACCCTGTAAAACGCTAACCGTTAAACGGTAAATTACAACGTCAATTAATTTAGTCCACATTAAGGAAAACTCTTACATTACATAAAAAGAATGTTGACCTAGAGGATCTATCACAAATTAACATCAATAGCAATACATGGTACATCAGATCGAGAAGCCTGACATCTAATCTATTAGAGCTCATGAGTTTCATAGCCAAACATGTTTCATAGATTGCATATCGCCTTTTATAGCATCTAATAACATACTTGATTGAGGATAAGAAACAATATTTATTTATGTCGCTAAATCAATCGTGTAGTGGATAATGCAGTCATGCTCTCACAAATAGACTATATAGTCTAATGGAATAATTGATCGTCTTTCCCTAACAAATCTCCTTAGTAAAACTACAACCACTTCATTCTATACTTGAGAGGTTTGGAAAAAAAAAATTTATCATAAACTATATCAAGAATAGTACATTGAACCTCATCAAGTTTAGTCTATGGTACAGGATATTCCACAATTATATGTACCATAATTATCTATTTAGGCAAAGACAAAGACACAGTGATTTTCCATCGTACTATTATCCTTAATAGTCTAAGAGTAGCTATCCTCTATAATTACGTCAAACTGTAGAAACTTTACAGTATGTGATACCATAATTCTTATATCTTCTTTAGAGTCTTAAAATCAATACCCTTTTGAACAATTTAGGTAAGATACAAAATAATTCCAAGTGAATCTAAATTCCAACGCATTTAATATTGGATTAAATAATTACCTCTAAATTAATAAGATTCAAGTAATTTACATCCAGTTCATAACTCAAAAGAAGTTTATGAAACAACTTTGATAAGAAACACGTTTTGTGTGTAAAAAGGTTGTTTTCAAAATACCATCTCATAAAAGATCGAATAAATTAGTCTTACTAATCATACTCATCACCATGTACATTATGGTGCATTTATACATTTCGGTCAAATCTTTTATCAGGATTTTCAGGCACAATAATTAAGTTACCGCCCCAGAATTTACCAAGTATTTGATAAATGACCCTTTAAGTTATTTCGCGTTGTCATACTTGTCAAAATACTCATGGCCATTATTAAGCCTGACAACCTTTTAAGACTAATTGTAATTATTTATTCTTTATTTCGGTCATTTTCCTTAAATAGAAAACTTTTGGAAACAACCTTTTAACCATATACGAGATGTATATGTTTTTAGGACTTAAACACAATCTTTGCAGATATGTCCTAATTTTGGTATTAGACAAGACATAATTTCAAGTCACTAAGGCTTCCATCATCTCTTAGCAGTGTAGTTAGTAGGCAAATCACTTTTCAAGTGTTCCAGAATGGAACGCTTCATGGACAATAAGCACATTTTATTACTCTTTTTTCAAGCAAAAATCATATGTCCACAACTTAAAATTTGAAGCAGTAAGAACCTCAATAATAGTTGAGTTATTAATTACAGAAAAAGTAACTGAAAAACAAGCAATGTATATAATCAGCATCATGTAAGCACCGTATAACTTGACGTACAAGTACACATCCAGAAAGTTACACGCATAATCATATAATCACCTTTGGGCAGAATACATGACATGCAATTGTACACTCCCCACATGATAGCGGTTATGAGAATATATTCCAATCTTCGTGAATTCATCACCTTTGGGCATATGAACCACTAGGATCGATCACTCCTCCACCACACCATCATGTATCCTTCCATGAAGTAATACACAATCATCTCCTTTGGGAGTATGACCACGCATTAGACCAGGAAACATCCCAATCAGTATACGAGACTGAAATTTCTCAAATCCAATCGAGTGTGTCACTTTGGCGGTCACTATTTAGTTGAATCCTTGAAACTCTCTCATATCAGGGATATAAAATCTACATCTCACATACACTATATACATGTGATTTCAACTTTAGTGATAGGGGCACATATCACTGAAATCACATGTCATGCTAATTACATTGCCTTATTCATTAATAAAATTAAACATATATATATATATATAAAACCTGTAAGACAGAGTCCAATGAGATCACTGATCACAGCAACACAATAAACTTCTCTTGTGCACCCAAATTACAGATTACCAGAACAACATAAAAAGAGTAAAAAGATCAACGCACCTGTTTTAGGATCCATCGTTCTTGAAAGCGGAAGCGGAAAAGGGATTATCCACACATCAATGGGATTATCCACACATCAAATCATTCTCCTCTATTGCCCTCCGTATCACTAGCTCAATGAGGCGGCCCCCTCACGTTTAGCGTTAGGTTAACGCTCCTTATGTGAGGATACATGTGGGAATTAGGGTTAGAGGAGAGACTTGAGCACTATTTATAGAATTTTACAGCCAGTCCCCCTCATTACGGGCCAGGCTCAACTCGGCCCACATTAGTCAGCCTCATATTAGACTAATTTAGAAACCTTCTATCTCACTTTAGACCAAATCCGGTAAAACAGTAACCGTTAAAAGGTAAATTACAACGTCAATGAATTTAATCCACATTAAGGAAAACTCTTAAACAAACATCATAAAATGTAAGATGCGGACGCGAGGAAAAAAATCTAGACTTTCACGTAGGAAATGCGGCTCAAATCCTTTTTCGACCGACGGACGCAAAGCCAGTCGATCCGAGATCAAATCGAAAAAGGGAAAACTTCGATTCGCAAATGGAAACACCCCCAATTCTCGAACGTAATGCGCGCGCCCGTACCCCCCCCCCGGACGCCTTTGGTCGAGAGAATTGCCAGGACCGCCGCGTAGGACACGATCCACGAGAGAGAGAGAGAGAGAGAGAGAGAGAGAGAGAGAGAGAGAGAGAGAGTACCTGAGAGAAACAGAGAAAAGCGAAGCGGCGCCGAGGCGAGCGGTGGAGAGAAGGTGAAGACGACGCGAGATGGGAGAGAGCTTGTTGGCCACGACTAAGGAGGAGACTGACCCAGGGGCTTTGGAGGATTCCCGGTCATCTTTTATGTTGTCGTGGGGCATGCAGGTGGTGGTCGTCATTAGAATTTTCCTCCCGTTCCCATTCTAGTTCCCTCGCACGACTTTCACGATTTTATAATAATAATCATGACAGCAATAATGACAATAATTGTTAATACTAATTTGTTTTTTTTATGTAGATTCCATTTGTTCCACGAGAGAAACGAACGATTTGGAAAATGGTTTCCGGAAAACAATCCATTATATTGCTTATGAAAGTGTATGAACAAAATTGTTTTGATTGATCATTTCAAATGATCATTTTAAAAAAAAAAAAATGTTTTCCAAATCCTTCATCTTCCGTGAAATAGATAGAGTTGAAAATTGATTGATTAATTTTCCCTCTCCTATAATTTTGTCCACTTAACAATGATGGACTTCGTTTATTTTGTAAAAAACAAATAATTTGCAAAAATCATCTCTTGTATCATCTATAATAATAAATGAAAAGTATTTTAATATTCTACAAAAATATTTAAACATAGATTATTATGGATAAGAAAACATTTTCTATTAGCTAATTATTTTAAGTGATACAAGTAGTTATTTTTAAGAAAAATATATTTTAAAATTTTTCACGAAACAAACGGAATCTTAAAAAATAAACATTTTTTTTAAATACTGTATTTGTTTGCCCAACTCTTAATTGGTTTCGCTAATCAAGTGTATTTCGTGTATGAATTTGATTAATTTTTTTAGTTATATGCATCGCTTCTTCCTTTTGACTTTGACTCTTCCCCTTCACGAAGTTTCCACTGCATCCCCAGGCATTTGGTAGTCCAAGCAGACGAGAACCCTCCCCAGCTTTCTTTCATGAAATCGTTTTCTCGGACCAACTACGAAAGAAAAATAACACAATCCATCCTCAAATTTTGGCGCAATATTTAATGTGATTTATGAATTTTTAATTTATTCAATATAATCTCTAAACTATTAGTAAATGTTCAATGGTGTATTTGATTTGCTCAAATGACAAACTAGACATTACTATATATTGAGTTGGATTCCAAAAAATGATGAGTCAAATTTTCATTATATTTCTAAATTAAAAATGAAAAAAAAATTAAAACACTGACATGTCCATCGTTATTCAATAACGTGGATTATTATTTCCAGATTTAATACGATATATTACGTGGACGATGCACATGTAACTCTTTCCTTTTGTCAACTATTCAAACTTAACGAATTGAAAGTAACATCATTTGTTAAACTTAAATTATTCGATAATTTATTCGAACCTTTGTGAGTTTAGGTCGTTGCTCGGTTGGGATCCGGTCACGGGGCTAGGCGTTACTCGAAACATGCAAAAAACATGTCCTAGTCAGGACCCGGCCCAAAGTAGGGCAGGCCGGACCTTCTCAGATGCTTTTATAAGAAGATTGGGCCCCGAGATCTGAAAAGGAAAAGAGCATAAGTCGCCATGGTGTGGGCCGTGGCTCAGCTCAATTGGGCCCAAAATTAATCGAAAGAACTAAGCGTAGCCCAAGCCCGAAAACGAAACAACACCGCTTTTCAATGGTTTGCAATGCATGAGGGACATTGAGCAGAGAAAGATGTTTCACAAATCCCTTTCCGCATCTTTCACGTCCAAATCTCTCTCCATTTTCTGTCTTGGAAGTCATTTTCTTCTTTCTATGCCTCCCATCTCCTCAAGTCGCAGGGCATTGAGAAGTTAAATGTGACACCCTTAAACCCAATGGGATCGCCACAGTCATTAATCTTCTTGTAACTAAGCCAATAAATACTTGGGCATTCTTTTTTTTTATATATATTTATCTCGGTCCCAGTGCAGTTTAAATTTGCGGAAGCATAATCTTTTCAACTCTCCCTTCACATAAACATGAGACATTTGCACACCAGCTAGACATCAAGGAAAGAAAACCGAACCATTTTATTTACGTATTTACAGGATGGGTTAATCTCGGGGTAAGTACATACAAAAGTAAGCCATCGCACAACTAGTGTGGCTTATACTCAAAAAGGGACTCCTCTACCCCTTTTCCACTGATCTTAAAAGAGCGACCCATCCCTCCTTGGTGTCGGTCATGTCCAAAAAAGACCATCAGCTCCCAGCATATCCCTCACGCAGCAGCTACACCCATCCTGGCGCATCAGGTGGTGGAGGTGGTAACATCCCGCGCATCATCCCATCCCGGCGCACATAGATGGAGATGAACTCTTGGGTGACTGGACCACCAAGTAGGCCCACCTCATAGGAAACAATCACACGAACCCGGAGGAATGTCAATCCAGGGACGTGGGGACAGTCGATCACCATCACCTCTACATCTACATCAAATGGTATACCATAAAAGGTGCCCCGCGTGACAGGTGGAATCGGTATCTCTAAGCTGAAATGTTAGTCCCCAAAAGGGGTGAGTACAACCACTCAACAAATAAATAATTCCCTATGGCTACTCAAGCATCACACAAGACATCACAGTTAAGGTCCATATGCATGAAATTGCGTCATATAGGAATACATCATCACACATCCACATATATACCACATTTCGCCATAGGAATTCGTCCATCTATGTATTCAAGTTCAATACCCATGCATACATTTCATCATATGCATCAAATCAAGCTCATGCATACATATCACCATATGCATTTACATCAATCCATGCCCATGCATACATATCGTCATATGCATATCCATCCATGCTCATGCATACGTATCACCATATGCATATCAATCCATGCTCATGCATACGTATCACCATATGCATTTACATCAATCCATGCCCTTGCATACATATCGTCATATGCATATCCATCCATGCTCATGCATACATATCACCATATGCATATCAATCCATGCTCATGCATACATATCGTCATATGCATATCCCTCCATGCTCATGCATACGTATCACCATATGCATATCAATCCATGCTCATGCATACATATCATTTCAATTTTTACAATTTTTAATTGGCTTTTTAATGCATTCCCGGCACACACCATCCGGGCTTCCGGCCCCCCACATTCTGGGCATCTCGCACCCCAACTGGCATCACGAGGAATCACAGCACACACCATCCGTGCTTCCGGCATTTACACTCCCTGGCCGGGCATCTCGCACCCCAACTGGCATCACGAGGCATTCACGGCACACACCATCCGTGCTTCCGGCATCCCCTACGCTTCGGGCATCTCAACTCCGAGGCCATCCAGATTTACGCACACAGGGCTACTGGGCATCCAGCATTTTCACTCCCTGGCCAGGCATCCCGATACTCCCGGGGCATTGTCGGCACACACCATCCGACAGCCTTCTCATTTATCATGAGATATAATTTCATGCATGGCTCAATCTCATATGGCATACAACGTGATGCACATATCCAATATCAACACGATATGTCAAAGATCATCATTCATGTAGCATGGTAAAACACTTGGGGCCACATCAATCATCTAATTCTTGCCATTTAAATTTGCCCATATATCTCCTTCTTTTGAAATCTTGCAAAATTCCAGCATACATGTTTTATGAAAATGCCCAAATTGGATACTCAATTGACTTTCAAAAATTTTGGGATTTGCACAAGTGATAGCCAAAACACAATAACACATTTTCCATGAAGAATTCAAGTTTTAAAAGTCATTACATAAAAAGATGTAATTTTAACTTCACAGCAAACAAATTTCGAATCCCCCAGCTTACACCGGTTCAGAATTCTCCTCAATTAAATAACTAAATGACCTCTAAAAATTATAAAATTTTACCACAAAATAGACAAGACATAGAGGCACAACTTTCATGAAGAACTCAAGTCCAAAAGATCACCACACAAAAATATATAAATTAAACAATCCAGAAAATTATTCTCGGGTACACAGTTTGCACCGTTTTACAATCTCTTTAAAATAAATATTCAAACAAGCTTCAAAAATTATAAAAATTTACCACGATCTAGCCAAGATGCTAAAGTATGTTTTCCATTAAGACATCTAGGTCAAATTCATTATAAATAATTAATTATAGTAATCACAAGCTTCTGCTCCTGGCATCATTGCATCCAGATTAACGCCCGATGTTAACATCTACCCTTTCTCAAAATTAAATGTCCAATTGGCCTTCAAAATTTATGATATTTTACCATATGATCAACAAGATTCTAATATAAGTTTCTCATGAAAACACTTAGGCCAAATTCGTTATAGAAAATTTACTATAGCTGAAAAAGAGCTTCTGCCCACAAACCATAATTTCCAGAACGTCCTGTCTCCGAAAAATTCACGTATGACCGACTTATTTTGCTTCTTTTACTCTGTATTTTTTATATGTTCTTGTTTAAAGTGTACTCTCCAACTTTAATTTAGACATCAAAACGAAATACCCAAAGGAACATCACCTTATAGTCCCCCGAAGTCACTGGCGTCAAGAACAGTTCATCCAGTTTTCACGTCTTCAAGAGAAATGACATTTCACTAGGCTATTCATGTTATTTTGGTCTCAAATTTGAGTATTTTGTTCCTCTTGATGTTATTTACAATTTTCATGAAGACCTCGAAGCAAGATTCTCAACAGAAATTCAAGTACAGCAACCAAAATCATCAAGACTCCACATGCATCACCAGATCTGAACATCTTTTTAGAAAATAAGTTTCACCCATCAAATCTCGTCCTTTTTATCTCAATTTTTAGTATGTTGTAGTTCAAGATGTGATCTTCAAGTCTCATGAAGAAGTCGAAACCAAATTCTCACTCCAAAGTTACATGCAAGTCCACACAAGTTACTGGCGCACAGGAATTCACTCGGACAGAACACTACTTCAAACCAAACCCCTCAAATCCGTGCCTTCTACTCTTTAAAAACCACGAATTTTACCACAAATCAGCACCATACTCACAACAAGACATGCAAGAGTAGATAAGGGAATTTATTTCTTGCCTTAAACTCAAGAAATCGTGCAAAATGGACTGGTGGACACGGGCGGCGGCGACGGTTTCTTTCCTTCCTCTCCTCCTTCTTTTCTTCTTTCTCTCTTCTTTTCTCTCTTCCTCTCACTCTCTCTCTCTTATGCACGTCGAAGCCCCTCTCTAGAACCGGCCATCCTCTTCTTATACCCCCAAAACCTCATCATTACTTGTAATGATGAATTTTTACACTTGTTTTGCATGCAAATTTGCATGCAAAACCGGCCATTTCCCCCTCTTCCTAGCGTCGACCGCCCACGGTTTGTGGGTTGTGGGCTTGTGGCTTTGTGGGCTTGTGGCCAGCCCACTTAGCCCGTCATAGGCCCACTCAAATTCGGCCCAAAGCCCTCAATTTAATTAAATAAATTTTCATCTTAAAAATAAATAAATAAATAATTTCTTAATTAGGTTGATTAAAAATTAAATCAACCCATAAAGATGCACAACTTCTAATCACGTGGCCAAAGTCTTTTGCCATCAAAATATATATATTCCTTACAAGCTTATGGCCGAGCCTCGGTACGAGTCATGGGCAATTTTATTGCTAATTACAATCACAAAATTTTCCTCGCCTATCCATAACTCAAGGATTCTTAGTAAAAATTCGGGGATGCCACATTAAATATCTATGATGTTAACCTTATCTTCCACACTTTCCTTGGCTCCGGCATTGGGCTCGCTGTTGACCTTCCCAACAAGCCCATTTTCTATGCCGCATGCAGCCTCCTCTTGCACTATGAACGTTAAGAACACCTGTTGGAACCTTTATGACGCTTCCAAGGTTTGCCTACGCCAAAATAACAGATTGCCAAGAAGAACAAACGGCCTTGGGAAATCCTTTGCCTTCAAACTACCGCGGCGTCGAGTTGAAGTCCCAATTTGGCTCCTCAAGAGCTTCATCAGGGACAAGCCGTGGGTCCATCTTCACCACACTATTCCCAGAGCCGCCCCCATCGCCTAGCCACTGCCTTTTGGAGTCAAACCGAGTCGATTTGTACCCCTTAAAGAGCCTGTTTGGAGTCTGATGATGTGCTCTACACTATCGACTCCGCCATTGGCTGGTTGTCTAGCATGGCGAGGCACAAGGACCATGTAGTTAATGCAATCATCTTAGTCTGAAAACTCGTCATACATGTCTAGCTCATTGTGTCAGACGATGCTGTTTGATATTTTAGCAGTTTTGAAATATGTTTTAAAGATTAGGGTTAATACCCTGAAAAATCCTAAACTAGTACACTTGTGACAAATTTACCCCAAACTATTTTTTTGACCATGAAAAACCCCAAACCGGTACACCAGTAACAAATTTACCCCGACTGACCATAAAAAACCCTAAATTGATACATTTATGACAAATTTACCCCAAACTAATTTATTCGACTGCAAAAAACCCCAAAATGATAAATTTGTGACAAATATACCCTTCGCTAAATTGGATTAATACCACAAAAAAATCATAAAAATTGTAAACTTTGACAAACGGATCGTAAAATCCCAAATTGGTATACTAGTGAATTGTCATGTGTCATTTAACTTAATAATTTGATAATAAAATTTAACAAAAACTAACAGAGGGTAAATTTGTTACAAGTGTACTAGTTTGGAATAAATTTGTCAAAGATATACCAGTTTGGGGTTTTTGTGGTCAAAAAAATAGTTTGGGGTAAATTTGTCACAAGTGTACCAGTTTGGGGTTTTTCGGGATATTAGCCCTAAAGATTATGACAATCATGAAAGTCATCATTTTTGTAATAGTTTTACAACAGCCATATAACGACTTTCTATCGGTCCTATAACAGCTTTTTAACGACCGTATAACGGTCGTATAATGGCTTTATAACTTTTAATTTATTACGTCAAAAACTCTTCATTATTTTATAACGGTCATCCTTTTAATTAACAATTGATTTATGACGAATTCCTAACGGCTCTATCTTTCTTTTATTTAAATATAAATTAAACTTCAAATCACAATCTTTGAATATGCACTATGTTCTCATATCTTTCATTTTCTTTTTGCTGGGTTATACATATAAGTTGTTATATTTCGTTCTAATATTCAGTACAAAGTATAGAAGAATGTATGTTGTATTATGGGAGGATAGCCACTAAAGCCTTACGCATCAAGTTTCATACTTCGAGAGGCGAAATTATCATTAAAGACAATACTTGCATGACTCGGACATTTATTTTTTATTTTCTAACCCTTTGCAATGTATTAACAATTATTATTATTTTTATATATTTTAATATTTTCCAACAGCTACAACTGGACGTCCGTCTCAAGCACTTGATAGCCAAAGACGGTTGGTTCGTGACCAACAACAATATGAAGAATGATCTTTTGTGGGGCCTATTAGGATTGCCAATGTATGTTTACCTTATTTTTGTGAGTTTGATTTTTATTAGTGTGAATGCAAGCCAACCTCGTCCTAATGCCCTGCAACTTGAGGAGTAGGGAGTTGTAAAAAGAAAAGAACAGCATGCAAAAGAAAAAATAGAGGGACAATTTGCAAGAGTCAAGAACCAAAGTGAGCATGAAAAAGAAGAAAGAAAGTGAGACCCGCAAGGACATAAAAAGAACAAAATAAAAGGAGGCGACCAAATGAAAAAGACCATTTTTGTAAAATTAGGGAAAATTCTAAAAAAGGACCCAAAGTGCCATTATTTTTTCAAATAAACACTCGAAGTAGACTTTGTTTCAAATAATGACCTGAAGTGACATCACTTTCTCAAATAAGGGTCTGAAGTGGATATCGTTTCAAATAAAGACTTGAAGTGACTATGTCCATTTCAAATAAAGAACCGACTTTCCGACAATCAAGGGTATTTTCATTATTTGCTATTTTCCCCATTTTTTTTGTTGGTTCTTCTTCTTCCTCTTCTCTAGTGGTTGGCCGGCCACCGGCGATGCCCACAGAAGGCTAGGTGAGGGTCACCCTTGCTGGTGAGGGCCGCCCACACCGGCGACATGCGAGGGATGGTCGCACCTGGGCAAGGCGACCCTCGCCCAAGGGCTATCCGCGATGTCGATCCTCGCCAGCCCCAAGCAAGGCTGACCCTCGCAAAATCGATTGCTGGTGAGGGTCATCACCCATTGGAGAGGGTGGTCGAGCCCTCGCCTAGGCCTCGCCTGTGGCCAGCAAGGGTTAGGCGACCTCGCTAGTCGTTAGCGAGGGTGGTCATGCCCTCATCTGGGGTAGGCGAGGATGACCCCCGCAAGATCTAGCGAGGGTGGCCTCACCCACAGTCGGTGAGGTCGCCCATCCCTTGCCGACTGTAGGAGAGGCCACCTTTGCCAGATTTGGCAAGGGTCGGCCTCACCTAGGATCGGCGAGGGCAGACCTTGCGGATGGCCCTAGGTGAGGGTTGCCTCACCTATGGTCGGCGTGGGTGGCCGAGGACAACCCTCACCCAGCCCTTTGTGGCATCGCCGATGGCCAGCCGGCCATCGGTAAAGAGGAAGAAGGAGAACCCCCCCAAAAAAAAAAAAGAAAGAAAAAAATAAGGAAAATGGCAAATAACAAAAATACCCTTGACTGGTCGGAAATTTGATCGACCAACGGCCGACAAGGTTAGGTTTTTATTTGAAACAATCAAAACCATTTCAGGCCTTTATTTGAAACAACTAAGGTTACTTCATATCCTTATTTGAAACAAAGTCCACTTCGGGTCCTTTTTTGAAAAAATAATGGCACTTGGGGTCCTCTTTTGAAATTTTCCCATAAAATTACAACATACGTGATAGCCCTCGTGTAACATCCTAGATTTTCAATTCTACTTTCAATTGAATAAATCAGGCATTTCATCGATGCGCCTATAGTGCTATTCTCAGAGTGGATCACTTGTAAGTTAACTAGACTATCTAGGGAAGTTATTAAGGATTTTAAGGCAAATAGACTTGAGGATTCGACCAGAAATCAGCTGCTCAAGCATGCTCATTTGCCGAGATGAGCACAATTAAAAATCGATTAGAGATCAGAGATAGATTAGTTCGACTGAGATGTGTGGTTAAACGTGGGTAATCCCACTAAATTGCAAAATTCTGATCAATAGGCACTAATTTGATTTTTCTGTCTTTTTGGTACCCCGTGTCAAGATTTTCACGACCACCGAGAGTCGCCAATGTGTCGAAGGGGTTCGTTGTGGCTCGAAGAAAATCGACCATGGGTCATTTGCACTAAAAAGTTCTGAAAGCTACTCGGTAGCCTAGGTCACACTAAAAACGCACCGGATTGAAATTAACCGCAAATTTAAATCTGATTTCATAAATTGAAAATTCTGTCATGTCATAGGTCATTTTAGGAATGTCGACTCAGCTTCCAACGATTTTTTTGCAAACCGAGACTTTTTGGGAAAAAAAGTCATCCTAGGCCGTTTTTATTCAGAAAAAGTTAGGGACCGGTTTTTATTGCAAAATTAGGAAGCAAGTGGGATCAATTGGTAAGGAAAAATACAAATTTAATCATTGAGGTGTTGGTTGATTTTTGAGAGGCCAAATTGGATTGATTTAAGGAAGAATAAATGTCCAATTGAAGAGGAAATCAAACAAATTCATATGCCCCCCACCACCATGACTTTTGGACCATTTCAAAGGTTGTATTGGGAGCTTCGGTAGCTGATTTGAGGCCATGGAAGACAGCCACGCTTGGTGGACAAGTTGGACTTGGTCGTGGGGGACAATTGAGGAGAAAACAAGGCCAAGTGGTCCGACTTTGTTCCCTTCTCTCCTTCATCGTCTTCTCCCCTCATAGATCGATCGACCAGCCCCTTTCTCCCCTCCATTTACACCGTTCAAACTCCAGCAACCAAGGAGAAGCCACCGAAGCACCCCCACCTGTCGCACGCCACCGCTAGGCCGCCGTCCGCCATTCTCACGCGCCGTCGCTGCCCCACACGTCCTCGCCGCTCCAGCCTCTTGTTTCGCCATCCAGCCTTGCCGTCCAGCATCGTGAGGCTCAGCTAGAGCTGTTTGGCCTGCCTCCGACCTCCGTGAGTCCCCACCTAGGCCCGATTTGGCCCTTTTAACCTTCCTTGATCCATACCCACCTTAAACCGAGCTTGTTGTCCTCTATTTCAGCCCAAAACAGCAGCAAACATAACGGGTTTCCAGCAGTGTTCGTGGCCCGTTTTGAGGTTGTTCCCGGTCCCGAAAGTTAGGCCCGCTTTGGAGAGAATCGAGCCCCGTTATGTTCGTGACATTTTGAACCTTTCGGATCGCAAAACAAGTGAGTTTAACTCACTAATCCTCGCTTAGTAGGTTAATTATGTTTAGGGTTTGATTAGTTTAGGCTAAGATGGATTAGGTGGTTAGATTAGACTAGATTAGTGAATTAAATAAATTACTGATGCAGGTTAGGTGGTAGTTAGTACAATTAGAGCCTAGACAAGCTCTAGTATTTAACTAGAGTGGTTTGGAAATTTTCCGAACCCGTCTCGACTTCCAATTAGGCATTACCGGGCCTAAGTTAATTTATTGGCATTTATTTATTAATTTTCGAAATTATTTAATTAATTATTTATTTTCCAAAAATTCAACCGGGATGGCCGATAATAAGAATTTCTTGCTAATTGCAGTGGTGCTTTCTATTTGTTTAATTGAGCACTGGTTTGTGAAAATTGAGGGAATTTGTGTTTACGGGGAAATTATCTCAAAATTGGAGAATGTCAGTATTTGAGTAGGAAATAACCATGAAAGGTTATGAATGGACCTAAAAAGCCCTCGAAGTATGGCTGTGCCAGTTGGACCGAGATTCGCCACCGAATTTGGAATTGATTGTGCCCAATCGGGTCGTGATTTGTCAGCTGATAGAGGTCATGCCCATTGGGTTGTGATTTGCCACCTGTTAGAGGACGTGTCCAATCGGGCCATGATTTGCCACCTATTAAAGGTTGTGCCCACTGAGCCATAATTACCACCTAAAAATAGGTTGTCTCCTTTGGATCGAGATTCATAGCCAGGAATTTGGTAGATTATGCTCGTTGAGCCGTGTTTGAGAATTGAGATGAAATAGTTAAGATGACCGGAAAGTGATCTTAATGACATGTAATCGACTGAGTCAATTGATCAATGACTCGATCTAATTTGATTAGGTGTTATGTGTGTCAGTATTTATGAATTGAACTGACTTGTAGGGAAAAACCGAGGCCAAGATAAGTCCTCTGACGCCTGTTGTGCTTAGGCAGCCTCTAGGACATATTTTCTTACTAATCGAGTCTTAGTAGGTAAAATTCGCTGAGATGCCGTCTTACCCCATTGTGGGATAACATTTTAGGGTCGTAGATGGCAGCCCCGCCAGACCATTTTGGACAACCTAAGAAACTCACAAAGACGAGCTACCACATTCCGATACATGGACACCTTGAGGGTCTGAAGTATATACTGGTGAAGTCCATTGTTTGGGTCGATGCAGGCTTACCCCATAAGGTGCTTCATCGATACCGATCATGGTACCGCCATTATCATAATGGCCAAAGGGTGGGCCCTATACTGGAAAGTGAGGTTCCTCTGTAGATTTTGGAGGTTGCTTTTGGTAAGGGTACAGCAGACCCTGAGGGTAGAGCAGTGGAGGATGCGAAGGATCTCAATCTCGACAAAGCAGATTTTCCGGTGTACTCAACAAAAGACTCCAATGAGGACGAGAATGTTTAGCAAGAGGAGTTTGGAGAGGATGATGATGAGTAGTCGTGGCTGTTAGACCCCACCCCTATTTGCAAACTTTGTTTCTAACTGGTTGTATAGGACCCGACCATAGTGGTGGTATTATAATATATATATATATATGACTGATGATATTATGTATATATGTGTGTTGGTTTGGTTTTAAATACGTTGGCCCTGTTTTCTTATCCAATTGCTTTATTGTATGGGAATTTATATCTGCTTCCGCATGCGTATTTAAATTGAATAGGTCGGCGATGTGTCCGGAGACATCACCATTATATTGACCAAGCAGGGATGAGCGCGTGCTCAAAGGGTTGAGACATGACACCTCGCAAGGAATAATATGATTAAAAAATGATGTTTAAGCCAAATGAGGAGCGAAAAAGACAGCACTCTAAATATAATGTCACTCTTTTAATAATGTGAAAGGCGACGGGCACGATATGTATAAGTAAAAATAAGACTAATGTAATTATAATTAAAGTTGAAGTTCTTATTTTACTATTGAAAAATAATCAAAGAAGACTTGAATACGTGGCGGCTTTCCTTTACGTTAGTTATCATTTTACCTTGCTAATCATGTGACAGAGTACCATTATAAAAAAGAAGAAAAGACGCATCGCATGCTTTTTATTAATGTGAAAGGCGACAAGCGTGATATGTATAAGTAAAAAGAAGACTGATGTAATTATAATTAAAGTTGAAGTTCTTATTTTACTATTGAAAAATAATTTTAAAAAAAAACATGAATACGTGGCAACTTTCCTTTACGTTAGTTATCATCTCATTTTTACCTTGCTAATCATGTGGCAAAGTACCATTATAAAAAAGAAGAAAAGACATATCGCATGCTTTTTAATAATGTAAAAGGCGACGAACGTGATACATATAAGTAAAAAGAAGACCCATGTAATTATAATTAAAGTTGAAGTTCTTATATTACTATTGAAAAATAATCAAAGAAGACATGATTACGTGGCGGCGGCTCTCCGTTACGTTAGTTATTATTTTACCTTGCTAATCATATGGTAGAGTACCATCATAAAAAGAAGAAAAGACGTATCGCATGCTTTTTAATGATGTGAAAGGCGACGACCGTGTGATACGTATAAGTAAAAAGAAGACTGATGTAATTATAATTAAAGTTGAAGTTCTTATTTTACTGTCCAAGTACTGAATCTCCCGATGGGTTTTGAAAGGCGGTTACCAGAGTCTCGGGTCCGAATCATCATGCCTTAATTTATTCGAACTTGGTCTGAATTGAAGGATCTAATCTGATTCCTTCTACTTGAGTCTTCTCCCACTGTCTCTATCTCGCTCCTGTCGCAGGAGAAGAAGGATTGAGAATCCTTCGATCTCCCGAGGTTCGCCGTCTTCTTCACCACCGCCTCTCCGGTTGTTCTCCATCCTCGCTCCGCCCTTTCCCTCTCCGTCGCCTGTCCAGCTCCGCCCTCGATGGAGGAGGAGCAGTCGGCTCGGAGAATGGAGGAGTTTCGATCGGCGGCCATCGACGACGCCGAGCCCGAGCAAATCTCCGAATCTTTCACCTGCTGCGTTTGCCTGTGAGTGTTCTCTCTCTTTCTCCACCCCCCACGGGGGATTGATGCGTAGCGAGGGTACATGCCTCGGTAGGCCTGGAAGATCGATGAATTTCGTTTTGAATCGCGTGTCCGCATCTTGAAAGGCGGTCCGCGATTTCGCGCGAATTCGGCTGATTTCGCGTGCGCTTATGCGAATTGCGTCTTGTGGTTTTCGCAAAGATGACCTTTTTCTTTTTCTTTTTTTTTCTTTTTTATTCCGTGTGCTCGCTGCTCGCGATTGGTATTGTCTTGGGCGATGACCAGTTTGCTAATCGACGCTGAAGTTTGCACGGACGGGGGTAGGGGAGGAAATGAACTGATACGAGAAGGCGTTTTATTTTCGTGTTCTTGCTTAGGTTGTTTTTAGATAGCACCAATCAAGTTCTAGAAATTTGCCTCAGTGGGGGTTGAAATCGGTGCTATATGTAACGTGGTCTTCTGGAAAAGCTAGATTTTGATGGATGGCCAGTTGTGGCTCCCTCCTTTGTCATCGAGGATCTTTCCCGTTGTCTCTCTTAGTGAGGTTATGAAGTGATAAATATCATAGACAAGATGTTGTCTTGGTTCTGATATTTGAATTCCAGGATTTGGTCTTCAATTGCTGGTTTCATTATGCTTTCCTTGTGTCTTCTTTACTTGCAAAGAGGCTGTTCATCTGATAACTTCTAGTTGAGATGCCTAGAGAATGACTGGCATGGCTTCTATATTTGGTCTACTTTTTTCTAAATTTGTTGTGACGGAAGCTTAGATTTCAACTATGATAGTTTCATCAAATCTGCAGTGGGCTCTTCTTCTCCCCTGGGTATTTTTTGATGTTCTCAATTTCACAGTTGTGTATTGCGAATAAAGTTAGCTGCTCCTTCCTCAGTTTAAACGATTAACTTCTATGTCTCATCTCGTAATTTCAAATGCAAATGATGAGATTTTTGTTACAAAAATATAATTTGTCATTCAATGTGAAGGTCTATTATCTAAAATTACTCGCGTAAACAACACAAGAAGTAAACTCCAGTTGCAACAATGGCAATCATCCTCTAAGAAATTGCGCCATGCAATGCCTGAACCAGCATTAGTGACATTGGGTTTGGGTCCTGTCATTTTCTTCCTTTTTTTGTATGTCACCTTAATGTTGTTTGCGTATTTTAGCAGCTATTTGTTTTTATATTTGGGAGAAGCAGTTTCACCAATCTATTCTCATCTCGCTGCACTCGCTGCAGGGAACTTCTTTACAAGCCAATCGTATTAGGTAAGGAGCTTCTATTTTCCACATACACATGGGAGTTTATCTGTCTGCTTATTAACAAATTACTCGTTTCCTTTGATGCAGCTTGTGGCCATATTTCCTGTTTCTGGTGTTTGCATCGATCAATGAATGGTGTACGTGAATCCAAATGCGCAATTTGTCAGCAACCATACCTTTACTTTCCTAGGATCTGTCTGTTACTTCACTTTTTGCTGCTTAAGATGTATCCTGATTCCTACAGGAGAAGGGAAATACTAACATCAGGTGAATTCTCTATGTTCGCTTGTCTACTCTTAGCTATGTAAAATACCTGTAGAACAATGTTGCCCATGAAAAGGACTTGGCCAGACTTATCAAGTGTATGATCTGTTTATGTCAAGGAGGAATCTATTGATTGATTCCACGAAAAAGGATGTAGAAGGCCATACTTGCTGTTAATTTCACTTCTTTTCCACATCTTATAGCTGATTGAAGGAGGGCTTAACTAGCTGATTATGCACTTGCAAAACAAGTGGTGGTGCTTGTCTGCTGGTTGTTCCTTTCCCCTCCATAGCTTTGTCTTCCCCTTTCAAATTTGTTCTTATAATACTATTGAACTAAATGCTTCGAACTTTGATAAACTCCATAGTTTTATCATGCAATGTCTGTTTTGTTCTATGTACTAAATGGGGCCTAAATTTTCAGAAGGACCAGTGGCATTACAGACACACTATCCTTTAAGTCTTAATATGCAGTTACTAGATAATTTTCATATTCTGTCATATGAGTATGAGTTCTGCATCTTTTAAATAGTGAAGCCATTAGAGGTATATGAGAACGTTCCTTTCAGAATGGTTGCTAACAGCTCCTTCTTAAGCTTGATCACAATTTCTTGTCCCATTTAATCATTCCTGTGAGAATCATCAGATCCACTGGTTATTGTGATTCTACGTTGATTTTTCTAGCTGCCTAGTTTTGTTAAAATATTGCACAAATCAACTTTTCTGAGATCCTTTCCCCCCCAATCTTTGTCTGCTTAGAGGAAGAGAGGAAAATGGAAACTTTCTCTCCGCAGTTTGATGCTCTTGTGTGGAGGTCAGGCAAGGAGGAACAACAAAAGTTATCCCGTTCTTCACAATCACACATGACATGTTCGGGCCCTAACTCATCTATGGAAACTGGGTCTTTTAGAAATGGTGAACCCCATGCAAGTAAGGTGCAATCAGAGCCTGTTGAGGGTATTGACGGTTACCGCCCAAGCAGTCCCAGGCAAGACTTGAAACGAGAACACGATATAACTGTTGAAAAGGACAATGCGCATCCAGTTGGCTCAGACCAAAGCTGCAAGCAGATTACAGTATTGGATGTGCTCTGCACAGAATGCAAGCAATTGCTTTTTCATCCCGTTGCTCTTAATTGTGGCCATGGTATTCTTTCCATTTAGTTTCGTCTTCCAGGTGCAGAAATTCTTTTGAAATTCAAAATTAGCAAATATATTTATTCTAATTCTTCTTTTATGTGGTTTGCATTTCCAGTATATTGTGAATCTTGCATCGTGTATCCAGCTGATGAAAAGCTCACATGTCAAGTATGTAAAAGCCGACATCCAGGGAGATTACCAAAAGTTTGCTTGGAGCTGGATCACTTTTTGGAGCAACAGTTTCCTGACGAATATGCTTTGAGGAGATTCGCTGCACCGCCTAGACTGACCATCTCAGAGAATGATAGCCAAAAATCTCGTATGTTCTGCAGCTCTGTGTTTTATATAGTTCAGAGTTCGAGGGGTTTATTCCAGACCATAATGACATGTAGCTTTGATCATTATTCATTGCCATTTATGACATTTGAGATGCCATAACGGTTGTGGTGGTGTGTTAGTAGGTAAACGCGGAGCTGATGAAGAGCTACAGAATTCATCATTGTCAATTGATGCTTTGGTGACCCATTTGGGAGTTGGCTGCGATTACTGTGGGGTAAGCTTTTCATCTCTCTCTGTCTCTCTCTCTCAATTCAAAATGCAAAAATGTTCTCTCTTATATTACTGAATGGAAAGAAAATTTTAAACTATCTTGAACTTCAATTGATGACAAGCGATTCTCTTATATTAGCAAAAGATAATGGATGTAGGCATTGAAATTTTTACCATTGTTGAAACTTTTTATTTCTTTTGGCCCAGATATATAAGTTGGGATTGATTCTAAGATTATATTTGCCTTGTTTTGGTGTTTGAGGCTTTGTATAGCCGGAGTTTAATTATATCATCATTGTTCTTAGTGGCATACAGAACTATTGAAATGGACTTTTAACTTACATTAAATGTGAAATTTCCATATGGTAATTGCTAATGTATAATCAAATGATACCTTTATAATTCTCCTTAGCAATCTGCATATTTTGAATGAGCGGCATTGTACTTTTGGTCCCTCCAAGTCTTTTTATCTGAATATGTCGCTGCGGTTGGTGTAAACAAATTTCTGACCTCAGTGTGACCAACTGATTTTTTATTTTAACTCATTGAAGTGATAAGTGAGTATTATTGAGTTGATTAAGTTGGGATTATGTATAGTAATATTCTTGGGTCTTCATATACAGATGTATCCAATGATTGGGGATAGATACAAGTGTCGGGATTGTGTCGAGTGGATTGGCTTTGATCTCTGTGGAGATTGCTACAATTCCCGTTGCACTCTCCCCGGCCGGTTCAACCAACAACATCGACCAGAGCATGAGTTCAAACTCAAAAAACCACAGCTCAGTTTGGTGACGGAGCGGCCCGACAATGGCTTTACTGCTCTCGTCTTTAGTGAGGGTTCGGAAGATACTATCTCATTTGGTGCTTCCACTTCACCGAGTGATGTTGAGGAAGATGGCGAGAATGATCTCATCTTTAGTGAGGGTTCGGAAGATACTATCTCATTTGGTGCTTCCACTTCACCAAGTGATGTTGAGGAAGATGGCGAGAATGATCTGTGGATTGGCGAGAATGATCTGTGGATTAACTCTGTTCTTGAAGATGATGCAGATTCAGAACATCAGAACAATTCCCAGTCTAACTCTAACTGAAGCCCCTGTCTTGGAAGCAACTGTCCCAATTAACCGATGCTGAGAGTGCTTGAGGATGGGCATCACACTTGAGTTGAGAAACTGAATTTGTGGTGATGATGACAATGATGCTAGCGGCTTGAGCTCTTTTGAGTTGCAGCCTCTGTTATCTCTCCACGGCGAGGGCAGGAGGCAGAAGTCATAGCAAGAGGGCATTTAGTAGAATGCAGATGGTCACCTGGTCATAGATGAATAGTCTTATGGAAGTCTGGAATTTCATAATACATGGAGCGGATTAGATATTCTGTGTGTCTATATGTAAATGTTGAGGCGCTATGTTGTTCTGTAACAATGACAGAACTCACAATACTGTACAGTGTATATTAACGGTGAGTATTTCCCAGGTCTGTTTTATGCACAGCTGGAATTGTGATATAGCTCTCTTTTCAGCTTCCTTTGAATGGTCCGGCAGACTAAGAGCATCTGAATTGTTGATCATGTGCGTCCACCATTGATCTCTACTATAGATCTCATATGATCTGATGTTCTAAACAAATTTGGTCCTTGTAATTTAAAGATCTTCGGATATATTATATTCACTCTTTGGCTTGTTATGCCTGGCTGAAGTGAATCGTTGCGGAAAGATCGTTTTACGAAGGCTCAGATGGTGCGAATTGCGAAACCTCGATCTCCAATTAAACCTGTGATTGGCAACCTCGGTATGAACGTGACCTGTTTTCGAACGCGTGTCAACCAACCAACATTATAAAACGCCACGAGCGAAAGAATTCGCTATCTCGCTCAATAAGTCTAATCGACCGTCACAAGGAACCTTGATAAGGCCAAGCAATTCAGGCAAGCTGTTGGCGTCATGGTTCGTGATCTTTGGCGTGGAGATGACTTTGGATCAAATCTTGAAGAATCTTGGAAATCTTGACGTAATCTTTGGCGTGGAGAATCTTGGAAATCTTGGCGTAATATTTGGCGTGGAGATAACGTTGGATCAAATCTTGAATCTTGGAAATCTTGGCATAATTTGATTATCTGGTCATCAAATATTTGACCAAGTCAAATACATTATCTTTTATTTAGATATATTCTAGAATATAACATATTAGATTTCTAGGATTGGTTTTAAAGTTTGTGTGGCAACTAGAAGGCCTATATTAAGGATTGGCCAACTTTCTTTGAAAAAGGGATATTTTTACTTTGAGAAAAATTGAGAGAATTCTCTTCTACTGTTCTTTTGAGGACTTGACCTTATCAAGTGTCGCGACCAATTTTTCGTGTGTGAACCACCTAGAGTTTGGCTAATAGATTGTTAAGCCTAGACTTAACTCGGGCTCTCCCAAGCCCATATCAATTCGCGACTTAGGTTTGAATTCTTAACATGCAAATGATTTTTATTAAGGAATCGTCACTAATAAGTGTTTGGTGGGTCGATTAGAAACCCAAGTAAAGTAATGGGAGATCACTTTACTCCTACGAACCAGAGATTATGGGTACGGGGACTTGGTTACACTAGATTTCTCTAATGCCATTTCGGTACCATTCTTTTATTTT
Organism: Eucalyptus erythrocorys; assembly: GCA_014182555.1. Classification (NCBI taxonomy): domain Eukaryota; kingdom Viridiplantae; phylum Streptophyta; class Magnoliopsida; order Myrtales; family Myrtaceae; genus Eucalyptus; species Eucalyptus erythrocorys. The sequence goes on along the minus strand of CM024607.1, from coordinate 30,346,272 downwards.
GAAAAATGTTTAGCGGGCGCTTGAATCGATTTTAATTTATCTCCCTAACATGTGAGGTGATCATGTGGGTGCGCAATCCACCAATTTAACACCCAATAATGAATAAGGTTAAGGGACTTACCTTGTAGCAACGAAAGCATCTGCATCGTTAGATTAAATTCCACATCAACAATCCTAGATATGGTCTCTAATTAACACGCAAATTTCTTTTTTTTGTTTTCACTTTATTTAATGGGATTTAATCTAAATGCAATGCATGCTAATAGCCTAATATGACATGGCAAAATGATCTAAATTAAGGACATGAAATGCAATAATTGCAACTTAAATGACCTAATATGTAAATTTAAACTAAATGGTCCTAGAATGCAAATTGATTAACATGCACTTAATTTTTTTGGATTTTTATATGGAATTTTGAATTAATAAAAGCCCTAATTGAACTACCTAAAACGAATAATTTTCTAATTCATGTTTAGGATTAATTTAAATTAACCCTATTTTGACTTAGAAAACCATTTCTTTATTTTTTTGTTTTTTTTTAAAAAAAGGTGCCAAGTTTTCTAAGAATGAAATTGTCTAAATCTAATCCTGACCTATTTAAAAAGAGATTTCTAAAAAATATGATCCTAAAAATGTGATTATAAAAAAAAACTAATTTACTAGCCTAAATGTCTTATTTACTAAATCTACATATCTAATTCTACATGCTCATGCAAGATTTTGATTTTTTTTTTTTTGATTTTATGATTTTTTATTTTTTCTAAAAATTGCAATTTATCCTAAAAGGTGGAAGTAATCTATCCTAAGATATTTGAATGAAATTCCTAACTAAATTAAAATTTTATCCTATTTAAACTAGGAATTAGGTTATCCTAATTTAAATTAAGACATTGTTTTAATTTAGTAATTTCTAGCCTAAGATGCAATCTATTTAGAAATTATCTAAGCTTAAAATTAAACATGCAATTCTATTCTAAAAATTGATGATTTTTTGTTTGCTTTTTGCTTTTTTTTTTTTAATTAAAATTTAACATGCAATTAACTAGCATCCTAGGTGAATTTTGCTTTTTTTTGTTTTTTTTTCATGACTTAATTAAAATCCCTAATCTAAATATGCAAGACAATTAAACCTAGTTAAATATTTTTTTATTTTTTTATTTTGTTTTGAAATTAACAATTTCTAATAATTAAACATGCAACCTAAATTAACTGATTTTTGTTGTTGTTTTTTTTTAAGATTTACGATAACTAAAATGCTTAGCCTAAACATGCAAATAACCCTAAACATGCAATATTCTAACTCAGGCATTTCACAAGATAAATAAAAACAATCAAGTTCATTCAACATTACCCAAAAAGGATATCACATATCATTCAAATCAATGGGTGATATTTCGCTAGTAAAATCGATAAATTGATCTTAAGCCTTAAAGATCAAAATATCAATTTTATTCCCACATGATTAATTATTTCGTCTAAAGCCTTATAGATGAAATAAAAAATCGACGCGGTTGCAAATTAGGGGATAAATTGGAATTTCCAATCACATATCAGGGCCTAATGTTGTTAACAAAAATAAATAACAAGGAAACAATAACAATAAAATAACAATAAAACAATAAAAATAAAATAAAGTAAATAAAAGAAAGGAAATCTACCTAATTGATTTTTTTTTTTTTTTTTTTGTTTCTTTTTCTTTTTCTTTTTCGAAAAAGAAAAAAGGGAAAAAAAATAGAGAGGGCCGACCGGTGAGGCTTGGGGCGATGGCTAGGGTTCCGGCGGGGATCTCCGAGGACGGCGCAACGGCTCCGGCGGAGAGGGCGGTGCGGTTGGATCTGTAGAGGGTCGCGGGTCGAGGATCCCTGGGCGCGGGCAGAGGCAGGGGCGTCGGGATCAGCTCAGGATTGCGAACCGACGGGGGAGTGAGATGGAACGAGCATCGCAGGTGGGCGTCGAGCGAGGCGGCGACGGTTACAAAAAGCGCGGCGGCCTCCGGTGCACGATCGACAATGGCAAAGGCGGAGCCGGGCGCTCGGGTCGCGGAGGCAGCGGGTGTCACAGTGGCGGCTAGTGTCGGAGGCGTGGCTGGGACGCGGAGGTGCGGCTGGGACACGGAGGCGCGGTTGGGTCGTGGTCGCGGTCGCGGCGGCGTCGGGGACTGCAAAGGGCGTCGGCGGCGGCGCGAGCAGAGCGGGGGCGGCGCGCGAGCGGAGCGGGGGCGGCGGCTGGCAACATCGGCTCCTAGATCTGGAGGAGAAGGGCGACGGGCAACGCGAGCGGGAGAGGCGGTGGCGGTGGCGTCGACGGCGGCGCGAGCCGGGATCGGCGAAGGGGCTCGAACGGCGCCGACGAGCACCCCCTGGGGAAGATGGACAGTCGCACGGGGTTTTCACCTTTTTTTTTTTTTTTTTTTTTTTTACCTCTCCCTCAGCTCACTTTTCTTTTTGTCTTTTTTTTTTTGTTCTCCTTTTTGCTCGAAAAGAAGACCCCCCTCTCTACGTAATTGTACACAGCCCTTTTTATAAGCCGAAAAATCGAATCTTTGGGGTATATTTTATTTCTAATTTTACTTATGCACGATACCCCTCAATATATCGTTGAAATATTTTTGCATATCCTATCCAAAAATTCCCCTTTTGCCCAAAACTGCATCTCCTAGTATATTGTCTAAAATCTTGACGGAATAAAATAAAACTTGCCTAAAATAAACTACATGCCATGTGATGATTTTTTATTTTTTAGTAAAAATGAACCCCAAAATTTTAGGTGTCAACATCAAGGTTGGTCGATTAGACTTATCGAGCGAGATAGCAAATTCTTTCGCTCATGGTGTCTATAACGTTGGTTGGTTGACACGCGTTCGTCAACAGGTCACATTCATACCGAGGTTGCCAATCACAGGTTTGATTGGAGATCGAGGTTTCACAATTCGCACCATCTGGGCCTTCGTAGAACGATCTTTCCGCAACGATTCCCTTCACTGGCTCTGCTGGCTTCTGTCAAAGATTGTAATTTATGTTAGCATCTTTTTATGTTTGTCATGCTTATGGTTGGAAAATTGGCCAGTGTTTGTGTATTTTTATTAAAGGACCAGCAGAAGTACGTGAGTCAGGAGAATGTGGTCTATGCCTTTTAGGAAATTGTTTTTCAAAATTTTCAGTGTTTGGCACACGGAAAACAAATCAGCCAAGGAAAGTGGCTTCCCTGAACTGAAAAAATGTATTCTAAAATAAGGAAATCGAAAAGTGCTCTTGCTTTCACTTGGACCAAGCATACTCTCTTCGATGCATTCCTTTTAAATATCTGTTTTTTTTTTTTTTTTTTTTTTTTTTGTTCCCCTTCTTTCTTCTTTAGCTAAGGTCGAGCTCACTCTCTGGCAAGCTTGAGCTTATTGGCCTTGGGCAAGCTCAACCTCGCCTATGGTCATTGGTCCATCGTTGCTGTCATCAGCGATCGGCCGAAAAAGAAGGAAAAAGAAAAAAAAAAGAAAATTTCAATTTTTTCTCTAAAAAATAAAATTAAATATTAAGAAGGGTGGACGGAGGAAAATTAAATCAGATTTTCCATACTAAACAATGGAAAATATTTTATAATTCATTTTAAAGTTTTAGTTGAACACCATGAAAAATTATCATCTTTTTGAAAATGAATTCTTGAAAAACATATTTTTCTCACATATTCCGAGAAACTAATGGAGTCCTAATTTGAGGACCACTTTGTTGATGAAATATCTCTAAGTGATTTTGATGATTTTTTACCTACTCTTAATACAATTTTTACTATAGTATGGTGCGGATGTCTGTGGCGATGTACAAAGAACAAAGATTATATTCATAAAGGAAAAGGATCACAAGCCTGTTTTGTTGGTATTAGCATGGGCGGATTTCAAAAACAGGTGAAGGCAATGTCTGTACCTACGGTGAAGATATAAGGTCATTGGTGATGTTAGAATATGGATCATTTGATGATGTTTATTAACTCTTAATTATAGCCATTATAAGTTGAATATGTACAACAAAAGAACTGGAAGTCAAATAGAGAATAGGAAAAAAAGGTGGTTTGACAAATTTATCATAGTTGAAGCAGTAGGATGGCAGCAGTAGCTATTTTGGTAGTCTACAAAAGTTTTGGAAAGGAACTGTATGCTTCGGACGGCAGCACCAATGGATGTCTAATGGCTTCTTAATTCTCCAAGACATCTTCAATTAGAAAATTGAAGATTACCATATAAGAGAAGATCTTTGAAACCACACGTGCAACACGAAACTCTGAGATTTGCTAGAAGCTGTTTTCTAAAGCTAAAAGCTATATTATAGCTCCTTTGTAAACGTGTAAAAGATCAAATGTACAAGAATAAATACAATAACTAAGTCCTAATAGTATGCTCTATCATCATAAAAGGTTTAATATTTGCCGATTGTAACTTGTTGAGCACACAACTTGATTCACGCTGGTTGAAATATTTGCTTGACTTGATATTTGCTAAAGTTACTACTATTTTCTGCAAATTTGTTGGAGTTTTCCAAACAACCTATTCACCCTCTATAGGTTGTATCCTTTGCCCTTTATTAACCCTAACATATTTCACCTTTTGTGAGCTTGATCACATCACACTTCGCATGCTTGGTCTCCCAAGATAAAAAAAATACATAAAAAATGCAGCTTATCCCTAATTTTGCTCAAAAAAATGAGAGTCTAGAGAAGAATTTCTGTAGTACATCCTTGTGCTGTGTCTCCATGCCAATTTAGGCATTCATTTTCATGCACATTCTGCTTTTGTGATATGCATTTTATTGCCTGATATGTTTTGCCATCAAATATTTTATACACGCCCATAAATGGGACGTACTTCGACAATAAGTAATCTAATACGTCATTAAAAACTACAATAATTACAATTCTTCAATGATTCCACTTCTAAAAAGCTGCAACGTTTTCTTCGCTTTAACCCCCCTATCATTCCAAATCATTGATTAATTGAATCATCATAGAGGAATTTTTTTACTTATTTCTTTTATTTGAATTATTTATTAATTCTTTTAATTATGAGCTCAATGATTATGGGTTGCTTTATCAAGATTAGAAACGAATTGTGCAAATCTAATTCAATTCCAATTTTAATTTTCCAGTTACTTGTTCTATGGCTTTAATTTGAGTTGCAGATCCTAGTCTAGTAATTGAAATAACCATAGTAGTAGCAAGTCTTATTCACTTAGATCAGCTTGTAAGAAAATTTTGTTCATCTCATGCCCTGCGAAAAAGTGATTCTTAATAGCTTGGCCTCTACTTGACGACTCCAATTATGAAAACACGCTAAATTGGCTTTCCTTCCTATTTACTTATATTGAAGATAATTTATTCACTGGTGGACCAAATGAATAATAGTAGGTGCATTGTCGTGCAGGGTGTAGATACTCTAGGTCTTATGAACTAACCTACATAACTCGTAAGCCCATCTGTCAAGCCCACGGCAACTAATCCAATTGAGCTGCAATTTTTCCTTGAGTGCCTAAAACGTAGAGTTGTCAAAATGGATTCAGGACCATTTATTTACCTATAAATGATGGATTAAGTGATATATGGGTTAGCTAAATTTCATTAAATGGATTGATATGGGCTTTAGTACTAAAGTTCAATAAAATGTGGGTTTTTAATGGGTTCAAAGTCCATTCCACCAGCACTCCCTATTCACCTATCTTCACATTTAGGTTTGGGGTTTTTGGTTGGGACAACTTATCCTGTAGTGTTATGCTTCACTTGTGATATTTTTTTTTCTTTTAAAATTGAAAGCTTTAGAAAATCACGAAATTTAATACTTAAAATTTAATCTTTTTATATGCTACCGCATAGTATAAAGGTTCTTGTTTTTAAATATATATGTGTGTGTGTGTGTTTTAGTAATGTGAGCCGAGTCAGTAATGAATTGATTACGAGGTTAAGTCGAGTATGAATCATTAAATTTATATTGCATATAAATAAGTCAAAATGGGTTAAATTGATCGATTTAGGTTACACCATCTTCAACCCAATCCAACCAACCCATTTCATGACCCCACTAGGATATTAAATATTTTATGCGTGAGTTATAAGATCTATCATGAGAAATAAATAGTCCAAAAAAATTGAATACAATTTATTTGCATGTCCTTTGTCATACAAAATGTAAATACATTAGAACCTTTAATTTTATTTATATCATATGAAATCCCCAATCAAGTCAGAAAAATTGTATTAAGATGCAATTTGCCTTTTAATATTTGAAAATTGAAATACATTATCTGTATCTATCATCGAGATTTATTATAATTTGAAAATGATAGCCCTATGCATGCATGAAATAGCTTCTAGACTTATTAAACAGATAGACTGGCTTAAAACGTTTAACCCGCTAGTGATCCAAACTCCATCCAATCCATAGTGCTAAATTCAATCTAAAATGTGCGAGGATGAAGTGAGTGAACATGAGAATCGAGTGAAGTCAAAAGAAAGAGCGAAAATAAATTCATAAAGATGAGTTTGATTTAAGTTAGTTGTGGAGCCATTCTCATTATTTTAAATTTTATCATTATAAACTCATTTACTAAATATAATCATGTAACAACTCAACACATTAATTATGGATTAAGATTTGAATTTATGATCGATTTTGGTATGTCTATTTACTAGTATCCTTTTAAACTGATTAGGTCGAGATTGAGTCGCGATCCAGTGAGTGATGGCGCGTGGTTTGGATTAGGGGAATCTTCGATGCCGAAGCTCGATGAAAAAGTGACGAGGAGCGGTGGGACGGTGATGTTTAATCCTTTGTAATCGAATGATTTAACGACGAGACCCCTTGATTAGCATCGGTTCGTGAGTAATAATCATTGTTTTCCATCGGACGAGTGGGGGCTTCGCCAGATTCCCCTAGGAGTTTGTAAAAGCCTACACGCAAAGAGAGTATTAATGATCATTGATTGCTTTGTTCGTGTCCCCGAGATTACTCATCAGTCTCACTCACCTGCAGATCCTTCAGATTTTGCTCATAATTGAGTCTTGAATGCTGTTTTGATCATAAGATAGAGAGAGAGAGAGAGAGAGAGAGAGAGAAGTACGAAATTTATTAAGAAAAAATGAAATTTGACTAGAATGTGGGTGATTTGACATGCGATCCGCGAAATTTTATTAAAAATTAACATTACGAAAATTCCATAATAATATATTTATAATAAATTTAATTCAAACTAATTTTTTAATTACCAAAACTCTCAACTAATAATAAATTTACTAAAAATTCTAAATTGAAATATTTGTTACAAATTTACCTTTCATTAATTTTCATTAAATTAAATTAATATCACTAAAAAAATCAAAATTAATAAATCAATGACAAACGGAGGTAAAATCCTAATTTGGTATACCTATTAACTGATACGTGTTATCCAACTTAGTAATTTAACAGTAAAATTTAATTGAAGCTCACGAACGATATTAGTTTTGGGTTTTTCGCGGTATTAACCAGTTAATTAACTCGGTGTGGTTTTGTTAGGAAGACGAAACAAATTTTTTTCTCATGAAGGTGAAATTTGTGTATTTTTTATTTGATAGTTTAGGAGAAGGGATATGTGCAACACAAGTCCTAAAACTTGCAAGGAAAGTGCAATTGAGTCCTAAAACTTACAAAAAGTGCAATCAAGTCCTAAAACTTGTCGGTTTGGTTCAATTCAGTCCTAAAGTTAACACCGTTAGTTTTTCCGTTAAAAATTGCTGACGTGGCGCGACGTGGCATTTTAAATTATTTTTATTTTTCACATAGATTTTTTTAATTATTTTTTAATTATTTTTTAAAAAATAGATTTAAAAACTAAAATATTAATTAGATTAAAAACTAAAAAGGAAAATCAAAAAAAAAAAAAAAAAAGAGGGCGGTGCGTGCACCGTGGTTTCCACCGCCGCCCAACGCCGGAGGGCCGGCGACGGTCGCCGGAGGGGCCGGCGACCGTCGCCGGCCCGGGTGGGGTGGCCGGGCCTCGCTCGGCGAGGCCTCGCCGCCCCGTGCGAGCCTCGCCGAGATCGCCGGCGAGGCTCGCCGGATCCGGCGAGGCTCGCCCCGATCTGCGAGCCTCGCCGGCCCCGAGCGAGGGCCGACGAGGCCTCGCCCGGGGCGGGCGACGGTCGCCGGCCCCGGGCGAGGTCGGCGACCGTCGCCCGCCACGGGCGAGGCCTCGTCGGCCCTCCCTCGGGCCGGCGAGCCTCGCCCGCCCGGATCTGGGCGAGCCTCGCCCGGATCCGGCGAGGCTCGCACGGGGCCGGCGAGCCTCGCCGCCCTCGCACGGGGCGGCCGGGGAGCCTCGCCGGGCGAGGCCCGGCCACCCGCCCGGGCCGGCGACCGTCGCCGGCCACTCCGGCGATGGGCGGCGGCGGAGCACCATCGGTGGTCCTTTTTTTTTTTTTTTTTGCACAGTTTTCTTTTTTAAATAAATTTAGTTTTTCCTTTTCTGTTTTTAAATCTAATTTAAATAATAATAAAAATAATGTTAAAATCCATGTGTATAATAAAAATAATTTAAAATGCCACGTCGGCGCCACGTCAGCAATTTTTAACGGAAAAACTAACGGTGTTAACTTTAGGATCGAATTGAACCAAGTTGACAAGTTTTAGGACTTGATTGCACTTTTTGTAAGTTTTAGTACTTAATTGCACTTTCCTTGCAAGTTTTAGGACTTGTGTTGCATATATCCCTTTAGGAGAATGACCATACAAGGAGAATTTCATTTAATTCGGTGAAGTTGAACTGTTTTTGCAAAGTATTCCTTGCACTTAAGTTTTTGTCGAATGCCTTCCTGCACTAGATAAGCATGTATCAATTAGGTCTGCTAAGATAATCATCGATGATAAACTTGGTTGACCATTTAACATTTATTGGTTTTTCAGTTTTCTCCCATGGGATTTTTTTTTGTGCTTTCTCTCTCAAAAACCTAAAAGCGATAGCCTCTATGACAACACAAACGTTAGAACTCAATAAGAGTATAGTAGAGAGAGCACAAGCAACATTTTAGGTCTCATCCAAGGGCCCAGTCTAACTCAAACTCGTTCATTAATAATCTCTAATTCAAACTTAAAATTCAGAAGTGAGATTAAAACAGCATTATTGTCCATAAATCAATCCACGAGACTAATTAGAGAAACTCAGCCACCAAGTTAAGAATAGGAATGGAGATTGAGAGTGTGAAATTACAAAAATATATATATTTCGATAGGATTAAACTGAAAAATGACGGGGGTTTAGTTAGATAGGTAAATTGGTAATGATAATTTGTTGCAAAGAAATTTTTTTCTTTATTTGGAGGTTGACAGGAGGTCTTCGTGTTGGGATTGGTGACAGGGGGGGTGAGGGGGAGTGAATTGGCGGGAAACTAACTTTGGGAAGGGCGGAAAAGATTCCTCGAAAGCCGTTCGTCGTACGAGAATTAATTGAGGTTAGTGTCGATAACATCGGTATTTGCGAATCGACGTAATGGCTTTGTTGGATTAAAAACAAAAAAAAAGCCCTTTTCGTTTTTCGGTTGCAAATTGATTTTTCTATGTTACCCTTTTAGACGACATGATTGTCTTGTCTTGGTAAATGAGCCCCCCAATCAATCTTTTTTCGTACCTTTTCTTTTGTTTTTTCCCTTTTATATAAAAAGATGGAAGATTGTATAAATATGTACACGCACACAAGAGTCTTGTGGATAATTGCCCTCAAAGCACCGGTCATTAATATTTGTATTTTCAATGCATCAATTACGTCTAATACGAAAAAGCAAAGTCTCCTTAATCGTGCGTTCGGCGATATATATTGTTAATTTCTATTTCATTTGTTTCGTCTCTTTCATCAAATAATTATCAATTCTTTCCTTATCAACAATCACCCAACTTTATATGTAAGCATGTCGTGTATTCCAACACTAGCATATATGAGAAATTATATAAACAATATTCAAATAAAGAAAAAATATCATTTTCAAAAATACTTGTCACTTTTGAATTATGTATAAGTAATATGATAAACATAAGAAAAATGAATGTTGTTAATGTACACAATATGACAATGAATGTAATCGACTCATGTTTTCAGAGGACCAGCATCGCTTGTGATGAAATTCTTCTAATACAATTAGTCCAATTATTGACTACATTGACTGCAACTCTGCGTATTTCATCGTCATAATAAATTGAATGTGCATTATAGGAATATATTTATGCAGAAAAATGAAGATAAGATTTTTTTCTAAATAAATTGTCCGGGTACATGTCGGACACGTTACATCCCACATTGGCTATATCACAGAAGAGGCTTTGTTAAATGATACATAAGTAAGAGCCACCTAGAAAAAATGCGATTATAGGCTCGCTCAAGTGGTAGTCCGTGCTTTGTTGACGCCTTTAATTTGCGTATTAAGCAGAGTGCAAGGTAGGCAGAGGGGAAAAACAAGGGCAGCGACCACCGTATTGAGTACTCACATTTGGATTCTCCCGTCAAAGGCTTGTTCCATGTGAATTGGGTTGAGTAAGTGGAGTTCGAGCAACACATCATCCGAAAGCCAATATATATTATGTGGAAAATTTCTCCCGAGTAAACTTAAAATGGACATACTATTCGGATTGAATGACATGTGAGTTTTATCATTTTGTGGAACTCCAATGTGCTATATGCATACATTTTTCATAAAAGTACTAGAAGAACTGAAAAAGAACCAAGATTTCATTATGTCCATAAGCCTTATCATCTTTTGTGCTATGATGACATAATGCACAAGCTGATTGCCACTCTCTCGTTGACAATAACCGCAATGTCACATTGTTCTACATTTGAAAAGTTGAAATACTTGATTAAACATTTAAACAAAATAGGTGATGATTAAAAAAGGTAAAATTTTATTGTTAATATCATAAAAAATCCCAAATTAGTATATCCATGACAAATTTACCACAAGCTTGTACATTTGTGAGAAATTTATCCTATATTAATTTCTATTAACTTAAATTAAATATGAAAAGTTACAAACCGTTGCACTTGTGACAAACGAAAGGTAAAATTCTAAATGATATCACGTGTCAACAAACTCAACAATTTAATATTAAATTTAGTGAAAATTAACAAATAGTAAAATTGTCACAAGTGTATCAGTTTGGATTTTTTTAATGAAAAATTTGTTTGAAGTAAATTTATCACAGATGTATTGATTTATGATTTTTTGTAGTATTAGCCCAAAAGTTTATGTTCATGCAGTGTCGCCATATCAATCTATTAAATGCATAAATGGTAATCATCTTGTTCTCAATAATAATTTTTTCTCAAGAAAAAGGTTTTTTTTTTTTATTCTATTTCCTATACAAGTTTCTGAGCATTTGAACGTGTTTTATAATTGTACAAAATTTCTAACCTTGGAACAGGAAAATAACAATAATGCGTCTGGTATGAGTTCCATATTTTTTTTCGTGATGTATAATTTCTTTAGTTTTCTAAAACTTTATGAGATTTCTCTCCTTTTTTTTTTTCCCTCTTTCCTTCTTCCTCCTCTTGCCGGTCATTAAGCCTCAGCGAAAGACGATAGTTGACCTTAAGGGAACCTCCCCGACCTTCGATGAGGTCGTTGGACCTCATCTGTGTTGAGCTTATCAATCAAATATAGGAGGAAGAAGAAAAAAGAAGAAGATGACTCGGTTTCATAAGTTGTTCATGAAAACAAAGATCTAATTCTCATTTCTGTTTCAAATCGCATTCGCTCGCTATTGATCTATTATTGGGAATGAAAAAGTTTGTTGATATTATCAAACTAATTTTTTTTTTTTTAAATTTCGAGAAACAAAAAGGACATAAATAATCATGAGTTGGTCGGTTACCAAACATGGTCTGAGAGACAGCTGGAGAAGAACATGAGTCAATACATTTGTACTTAAGTCTAAAAAAAAAAAAAAAAATCTTATAATCGAGTTGAAATTTTATGGTCACCGCACAAAACGCCAAGAACAAAGACAGATTGGCACGACATTTTATTGTCACGATACATCAGTTTGGTGCCTTTCAAATCTCACTCTAATCAAGTCAAATCCCTTGGATCAATCGGCTAAATCAAGAGGTGCCTTCTTGATTAATAAACAAGAGTTTCATCAACACATAACGGCTTATTCATGTCCGTTTGAAAGTCGGCCGAAGGTGCTTTGACCATCGTGACTGAAAATAAAGAAATTTAAAAAAAAATTACAGTACTAACTAAACGATCAAATGACGAAATATTGCAATTTTCGACGCAGTAATTACGCTCATGACATGCAGAAGTAGTCTTACCGGAATTTGAGTCGGGTGACCGCTGCACCGCTTCATTTTCTCGGGCTTCGTTGACTTCTAAAATGGTTTTAAGCCAAATGCCCTCCGTGTTCTTTTTATTTGTTCATTAAGGATGAAGATTTATATTTAAAAAATGGGTATTTTCCCATTGATCACATTTAATAAATATTTTGCTAATTAACATAATCCGGAAGAAATAAATTATAAAATAAAGAGTAATTTTTTACTTCGATCAGAGCCCGAGATCAATAAACTAAGCCTTGCATAATTTTTTTTTCAAAGATAATGAGGGCAGGTCTCTCGGGTATGATGAAATTAAGTTAGTGACGTTTGGTAAAATGCATGCAACATGTTGTCGTTTTTAATGCTCCAACGGATAACTTGGAATTAATCATCCATGTCAGTTTGACTTTTGCTTCTCCCTTGGATTTATTGAACGTCGGCCTAAGGAGCTTATTTACGCACTGACTCTGTCTATTTTGCAAACAATGAATAATTAAAATGATTATTTATATCATTTAAAATAATTAATTTATAAAGAATATTTTCATTATTGATAATAATTTATGCGTAGAAAATTTCGTGGATGATGAAAATATTTTTCGTCTATTCATTTTTATAAATAATACACATGATCAATTTTAAGAAAATATTTTTAAATAATTCATTTTCTACAAAAAAAAAAAAAAATTACCCTTTCGACATGTGAAATGATTCAAATATAAAGCCAACTTCAAGGGTTAATATCTCGGAAAACAAAAATTATATCAATTGTGATACAAAAAATCTCAATTTCTTTTTGCGTAACAAAAAAAATCTTCTACTTATAGCACTGTATATTACTAAAATAAAGGGTATATCCGTTTTTTTGTGACATAAAAAAGTTTGAGATTTGTGTCATGATAGGTAAGCTTAGGTTTTTTTAAGGTACAAAGAAAAAGACTTGAGATATTTGTGTCACATTAGACATAATTTTGAGTTTTTTTTGTGATCTTTGTTCTTACTTCAAACATATACAATACTAATCCCATAACGAACATTTAAGAATAATCCACAACTATTCATTTTTTTTTTTTTACATGTTGAATGACATTAAAAAAAAAAAGAGATAGGATGGTGCTGGTTATTGCTCGACATAGTGTTTGTACTCGACTTTGCCCAGCCAACCGACATAGACAGACTTGATTACGACACAAACTCATCTATGTCATGTTCGAACCTGTTTAATTATGCATCACATCGTATGGTGCTTCCTCGCACTGCTCCCCTTTGTGAATAGATCGAATTTCTTATTTTCGTGGATAGTATTCATTTGAGACCGTTGCAATTGTAACATCAAAACAGTTTAATCGAGAAATCATTGCAGGGAAAAGGTAGGGTCATATTGATTTCTCTTTTCTAATTTTGTATTAAATATTAATTTTATTTCAACTCGCTCAACAACTCCCGCACCTTTCTCGTGTAAGCCGCTATGATTGACAATGTCTTTTCTCTAGTAGTTCATTTAATTGGAGACTATTTTCATTCATCAATGACGTACTTTCACGATATTATCTAGAATAATAAAAAGTACATTATTCTTTTCGAGATATAATGGCAAAATCAATTGAAGAACCCCGTTTTGTTTGTCCATAGAAGTAGAAAGGTTATCATTAGATGGTATTAATACATTTTCTTTTCTGAAAAAGAAATTGGAGGCATGAAAATAACAAGTGAAGCTATGTTTATTTCGTAAAAAATAAATAATTTCAAAAATATTTTTAAAATGATTGCTTGTATCTAGGAAATAAATAAACAAAAATATTTCAATTATCTAAAAAAAGTTGAGACATATAATAATCGTCAGTAATTAAAATTTTTTCATTGATTGATTATTTCAAACGATATGAAGTCATCTTTAAGAAAATATTTTTTCCAATCATTCATCTTTCATTAAACAAATGAAGCCTAGGCATTATTTACATTTTCTCATAATTTGGACTTTTGCACCAAATCAATTCCCATCGATATGCAACTTGAATTAATCAAAATATTCCACCAAAAATTCGTCTGCTTCATCAAAACAACCTGATTTCCAATTGAAATTTTTCTCCCCTTTCGAAGAGCACGTCGACTTGCGATATAAGAAAAATTACACTCAATCAAAGTATTCGTTTTGGGTTTGAATTTTCTTTATCAAAATTGTATATAATTGATAAGGTCCGGTCATTATTATATTTTAAAATAGATTATGCATGCTATTGGGTTGGGTAGATATGATACATTTTAAAAGAAAAAAAAAGGGTGGCTAAAATCTATCCAAAAGCTTTCAAAAGAGTTTTTGTATATAAACCCAACACCATGTCAACATGTTCCCTCCATCCCCTGCCCTAAAACTCATTTCTTCTCTTCCCTTCCCTTCCGAGCTCTCTCTCTCTTCTCTCTTCTCTCTCTCTCTCTCTCTGTTTTCTCTGCGCATGCAAGCTCCACGAGAGGGAAAATCAGCGGCGGCCATCGTCGGAATGGGCAAGTACATGAAGAAATCCAAGGCAATCCCGCGCGACGTCTCGCTCCTCGAGGCCTCCCCGCGCTCCCCCTCCGCCACCGGCGTCCGGACCAGAGCCAAAACCCTAGCCTCGCGGCGCCTCCGGAGGCCCTCCCAGCGGCCGCCGCCCGCCGCCGCCGCCGCCGCCGCGCCGAGCTTGGACGCCTCCTCTCCCTGTCCCTTCTCTTACCTCCAGCTCCGGAGCCGGAGGCTCCGCAGACCCCGCCTCGTGCCCTCCTCGGAGGCGAGGAAAGACGAAGGGCCGGCGGGGAGGGGGCGGGCGGAGAGCGGTTCTAGGGGAAGCTGCGACGCTTCGTGCTCGGCGAGGACGGCGTCGTCGAGCGGTGGAGTGGAGGGAGAAGGAGGGTGTGTCAGTCGGGGTGACAGGGGAAACGGGGGGAAGGGTGCCGGCGATGCGGCTGTCGACGCGTCTTATGGGGAGAACGATTTGGAGATCGAAGACAGGGACAGGTGAATAAATTTCGAATTTTGATGCTTAATTCTCCTTTCAAATCGCAAACTTGCGAAGATGCTCTGTTTTTCCCGTATCTTCCCTTTCCTCTTTCAGCAGATTTGTTCGTCATGTGAATTTCCTCCGGTTCGTTGGTTGCCCCTTCGTGCCGACATTTCTTTTCCTGGGTTAAATTTTTGACCTCTGAGTAGTTAGTTCTCAACAAATTCGAAAAAAAAAGTTTGTTTTGTGGGGGTTTTGTTCAGTTAGGGTTTTAGGTTTCTTTGTGTCTTCATCCTTGCGCGCTTCTTTAGGCCGTCTGTCCTCATAACACAGTTATTATTCGGTTTGCTTCGCCCAAATAGAGTGATAAAAGAGAGATCTTTTTTCCTTTAAGAGGTGATCTTGTAGTTCTGGCCCACGTATTTGAGATACTTTAATAAACGGGCATGAATTTGGGCTCTTTAAAATGTGGGCACTATTTCTTTTTCCACAAATTGATCCTGACAACAACAGTAATTGGAAATTAAAAAAGCAAAAAGATACCAACCCTTTGGAGAAATGGTTGCCCCAATGCCAGAGGTCCGGAGGCCCTTTTTTTTTACCTCATTTCCTTTGTTTGAAGATTGAGACTTCTTTGGGCCTGTTGATTTTGGTGGCGTACTTTGAATTCCTTTTCAGGAATTTCTTCATGCTTAACCAGTTGCCTTGTTTTGTTGTCAGCAGGAAATTGGAAAAGAATAGGGAACTACGAAATTATACTGATAAAAATGATTCATGTTGCAACTCCTACTGCATGCCTTTTGAGAAATCATTTTAAGTTCAGGGTTCCTTTTGCTTATTGAATATGTGCATTTTAGCTGTCCTGAACTGACTTTTTCTATTGAGTTAGGCTCATCCAAATCACATTTTCCATCCTGATGACTTTAAAAAGAACGTAGCAGAATAATAATAAGTTTTAGGATGTTCTTTGAAGACAACGATGGTTTTTCACCGAGTCAAGAGTTATGAAGTGCTTTAAGGGGACAAGCTTTTAATAATGGACGGATTTTATGCAGGAGCACAAGGGAAAGCACGCCGTGTAGCTTGATAAGGGACTTGAACGCAAGCACGCCACCAGGGTCAACCACAAGACAGCAGAGCTCATGCACTGCTCACAGAACTCAAATGAGCATACTTAGAAGTATCCCGACCTCAGATGAGATGGAGGAGTTCTTTGCATATGCCGAGCAACGACAACAAAGATCATTCATTGAAAAGTACATTTCTCGTCCCATTTTTGCTCATTATCGTCTCACCTGGCTGCTTATGTAATCGTTACTACTGCATTTAGAGTAAATTGTTCGCAATCGACTTTAAGCAAAACAAGCTGATTATATCATGGTCTTTTTATTTACTTCCCTTGATTGTTTTCACAGGTACAACTTTGATATTGTCAAGGATCGTCCCCTCCCAGGTCGTTTTGAATGGGTGCAAGTAATTCCATGAGGTTTGCATTGATGCTGGATGACGTGGTGTATCGCATACGGAGTCAATGTACTGGAGTAGCAAAGAGCCTGAACTGTGACATAACAGACGACGAGCACACTGATCAGATATTAAATTAAAGTCCCTTGACAATGTCTAAAGAGCCGTGATCTATGAGTAGATTAGAAACCACCTTTTTAGTTGCAAACGCCATTGGAGTTTGTTGAGAAAGGAGAATATACCCCTTGTACATAACTTGTTTCTTCAGTATATGCTCTTTTCTCCTTGTCTCTATGGTAAAGAATACCATGCTTTGTTGTTTTACGCATTTCGCTTATATTTTGTCCTCTCTCGAGTCATCCTGAAGCTATTTCCACGAGTATGGCCAAGCAGGAAATCGACTTGTCTTTCTAGCAAATCTCGATGTGATGTTTCTGGGTACGTGCATTCAATGGAGGTCATTTTCTATCACGTGCCGTATTAAGGCTCTTGCTTTGTTCGTGGCAAGTCATTGTATCGTACGTGTGGGCACGTCCTAAGACCTTTTTCATTTTTTCGGGATCAAAACCTAATGCCTAATGCCCTATAAAAAAGGCTCCTTTTTATTGTAACTTCCAAGTTTATAAAGTAGAATCTCAGTGGAAATTGCCAATTGGTGAGGAAGCAGCGTCTTTTGGATCGGAAGGGTGATACACGCATGGCATGTCTTTGCTCTGCCAAGCAGGCGAATGTCATTATTACTGCATTTCACTTATACTCATCGCATGATAATGAGGAGATGAAGGAACATGGCATTGCAGAAGGAATAAAATGGAGCGACGCCAGCCACCAGTCTCGCCAAACATTCAGAGATATGCGTTGAAATGTATCAGCCAAGGGGCGGATTCAGTGCACTGCAATCTCAGTGGTAGCTAGAATTGTCTCTGTCTTTTGTTACACCGAGTTCTCCCGCGTGTACCCACGTTTCAATAAATGCCCACTTGAATCTTGATCGTATTCTTTCACCTTGTTACCTCTCATTCGTTCACTATTCACGGGCCATTCTCAGAAACCCCCCTGATGAAATATAATTGCAATCAGGAAACCTGCAGGGCGTCAGATAAAAGAGAGACCACAAGGCCATGAAGTGGGATTCTGCAGGAAGCAGCACAATAAAAAAAGCTCCCGATTGCCAAGCCCCACCACTGCACCGTCCACGTTTTCATTCCAGACCATCTGAAGCAAGTTCTCAGGTGCCTTTGCGTCACTTACGGATTCAGGTGACGCTTAAAAAGGTCACAACTGGGAAGTTCAAATCCGGAAGCAGCAGTGATCAATCTTCCGTAACCGGAACATGCATCGCTGAATTGCTAAAATCCCTTGCATTAATGACACAAATTATTTTCAGAATCCTTGTTTAACAGGACCGAAAAGAGGGTTATGTAAAGTGGGTGATTCTGGCTTAGGCAATGGAAAGATAAAAGATGAGTGATCGACCCACTGGATGAATGGCTACATTAGGCAGTACATTTCCAGAGAGTTTGCTGTAAAACATGGAAAATTATGAGTACAATAAGGGTGTTATTAAAGGAAAGGAACAGCCGGCGGTGGATCTTCCCCTCAGAAGATGTGTTTCATTGCATACATACATGAAATTGAAAAAACACTGATGCCTAGTGGCATTAAAAATGCTGCATTGGATCTGCATTTGCCATATACTTCAGAATCGTGTAGCTTATGAGAGCTAATCAACAAGCTAAGCCATGTATTGAACAATTTTGTGACACTGTCGTATAAGAAATTGAGCGTGCTAAATGAGAGAGCTTAGCAAGTAATTACAGCTTAACAAGAGCTGAGCAAGCTAGCTCTAATGTTAACTACTCGTTTTGGTTTCTGTCTGACAAAATGTAGTCAACATTCTCTGCTAAATTTGGAGAAGCACTTGTCAGTACATATCAGCATCAGACTAATTCACTTTTGATTTAGTGGTCTAAAAATGCTTTCAGTCTCTTTAAGTTGATCCCAACAAGGTGCATGATGATTTTTTTGGGTGCATTGGTTATCTCCAAAGCTCATCCTGTTGGCAGGATCTTCCCAGCTGAGAGATTAAAATGAAGCAAGGTCAATGTTGCACATTAACATCAACTGTGAAAGAACTACTTGAAGGGTAATGAAGCGCACCAGAACAGTTGAATTCCTGTTCATTCTTACCTGGTTATTACACTTTTGCTTAGAAGCTAATTAGTGACATTAAGGACTTGCTGGTGGAGAATTTAAGGCCCCCTTTGATTCAGCCATTTCAACTTCATATGAACTGCTGTCGGAAGATTTGTCAACCCCCATCCTCATTTCCTTCAGTTTTGCTAGTTGTATTGCCCGCTGCTCATATCTGGTCATGGAAATGACATGTTATGGTAGAATATAATAATTATTTACAAAACAAGGTAAGACGTCATTTAGAATGGATAAGCTTTCTGTTTGGTATAAATACTGACATGGCTTGGTAACTTACTCAGCTATATGGCTCTTGACAAGCACAAAATATACTTGCCAAAATTGCCGCTCCTTCATGTGTCGGGGACATAGCATATATCGCAGTTGCGACATTTCCTGAAATGAGCTTGATATGGTCATAGAGCAGATAGATATGAGAAAGTAATGTTATCTTGGCCTTAAAGCTTCACTTCTACGTTAGCCAAGTAAGACATGTACAGTTTCATGTTACCAGTCATTTAGATACACATGGCGAATATTTGACTTTACACCATTACATGTTCTTAAGAGTATTTACGTCAGCAGTCTATCCCAAAAATATAACTTGCAGATAGTGAAGCAAGTTCAATAGTGGGGTCTCTAAATGTGGATGAAGAAACAAAATTAGTGGATACAAATACCACAGTAATAAGTGCAGGCTACTGAACTAAACAACCACTATTGAGTAAACTTCAAAGTCAAAGAGGGAGAAGCATCACAATAAGAAGAATGCATCTTAAACTATTTTATCCGATTCTATTGAAAACACAAGCAAAAGTGGGTCCTATTTAAAGATCATAGAGGAACATATTTTTTTTATCATCCTCGATCAATTGAAAGTCTTTTCAAGACAGTATGAAAACCTAATGCAGCTTTATAGAGAGTCAACCATATGTTTTACTGTCCAGTCATCTCAATTTCATTAGGACTATGTAGTACAATCTTAATGACTCGTTATCCCAAAAAGTAGAGCTCTCTGCTTCATCAGATAACAAATCTGTTTCTAGAGGATACTTTTAGTCCTCTTGAGCAGTCCACATATATACAGGCTGGCTCATTCTATTAAAAGCTGCCACAACAAACCCAAGATTAAACCCAGTGTGTCTTAATCCTAGTTCTATGTAAATTAAAAAAGATAAAAAAAGAAAAGGAACTCAAGCATCATTCTGCTTGAGTATATCCTGTGTAAATACCAAGAAAATTTTTCGTCTCCATCCGTATTGACATTGGATGATACAAGAAGGTTTATTAACATAACAATAAGCTCCTATTTTATAATAAAATTAGATCTAACATCACAAAAACACATTAAATACATTAAATTCTCCAATTTAATGATCAAAACAAAATGCCAGCCTAGAGCGTTGTTTGCCACTAGTCTTTCCCTGTATAGTCTGTTCTCTGTGACAGAGCAATTAATCGAATATGTCGGAACTACACTATGACAGATCCATCTAACAAAAATTGCGTTGTGTCCTTGACTTGGTTTCTCCGAGCTCCAATGCTTTCTCTTTTGCTACCGAAGTAGCCTATCAGCAAGATATTACCAGGCCTCGAACCTCATTCCATTCTACAATTTTTAGGTATCACTATGAAGCTCACTATATCTAAAAGTAAGTTTGCCAAATTCCGAACCTCAATTCCTCTTCTTATCCTAAATCTACTAAGAGAACCAGAATCACACATCAGAACACGGCGCTGACCACCAGTTTGGTTACAGAACATCCGACATCTCATATTTGCGAAATCCCCCTTAATTGAGTAGAGGAAGTGCGCACCGAAAGGCATCAGAAAGGAAACTTGCAGTGCAGTCAGGCATTACTCGGAAAGAGGCAACCAAGTACACAAGTAAGTTAACATCTTCAGAATGCAAAATTTTCCACATCAATTCCACACGCAGATCACAATTCACAAACCTTAACACTAGTAAGCACAAGGTAAGCATGCCTCTCCTGCCACTCGGAGAGATCCTTCCTCACACTGCATGCTGAAGCAGTTCTCGCAGTGCCGGAATCAGCACCAGCCACGCCTTCATCTGCAACACGCCCAATCAATTCAATTTCCACCCAAAGAACATAAACGAAAAACCCAAATTGAGAAGCTGAAAAGCTCTATCGTCCAGCGACTTCCAGAACCCAAGATTCCAAAATCCATCCGAAACACGACAAAAAAATAAAAATAAAATTTGCACCTTTATCGACTGTCGTATGGAAGTTCTTGAAAGTGTCTACGGTGAAGGTCTTGACCAAGTCGACCAATTGCTGCGTTATTCCATGTTGCTCCAAATCTTCGTCGGTTTGGTGTCGCTTCTTCTTCGAGGATGGTTTGGATGGATCTGAGATATTGGGGTTATTCGCATCTTTCAGAAGAGTTCGCCGGAACCAGGATGACCAGTCCATGGCCTTCGTATGGTTTATGCTGCACTTGGAGATTGGGTGCCTTTTGTTAGAATTAGATCCCAGGTCCGCCCCAACCCCGGAGCGATTTCTTGGAATAAAAATATTATTTTTCAGTTTATGTTAACATAAACCCATTCCATCACCCACAAAGATTGTTAGAATTCGAAGATGCGTATTGCACGAATTACATCATTAAATCTTGGAAAAATTCTAAATTATTGTAAAATATTACATTGCAAATATATAATAAAGAGAAGAGAGAGATTGAGTAGAGAAAATTAGACAACAAATATCGTAAAGGAAGTCAGAAGAGATAATTTTATTTTCAGTGTATCACTATCATGCTGTCTATTATACATCAAAACTAATCTTCTATTTATAGTAGAATAAGAATATACTTATCATTAATATCAATGTATTGAATGATACATGTACAAGATAAGGAAAATGAACGTTCATTGCATAGAGAAATGTACTTAGAATGTTTGATATAAATGTAACGTAATAAGTATATTAGATAAGATGAATATAATGAATATTCATTCATGTATTTCATAACACTTCCCCTTGAATATTCATTGTATTCATTATGAATGTGTATCGAATGATACTGCCTCATTAAAAATCTTAAGCCAGAAAAACCGAGCGGAATAAAAATCGGACAAAAGGAAAAAAGAGTGTAGAGCACAAATGTTATGATCTCTCCCTTTTATAGATGCATTAATTGCCTCGTTAAAAACTTTAAGTCGAAAAAACCCTGTGGGAAAAAACTGGACAAAAAGAAAAAAGAGTACAATGCATATATAGTAACTGCTGGGGCTAATCAATCTTGCATTTTATGAACTCGCCACATATCAATGCTGTAAATGCATAGTTCATAATATCTCCCCCTCAATTGAGCCATATAGCCACTTCTGGGGCTAATTAATCTTGCATCTTAGTTATAGAGTCAAATAAATATTATATAAGGTTCATAAGCTTTTTATAACCATATGAAAGAACAGTAAAAAAGTAAGACCATTAAAGCGAAATAACTAAAAGAAATTATTAGAATCATAAAATTCAAAATTCAAATCATCATCCACCAATCCGATGCCTCATCAAAGTAATAAGAGTTCCTCACATTTGCTACTTCAGGAGCAAGTGGAGTCCAACCAATGGAAATATTGTTGGTCTCAATAGTGGTTATGGCAGTAGGATTGATTTCAATGGCATGAGATTTATCACGTTTGCCTGTATTATTTAAAGATGCCTGGTATAGGTTAATAAAGTATTTTGGTGTACGATAGGTACGTGACTCGTGCCTAGTCATGCCACAGTAATGACAAATACTTTCATTAATCACATTCTTTGGCTTTTTTTCTTTGTCATGATTTAGGTTAAAGTTTGATTTCATAGGGTAGTTAAATTTCTTGCCATCCCTTCTAGGATTATGATCTTTCCTATGCTTATAGCCCTTAAAATGGCCAGTATTTTTTTCAAAATTAGCTTGTGCTTCAGGCAATGCTTTTGAGCAAGCAGGTCTAAGATCATGATTTTTGAGCAGTAATTCATTAGTTTGCTCGGCAATGAGGAGCACAGAAATTAATTCTGAATATGTGGTAAATTGACGCTACCAGTATTGCTGTTGCAATACAATGTTCAAAGCATGGAAGATGGAGAAAGTTTTCTCTAATAATTCCGCATTAGCGAGTTTGATACCACATAACTCAAGTCGAAAAATAATATCAAATAAAGCGGAGTTATAATCAGACACTGATTTAAAATCTTGCAGTATGAGATTTTGCCAGTCATATTGTACTTGAGGGATGATAACAGTCTTGGTATGATCATACCTATCCTTCAACCTCCTCCACAAGATATGAGGGTCTCGAATGGATAAATATTGAGTACGCAGGCTCTCATGCAAATGACGGCGGATAAAAATTAGCGCATTTGCTTTATCCTTTTCATTTGAGGTTCTATCCTCTGTAATTGCATTAGCGAGACCTCGCCCTTAGATGTGCATTTCCATGTTAAGACACCAGGATAGATAATTCTTTTTACTCACTTCTAGGAAGT
The DNA here is from genome assembly GCA_014182555.1 of Eucalyptus erythrocorys. NCBI lineage: Eukaryota > Viridiplantae > Streptophyta > Magnoliopsida > Myrtales > Myrtaceae > Eucalyptus > Eucalyptus erythrocorys. The sequence goes on along the minus strand of CM024607.1, from coordinate 30,322,821 downwards.
GGAATTTGGGCTTTTCAATATTTGTCATAATCCTTGCAAAAATAAATCCTTAAATTAATTAAAATGATTTCCAAATATCCACCGCTACCTCAGGAGCAAAATGATACTTCTAGATTTGAAATTTGGCTTCAGGCCAAAAAAAAAAAAAAAGAATTGATAGAATAAGATGAAGTATAAGTTGATTAATAAAAGAATACCCACATTACAAAATATACTTACTCAGTCGGTAGATCTTCGTGCTGATAACGTGTTGTAAAATATTGCGTTGCAAATATATAATAAAGAGAATAGAGAGATTGAGTAGAGAAAATCAGACATTGGAATCGTAGAGAAAGTCAGAGGAGATAATTTTATTTCCAGTGTATCACTGTTATGCTGTCTATTGTACATTAAAACTAATCTCCTATTTATAGGAGAACAAGAATATACTTATCATTAATATACATGTATAAGATAAGGGATATGAACGTTCATTGTATATGGAGATGTACTTAGAATGTACAAATGTACCATAATAAGTACATTAGATAAGATAAATATAATGAATATTCATTTATGTATTTCATTCATTCATGTATTTCATAACATAAATAAGAATTTAAAGTGAGATCATTTTTCTCAAAAAATTATTAAAAATGAATTTTATTTCAAACAAGTGCATGAATTAATTAAGTTAGTCCTAAATAATGATTTGACTCACTAACGAATGCTTAATTTTTATGGCAGCTAAAACTTAGGTTGCATCGACCTAGGTTGCATTGACACGTGACACGACACGGATATGACACGACACGTCGACACGTTATTTCTCAAAAATAGAAAATTTCAACATCTTTGAGGCACATGTTGTATATTAAATGAATATTTTTATTTTTAATTAATTTGATTCAAATTTATAAATAAATAAATAATTAAAAAAAACCTACAATGAATTTACACTAATCATTCAACATACAGTACTTTTATTTTTTGAAATTACTTTTTAATTTCATTTAATAATTTTTTCGATTATAGAAAAAGTCCCTTGGGGGTCCCCGCGCCCAAACTCCTTTTTTTTTCCCTTGTCTCTTTCCCCACCCCCAAATTTTTTTAACTTTTTTTCCCTCCCCCACCACTTGATCGACTATCAGCCCGTCACTTCCCCCTTCTTTCAACATGCCAAAGTTCCTTTTTTATTCTTTATTTTCATTCTCAAAACCCTAGCAGCAGCTTCTCCTCCTCCTCCTCACCGCACGGCGCCTATCTCCGAAAGCATCGAAGACTCGATCAAGAAAAGCACCAGCATTCACCAAAGGAGCGGAAAAGAGAGTAACCTAGAAAAATTTTTAGTGAAAAGGGATCGGAAAAGGAGGTGGCTCATGTTGAATACGGTGAAAGCGACTTCCAGGGATGGAACGTGCAGTCCTTGTGCGCCAAGAGGCTGCACACCGCTGTGAACTCCTCTTCCTCCTCCACCTCCTCCCCCTTGCCGTCATCGTTGCAGCCCCACTCGACGACGCCGCCCTCCCCCACGCGCGCCTCCCTCGTGAAGTTCCTCCTCATGGCCCTCGCCTCAGTTTCCGCTCTTTATCTGGCCATCTCTTGCCGTTGTGGGCTCGCCTTCGCTCGTGGCTTCGTCTCTGCTCCCTCGCCCTTGCCTCCACCCTCCATTGTCTTTCGGACGTATGTGTCGACAAATCTGACACGCGGTCAACGTGTGTCCGAGCATGTTGACATGTCCGTCTGATACACTTCGACACGTGTCGGACACGACATTGAAGCATGTGTAACGTGTCCGTGCAACAGTCCAAAATATGATATGATAAAGATTAAACAAAAACTAAAAACCACCACAAAAAAACAAAGTCATTGTTTTTGTTCAAAACATTTTTCAGGTTGCACAGCATAGGTGTGCAAAGGAACCAGGACATGCCTAGATTGCTCGGAACCAGATCAAAATTGCTCGGAATCAATAGTTCTTAAGAAAATCGGTTTGGTTCCTAATTCCATGGGCGGATCTGCCCACCCATCCATTTGGCCCGGACTTGTTATATTATAATAACATATTAATTTTTAAGATTAATTTTTTTTTTTCAAAATTAGCCCATACAAAATTTAAGGCTCCAATCTCCCATTCTCTATCTCATCTCGTTTCCTCCAACTCTATCTCGTCTTTTTCAATTCAAACTCTCCCCTAGCTCCCTCTTCTTCTCCGATTCACCTCCGAATCTGCTCATCTCCCTTTGAGTCATAGTCCGGAAGTAGCTAACTTGGCGAAACGATGAGTCGATTTTCTTTTTCCCCCTCAAATTTGAACTCTATGCTTCTTCTTCTTGGTAAATTTGATTGGGAGGGCGATTGGGCGAGCTTGGCCGTTAAGGCGGTGGCGACAGCAAGTTTGCTCGTGAACTCTTAGTTTTGCCCCTGATTGACCAGTCATGTGCCGAGATCATAAGGGTGTGGGCTCCATAGTTCAAGTTAGTCACGATCGCTTTTTGTGAAGGATTTCTTCCTTCAACAAATAGCAATCTAAGTTTCATTTGTTTAGCTCCTTTTTCTCTAGGTTTTTATTGCTCAGCTCTCTCTCGTCTTCGAGACCCTCCCTCCATTCCTAGTGCTCCCTCTTGTCGCTACTTCCTGAGCTCATCTCTAATTTTCAATAAGAAAAAAAGGGTAGCTAAATTGAAGTCTCGATTCAACCCACACAACCTAAGAAAATCCCTAGTCCTCTCTCTTGTATTGAAAAGCTCTCCTCTACTCTTTGGTGGTAGGTATCACAAAATCTTAAGTTCTATTTTCACGATTCTTTCAACCCCTCGTGAATCTCTTGACATGAGCACACTTCTTTGCACTAGTGGCTCCTTCTCAACAAAAAAAGTGGGAATTCCGTTAAACCCCAACAACCCATAAACCCTAATCGATTCTTAAACCCAAATCCTTGTCTTGGTGTCTCAACTTTTCTGCCGACTATCCTTTCCAGAGCAACTAGTGAGAGTCTAGTAAATGGATTTTGTGGTTGGTGACTCATCCAACATAGTCCCAAGCTGAAGTCAATATGGGAAATAAAAAGTGTTCTCCAAATTGCACGTAATAGGTATTCAAGCTTTGACTCAAGGACACCTCTATCTTTGAGTAAGTCATCTTGCATGCTCTGTCTTGTTTTGGCACTTGATTATGGAGGGAGAGGAGGAATCAGAAATGCGAATAGCAGCACTCAACAAATGCTTAGGCAGACTTTGGTCAGGAAGAAAAATTACTGCAATGGATGAGGTGGTTTCTACAAAGAAAATTAGAGAAGGTAAGCTTACCCTCGTTGGCAAGCTTTTTCAAAACCCAAAGATAAACTTTCTCGCTTTCCAAAACACTATGAGGAGAGCATGGAGACTCGAGAATGTAATATTTTCCCCTTTGAAATTTGGAATTTATGTCATTACTTTTAAGACTGAGGCAGAACTACCACGGGTGTATGAGATTGGTCCTCGATTCTTCTCAAGCATCTATTGCTACTCAAAAAATGGGAGCCAAATATGCCTCCACACCATTATGAGTTTAATACGTGTGCCTTCTAGGTGCAAATCCATGGACTTTCTTTTGAAGGATTTATATAAGAAGTGGTTTTTAGGGCTGTTGAAAGTCTTGGTCTAGTTATGGATGTGAAGGTTGAAGTGAAGGGTGGAGCTGCTCACAAAATTAGGAAAGCGAGAGTCCTCTTAGATGCGACAACCCCCTTAAAATATGGATTTATTGCTAGTAATGGAGGGAAAAAACTCTGGTTGGATTATAAATACGAGAGGCTCCCTAACTTTTGCTATTCCTATGGTAAAATGGGGAATTACGCCAATAATTGTGAAGAAGTGGAATTCAAAGAGGAAAACTTTGAAACTGAGGAAAAGTGTCTCTATGGCCAGTCGCTAAAAGTTGAAGCACAAGGTCACAATCTTTTTATGAAGTTGTTTTATGAGAAGATAAAAGGAAGAGGACAGAGGAGAATTACATCCTCGAAACTCCAGTACATTCCCTCCAGATTGTGCCCTTTATGAGAGATATCCAATAGCATGTATCTTAGCCCACTCTTGTTCAAGCAGAAAAGGGAAAAGGCATAGATTATGGGGACACAAGCATGCAGGCACAAGCCAAGAAAGGAGAGGACTTCATTCCTTCCAATTTGCCTAATCTAGGTAAGAGCGGTGACTCTCCCTCCTTTGATTTGCAAATGCTTCCAAAAGTTACTCAGAACAATAAGCTTAAAGAGGCCAAGAAATATGCTAGTAAGAAGAAACGTAGGTATAGCCCTTACGAAACACAAATGGCAAACTCACAGTTACTAGATGAGACTCAATTGCTGGTTACACCTGTTCATGTGGTGTCAGAAACAATGGAATGGGCTTTGGTGGATAGGCCTAATAAGCCATTGAGTTATAAATGAAGTTGATATGCTGGAATTGTCAAGGGTTGGACAATCCCTTGACAATTCAAGCAATCAGAGTCCTTGTGGCACAAGAGAAGTCCAATATTGTGTTTTTAATGGAGACCAAAAATCAAAAATTGGTAGTGCTTAGTTTAAGGAGGCAGTTACGACTCAAGAATAGTTTTTTGGTGAATCCAAGGGGTATTGTAGGGGGTATGGCTATTTTTTGGGATAAGAAAGTATCTATAACAGTAGAGTTGAACTCTGAAACCTTTATAGATTTGGTGTGCGTATTAGAGGAAACAAAACAGAGAATGCGACTGACCTTTATACATGCACCAAATGAGTTCCAGAGAAGACTAGTTCTTTGGAAGATATGCACAAAATTAGCCTCTTGAATGATCTACCATGGGCTTGCATAGGAGACTTCAATGAAATCCTTTATCATTGGGGAAAAGTAGGGAAGCGCATGGCGGAACACTATCGGCTCAATGCTTTTTGGGACTTTGCGCTCCTTGATGGACCTGGAAAGTAAGGGATGTACTTTCATTTAGGCAAATAATAGGGATGGAGATAATCATGTCAAGGAGAGATTGGACAGAGTATTGTGCACTATGGACTAGCGATTTTGCTTTCCAAATGCTAAGGAATACGCTTCACCAACCATAGGGTCAAATGACAGTCCTATTTTGCTATCTCTTTTTCCCGAGCCAGTAAAAAGGAAAAAAGAGTTCCAATTTGAAGCTTTTTGGCTTGAAGATGAGGAATGCGAAGAAATCATCAAAAAAGTTTGGCACTTGGCAAAATTGGAGCATGAAGACTTGCTGGAAAGGATGAAATCAGTTTCCTTAGTTCTCACTAAATGGAGCGAAACAAAGTTCTCAAATGGAAAGAAGAAAAATAGACCTTCTAAAGAGAGAACTCCAAGAGATCTCCAACAGCCAACAATTACATTGTAATAGACAGAGGGTGTAGATTTTGAAGAATGAAATCGAGAGGTTATAGTGACAGGAGGAGATGTATTGAGGTATGAGATCGAGAGTAAACTAGTTGAAATTGGGAGACAAATATACTACATTTTTCCACGCCACAACAATTAAGAGGAGACAGAGGAACAAATTTCCATGCCACAAAATGAAAAAAGGGAAATGGATTCATGATTTAATTCAACTAAAACAACAAGCATTGAATTCTTTCGGCAATCTTTTCAAATCAGTTGGCCCTCGAAATTTTCAGCCAATACTAGAGGAATAGCCATGTGTAGTAGGGGGAGGACATGAACGAGATGTTGACAAAGCAAGTGACATTAGAAGAAGTAACTGAAGCAATTCACCAGTTGGGATCTAAAAAAGCTCCAAGGCTAGATGGCTTAAATGGTCAATTTTTTCAGCATAATTGGGAGGATCTACAACAAGTGATAAGGTACAAAACTTTTTCCGCTTAGGGTATCTCAACCTAGAGTTGAACAAAACTCATATTTTCCTCATCCCAAAGATCCCAAACCCAGAAAAACTGGAACTATTTCGTCCCATTAGTTTGTGTAAGTTTGTGTATAAGATTATATCAAAAGTCTTGACTAATCGATTGAAAATATGCTTGCCAGATTTGATTTCTATAGAGCAAAGTGCCTTTGTGAGCGGAAGACAAATTCAGGATAATATTTTAATTGTGCAAGAGGCGCTACATTAGTTGAGAACAAGAAAATGAAAGAGAAAGTTTTAGGCAGTGCTTAAATTTGATATGCAAAAGGCTTATGATCGAGTTGAACGGGATTTTTTGGAAGCGTGTATGCTGAAAATGGGCTTTTATTGTCAATGGGTGAAGTGGATTATGCAACGTGTGACAACGGTATCTTTTAGTGTCAAGATAAGTGGAGAGCCTCCACCCTATTTTCAACCATCAAGAGGAATCTGACAAGGTAACCCCCTTTTCCCCCTACTTGTTCATCCTGGTTGGAAATATGTTATCTTATTTGATGAAAAAGGCAATAGAGGATGGAAGTATAAAGGGGATTAAGTTGAATAGTTCTTGCCGGCAGAAGAACGCTTCAAGTGCCAAAAGTTAGCACGAAGGGACACTTAAGTGCCAAAAGTTACGAAAGTGACACTTAAGTGCCACTTTGTAAGAAAAGTGGGACACCTGAGTGCCACCTCCGGCGAAGGCAGCCGGAGATCATACGGGGCAATTAAATATGATTATTTCTCGTCGAGGTGGCTCGCCGGAGAGCTGAGTCAGCTCTAATGAACCCAGAACGACGTCGTCTCCTCAGGTTGGCCAAAATAGAGCCCTTAAATCAGCCAAAACGACATTGTCTCCCCCATTGCCCCAAATCGAAAACCCTAAATTAGGCAAATTGCCATTGAAGCATTGGAGCCCTAATCCTGAACCCTTACTCGATTTGCCCCAAATTCTACGGTCGGATATTGGGGATGGAGAGCAGGACTTTCAGCAGCGGCTCAAATTTCTCTCGCCGAAGCGAAGGAGAAGGCGAGCGTTTCTGTTTTTGTGGGTTACCAAGTCCAAGAAGAACATCGTGGACTCGAAGGAATCTTGGGAGAAGATTCTATGGATGTGCCCGATACAGAGAAGGGTCGAAGTGCAAATATTTCGAATGGGTTGATGCGAAATTCTCTCACCGAGTCACAGAGGTGATATTGGACCTACTTGATAGATGTCATCAACCTCCATCTACACCTGTGGACGACTTGGACGAGGTTGACTCAATGCAAGCTCAAGCATCTTCTGCTAACCATTTGAAGAATGAAGTTTCAAAGATGAATATTGAACGGAAGTGTTACCGAGCGTTTATTGTGTTGCTGTTTTTTCTCTATCCTACTTTATGATGAAATGTAAAGTATTGGAAGATGAGAAGAAGTTTCTCCGACTGCCATAGTTGTAAATGAGGTCAAGGAAAGGGAATGAATGAATGAATGAGATGCTGTTTGAATGAATGAGATGCTTTGTTTGTGCTATATTTTCGCTTATTCTCGAATATAAATCGGTGATGATGGAATGTATATTGGGTGGATGTGTTGTTGTGACTTCTTTCCTTCAACTGAATGTAAACCAGTAGCAATGAATTGAATGGAGTTGGCATATGTTCAACATTCGTATATATAAACCAACAAACTTCTCTCTTTTCTTTGCCGCAAATCACCCATTTACATAGAAATGCAGACATGAGTGATTACTCGAGTGCTATAAGTTGTACATAGTGATCACTTAAGTGTTATTCGTGATAAAAAAAAAGTCATTTAAGTGTCAAGTTAGTATCAAAAGTGATCACTTAAGTGCCATTTGTGGTTAAGAGTGAACACTTAAGTGTCAGGTTTTTTAGAATGTGATCATTTAAGTGTCAATTTTGTTTGTACGTTTCATCTATAAACTACACCAGCCATCAGCTGCTATCAGCCACCACGACCGCCCACCACTGGCCACCATCGGCCTTCGGCCATCACCACCAGCCACATCAAGCATCCCAGGCATTCACTTGAGCCACCACTATACTGCTGGTATTTTGCAGCGGAGAAGTTCCTAATGCCTTACACCAACTTGCACCAGCACTACTTGGTGCAAGATGTGCATATTGCACACTTAAATCTTAGCAGCCACTGTTGGTGGTGGGTCATGGGTCTATTGCAAAAGGGGTTTATACTAACTACAGTAAAAGGCCCCAACCTAATCCACATAGTGGACCCACCACCATCAGGCTTCACCAACCGCCACCACCAGCCACACAAGCACCCCAGTCACCACCACAGATCCACCACTAGAAGCAGAAAGCAGTAAGTAAAAGTAAAAACAAATTACAAAAAAGGCACCGAAGATAACAAGCAACAAGATTGTTTCATTGATATTGAAATGAAGTCTCACAAAGTCGATGACAAACTATTTAAAAGAAAACAAACATCCACAGTAATTGACTCCTCGGCCCCACAAACCATATCCCATCCCATTTCATTAATCAATATGCACAATGCCTCCTGTTCGTGCTCCTTTCACTTGATTCATAATCCTTGTACTTTTTCTAACTGGACGTGAGATTTCTTCTTCAATTGTCTCGAGATGCGTTGATTCTGATGGAGGTGCAATTGTCCTAGGCTGAATTGATTGAGAAGGAGCTAGAGCTGGAGTTGCAACTGTTGTAGGCCTAATTGATTAAGATGGACCTGTAACTGGGTTCTTCTTACTCTTCTTTGTTATTGGCGCAGCCAATGTCTTCTTCTTCTTCTTTGTTGGCGCAGCCATTGATTCTTGAGTTCGGCCTTGAGAGATAAGAACCTCCGAACTTCTCCCGTGCTTCAAAAAGAAAACTCAATTATTAACTTTTGTTTGCACCATAAATTAAATTAAATACAGCCTAGCTTATAAAACTTACATTAAGAATAACTGTTCCAGAACGCTCATCTGTATAAAGCCCATAACCATACTGTTTTAGCCTCTTTCCAAGAGCTCCTCTTGTTCGAAGGGGAACATCAGTTTCAGATACTTGTGATTGGTTAGCCCTTCTTCTTGCATGTGATTTCTTGGGCTCTTGCTGTGGCCGTTCAGCTATAGTAGGGGCTTCTTCTTGGCATTCTTCAGCAGCTAGGCGGCCTCTTGTAGATGGCCTTCTTGTAGGTGGCTCTTGATTTGGCTTTCTTTTGGTTGTTTTTCTATTTAGCCCTTCAGCTTCAATGACACATTCTGTTGACTTTTATGGTGGCCCTTGTGATGACCCTTCTAGTGGCCTTTGTGGTGACCTTGGTGATGGATCTTGTGGTGACCCTTCAGTTGGGCCCTCTGTTGACAGCTGAGCTCTAGCTTACCTTCTTCGAACCTGAGAAAAAGACAAAGGACATCATAAATATAACATCAGACCATTGTAAAAGAAAACTAAACACAAATTATTTAAGTTACCGGGTATTTTTTTCTTTGCTTCTGCTGAAGAACGGTTGACTTAACCGGCCCTCCGCCTTGCTTCGGCCAATTCTTGAGCTGGTTGTCTACCTTGTCTTGTTTGAATGACCCTTCGCCGGTACATCGGGGCTTCAACCAATTCTTCACGTGTCATTCTCCTAACTCGACAAAGACAAAAACATTATGTCAATTAGCTGTACATATCTATTTAGGTTATAAAGTAACATAAACAATAATTGTCATGACTTACTGGGTTTATTGTCGTCGACTGAAGAACAGACGACTCACTTCGCATTTCTGTTTGTCCTTCTCTAATTGTCCCTTCAGTAGGCCCTTCGACTGGCCTCAACTGTTCCTGCTGCTTCCTTAATTGACAGCCTTTAGTATTGTGCCTTGCTATGTGGCAAAAAGAGCACTTCATCTTTACACTTGTCCTACTTATCCTACGCTGACTTGAGACCTCTCCCTCCGTCATTCTTTGGTTTCGCTTTGGTCTTCCCATTCTCTTCTTTAGTGGCAAAGGTTGAGGTGCTTCGTGATCTGTTGGCTCCCAGAACTTGGTACCTCTAATTGGCTGCAACATGTATTGGTATGAAACAAGATATCTCGGTTTCTTGTACCAATCATCAAGGTAGTCTTCTGTGTTGTGGCCCTTCAATTGAATGGCACATATGGCATGTGCACAAGGAATTTCACTTACTTGCCATGCTCTACATGAACACTTCCTCGTACCTAAATGGACAACATACTTATCAGAGCCTTTCATTATCTCATATCCTTCATCCCCATTCCAAATGGAATGACAATACCTACTTACAGCCAAATTCTCATCCAATTTTTTAGCAATCCTGGGACCACATTGCCTAGTCCAGTTTGCAGCCTCATCCCTTTGTTTATGCAACCGAGTCATGACCATAACCCTTATGTCTTCAAGCATCGAGATAATTGGTTTACATCTGGTATCTATTATCCTCCTATTGAATGCTTCGCAGATGTTGTTATCGATGTTATCACACTTGAATTCCTCGCTGAAGAACGCCCTACACCAATACTTCGGTTCTGTTTGGAATAATGCATCATAACCTTTCCTTGTCAATTGAAGCAATTCTTCTTTGGCCATCCTAAAGTCAGCCATATTCGTGCTCTTTGCTAGCTGCCAAAATTTGAACTGTAGCTTGTTCCCTTTATAGTTCTTTGCTCAATTTGCGTATATGTGCCGCGCACACATTCGATGCTCGGCATAAGGCAACAACTCAGCTACTGCTGGAACCAGTCCCTGCAATAATTCAAAATAAGAAATGTAAGCAAACGACATGTTGATGTCAACAAGGAAATAATTGACCAAATCTTTCAAAAAGTACCTTTTGTTGGTCACTTATGAACGCCCACCCTGCACCATTTGTTATCTCCAAATCAGCTATCAAATTTTTTAGGAACCGGGACCGCTTGTCCTTGTTCTCTACCTTCACAACAGCCCAAGCCGTGGAAACATCTCGGTTGTTTGCATCTCTTCCAATTGCAGCTAGCAATTCTCCCTTGCACAAGCCCTTCAAAAAACACCCGTCCAATCCTATAATCCGTCTACAACCAGATAAAAATTCTCGTTTGCATGCATCGAAGCAAACATAAAACTTATCGAACTTGGTCCCAATATCAGGAAGTGGTCTCTCCACAACCTCTACATATACTCTACTTGAAGGATTCTGCAGCCTACACTCCCAAGCATAATCCCACACCTGTCCATATTCGCTGTTGTACTGATCAATGAGTATTTTCATCACCTTTTGCTTCGTTCTTTTGCATTGATTCCTGCTTATATTGATGCCAACCTGCTCCTTCACCAGCATCCTAAACTGAGTACTATTCATCTGAGACATCATCTTAATTAAATCAAAGAAGTGCTTGGACAACCATGCACTTGTCACCCTTTTATTTTCAAAATTAATGGAACAAGTATGTTCCTCTTGGTATGCTCTAATTTGGAAAGATCCACTTCTCCTAACAAATGCGCCATAAATCTTCCATGGACAATTTTTCTGCGAACACCTAGCTCTTACAAAGGCCTTAGTGTTTCTAATGAAGTCAATGTTCCTCTGTGCAGCAATGGAGTTCTTCAGGATAGCTTCCCTAAATTGTTTTGCATCTTGAAATTTCATACCTACCGACAAAGTAGGAGAGGCAATGGATGGATCATAAGAAGGAAACTTACTTTTCTTTCTCCTTCTATGCACAGCTCCTTCATCTTCTTCAAGCTCATCCTGGGAAGTAACATTCTCAAGGCTTTCTTCATAATCAGTCTCCTCACCAGCGGCAACAGCATCTAGAGGGCCTTCGGCCCTGTTTGGAACTTCATCAGCTACTTGCAAAGCTGCAAATATATATGTCAAAAAATCCCTTTGCTTTTTTCTTGACTGTACAAGCTCCTCGTCGTCGTTATCACTTATGAAATTTGCAGCAGGCAACCCTTCATCATTATCATCATCACTTGATTCAGCTACTTCCCAATCTAATCCAAAAGAATTGTGACATCACCTATGTCATCATCACTATGGTGAACTGCATCCGTGCTCCTCTCCTCTCCATCATGTCTATCCTGCCTTCCTTCGACCCTAACGTCAGTACTACCTTGAATACCATTTCCTTCTTGTTCTTGTTCTACTTGGGTGCTTTCTTCATCATCATCTTCGTCCTCACTTTCATTGTACTCAACATATATCGTTACCTCTTCACCATGAAGATAATGGTATAGAATATCCCTAAAACCGTTATCATTTTCTAAGGTTCTCAAACCATCTATTAAACCTTTCCCAGGAATACAATACAGCAATTTCTGAACTTTACAAGGCAAATAAGTTACTATATCTCTAACAAATCCTATATAAGATGCCTTCTTAATGTCGACAAAAATGGTGCCCTCATTTCCATCCTCATACTCCCACTCATCCTCTCCAATTACAAATTCCCCATTGTAGCAAACTATGATAGCGACATAATCCTTGTCATGAGCCATTTCTGCACCAAGAACAAGACAAAGAATAATTAGTTTTTGGGACCACATCCACAAAGAACAATAGACAATCGCACCTGGGAGTCCTTTCACTCATGGACTTTTAATTAAATAGGTCCCCACATTGACAATATGCCCCTATATGACAGCCAAAAAAGAGGTCGCCACTTTAATTAAAAGGCCCCCACACTGAGAATATGCCCATACATGATAGCCAAGAGGTCGTCACTTTAATTATTTGCCTTGCTTTCCCTTCCCTTAAAATATAAACCAAAAACAGAGGTCCCCACAACAAGCAGAGGTCCCCAGAACAAGCACAGGTCCCCACAACAAGCACAACCCAAGCCCTAAATTTATCTATTGTATAGTAGACTAATACTACATGTCAAAAGAGCTATACTTTAAAAGGAGGTACTTAGTGGTTTCAAATTTGTCCATTGCAGGTAAATGAACTCATAGAAAGTATCAAAACAAATTTTGCACTCCTCAATGTTCCCTGCATATTTGTCGACTATTTGATTAGAAACAACAATCAGGAAAGAAGACTAAAATAACCAAAAGATCATAATCAAAGGAACAAAAGCAGAGGAACAAAAGCAGATTGATAGCAAAGTTGCGTGCTCTTTGCAGAGCACTTGAGAGCCATTATTCCAGCCACCTGATTCAATAACTTTTCGCTCAAACACACTAGTTCGTAGTTCCACATTAGTCAATATTTTGTCTCACTCGAGCCTCGACTACAGAAATTATCGACCGAGGCAAGCATCTCCACACAAAGGAGTAGCCAAACAGAGCGCGCACATTTCAACAGCATTTCCATCGGAGCCTTAATAAAATAATCGAGCCCTAATAAAATAATCGAGCGAGCCCTAATAAACTAATCGAGCCCTAATTTCATCACAAGGGAGGGGGAGAAGGGGCCCAACCTGGAGGAGCGACGATGGTGAGTGGGGACGATAACCAACGATGCTGAGTGGCGACGACAACCAACAACGGCGACCGACAACAACCTCTGGGCATGAACGGTGATGGAGAGAAGGGCAGCGACGACTGAGATCTACTGTGAACGCAGATGGGGAGGAACGGCGATGGCCAGGTGTGCTTAAACCAAAATGACCTAAACGACGTCGTTTAACACCAATGAAAAATGAAGTCGTTTAGGTCAGCTCAGTCAGTGTGGATGGACAACGTCGTTTTGTCGTCCACGTGGGTTTTTTTTTTTTTTTTTTTTTAAATGTTTGCCACCTTAGTAAAAGAAGTCGCCGGAAAATGCCACGTATGCAATTTGGCCGGATTGGCACTCAAGTGATCCACTTTGCTTTGATTTTGGCACTTAAGTGTACCTTTCGTAACTTTTGGCACTTAAGGACTTTTGGCACTCCAGGGGTCCGCGTGTCGTTCTTGCCTCACATTGTCTCACCTCTTATTTGCAGATGACTCAATCTTTTTCCTTGATGGAACAACTAGGGAATGCCAAAATGTTGCAGCTGTTTTGAATCAGTATTGCTTTGCTTCGGGGCAATCAATTAATTTAAACAAATTAGGGATATATTTTAGCAGGGATTCTCCACATAGTTTGAGGTAGGATATGGCCTATGAGCTTAAAGTTCCAGAACTATAGAAGACTATGAAGTACTTGGGGATTCCTTCAGAGTGGGGGGCGTCAAAGAAACAAATGTTTGCTTGAATACTAGCAAGAGTAAATATGAAACTAAAAGGTTAGGAGGAAAATCTAATGTCAAAAGCTGGAAAAGAAATACTCATTAAAGTAGTGGTGCAAGCATTACCGCAATATGTTATGTCTATTTTTAATATCCTCGTCTCCATTTGCAAGGCAATTGAAAAGAAAATTGTATCGTTTTGGTGAAAAAATGGTGAAAAACAAGCTGGGCATCATTGGTGGAATTGGGATATGCTAAAATGGAGGAAGGATAGTAGAGGACTTGATTTTAGGGATCTAATGACTTTTAATGGGGCTATGTTAGGAAAACAAGCATGTCAAATTACTTAAAATTCATCCTTATTGTGGTCTCGAGTAATTAAAGGGCTTTACGTCCTAAATTGTGACTTCTGGTATGCTAGGAAAGGGAATCAACCATCTCGGGGGTGGCAAAGTGTATTATTGGGGAGAGCATCTATCCATCCTTCCATAATGTGGTCCATGGGTAATGGGGAAAATATAAAAATTAGAGAAGATAAATGGTTACATATGGGAGTCATTGGTGGTCTAGCCAACATTGGAGAGCCTAAGAGGATAGCTGAGTTGATTGTTCAGGAAGAGTCAAAGTGGAATGAATAGATAGTGAAACAACTATTTGATGAACATACTATCAATGAAATTCTTGCTATCCCATTGAGGTCACACGACATTGAAGACAAACTAGTTTGGTTAAATGCCAAATCCAGATCCTACACACTAAAGAGTGGCTATAATTGGAAAAAAGACATTTCAAAGAAACCAAACCCAAATCAGGCCTCCTCCTCATATCAAACCCCTAGAGCTTTGTGAACTAAAATTTGGAAGATTAACACACTACCAAAAATTCGATTCTTCCTATGGACAATATGTCAAAATGCTTTACCAACAAAGGAAAATCTATTTAGGAGGAGTATTTTACCAGGCCCCAAGTGTGATTTATGTCAACAACATCCCGAGACAGTTAAGCATATCTTTCTTCTTTGCTCATGGATAAAACAAGTCTGGTCCGATCCTTCGCTGCAAATCAAAATTCCCACTCAAAGTTTTCCAAGAATTGAAGAATGGCTCTTGAACTTTAGCATCACATTTGTACCATTCAAACAACTTGCAACTATCCTTTGGCTTATTTGGAAACCAAGGAACAATTTTGTATTTCGAAGACTAAAACCAAATCCACAATAGCTGGTGAACTTAGCTTTCATAGCACATAATGAAGGAAGATGAAGCAAATATGGAAAAGGGAAAGCCGTTGAAGGTCAAAACTTACCTCAGATTTGGTGAAACCCAAAACATGGAGTATTGAAGATTAATATCGACGCTTCCTTTACTGAAGGTTCAACAACTAGAGCGATTGCTGGTGTGTTGCGAGATAGTCTCAGAAGAGTTATAGATGGATTTGCCAAAATAGTAAGGGTCAGCTCTGCAGCTCAAGCCGAGGCTAGTGCTCTTGTAGAAATGCTAATTTTCTTCTCTAATCATGCTATGGATTGTCTTCAACTAGAGTCAGATTGTTTAGACATGGTAAGAGCTCTCACAAGTGCTAATCATTTCAAGTGGGATATATGTGTGCTTATCTTGAAAGCTCAAGATCTTTTGAAAAAATTTTCCAATTTGAAGCTGGCTTATTGTAATAGAGAATCCAACAAAGTGGCAGACTGGGTAGCTAAGGCCTAAAGAAAAAATTCCCTGCCTCAGAATTGGACCCTCTATTTCCCTCCCGATCTTTAGAGTCTACTTTGTTTT
This sequence comes from Eucalyptus erythrocorys, assembly GCA_014182555.1. Classification (NCBI taxonomy): domain Eukaryota; kingdom Viridiplantae; phylum Streptophyta; class Magnoliopsida; order Myrtales; family Myrtaceae; genus Eucalyptus; species Eucalyptus erythrocorys. The sequence continues at coordinate 30,307,086 of CM024607.1, read as the reverse complement.
GATGCTATGTCATTGTACTCACAAGCTAAGACTTAAGAAGGATGGAACGTATATTGTTATTTCGATCCAAAAAAAAGTGTCCTTTGTTTTTTCTTCTCGATAGCTTTTCTCATGTCTTGCATAGGGGGCTAGGATTGTGTTTGGACATTGATTTAAGTTGTTCGAATAGCACAGATTTAGGGTAACCTCTTTTCCTTTAACTTACTCGAGGGGGGCATTGCCTTGATTTATTCTTAAAGTACCTGAGGATGAATTTCACAATGTGAATCATAGTCACTTAGTGGATGGGGAAGGAAGGTAACCTCATGCTTCGGGACAACACATCTAAAAACTTAAACAGTCTCTGCCTTTCAGTCTTGCTCCTTGCCATGTTCATATCACCTAAAGTGGTTTTTGATGGGGAGACTTTCCTGCAATTTATCTATACTTGGAATCTCAATAATCTGACGAAATTTCTTTATTACTTTTGGTCTATACTTGTTTCACAGTTGTAGTTGCGAGTTTGCAATGAAAGGAAGTTTCGACTTAAATTTTGAACTATTTCATAGTCTGCAGCATTGCTAATGGAGGAACTTCTACATATAAGACAAGATGTGGGATTTCTTGTGAGTTTACTAGGATTCCCCATGTCTTATTCTCGGCCTATCCTAAAAGGTGGGAAATGGAATAACTATAGTACCTTCCTGATTGCAGATTTGTCATAGTACCTTCCTGATTGCAGATTTGTCATAAAAAATCCTAGAAATCTTTGGATGAGATCACTAGCGAACTCTGCGTGTTAGTTGCGTCGATCACTATTCAAAGATTGAGACACTTTTGTGGAGCTCAAGCGATTGTTTTTTGGCTTTAAGTTGGTTATTATATAAACCAAATTTATGCTTCTAGCCAACACTTTGTATAACTACTAAGGGGGTGCATGATAAAAAAAATTTATGTTTCAAAAATAATTTTTTTATTCCAGACTTGTTTCTGGAATAAAAATCCGTTTGGCAAAATTATTTCACTTTTCTATCTCTGAAATAGATTCCTGTTCCAGAAATAGGTTTGGAGTAGAAATCATAAATAAAATTTTTTTACTTTTCTATTTTTGGAATAGAAATGAGAAATAAAATTTTTTTTCATCGTTCATTGCCGCCGCCAGTTGCCGCTGCCACCATCAGTCGCCACTTGCCTCCGCCGTAGCCGGTCGCCGGCCGCCGCTTGTCGTTATCAAACGAATTTCTATTTTTAGAGTAGAAATTTTGTGTCGTTATCAAACGGTTATTTTTGCTTAGAAACTCTTCTAGAAATAGAAATAGAAAAATCTATTTCTGTTCCAGAAACTATTTCTAGAACTGAATAGTTTTCATGCACGCCCTAAATAGCTTTTGGTGAGACTAGTTCCATGGATCCATCCGGGATCTATATTAGGTGGATCTATGTAACTAACGGACGGTTTCCGATTTCAATTTTTCATAATCGGTTCTTAGTGGACGATTTCCGATTTTAGGTTGAAAACTACTTACCTAGACCATGCACACCTCTAATCACGATTGCCTTTGCCAACCTACCATGCACCAACTAGCTATTGCAGCGCCTTGCCCACATTTCGCCACCACCTCATCGTCACAAGTCTAGGCGTAGTCTTGAGTGAACAAAGCCCTTTGCCTTTATCCTTTGTTTGTTCAAGACGCGATATGAATCTGGATTTGAAATGTTGGATTCAGGTTGCGAATCATCCCAAATTTGGCATCAACGACCTTAGAGATCCCATATGTGTTAGGGGTATGCAAAAAAATCAAGAATCGTACGAACCGCCTGGAATTAGATGGGACTAGTCCAGAATTGATGATTTTCATGAGGATCGGTCTGGTTCTCGATTCAGTAAGTACCCGTTTGGTTCCCGATTTCGAGCGTGGAACCACTCACCCACCCAACTGGATTAGACCGGTATATATACATATTTCAAAAAGGAAATTTCAACTCAATTTAATTAATTTATAATTTTTCGACCAATATATATGTACCTGTATGTTTGAAGTGTTGGACATTACTAAGTCCATAACTTTTGAGTAGATTTCCCATGTTGTGTTCCTATCATTGTCGTGGAGTAACCTTCGTTTTCTAGGACATTAGAGAGGCCACTAACACTGGAGAATGCCCCATCTAAGAGAGACGTGGAGATTGAATAGATTTAGTCCGCATTGCCTATTCTGTTATAACGCTCTATATTTGGCACTAGAGATGTATAAAGGAATCGGGAATCACTCGGATCACCTGGAATTGGGCCAAAGAAGTCCATAAATATTGTGGCACTTTCTTGTCATGATATGAAATTAAAAAGCCAATGCCTCATTTTAAAAGCATAATTATGTCTTTCCTCAGTCATCCCATGATTAAATTAGGTCAATGTTGAAAAAAAGATGGATCAAACGATTAATATTTTGACTTATGTCAAGGTTATGACTTCTAACATAGAATCTAAATTTCCACATGTTCCTGATGTCAAGAAGCTTCAAGGGTCTGTTTGGTAATTATTTTATTTCAGAGAACAATTTTTGTTCATAAATGATTTTTTCTGATTTTATTCCTTGAACGAGTTTTTGAACATTATAAGATGTTTGATAACTGTTCAACATTTTTATTCCCAAGATAGGAATACATTTAGTACGATTCATAAATTCTTTTGTGACTTAAAATTTCTTTTAATAATTTGAAATTATTTTATTACATTTTTCTTCTTTTCTTTTCTTTTTTCCTTCTTTTTCTTCCTTTAATCGGTCGCTAGCCCCTAGGGAGGCTCGATCTTGTTCGGCCACCATGAGGTCAGCATCGCCCAGCCAAGGTAAGCTTAAGCCTTGCCTAGCCATTGGTGAGGCCACTGGCCCTCATATGGCTAGTCGTCAGCCATTGCCATGGTTAGTGACTAGGGAAAGGAAGAAGAAGAAGGAAAAAAAAGGAAAAAAAAAAAAAAGAAAAGAAAAGGAAGAAAAGAAAATATAAAGAAAGAAAGTGATATTGATTCTGAAGTTGTTCTCGAGAATAAAGAAGCAACCTTTTTTTTTTTTTTTTTTTTGCTTCTTGATTTTATTCCAAATTTATGACCAGGAACTAATTTTTTCCCGAGAATAAAAAAATTACCAAATTGATCTTTGTTTTTTTGTTTTGTTTTGTTTTGTTTTGTTTTGTTTTTTTCAGGGTACAAAAGAATAAAAGCAGATACCATCTTGTCGATCATCAAACAAGCCCTAAGAGAGGACCACACCATGACTTTTGGAGATATTAATCTCTTATTAATGAGTATTGTTGATTCGTTCTACTCTATAATTTTCAATCCTTAATCAAAACTAATGGCTTACAATTCGACTCAAATTTAAGGCCAAACAAGTTTTTACGCTCTACATAGAAACTAGGCTCACCATGATATTTATTGATGAATGCAATTTTATAGGGATTCGGACTGTGCTTACCCTGAATATCTGTTGTCCTCCGACATCAGCAACCTCTTTGTTGCAAGCCGAAGTGCAGCCTCGAGTATCGAACGAAGCCCCTTTGCAACCCCTTTGCCCTCTGTGTCCAAGGGCCTAGGCTTGATATGTTGCATTCAACATCGCCAATCCTAGAATTCGTGTCCCCATCTTTGGAGATGCTAGATATTGTGTCCTTTGAGGCCGATGATGCCATTGATGACCTCTACATCAGGAGAGAGACAAGATAGAGAATGATAATGGTTGATAGAGTTTCTTTGTTTTTCCCCCCAATTTTCTCTTTTCTTGTTAATTTTTATTCAAATTTTGATTTGGACAATAATGCCTTATTTTGACTCATTGGCTGGCGAGTCAAATCCTTATTTGAGGTTGATTTTAGATTCCTATTTAAAACAATGTCCACTTTTATGTCATCTTTTAGAAAAATCTACCTCACTTCAGATCATTATTCGAAATTTTTCTTTGATGTTTGTAGTATTTAATGGCATTACTATTTCTCAAATAAGAGGCAAAGTCTCCAGATTAGTGATGTGAAGAGTGTTGCTAAACTGAATATTTGTTACCTGTTTGCATATTGGTTTACAATTTAGGGATGGAAGTCTTAAGAAATGTAACTAAAACACAATTCATCTCTAAAACTTTCAAAAAATACAATCAAACTCTTAAATTCATCTTAAAAAAGTATAACGAAATGCTTTTGTTAGTCTATAAGTTGACAGAAAAATTAAGGGTTGCTATGAAAAACCCTAAATTGAAATATTTATCATAAAATTACCTCAAATTAATTTTTTGACCACAAAAAATCCCAAACCGGTACACCTTTGGTAAATTTATCTCAAATTAATTTTTCGACTATAAAAAACCTCAAACTGGGTCAATTTATAACAAATTTACTTTTCGTTATTTTTCGTTAAATTGGATTAATATCATGAAAAATCACAAATTGATATACCTCTGACAAACGGATGATAAAACTATAAAATTGGCACTCTGTTAGTCTCCGTTAAATTGGATTAATATCACCAAAAACCATAAACTGATATGCACCTATAAAAAACGGAAGGTAATATTCCAAACCGGTACACCTGGTAAGTAAAATGTGTCATTTGACTTAGCAATTTAATGGTAAAATTTAATGAAAACTAATGGAGAGTAAATTTATCATAGGTGTGCCGTTTTTGAGTTTTTTTTTTTTATGGTAATTTGGAGTAAATTTATTATGGGTGTACTAGTTTGGAATTTTTCATAATATTAATCCAAAAACTAAATATAATTTTGTATTCTTCGATGACCTATAGCATTGAAGGGCATGTGATGGTGCCCTTGCTTAGCCACTAGTGAAGGTGGTCGACCATTGTCGGCAAAATAGGAGCTACATTGTCCCAATTTACATGCCCTTGCTTAGCCACTAGTGAAGGTAGTCGACCATTGTTGGCAAAATAGGAGCTACATTGTCCCAACTCTCTGTCTCTGTCTCTGTCTCTGTCTCTGTCTGTCTCTGTCTATCTCTCTCTCTCCCCCCTTGAGTTTTTGGTCTTCTATTTGATGTGGCGCCTAATCAACACCTATGTGGCAATGCATCAAGGTTGAGTGCCATTGGAAATATTTAATAAGGTCACTTCGAATTTCTATCACTTAAAAGGGATAGAGTTAATAAAAGTACTTGATTTTAGGATTTGATTATATTAGAGGTGATTAATGGCCAACTTCTAGTCAGGCCAGGTATATAGGTCGAGCCTCATTCATTACCCAGACCCACCAATTGAAACAAAAGAATTTATGTATGAAATTTTAAAGGTGGGCCTAAGTTGAGACGGACTTTATAATTATAGGATTGTTCAAACCCTCTCAAAAGCACCCTTCAAGCATATGTGGCCTGGGCGGGCCATGAATTGTTAGGTTTATGATCATGTCTAAATTGCACTATTTGAATGCTTTAGATCTTTAATTCAACTTTCCCTATGAGCTTTAGATTCTCTAGCTTGGTGCCTCTATGCTTATAATTTGTCATTGTTCGTTTGTTTCGTGGAAAATGAATAATTTCAAAAATATTTTCCTAAAAATAATCATTTGTATTACTTACAAAAATAAATGAAAAGAAAATATATTTATTCTCCACATAAATTATTGTTGATAACGAATTTTTTTAGCTAATTATTTAAAACAGTACAAGCAATAATTTCAAAAAAAAAAATTCTAAATCTTTTATTTTTGCGTGAATAGATGGAATCTAAGATTCAATATTCATGTACCTTGCAGTAGCTTTCTCTGCTAATCTCCCAAGCAATAAATAAAGGGGTGTGCTATTTCCACCTTTTGTATAACTAAATCCGCCCCATTTTTCACTAAAAAGGCAAAATTGCTTTCATTCATTCAATTGCAATTTAAAGTGATAGCCCAAATTTATTTAATTGCCTTTTTTATTCTCTTTTAATTTTTAATTTGTATCTAGTTATTAAACATTTCTCATATTTTATGTTTTTATAATGTGGCTATCTCATGTATATTAAAGGTAACTTTTTTTTTTTTTTTTTTTTTACTTTTGTAATATAAGTTTTGTCAAAAAGAACAATTTTCAAGAAATCTTATTCTTTTTTACGTTGTTGAGCAAATTTATGAGTTAATTTTCAAGTAGAATCTAGAGATTAACATAAACAATTTTGTAAAACAATCTTATCTTCATAAATTTTTACTTTTGTTGTGCATATCATCATCAGACCTTGTCTTAGTTTGAAATTTTTCAAAATCACTTCACGGATGATATTAATTTTTGTCAATCCAAATGATGAGATTTCATTTGCATTTTAAAAAAGAAATTCTTATTATATGATGTTGTGATTTAATTGCCATCTTATAAAGTTTCACGTTGGAGAATGTAACTAAGATTTTATTTCAGAAATTCTTCATAGAGGTTTTTTTTTTCATCAATTATCCATTAAATGTCTATGTGTATAAAAGACAGCCATAAAGAAAGAATTTGATAGTAATACACACGACACACATGAAAGTCTATAAACAAGTTATTACCTTAAAAAAGTGTATGTTAAAGATTTTCCAGATTCTACTTGTCAAATAATCCATTAATTTGTCGGATAACGTTGAAAAGAATAAGGTTTCTTGAAAAATTGTCTTTTCAGTAGAATTAATTTTTACGTAAGTAAAATCTAACAATAAATTGAAAACGCAATACGTTTAATATACATGGGATTCCTAAAAAAGAAAAAAAATGTGAAATCTTAATTATGGCAATTAGATCTTACATAAAAATAGAATAATAGGAAAAGAATAAATAATTTGGGCCATCACTTTAAATTGTAATTTAGTGATTGATGGCAATTTTGCCTTTTCAAAATTGGGTGGATATAGCTATATAAGGGGTGAAAATAGCGTTGCTCTAAATTTGTTACAAATGTATCAATTTGAAGTTTTTGGCATTACATGCGTATATTTTGACCAAAAAAAAAAAGGGCATCATATGTGTATATTTTTAGGATTTTTCATGATATTAATTCTATATAAAAAGAATTGATAAATGAAAAATGAATATAGTATTGATGGGAAAATCTCGGAAAATATGTGGAAAGCTATCTATTATAGGGAAAAGATTAAATAAGTACCTTGTAAATCTAGGTAACATTGAAAAATCAGAAAGTAACCTTAAGCATTAAAGAATTCGAAAAATTAACAAAAGCCGGGGAAATATGTGGGAAGCTATCCATTACATGGAAAAGATTAAATAAGTACCTTACAAATCTAGCTAACATTGAAAAATCAGAAAATAAACTTAAGCAGTAAAGAATTCCGAAAATTAACAAAAGCCTAAGATACTCGGGAAATTGACATAAAAATATAAAGTGCCTCAAAACACGTTTAAAATTTATGGATTTTAAGGTTCGAAACTACTGCAAACGAGAAACCCTATTTGGCCAAAATATATGCTCGAAATGAACTTTTTTTTTTTTTTAACCACTAGGATTCGCCCCAGTGGCTACCTTTCCAATATGGAAGGGGGAGGTGAGGGGTTCAAACCCCCACCTTCTCAGGAAGGGATGGGGTTGGGACGCGCAAGTTTCAAGAGTAGGTTTCGACGCCCACGTCCTACAAGAGATAGGGCAAAAGTCTGAGAGTGAGTGTAGAATAGGTATAGAGTATGACTAACAAAAAAAAAAAGAAATGAACTTTTTTTTATTTGATATTATAGGCATCTAGATTAAAAGTTATGGTTGTTTTCTCCCACACTAAATGAATTGTTGTCCCAAACCCGCCTAACAGATTGTTGACTATTTGAAAGCTTCGGAAAGTCATCAGCAGCAGCGTTCACTTCACAATCAGCATTTTAACGACAAACCAAAATAACTAACATTTTATAGGACATGGTGACGTATTTTTTTTTTAGGCGATGGAGGTGTGCCAATTTAATTCGCGGAACCATATTTAAGGATTTTTTTTTGTCAGTCCTACTCTATACCTACTCTACACTCACTCTCAGACTTTTGCCCTGCCTCTTGCAGGGCGTGGGAGTCGAAACCCACTCCTAAAACTTACGCGTTCCCACCCCATCCCCCTGAGAAGGTGGGGGTTTGAACCCCTCACCTCCCCCTTCCATGTTGGAAGGGTGGCCACTGGGGCGATTCCCAGTGGTTTATTTAAGGATTGAATTGGCAATTTTTTTGGGTATTACTGGACTTATCGTGGAGGTAAACTTGCAAGCTAATTTTCTACTTCAAAAATCAATTTAGTCGCTTTATTTTGATGACACAATCGTTTTTCAAATTGAAAGTGTGCTAAAATATTTTCAACTAGTTAAGATTTTCTATAATTTAAGGGAGGGAAATGCAATTGCAAATTAGCTAGCGAATTGGGTTATCCTATCCAACAAGGCGGGTGATAATTATGTATTAGATAGGCCATCAAAATGTTGGCTTCCTTTGTTGTTAGGTAATTAAATTGGATTGTTTTTTACGAGGAAAGTAACCATATAATTTTCAGCTTTGTACCTTTATTCGTCCAAAAAAGAAGAAGAAGAAGAGAGATTGACAAGCATATGTTTTTTTTTTCCTCTGGTAGGTTCACGTTTTCGTTGACATTATGGTTTTGAGCAATCGAATATTCATTCCATCTTAATTGTTGACTAGCGTAAATCTCATTGTCATGACGATTATATGCATCGCACATTAATTAACATTTGGTTCGTAATTCACTCAGTCTGTGTTCAGGGTGACTCTGACTTTTTTGTTCTTCTTCGTGTTATTAAAACCTTGGAAACATACATGAATATCAATAGACATCAAATCATTTTAAACTTTTTCATGTAACTTTTGAAAATTTTAAGGTATTTTGAAATTCATGATTTGAAAGCCAAAACTTTATTTTTCAGAGTCTCTGACAAACCTGAAGGTGATCATCATGTTTATACATCATGATCATTAGGATTTGGTTGCACCAGAGATTATTAAAGAATTAGACCAAAAAAAAAATAGAGATTATTAAAGAGTTAGTGTTGGGTCGGGCCTAATTTGTTGTCCAAAATATCCTTCAACTACAAGAAAAACAAAAGACTATCGAGTGAAATTTTCAGTGCGGGCCTAACCCGAGCCTAACTTTACCAGTCAATGGCATTGATCAAGCCCGCTCAAAAGAGGCCTTCAGGAATATGTGGCCCAGGCGGGCCCGTGGATCGTCAAATTGGAGCAAAATTGCACTATTTTTTTAAGACTTTAGAATTTAATTACATTTTCGCTATAAATTTTAGATTATTTAATACGGTGTCTTGATCCTTATAATCTATTTTATATAATTTGACATTCTTTATTTACGTACATTGTATTACCTCTATGCTTATATCCCTGTTCAATAGATTAATATACTGCCTTTGATTAGATTTACGATCCCGACATCCAACTCCTCCATAATGATATTTGAGGGAAGAAATGGAATGATCCAGGAAAGTACAGCTTATCTTTCATGTTTAAATTGAAGAATCACTCGATAAGAACGGCACTTCATGTCACTTTTCAATTGGGAAAAGTATTAAAAAAATCATGAATTTACCATATTAGTATCAATTAAGTCTTAAACCTTTTAATTGGACTAATTTAATATTAAACTTTTCATATTGGTACCAATTTAATCTATTCGGCCAGTTTAGGTCGGAAATCGGTAATGTAGACACTAGCAATTCTTTGTGGCATTGTCGGTGTTGATGTCGACATTTTTAAATAATTTTTTCATTTTTCATTTTTCCTTTTTTTTTTCCCTTTCTTTGAACTATGGATGGTACCAACCATGGTTGGTGATTGGCTATAGGTGGGGCCACTGAGGGCACAACCCTCGCACCCTAAGTGAGAGCAGCTCTTGCCTAATTCAGTGAGAGTTGCCCTCACCTAGGTTGTAAGGGTCTCGTCCTTGCCAGATCCGACGAGAGCTGTTAGAAAACAAATAAAATTGATTTTATTTTTCATTAGTTTTTGTGCCAAGAGTAAGCATGACGCATGAAGCTCTTCAAACCGCCAAAGGTAGGCGTCTTTAAGAAGCCCGGGTTGATCAAGGAAAGGAGCTGGCAACACAAAGGAGAATATAGGATGCATGAAGACAAGTGTGTGGGCCCAACATTTAAGACATGAGGTGGACGTGGCAAATGGTGATGGCATGAGGCATACATGTCATCCCTCTACTTTTGATTTGTCAAAACTGAGACATCTGCATGATGTATGGGACACGAAGACTCACACTTCGAAGGACAGCTTGCACCGGAAAACTTTTGCCGCTTCACTGGGCGGTGGTCTTCTCCTCATAAGTACGTATGTCTACTTGGTAGGTAAGGAAAACAAAGAGAGCTTCTGAAAAAACAGAGATCGAGAGAGAGTAACCTTTTCTCATCCGCAGAGAAAAGTTTTTCTTAGCTTTATATTCCACCTGACTATATACTAAACACCTTCTTGTCTTCTTGTCTTGTGATATTCATCTCTTTTCATTCTATCTCATTTTTTATTGTGTTTCACATACGAGCTTCCGCAAACCTTTACTCTTTTGGTTCCAATAAGGGCGACCCTCTCTTGTGGTCAGTCACCGGCAATGGCCAGTACCGACCACAGGTCAAAGAAAAAAAAAAAAGAAAGAAAAAATGATTTTTTTTTTCAAAAATTATAAAAAAATTCAAAAAATTAGTAAAAAATAATTTAAAAATATCCATGTTAGTCCTAATGATTTCATATTGGATTGTTGGCATTCACGTCACTAATTTTTGGCCTAAATTGCTGGATGAACTCAATTTGTACCAATGTAAAGAGGTTTAGAATTAAATTGATCAAATTGAAATGTTTAGAACTGAATTGGTACGGGTGCAATAAATTTAGAGTTTTTTTTTTTTTTTTATACTTTTCCCCTTCTGAGTTTATATGCTTCCCAAAATGTGTTAGTTAGCTTAACTTGACTATTGACTTGGATCTTCATGTTGTTTTGGATTCAGTAGATTCAATCAAATCATGTCTGCACACCCATTTATATGTTCATAACAAAAGCAAAGAGCTTTATTTCATCATTCCCTTTCTCTTCAGGGTCTTTTCCAACATTGCTAGTGCAAGGTCATTATTCATCCCGACGACCAGAGCTCTATCAGGCAGAGATAGAGGCTGTTTTCTAGGGTACATTATTGTCAAAAGTTTGTACCCACATTAACTACTACCGGTCCTAGACAAGACCCTTAACAGTTGAGGTTACCACCAGGTGCAACCCCAAATTGCTTACAGTAATTAGTGTAATACGTGACCCGGGCTTGAGCAGCTCCTGGGTTCCCTCCACCGCACTCCATGCTATTAATGGTTCGAATTGTCGCGCCGAACCCTTGGCCCGACAGCTTGGACTGGATGTTGTTGGTGCTCCAGAACCAAAGGGCCGCCTTGAAGGCGATGACCGGATTGTTAGCAACTGTCTCCGGTGAGTTGAGCCCGTCGAACCCTAGGCTCTGACCGGCTGGGCCGTAGTTGTAGTTCCATGAGATCTGGAGGGGGCCTCGCCCGAAGTACTTCCTGCCCGGCTTGCACGGGTACTGTGGCACGTCGGGTTTGCAATAGGTCTTTTTGGGGTCGGTTCGCCCATTTATCTCTTCGATAAAACAAAAATCTGCAAAGGAGAAATGTATAAGCATTTTATCATAACTTTTAAGTCTTGTGGCATTTAATTTTTAAAGGATTAGTATTGCGCCCACTGATCATGTAAAAAACTTTTTACACATGGACCGTTGATGGGTGACATGTGGGTGACATGTGTGTTTGTGTTTGGAGATAGTGGTGTAACAGTAAATGTGTAAAAATTTCTCTATACCAAGAATGGGGTCTAAAAAATCTATTTTTAAAGAGTCTGCAGCCAGCCTTTTTTGTATGGCTACGTGACTTTTTTTTTTCCTCCCTTATGAAGCTTCCATTACGTTTATTTTGAGTGAAATATATTTCTGACATTACTTATTCTTGCCACTAAAGAGGACATTTTAAACTGTAAATTATTCGTCTGTACATACAAAACTAATGTCGCATGGTGCACGAGAATAAGAACATGCATAAAATGGAAAGAAGAAGACGAGTCTAACTTACGTCCAGTCTCATGCGTGGCATGAGCGAAGAAAGCCGCGATCTCGCGCTTCGAGTTGTCGACCGACCCGACTCGGCCGAACCTCGGGAAGCTACCAAGGGCGTCGAGGAACGCTTGCCTTGAGTAGAATCTCTTCCCAGCGCAGCTTGCGGCCGCCTGGTTGATGATCCCATTGAAGAAGGCGTCGGTGACTATGTTGCCAACCACCACCGCGTTAGTGGCGGGTGGGGTGGCGGCAGGGTCGCAGGGGCCGGCTTGGCAGCCCGGTCCACAGTAGTCTCGACCGGTCCCACAGTAACCGTAACGGCTGCAGCAGAGGCCGGCGGCACATCCACAGTTTTGGGCGGTCACTTGCGGCACGACCAAGGCGGCGATGGCGAAACAAGCGACGAGGACATCGATAAGAGTGTTTCGATTCATGGCGAGAGAAGTATGTTTGGGACAATGTATTGATTTGGGATGGGGAGTGAAGGGAAGGGCATGGCGTATTTATAGTAGAGCGATGGGGGAGGGAGGTGGTGGATGACTCGGTCTTTGATAGAATGGGAACGTAAATGGATGAGGACATGAATTTCCAAATGCGTGGGGACCAACTACAATGGGTTGACTGGCCTTGAGACTTTGACTTTTAAAAACCCCAACTTTATATCCAATTTCAATTTTGTCCCAAACTTTGTTTTGTGTATAAAAAAACCCCAAACTTTAGGTCTATTCCTAAATCTACGTGAACTTTTCTTTTTATCCAAGAGAAAAATCAATTATTTTTACTCTAGTCCCAAATCTAATTAGCCCTTTGTCCAAAAATTGCCATAAGTCGGCCCTAATTTTCATATCCTAGAACGTTTATATTTTGGAGGTAATTTTCCTTGTTATCATATTAATCACGTCAAGTTGGGAATGGATCCTATGGGTAGATATGATAATAAATTGAAAGTTTGTTATTTTTATTTTAGACAACAAAATTTGGGGTGGATTTGGAGCTAGACATAACATTTGGGGATTTTTTCGATACAAAAAACTTGGGGCAAAATTGGGGTTGAACTTGAAGTAGGGGATTTTTTCTGAGACAAAAAAAAACATATGGGGAAAAATTAGAACTAGACTTAAACTTAGAAGTCTGTGGGGGAATTTGGCCCATACCGAGTTGCGTGGCATATTCTTATTAAATGTTGGGTACGTGAAAATTTAATTATTTGTCCACTTACACAGTTTATTACACCATAGCATTCATACTATTGTATAGATTTATATATGATAGAGATACATCGTCAGTATAAATTGCTTTTACACAGGCAGTCATGAAATAGAACTCTCTTCATCTAACGGAATGAATTCATTTACCGAAATTGTATCACCTTGTTTGTGTGATTGATCGTTTTGCACGATAAATGTACCAAATAAAAACCTTAAATTTATGGAGACTGGTTTTAATATAGGGAGCACTGCTCCATTTTGTATTGTCGACCCCGTGATCGTGCGAGCAAGAGGGTGAATGCCGTGCTTGCAGAGATATGAGACTTTGACATGACTTCTGTCATTTATCTACTTCAAAAACCCGCTTATGCAATCATTTGTCATCTCTCCTAATGCTACTGGCCTTGATGTGTCAGAGAATCAGGTCTTCTAGTTTCTGATTTTGAACTTTCTGTGTAATTTATTGCCCCTCATGCAGGTAGGAGATATGTAGTTTCTTTAATAAACCAAGGAAAACAGTCCATGGTGAAACACATGCTTTCGATTGATTGGAGATTCTGGAAAATGTATCTGCGTCCATCATCTGCAAGATCCACTACCATTCGTATGCTCGAGAGAGTTGCAGGTAGTTTTCAGAAAATTAATGTTGCCGTCTCTTTCATTCATAACTTGTGTCGACATTGCTTTAGTTAGAGTGATTTCAAAGATCCCTTGTAGAGATAGGCAAATGGTGCCTGTTTCCCCAACCATGGAATTGCAGTTCATGCTTCCCCCTAACTTCTCCCTTCGAGAGTCTCTGTTTAAAAAAATATATATTTGCCACTATTTGCAGCATTAAGAGAGATGTTCAAATCCAAAGCAGGAAATTTTTCTTCAGACTACTCCTGTGGGGACTTGATGAGGGATATTGGGTTACCTCAGATTGTAAAGGAGGATGTTAAAGCCCAAGTAGAGGATAATGAAAAAATTGTCAAAATCCAGGAGGTCAAGTTTACAGAAGACCAGTCTGAAAGGCCACCTTCTCAATCTTCCAGCCTGATGGGACTGAATGATGCTGATGATAAGTTCTTTGATGTTCCTGAGCCGACAGATTATGACCAATTAGAAAACTGGTCATCTGAATTGATCCCAGAACTACATTCTCCGGTACTGTACTTAATTTGATATCATCTTTCTTGTCAATCCTATGTTGGAGTTCCTGCATTAGCCATTTCTATCATTTGCGGCCAACACATGAACGGTTGCTAGTGATGAACAGGTTTTGAGTATTTCATGTGGTTGATCTTTCTATATTGCTTCTTCAACAGAATATGTACAAGCCTAATTTATCATCAATGGCCATTTTTGTGAAAAAGTTGCGTGATCTAGCAGGTTTGTCCTGTCTTTACAGCAAAACTTATCGATATGATTGTCACCATGCCAGTATGGGTGTTTTAGCAAGCATTTCTGATAGCAACATGTGGAATTTCATTGTTACTGCAGTTCAAAAGAAAGGTTATATGAATCTACAAGAGTTGGCCAGAGAGGATAGCATAGCATGTACTTACGGATCAACTCTCCAATGTGATCCAAGCTGTAATCTGCCTTGCAGTTGGATAGCGACTGATCCTTCTACCTTCCTAATACGTGGAGAAAATTATTTGAAAGACCATCAGAAGGTATCTCCCTTTGAACAAACTGTCATTTGAAAGGTTGTAGCAATGAAAAGCTGCACAAGAATATCAAGTATGATGAAATTGTAGCTCAAAACCTTGATTGGAAGGCTCCATCAGTATGCTGTACGACATATTGAATCATGAAATCTATTAAACAAATCAAGCACCACAATAATTTAACTAGTTGAATGGTTCTGAAATTTTTTACCTACTTTCCAGTTTCCATATATGAAAAACAGCAGTCTTTTGCACGAAATCATTTGTTGTGCCGACTGTTCAATACTTGCTAGGCGATGAATTAAAAACATTGTATCACTATGGAGTCCGTCAATGGTGTTTTCTCTTTCATTTTTCAGAGGGTTCAATCCTACAGGTGGTCTAAATCTGCATGAATGCTTATTTAATTTAGAATATGACCAATTTGGAGAATTAACAGAGTGATAGAATAACTGAACTCATGCAAGGTGTTAATAAAGTTGACTTAATAAGAGGGACTGGGTTTTGGTGAAGGTTTTGGAAGAAGGTGAAATGCTGCCAAATGAACTTTGAAAAATGATTCAGACGATGAAGATGCTGATGTCTCTATTCTGTAAAAACTACTGTCATTCTTGCAAAAGGAAATAGGGAATAGGACTAGGAGATCACTGCCTCATGGATTGTCGTGGGTAAGAGAAAGTCTCACATTCAAGGCATAAATAGAGCTGGGATATATTTGCTGATGTTTGTGAACGAGGTAAGAGGAGATAATCTTTTCTGGACAAGTTTTAAGGTCAACAATGGAATGATTCCTCTTTTGAAGAAGGCTCTTATATGTGTAATGCAGAAGAGCAGACATTTTCTGCTGGAAAGAGGTTGGTCAACCATGTAGAATTTTATGAAAGGATTTTGTGAGTCCTTTGAATACATGTAGGTTTTCGAGTCTTGCAGTTAGTCACTGTAGATCGTAAGGCTCTTATCGAAATAGAGGTGTTTTTGGGCAAAAAGTACTTGAAAGTGCAGAGATGCAGTGTTTGGCAAAAATTAAATCGGAGTTCAATATCGTGGATGGTCCTTTGGCCCATTTTTGGCCATTTGTGTGGCATGATCTTCTGTTTTCCAGCACCAAAGCGAATGCAGTTAAGGTTTGAAAGACAAGGCTAAGCAGAGATTATGGGACAATTATATATTTGTATATTTTGTAAATTGCCAAGTTATTTTCATGAATGAATCTTGTAAGCATAAAACACTACCCGCCCAACAGTATATTCTACTTTGCTGAATCTGAGAAGTCTGTACATCTGGAATCCAGTTTCAGTCAGCTTGTGAATGTAATAACTATACATAGGACAATATCCAAAACATTTTGTCAAAGCTTTTGGACAATGTCTTTTCTGATATAAGCACACCAATAATAAGAGACTTAAGTGATTTGACAACCTTGATATTATCTTGTGTGTTTTGGAGAACAAAACATCTTGTTTCTCAGATTTCTCTGAATTATTCATGACTCATACATATTTCCACAGATCAAGGCCAAAGGAACATTGATGCAAATGGTTGGTGCAGACTGGCTGAGATCTGACAAACGTGAGGATGATCTAGCAGGGCGTCCTGGTGGGGTGGTCCAGGTTTGAACTTTTAATAATCCTAGATGTGAAATGTAAATATCCAAATGCATTGAGGGATTGGTGCATCTGCTTAACCTACTAATTTCATGCAGGAATACGCTGCATTGGGTGGTCCAGAATTTTTTTTTTCATTGTAAACATACGGGTATTTGTGGCTGCTTTTATCTTTTGTTCTCATCTGGTGTGGTACTTTTGAGAATTAACGTATGTTATCCTGCCATATATTGGATCAGGTTCCGGGCTCCACCACATATAATTTGGCATTATATGATGAAAACTCCTCTCGAAGAAAATCCTGTGCTGCAAACGAGAAACCCTATTTGGCCAAAATATATGCTCGAAATGAACTTTTTATGTATTTATTTGATATTATAGGCATCTAGATTAAAAGTTATGGTTGTTTTCTCCCACACTAAATGAATTGTTGTCCCAAGCCCGCCTAATAGATTGTTGACTATCTGAAAGCTTCGGGAAGTCATCAGCAGCAGCGTCCACTTAACAATCAGCATTTTAACGACAAACTAAACATTTCATAGGACATGGTGACGTGTGTGTGTCTCTATATATATAGGCGACGGAGGTGTGCCAATTTAATTCATGGAACCATATTTAAGGATTGAATTGGCAATTTCTTTGGGTATTACCAGACTTATTATGAAGGTAAACTTGCAAGTAGCTATTTTTCTACTTCAAAAATCAATTTAGTCGCTTCATTTTGATGACACAATCGTTTTTCAAATTGGAAGTGTGCTAAAATATTTTCAACTAGTCAAGATTTTCTATAGTTTAGGGAGGGAAATGCAATTGCAAATTAGCTAGCGAGTTGGGTTATCCTATTTAACAAGGCAGGTGATAATTATGCATTAGATAGGCCATCAATATGTTGGCTTCCTTTGTTAGGTAATTAAATTGGATTGTCTTTTACAAGGAAAGTAACTATATAATTTTCAGCTTTGTACCTTTATTCATCCAAAAAAGAAGAAGAAGAGAGATTGACAAGCATATATATATATTTTTTCCTCTAGTAGGTTCACGTTTTTGTGGACATTATGGTCTTGAGGAATCGAATGTTCATTCCATCTTAATCATTGACTAGCGTAAATCTCATTGTCATGACGATTATATGCATCGCACATTAATTAACATTTGGTTCGTAATTCACTCGGTGTGTGTTCAGGGTGACTTTGACTTTTTTATTCTTCTTCTTCTTATTAAAACCTTGGAAACATATATGAATATCAACAGACATTAAATCATTTTAAAATTTTTCATGTAACTTTTGAAAATTTTAAGGCATTTTGAGATTCATGATTTGAAAGTCAAAACTTTATTTTTCAGTCTCTGACAAACCTGAAAGGTGATCATCATGTTTATACATCATGATCATTACGATTTGGTTGCATTAGAAATTATTAAAGAGTTAGGGTTGGGTCGGGCCAAATTTGTTGTCCAAAATATCCTTCAACTACAAGAAAAACAAAAAACTACCACGTGAAATTTTCAGTGCGGGCCTAACCCGAGCCTGACTTTAGCAGTCATGGCATTGATCAAGCCCAGTCGAAAGAGGCCTTCAGGAATATGTGGCCCAGGCGGGCCCGTGGATCGTCAGATCGGAGCTAGAGTTGCACTATTTTTTTAAGACTTTAGAATTTAATTACATTTTCGCTATAAATTTTAGATTATTTAGTACGGTGTCTTGATCCTTATAATCTATCTTATATAATTTGACATTCTTTATTTACATACATTATATTACCTCTATGCTCATCTCCTGCTCAATAGATTAATATACTTCCTTCGATTAGATTTACGATTCGGACATCCAACTCCTCCGGAATGATATTTGAAGGGAGAAATGGAATGATCCAGGAAAGTACAGCTTATCTTTCATGTTTAAATCGAAGAATCACTCAATAAGAACAGCACTTCATGTCACTTTTCAATTGGGAAAAGTATTAAAAAAAAATCCCGAATTTACTACATTGGTATCAATTTAGTCCTGTCGCGACCTACTCTTGGGAGGAGGGAGTAGGTTTAGGAGTATTGCCTAAAGGATGGGCCTAAGGCTTATGATGAGGCGCGGGCTCTCCTAAGCCCATACCTCGCGTGACATTGGGGTATTTTTAAAAATTTCACAAAAAGGAGTCGCCACTAGCCTATCAGGGTTGGCTAGAAACCAAGTGAGGCACGGGAGTATGCCACACTTTCTACACAACCAGAGAATCTAGGATTGGGGACTTGATTACACTAATTGATTAATTAGTGCATTTTCGATATCTAATCTTGTTCATTTTAACAAAATGATTTTTTTTTTTTTTTCAAGCAGTTTGGATTGATTTTATACCTATCTACTAACATGTGAGGTGATCATACAGATGTGCAATCATTAAAGTAACAATCATAGCTACCAAGATCATGATTGCCATAAAATTAAACACGTGCAATTAAATA
This sequence comes from Eucalyptus erythrocorys, assembly GCA_014182555.1. Classification (NCBI taxonomy): domain Eukaryota; kingdom Viridiplantae; phylum Streptophyta; class Magnoliopsida; order Myrtales; family Myrtaceae; genus Eucalyptus; species Eucalyptus erythrocorys. The sequence continues at coordinate 30,288,126 of CM024607.1, read as the reverse complement.
TAACAAAATATGCAAACTAAATATGCAATATAATCAATATGCAAATAAATAAAGGCCTAATTACACTAAAAAGGCAATACATAGCAAATCCTAACTAAACTCTACAATTTTTGGATTTTCGAAATTTTTTAATTTTTTTAAATAAAAGAATATTATTTTATTAAAATTTTTTCCGGGCCGGACCGGGTCGGGTTCGGTCTCCGATCGGACCCAGGTTTGGTTCGGTTGGGGGGCAGGCCGGTCGACCCGTTCGAATGGACAAGGCCTGACCAGCCCTAGTCGGGCCTGCGCTCTATTGGGGGTTGGGCCCAACCGATGGGATCCAACTCTCTTTTCTCTTTTATTTTGGAGAAGGCCTCTTGCGGGCCTGAATGGAAGAGGACCGGCTGATCTGGCCCCGCTCGACCCTCAGCCCTACTTTGCTATGGGGGATGGCGAGGTGCGCGACGCAGGTGACCCCTTCGGCAAGGGCCGTGACGACACCGCTTCAACTGGGCGAACGGGAGTGACCCTCGACGTCTAGAGTCGGGGGTCGCAACGGTCGCGGCGGAGACGTCAGTCGAGGCCGGCGTTTCATTGGCCCGCGGCCCTTGCCCCGCAACTGTCTAGTCACGACAGGGGAAGCGGCGACGTTGACCGACACGGGCAACAACTAACCAGGGCGCGATGCTCCTACTTTGACTAGGTAGGGATGCGGCTCGGCTTACGCCTGACCATGATGGCACTCCGGTGGCCAAACAAGGCTAGAGTCGGGAACAACGAAATGAGATTTCAGCTCGACATTTGGATGAACAGGTTTTTTTTTTGGGGGGGGCTTTGGGATTCGCAAGATCCTAGACCTAACCGGGACTCGAAATGGGTCCGAGGTCCACCGTAAACAACCAGCAAGCAACAACGACCTAAATAGGGATTTACAGAGGCCAGAGCTCGCTCAAATCGGATGGAATGAGCTCCGGCCGACTCAACTTAAAAAAAACGTGCACTAAGTGTTCGAAGGAATGCTAACCTAGGTTCCGAGGAAGACGGCGGCGGTCGGCGGGCGGATGGGTCTCCGGTAATGGCTAGCTGCTCCCTCGAGCTTCCCTTCTCCCTCTGGTTCACTCTCTCTCTCTCACTGTCCTCTCTCCCTCTCCTGTCTTGCTGTGTTCCCCTTTCCTCCCCTCTTGCCTCCGCTCCTTTCTGGTTTTTCTTGAACCAGCTCGTGTGCCAGGCCCCCCTGTAGCACTGGCTGCCCCCGACCTGCGGATCGCGCTGCTCGCCTGCCAACAATCCCCTTGCTCCTCTGTCGCTGCTACCCTATTCTTGCTGTCCCCTTCTGCAAGTTCACGTGCGAAGGAGGAAGACAGCCAAGCGTGGGCTGGAGGGAAAAGGAGGCTGGGCAGGGCCCAGGCCCATGCCAGATCCAGCCCAACTTGACCTCTAGGAGTTTTCTCTTTTCTCTTTTCTCTCTCTCTCTCTCTTTTTGTTGTTGTTGTTTTGTTGTTTCTTTTCTTCTTTTTCTCTCTTTTTCTCCTTTTTTTTAGCGACTAATTTCTAATTTTGTACACGATTAAATCCTAAATAAAATGGTGAAATTTAGGTGTCAACAAGTCCTAAACCTTTCAATTGGACTAATTTAATCTTAAACTTTTCATATTTGTAGCAATTTAATCTATTTGGCTAATTTAGGCCGGAAATCGGTAATGTAGACACTAGTGATTCTATGTGCATCGTCAGTGTTGATGTGGACATTTTTAAATAATTTTTTTCATTATTCATTTTTTTCCCTTTTTTTTTACTATCTTTGAACTATGGATGGTACCGGCCATGGTTGGTGATTGACCATAGGCGGGGTCAATGAGGGCACAACCCTCGCAGCCTGGGCGAGGATAGCTCTTGCCCAATTCGGTGAGGGCCACATTCATCCAGGTTGTAAGGTTCTTGTCCTCGCCAGGTTCGGCGAGGGCTGTTAGAAAATAAGTAAAATTGATTTTATTTTTCATTAGTTTTTGGGCCAAGAGTAAGCATGACACATAAAGCTCTTCAAACCGCCAAAAGGTGGGCATCTTCAAGAAGCCCAGGTTGATCAAGGAAAGGAGCTGGCAACACAAAGGAGAATATAGCATGCATGAAGACAATTGTGTGGGCCCAACATTTAAGACATGAAATGGACATGGCAAATGGTGATGGCATGAGGCATACATGTCATCCTCTACTTTTAGAGTTCGTTCGTTTTACGAAAAAATAGATTATTTTCGGAAAACATTTTTCTATAAGTCATTTTTCAGAAAAATGACTATTTTTTTTGGTGTTCGACTGAAATCTGAACTTTGGGTGGAAAATATTTTCCACCGTTTATTAGCTAATTTAATTGTTTGGGAAAAATTATCAAAAAAATTGAATTTTAATATTTTTAACTGACCAAAAAAATTATTTTTATTTTTTATAATTTTTTTAAAAATTAATTTTTAATTATTTTTTTGGTGAAGAATTTTTAATTATTTGTATTTTTTTAAAAAATTGATTTTTATTATTTACTTTTTTTCTTTCTTTTCCTTTTTTTTTTTTTTTTCCTTCCTCCTCCCTCCTTCTTCTTCCTACTCCTTCCTCCTTCCTCTGCCGCTGCACGCCTAACGATGGCCGGCTACCCGGCGGCTGACCAAGATCCGGCTGCCAGATCCGGCGAGCTCGAGGCTTGACCGATCTCGCCCGAGCTTGTCGGAGGTTCACCGGGCTCTAGCAAGGCTAGAGCTCCGCCCCGCCGCTCGGGTGAACTTAGCTTCCGCAAATTAGGCGAGGCAGAGCCTCATCAGCCTGGGGCAGAGCTCGAGTTGGCTCGTTGCCACAGTTGATCGCTGGTCGCCGGCCGTCGTCGTGACCGGCAACCGGCCAAGGCTAAGGAAGAAATATGAAAATGAAAGAAAGAAAAGAAAAAAAGAAAAAGGAAAAAAAGAACAAAGAAAAAGAAAGCATAAAAGTAAAACAAAAATGTGTTAGTAAAAAGAAGCAAGGTAAAAGAAGTTATGGAAAATGTTTTCCACTTTTGAAAAGGAGAAAACATTTTCCTCATCATTGAAGGTTGTTTTTTCCATTGATGGAAAACATTTTCCTTAAGTAGTTTATTTTCTGTGAAACGAACACTGGAAAATCCGAAAAACGTTTTCTTGGAAGTCATTTTTCGAGAAACGAACGGAGCCTTAATTTGTCAAAATTGAGAGACTTCTGCATTATGTATGGGACAGGGAGACTCACACCTTGAAGGACAGCTTGTACTGGAAAACTTTTGCCGCTTCACTGGGCGGTGGTCTTCTCCTCATATGTATGTATGTCTACTTGGTACGTTTTAGAAGTAGAGGAAAACAAAGAGAGCTTCCGAAAAAACAGAGAGAGATCGAGAGAGAGTAACCTTTTCTCATTTGCAGAGAATTTCTTAGCTTTATATTCCACCTGACTCTATACTAAACACCTTCTTGTCTTGTGTCATTCATCTCTTTTCATTATATCTCATTTTTTTGTTGTGTTTTACATACGAGATTCCGCAAACCTTTACCCTTTTGGTTCCAATAAGGGCGACCCTCTCCTATGGCCAGTCATCGACAATGGCCAGTACCAGCCATAGGCCAAAGAAAGGAAAAAGAAAGAAAAAAAAGAATTTTTTTCAAAATAACCAAATAGAATAGTAAAAAATCATTTTAAAATATCAATGTCAGTCCTAATGATGTCATACAGGATCGCTGGCGTTAATGTCATCAATTTTCGGCCTAAATTGTCGGATGAACTCAATTTATATCAATGTAAAGAGGTTTAAAACTAGATTGATCAAATTAAAAAGTTTAGAATTGAAGTGGTATAAATGCAATAGATTTAGAGTTTTTTTTTTTTAATACTTTTCCCGTTTTGAGCTTATATACTTCCCAAAATGTCTTAGTTAGCTTAACTCGACTATTGACTCGGATCTTCATGTTGATTTTGATTCAATGGATTCAATTAAATCATGTCTGCACAGCCATATATATGTTCATAACAAAAGCAAAGAGCTTTATTTCATCATTCCCTTTCTCTTCGGGGTCTTTTCCAACATTGCTAGTGCAAGAAGGTCATTATTCATCCCGACGACCAGAGCTCTATCAGGCAGAGAAAGGCTGTTTTCTAGGGTACATTTTTGTCAAAAGTTTGTACCCACATTAACTACTGCCGGTCCTAGACAAGACCCTCAACAGTTGAGGTTCCCACCAGGTGCAACCCCAAATTGCTTACAGTAATTAGTGTAATACGTGACCCGGGCTTGAGCAGCTCCTGGGTTCCTTCCATCGCACTCTATGCTATTAATGGTTCGAATTGTCGCGCCGAACCCTTGGCCCGACAGCTTGGACTGGATGTTGTTGGTGCTCCAGTACCAAAGGGCCGCCTTGAAGGCGATGACTGGATTGTTGGCAACGGTCTCCGGTGCGTTGAGCCCGTCGAACCCTAGGCTCTGACCGGCTGGGCCGTAGTTGTAGTTCCATGAGATCTGGAGGGGGCCTCGCCCGAAGTACTTCTTGCCCGGCTTGCACGGGTACTGTGGCACGTTGGGGTCGCAGTAGGTCTTTTTGGGGTCGGTTCGCCCATCTATCTCTTCGATAAAACAAAAACCTGCAAAGGAGAAATGTATAAGCATTTTATCGTAACTTTTGAGTCTTGTGTTATTTAATTTTTAAAGGATTATTATTGCACCCACTGATCATGTAAAAAAACTTTTTACACAGGGACTGTTAATGGGTGATATGAGTGTTTGTGTTTAGAGAGAGATATATATATACATATATATATATATATATATATTATTTTTTTTTTTTGACCCAGGGAACCCCGCACGGCCGACAGCCTGAAAGAAACCCCTGGAGTGACGCTAGCGGAGGACCCACCACTCCGACGCCACACTTAAGAATCCCTAGCGACCATGAGGGGATTTGAACTCCTCCCCTTGCGTTAGGGGGAGAGAGCTCAAATCATTGCGGCCACCGCAGACGGTGGTATGTTTAGAGATATTGGTGTAACGGTGAATGTGTAAAAAATTCCCTATACCAAGAATGGGGTCTAAGAAATCTATTTTGAAAAAGTCGCAGCATGCCTTTTTTGACCGGTTACATGACTTTCTTTTTTCTCCCTTATTAAGCTTCCATTACGTTTTTTTTTTTTTTTTTTTTTTTTGAAGGGTTCAAACCCCCACCTTCTCAGGGAGGGATGAGGTGGGAATGCGCAAGTTTCAGGAGTGGGTTTCGACGCCCACGCTCTACAAGAGGCAGGGCAAAAGTTTGAGAGTGAGTGTAGAATAGGTATAGAGTAGGACTGACAAAAAAAAAAAAAAAAGCTTCCATTACGTTTTTTTTTTTTTTTTTTGGTCAGTATTACGTTTATTTTGAGTGAAATATATTTACGACATTACTTATTCTTGCCACTAAAGAGGACATTTTAAACTGTAAATTATTCGTCTGTACATACAAAACTAATGTCGCATGGTGCATGAGAATAAGAACATGCATAAAATGGAAAGAAGAAGACGAGTCTAACTTACGTCCAGTCTCATGCGTGGCATGAGCGAAGAAAGCCGCGATCTCGCGCTTCGAGTCGTCGACCGACCCGACTCGGCCGAACCTCGGGAAGCTACCAAGGGCATTGAGGAACGCTTGCCTGGAGTAGAATCTCTTCCCAGCGCAGCTTGCGGCTGCCTGGTTGATGATCCCGTTGAAGAAGGCGTCGGTGACTATGTTGCCAACCACCACCGCGTTAGTGGCAGGTGGGGCAGCGGCCGGGTCGCAGGGGCCGGCTTGGCAGCCCGGTCCACAGTAGTCCCGACCGGTCCCACAGTAACCGTAGCGGCTGCAGCAGAGGCCGGCGGCACATCCGCAGTTTTGGGCGGTCACTTGCGGCGCAACCAAGGCGGCGATGGTGAAACAAGCGACGAGGACATCAATAAGCGTGTTTCGATTCATGGCGAGAGAAGTATGTTTGGGACAATGTATTGATTTGGGATGTGGAGTGAAGGGAAGGGCATGGCGTATTTATAGTAGAGCGATGGGGGAGGGAAGTGGTGGATGACTCGGTCTTTGATAGAATGGGAACGTAAATGGATGAAGACATGAATTTCCACATGCGTGGGGACCAACCACAATGGGTTGACTGGCCTTGAGACTTTGACTTTGAGCACATGCGAAGACGAAGACCCATGTTTTGCAAATCCACAAAATTAAGTGGGCTAATTCCTTTTAAAACCCCCCAACTTTATATTGAATTTCAATTTTGTCCCAAACTTTCTTTTGTGTATAAAAAAAATCTCAAACTTTAGGTCTACTTGTAAATCTATGCGAACTTTTCTTTTTGGAGCTAGACATAACATTTGGGGATTTTTTCAATACAAAAAACTTGGGGCTGAGTTGGGATTGAACTTGAAGTAGGGGATTTTTTCTAAGATAAGTATACATTCAGGGAAAAATTAGAACTAGATCTAAAGTTAGGAGTTTTTGAGGGAATTTGGCCCATATCGAGTTGCATGGCATATTCTTATTAAATTTGGGTACGTAAAAATTTAATTATTTGTCCACTTACACAATTTATTACACCATAGAATTCATATTATTGTATAGATTTATATAAGATAGAGATACATCGTCGGTATAAATTGCTTTTTACACAGGTAGTCATCTCACCATCTAATGGAATGAATTCATTTACAGAAATTGTATCACCCTGTTCGTGTGATTGATCGTTTTACAAGATAAATGTACCAAATAAAAACCCTAAATTTATGGAGACTGGTTTTAATATGGGCAGCACTGCTCCATTTTGTATTGTCGACCCCGTGATTGTGCGAGCAAGAGAGACGACCGACGGTGACTTTGAAATGTCAGGCTTGTGTCCAAAATATGCTATGACTGATTCAATGAATTAGTGGGTCAGTGGCCAACCTATGATGCTTGGTGGAATACTTGCTTCGAGTTTGTCAAAAGTCATAGATATTTTTTTCAACTCAAGGAGCAAGAGAACAAACAAGTTGTAACGTTGTAATAATTAGGGGTCTCCTGTGGATCATTGGTTGTTGGTTACAAAGCTGTAAGTTCACCGTTGAAGAGGAGCCTAAATTCTCATAGAGGCCACCACAGTTTGTCTATTTGATTTAAAATAATTGCAGTTTCCACGATTGCGTTCATTATTTTAAGGTGCTAGTGTCTCTTAATTTGATATAATATATTTTCTTGCCTTGTATCCGGCAATATCCTCTATTTCTTCTACATTTAGGTGATACCAACATCTAGATGATGACTCAAGTGAAGTTTTTTAAGGATTTGCTTAGGTCCTATGGTAAACTTATGATGTTTTGTGGAATGAGTTGCTTTGAGTTTGTCAAAAGTCATAGATATTTTTGTTAACTCAAGGAGCAGGAATATAATATGGAAATTCGAAATCGCAAAATTGGTTTGTAAAGGGATACGGTGAATGAGTATTTAGACTGAGAGTTATATTCAATCAATCAAACCCCAATTGTGTTGTCTTGATATACAAATTCATTTCGCAAATTTATTTTTTTATCACTGTATTATTGCTTCAAACAAAAAGCACGAGATCTTAGGCTCGGTCGCCATGGTAGCTTCAATATGAAGTTGACATGGAAATGCACCCACCCAATTCCTTGGCTAGCAATTCTTGTATTCAAGATAAAGAATGCTATGCTGTAAAATGTTAATTCTAAAATTTATAAAATCTTTTCGCCGATTAGATTCCTGATCCCGATTTTTTAGAATCCCCCTTAAACAATTCCATGCATCGTAATTCTCTACCAAACAAAAGAATGTTCATAGATCCATGACCGATTCCCCTTGAGCGAAGCATGCCGTATGGCATTTTTCTCAAAAGAGATGAATCAAAATCAACAATATGGGCTTGATTTTTCTTTTTTCGTTTTTGATATTTGCTCAAGAGGATGGGCTTGGGCTGAGAAGTGCAACTTCTTGACTTTGAAGGCACATCCCGTTCATCTTTGGGCTAACATTCGGAGAAAACACGTGTTTTTGTCCCGCCCCTTTTAGCACGCAACATCTAAGCAAATTCCTCAACTTAGATGAGAAAGATCTGCCCAACCAGAAGAAGAAGAAGAAGAAGAAGAAGAAGAAGAAGAAGAAGATTAGATGGGAGAGTGACAAAGAAGATATTATGAGATACAGTATTGTTTTCCTACTTTTCTTTTGTTTGGCAAAATTATAATTCAGCGCGGTCCAATATTTGATAGAAGGTCATGTGTGTGACATCCAGAATTTCAGTAATGTTTTCTATTAAATTAATCGGGCATTTCATTCCCGCGACTATAGGGTTGTTCTCGGCGATCACTCTTGAGATAACTAGACTAAATTTTGGGTAGCCATTAAAGTTTAAGTTTAAGGCAATGACTTGAGAATTCGACTCGAAATCGCCTTCTTGACCGTGTCCACCTTTAGAGGTCATTACGGCACGATTAAAAATCGAATTGAAGTCAAAGATAGGTTGGTTTGACTGAGAAGTGTGGCCAATCATGGGTAACTCCACTAAATTGGAAAATTCTCGTCGGCCGACACTAATTTGATTTTTCTATCGTTTTGGTACCCTGTGTCTGTAATTGAGCCCTCGAGATTTTCACGACAATCGAGAGTCGCCAATGTGTCGAGTGGGTTCATTGTGGCTCGAAGAAAATCGACCACGAGTTAATTGTCTTGAAAAGTTCTGAAAACTACCCGGTAGTCTAGGTCACGCTAAAAGCACGTTGGAATGAAATTAACCGCCAATGTGAGTCAGATTTCAGAAATTGAAGGTTCTGTGGTGTCACAAGCTATTTTTGGAACATCGGCTCAGTCTCAGAAGATTTTTCAGAGGTCCCAAGATTTTTACGGAAATTGGATGCGGACGTCGCGGGAATTTGATAGAAATTCAAATTGGCTGGATTAATGGGAAATTGGACTTCTAGGCCAAGCCAGTGTGTGTCGGGGATTCATAGAAAATTTCTTGGGATTTTTCTATATCCAAATTTGACCTCAATTCGAGAATTTATTGAAGATTTGAAGCTCAAAATTTTGAAATTCGGATGTAAAGAAGGGCAGCCATAATTTGGACTTTAAATTGATTTATTGGTGGAATTTTGTGCTTGAAAGTGATTGAGAGACATAAGAGATAAGGTTGTGAGATGCTGGGGCCATAGCATTGAATGTAATGGGTAAGGATTGACTAATTCCACCCTCCTCTTAGCTGGCCTCCCTTAAAATCACGTGCGGACGCTGCCTCAGGGGGATTCATCTTCAAGTTTCGAAGTCTTTGGCCGTTTTCTTCATTTTCCTCTCACCAAAAACCGAAGCTGCCTTGCACTTCGTGTGGATGCCGTTTGGTCCAGCCACGGAATCGAAGACCAACAGCTGCTCCCCTCACGTCACACGTCCCACCGAGTCTGTCTCCATCTTCGTTGCTCCATCTTCGGATAGCGTCAGCCGCGTTCAATCCCCCACGAAATTGCTCCAGCTTCACATGCCACGTCCCTCTCTCCACGCCACTTGCTAATTTCTCAATTCACCTAGGTTAACCATCGATTTTGGAAGCCCCTCGGTTGACTCCACACGGCCAGCGCCCAACTCCACTACCTCCTGTCGCCATGCAGCTCCCCTTGCCGTCTCTCCACCAGCAAAGAACTTCAGTGCGTTCAGTCCACTAAAGAACCCACACGCCCCACCGAAGCAGCCCCTCCACGCGTCCAAGGCCCCACAAAACTGATGAAGACCGAAGACCTCTGAAGGAAACCGAGGAAGCCACCACCTCAGCTCTCTCTCTCTCTCTCTCTCTCTCTGCTCACGTGCCCACGAAGCTGCTTCACTATCTTCTCGCTCGCCAGCCACGCGTCTCCTGCTTCTCTTGGTCAACAAACCAGCGGCTTTGAAATTTCGTTCGTGGACCGATCGAAGCAGTTACCCAACCAATTTCAATCTTCAAAGCCCGCAAGATTGAAGCCCAATTTCAGCCCATCAATTGATCACCTTCACAGCCCAAGTAATTAGAATTTTGGCCCAGCAAGTAGCCCCCAATTCAGCTTTGTTTCAAGCCCAAGGTTAATTCTCAGTTGGGCTGAGAATTGTTAGGCCAAGTTTGAGGCCCGGTCCAAGCCCGTTTTCGGCCGCCGTTGCGTCGTTGTCAAGGTGTCTCGGTCGTCGTGTTGTGCAAAAATTCAACCGGGATGGCTGGTGACCGGAATTTCGTGCTGATCGTCGTGGTGCAATCCGTTTATTTAATTGAGCTTTATTTCATGCCGATTTAATTACTGAGAAAGGTCGGGTGGGACCATAAAGCCATTGAATTTGAGAAAGGTCGGGTGGGACCATAAAGCCATTTGAGTATTGAAAGGGTCGAGAGGAACCGTAAAGCCTTTGAGTACTGAGATATGTTTGGTGGAATTGTGATCCTCACTTGTTATTTGCTATGTCATAAGGACCGTGAATTATATATGTGAATTGATTGCCATTTGTTGCAATATATGAGGCATATGTGCTTAACCTTGAGTTGCAGGTTGGGACTGATGCCCAGGTACGCTTTCTGACTCATGTTGTGCTCTTAGGCAATCTTGTGGCGTATTGATTCCCTAATCGAGACTTAGGGGGTAGAACTCGCTGAGACATAGTCTCATTAGTTGATATAAACCATTTCAGGCCCTTAGATGGCAGCACCAGGACCTCCTCCTATCCCTCCTCCTGAAGAATTCGGTATCCCAGAAAACATCATCGAGAAGACCTCTCACTTTCAGATTCATCCTGACCCTGAGGAACTAGAGTATGTGTTGGTTGAGACTACTGTTTGGGCTGACAAGTGCAGAGATGATATGGTACCCTATGAGTATAGAGCTTGGTATCGCCATTATTCTGATGGGAGGCAGGTAGGTCCCATACCAAAAGAGGAGGTACCGTTCATCGTCCTTGAGGAAGCCTTTGGGGCTGGGACCGCTGATCCCGAGGGCGGTGGTGTGGTTGACGCCTGTGATCCTGCATCGGCGGGTGAGCATACCTCTTCGGTGCACTCTGGAGGTGATGCCAATCATAATGGAGGAGAACCAGTGAGTCCAGATCAAGAGGCAGAAGGTCCAGCGGGAGATGAAGACTGGGAAGTGGATGAGGAGTGGGAGGAGAATGAGGAGGTGCCTGCCGAGAAGGAACCGGTGGAAGAGGAGCCGGTAGATGAAGATTTTGATGAGGATGAGCCAGACGAGGAAGAACCAGAAGGGGATTAGGATGGCCCTGATTATGACCCTGATGAGGATTGAGTGTTTATCCTCCTTTTTGTGAACCTCATCTAGATGTAAATAGAGTGAGACCCGGAGAATGTAAATAGTTGTGAATGACTTGGCTTGTGCTATGTATAAAAGTTTGGTTGTGTGTTTTCAGTATGAAAATATGGCCTTGCTTTTCTATCCCATTGTTTTATTGTCTGGGGATTTTATAATTACTTCCGCATGTGCTTAATTAATGAATGGGTTGGCAATACTTAGTCCTGGGATATCGCATTCTAAAATCGACCAAGTGGAAGGATGTGTGCGTGCCCGAGGATCGAGGCGTGACAACGTGCCTAGTTGATGAAACATGCAAGCCCCAACAATGATTTCTTTGGGAGGTCCTAAGGTTCCAAAAAGAAAGAAAAAGAAAGAAAAAGAAATGATTATGTAACTCTAGAAAAAGAAATACTTATGTAATTCTCTTGGAGAATAATAATTTATTTTGGACTAAAATAATAACTAATAAATAATTATAAATTATTATGAAGTCTACTCTTTCAAGAACTTGTGGTTCAAAACATGCTATTACTCTTATAATAGCCTAAAGGGGCCCGGGGGGGGAGTAGATTATGTTAGACTACGATTTTGGATAGTTGTATAATAACAACAAATAATAACTTGTAACATTATGTAAACATGAAATGGGGTGCACACATTCATAATTGCAAGTATAGATAGATTTTTTTATGTAGTACAAAAACTATCAAATACATGATAAAAATTAGGGATAAGTCTGCGGAAGCCCTAAAACTTGTCACGAAAATGCATTTGAGTCCTAAAACTTACAAAAAGTGTAAATAAGTCCTAAAATTTGTCAAAATGTTTCATTTGAGTTCTAAAATCAACGCCGTTAGTTTTATTGTCGGAAAATGCTGACGTGGCGCCGATGCAATATTTTACATTATTTTTTAATTTTCTAGTTGGCTTTTTAAAATAATTTTTATTCAAAAATTTTTAAAAATTATATTTAAAAACTAAAATTCAATTTTTAAAAAACTGTTAAAAAAAAAAAAAAAAAAAAAACGGCAGGAGTCGCCGGAGGGGCCGTGATGGTCGTTGGCCGCCGCTCGACTAGGGCGAGGGCTCGCCGGCCCTAGGCGAGGTCCGGCGACCCTCGCCTAACGTGGGCAAGGGCGCTCAGATCTGGGCACGCCGGCCCTCACGGGGGTCGGCGAGCCATCGCTCGCCCTAAGCGAGGCCTAGCAGCTCGGATCTAGGCGAGCCCCGCCGGCCCCAGGCGAGGGTCATTGAGGCCTCGCCCGGGGTTGGCGACAGTCGCCCCCCTAGGCGAGGGCCGGCGAGGCCTCACCCAAGGCAAGCAACGGTCGCTGGCCCCCCATGAGGGTTGGCGTGCCCAGATTTGGGCACCCTCACTCGCGTCAGGCGAGGGTTGCCGGCCCTCGCCCTGGTCAAGTGGCGGCTAGTGACCATTGCCAGCCCCTCCAGCGATGGGCGACCACCTCCTCCTGCCCTTGTCTTTTTTTAATAGTTTTTTTAAAAAATGAATATTAGTTTATAAATATTATTTTAAAAAAAAATTGAATAAAAAACTATTTTAAAAAGCCTGCTGGAAAATAAAAAATAATTTAAAATGTCATGTCGCATTTTCCGTCAATAAAACTAACATCGTCGATTTTATGACTCAAATGAAACATTTTGACAAGTTTTAGGATTTATTTGCATTTTTTACAAGTTTTAGGACTCAAATGCATTTTTGTGACAAGTTTTAAAAATTCCATAGCAATTATCTCAATATGTGCCTGAACGATGGATTTTGAGGTCCAAAACAATTGCAAGTGAGGTACTTGTTTGGCCTAAGTATAATGATCGTAAAGAGCACTTTGGATTGGCATGATGAGCCTCATAACTCTTTTTGGATCAAAATCTATGACTATTTACTTCCATACCATGCAAATTATTGTTCCGGGTGTTGGATTTATGTCTGTCCGAACGCTCTAGAAAGCGATTGGCGTCGTCACGATTAGCACTTCAACCACATATCCACCTAAGTACAAATTTTGTGCACGTGGTGGTGTCTTAGGTTCTTTTTTTTTTTTTTTTTTTCCTTTCCTTTCTCTTAACTTCATGGCGGAGATGAAAAGCGACGGAGATGTGCTAAGTTTTCATTCGTGAAACCCCATTTAAGGATTGACAAGGATTGACAAGCATACATGTTTTTTTCCTTCCAAGGTAGGTCCGACTTCTTCAAAAGCGCCCTTCAAGCATATGTGGCCTGGGTGGGCCGTGAATTGTTAGGTTTATGATCGGGTCTAAATTGCATTATTTGAATGCTTTAGATCTTTAATTGTACTTTTCCTATGAGTTTTAGATTCTCTGGTTCGGTGCCCTTATGCTTATAATTCATTGTTTGTTTGTTTCTTTGAAGATAAATAATTTCAAAAATATTTTCCTAAAAATAATCATTTGTATTATGTACAAAAATGAATGAAAAGAAAATATATTTGTTGTCCACATAAATTATTGTTGATAACCATTTCTTTTCTTTAGCTAATTACTTTAAACAGTACAAGAAATAATTAAAAAATAATTCGAAATCTTTTATTTTTCGTGAATAAATGGAATCTGAGATTCGATATTCATATACCTTGTAGTATCTTTCTTTGCTAATCTCCCGAGCAATATCCCCTGACAGTTCAGGCGCTTAAAGTCCTTGTGGCTAGAAAAAAACCTGATTTCTTTTTTTTTTGATGGAAACTAACAATCGTGATGAAGTGATGCATTGGCTAAAGCGTACCTTGCGCTTCCAGTATCTTTGGACTTTCAGCTCCGCTGGCTTGGCTGGTGGCTTGGCCCTCTTTTGGAATGATGGTTTTCAGTTAACTGATTTCTCCCCCTCGCCCCATGCCTTCGTTTTTACCTGTCATGAAATTTCAGATAACCGTTCAATGAAGATTACCTGTCTTCATGCCCTTGCTGTAGCTCAGGAGAGGTAGTTTTTTTGGCACAACCTTCGACAAATTAGCTATGATAATTTCTTACCGTGGGTGTGCATAGGGGATTTCAATGAAATTCTGAATCGATGGGAGAAAATGGGAGCTCGTCCGGCAGACTCTTACCGCTTGTCGTCCTTTCTTGATGTCCTTAACGACTGCGTTTGATGGATATGCCAACTTTTGGCTGCGCTTACACCTGGTCAAATAACCGGGAAGGGGATGCTTTAGTAAAAGAAAGACTTGATCGGGCTGTTTGTAATGTAGACTGGAGAGTTGCTTACCCCAATGCTCAAGTGTTAGCTCTCCCAGCTGTCGGGTCGGATCATAGCCCGTTAGTGCTGGACTTTGCTCCTTGTGGCCCTAGAAAACAGAGATTTTTTACCTTTGAGGCCTTCTGGCTTCAGGATTCTGGTTGTAGAGAAGTTATTGAACATTCCTGGCATTCGGAGATGCTGACAGACTCTACCCTCCTGGTCAAACTCCGGCGCGTTACTGCTGCTCTTTCCACCTGGAGTCATCGAAAATTTTCAAAGTGCAGAGAAAGGGTGACAGTTTTAGAAAATCAATTGCAATCTTTGACTAACCACATAAACACTCTCGAAGAACAGTCAAGAATCCAGGATATAAAGAAAGAACTGCATGTATTATGGCAGAAGGAAGAACAGTTTTGGGCAATGAGGTCCGGGTAAATTGGCTACAATGGGGAGATAGAAATACTCGTTTTTTTCATGCCACTACTTTGCAAAGATGACAAAGAAATCGTATTGTTCTGCTGTGCGATGCAAATGGGAACTGGGTTCGGGAAATGGAGCAAATAAAGAACATGACTACTGATTACTTCTCTCAGCTCTACACTACATCAGGTTCAAGGCAATACGCTTCCATCTTAGAATGCTGCCCTCGGATTGTTACTTCTCAGATGAATGCTGATCTTTTATGCCAAGTGACTAACAAAGAAGTTAGAGATGCAGTTTTTCAATTGGGGGCCTCTAAGGCCCCAGGTCCCGATGGTTTAAATGGTTTGTTTTATCACACATATTGGGATATCATTCAGGAAGACATTGTTCACACAGTAAGACAGTTTTTTCATTCGGCCCTCCTTCCTCTTGGTTTAAACTGTATTGCCCTTACCTTAATCCCAAAAATTCCCAACCCAGAAAGCTTAGATAACTATCGACCCATCAGCCTATGTAACTTTGCCTATAAGATTATAGCGAAGGTGATTGCAAATCGACTAAAACCCTTGCTGCCGTGTTAATCTCGGAGGAACGAGTGCATTTATCGGTGGTCG
The DNA here is from genome assembly GCA_014182555.1 of Eucalyptus erythrocorys. NCBI lineage: Eukaryota > Viridiplantae > Streptophyta > Magnoliopsida > Myrtales > Myrtaceae > Eucalyptus > Eucalyptus erythrocorys. The sequence continues at coordinate 30,272,594 of CM024607.1, read as the reverse complement.
TCGACATCTGGGATAACATTTTAGTAGTCCAGAAAGTCATCCATCAACTCAAAATCCAAAAAAGAAAGCGGCATTTTCAGGCGTTGCTTAAATTAGACATGCGCAAGGCTTATGACCACGTAGAGTGGGATTTTCTCAGGGATTATTTGATTAAGCTGGGCTTTCATCATCATTGGGTTAAGCTAGTTATGCAATGTGTGTCCACTACATCTTTTAAAGTGAAAATGAATGGTGAGTACTCGCCCGAGTTTGTTCCCTCACGAGGCCTCCGTCAAGGTGATCCCTTATCCCCCTATCTTTTTATTCTCATGGCAAACCTACTGTCTTATCTTATACAAAATGCCACGAATCTGGGTTGTCTTAAAGGCGTAAAACTGCATAGGAGATGTCCTACTCTATCGCATCTTTTTTTCGCTGATGATGCAGTGTTTTTTTCTGGATGGAACATTATTGGAATGCCAAAATCTTACCAATCTTTTAAATCAATATTGCCTAGCTACTGGTCAAGCCATTAACCGTAACAAATCAGGAGTTTTTTTCGGCCCTTCTTGCCCTATGAATCTACAAGTGAATCTAGCCAGGGAATTACGGGTTCCTATCCTACAACGAAGTGGTAAATATTTAGGCCTTCCTACGGATTGGGGGAGATCAAGAAAAAGATTTGTTTTCCTGGATTATGAATAGAGTGCAGTCTAAGCTGGAAGGTTGGAAGAAAAGATTAATGTCGAGAGGTGGAAAAGAGGTTATGCTAAAGGCCGTGATTCAAGCTATACCTCAATATGTTATGACTGTTTTTAAACTTCCTATTTCTCTTTGCAAGAACATTGAAAGGAGGATGGCGCATTTCTGGTGGAGTAATGATACAAGCAAGTCAGGCATTTATTGACAGAAATGGACAGTGATGCAGAATAGGAAAGATGTTGGAGGATTAGGCTTTCATGACTTGATTCAATTCAACAATGCCATGCTTGGTAAGCAAGCATGGCGCCTTCGAGAATCCTATATCTGTGTGGGGTAAGCTTTTTAAAGGCCTATATTTTCCATCATCATCTTTTATTAATGCAGTGAAAGGTGTTCGCCCTTCTTTGGGCTGGCAGAGCCTACTTCACGACAGGGATGCCATTAGTAAAAATATTTGCTGGTCTGTGGGAAATGGAACTTCTATTAACATAAGGGAGGATCATTGGTTACCCATGGGAATCCTCAAAGGTCCCAGGGCCCTTGATGAACCTCAACTAGTAGCTGATCTCATTGATCAGACTACTAGTTCTTGGAAATCTGATGTCTTGCAGCGTTTTTATGATGAATCAATCATTAAGGAAATCACAGATATACAGATCAGAGCAAACTTCACTCAGGATAAGCTTATATGGACTGCCACAAAGTTAGGGGACTACACAGTTAAATCGGCCTACCATCTACTTAAGCAATCATCAGAAGACAGGGCATCTACTCAAGCATCAACTTCGCATAGTACTCCTACCTGGTTCTGGCGATCATTGTGGAAGATGCCCACTGCTCCCAAAATTCGATCATTCCTATGGGCACTCTGCACCAATTCAGTAGCAACTCGGGAGAACTTGTATCGAAGACATATTATAACCAATCCGCGTTGTGCTATTTGTAATAAAAATGTACCAGAAACAGTGGAGCACATCTTCCTAATCTGTCCGTGGACTCAACAGATCTGGTCCAATCCTCAGATCAATATCAACATCTCTCCTTCTCACCTTCGGCGGCTGGACTCTTGGATTGTAACTGCAATAGGAAAACAGAATGCCTTACCTCGGCTAGGGCTTATTTCAACTGTGTTGTGGCACATATGGCGAGCTCGAAATAGGTTTTTATTTCGTGGTACCTCACTGGATCCTTACTGTGTTGCTTAGTCTGCTCTCGCCCAGCATCAAGTGGATCTTATGATGAACCCTACCTGTTCAATCAAGAAAGGAGCAATCAAAAGTCGATACTTTTTTTGGGTTCCCCCCGATCCAGGCGTTCTTAAGATTAACATAGATGGCTCTTACAGATCTGGCAGCAAGATTAGTTCCATTGCTTGTATTTGCAGGGATAATATGGGGAAACTCACCGATGGGTTTACCAAGACTGTGGAGGCTTCGTCTGCGTTGCAAGCCGAGACTCAAGCCCTCTCCTTTGCCCTTCGTCATCTCCTCGATCAAGGCTTCCAGCACGCCCCGATTTTGGTGGAATCTGACTACTATTATCTTGTCCAGATGATCAATTAGCAGGAGCCGCCTCCTTGGCCGGATCGCGCTGTCGTCTCAGAGGCTGCGTTCCTGTTTTCTCTCTTCTCTCAGGCAACCCTAGCGTTCTGTCGTAGGGATGCGAACAGGGTGGCCGACTGGGCCTGCAAGGCCCATTTGCAATCTCCGCTGGCTTCTAACTGGGTCCTTTTTCCTCCTTTACCACTTTTGAATTTGATTTGTGTGGATGCTCTTGGTGCTGGTTGTAAAAACTTTCTCTTTTAATTTAAGGCTCGTTTCCTGACCACAAAAAAAAAAAAAAAAAATCTCCCGAGCAATAAATAAAGGGGTGTGCTATTTCCACCTCTTGTATAACTAAATCCACCCCATTTTTCACTAAAAAGGCAAAATTGCCCTCATTCATACAATTGCAAGATAGCCCAAATTTATTTAATTGCCTTTTTTTATTATCTTTTATTTTTTACTTTGTATCTAGTTATTAAACATTTCACATATTTTATGTCTTTATAATGTGGCTATCTCATGTATATTAAAGGTAATTTTTGTTTTATTTTTACTTTTGTAATATAAGTTTTGTCAAAAAGAACAATTTTCAAGAAATCTTATTCTTTTTTACATTGTTGAGCAAATTTATGAGTTAATTTTCAAGTAGAATCTAGAGATTAACATAAACAATTTTGTAAAACAATCTAATCTTCATAAATTTTAACTTTGGTTGTGCATATCTTCATCAAACCCTTCTTTAGTTTGATATTTTTCAAAATCACTTCATGGATGATATTACTTTTTGTCAATCCAAAGGATGAGATTTCATATGCATTTTTAAAAATAAAAAAACATTTCTTAATTTCCATTTTTTAAAGTTTGGCATTGGAGAATATAACTAAGATTTTATTTCAGAACTTCTTTATAGAGGTTTTTTTTTTCTTTCATCGACTATCCATTAAATGTCTAAGTGTATAAAAGACAGCAGATAAGAAAGAATTTGATAGTAATACACGCAACAAATATGAAAGTCTATAAACAACTTGTTTCCTTAAAAAAGTGTATGTTAAAAATTTTAGTAATACACACGACAAATATGAAAGTCTATAAACAAGTTGTTACCTTAAAAAAGTGTATGTTAAAATTTTTCTAGATTCTACTTGTCATTTAATCCATATATTTGTTAGATAACGTTGAAAAGAATGAGGTTTCTTGAAAATTTCTCTTTTCAGCAGAACTAACTTCTACATAAGTAAAATCTAACAATAAATTGAAAATTTAATATGTTTAATATACATGGGATGCCCAAAAAAAAAAATGTGAAATCTTAAATATGGCAATTAGATCTTACATAAAATAGAAAAATAGGAAAAGAATAAATAATTTGGGCCATCACTTTAAATTGTAATTGAATGATTGATGGCAATTTTGTCTTTTCAGTGAAAATTGGGTGGATTTAGCTATATAAGGGGTGAAAATAGCGTTGCCCTAAATTTGTCACAAATGTATCAATTTGAGGTTTTTGATATCACATGTGTATATTTTGACCAAAAAAAAAAAGGCATCACATGTGTATCAGTTTAGGATTTTTCATGATATTAATTCTATATAAAAAGAATTGATTAATAAAAAATGAATATAGTATTGATGGGAAAATATTGGAAAATATGTGGAAAGCTATCTATTATAGGGAAAAGATTAAATAAGTACCTTGCAAATCTTTTTTTTTTTTTTTTGGGTTGAAAAACAGAGAATATTATTTACAATCACAAAAAGAACAACCCTTGTACAGGGCTTCAGAGCAAAGAAGGTCCATAAGGGGGTTGGGGAGGTGAGACAACCCAATTCGATGGAAGTAAACCACGCCAATGGGCTTTAGCAGCCCAATCTGCAAGGAAGTTTGCCTCTCGTCGACAGTGGTGTATCCAGGGAAACAGGGGAGAAGTGCTGCACTTTTAGCAAATAAAGCTCTACTCTCCCATGGCGTCGAGCTAGGGTTCTGCATGGCTTCCACGAGCATCGGGCAATCCAATTCTAGCAAAAGGTGTTCTTGTTCCTTCTCTTTCTGCAGCAGATAGTTAAGAGTAAGATTTATTGCTTGCACCTCTACCTGCAGTGCCGAGGAAGCGATGATGCCGCTGGTGAATCCGTCGATTGGTTGGCCAGAATAATCACGGCACATGCACGCCACTATGCCTTCGTTGCGTGCCATTAGGTAAGCGCCGTCTATGTTGATCTTCACTACTCTCGGCTCTAGTGGGCGCCACATCTGTTCGGGGTCTGGTGATTGCAGTCTCGATTTCGGCAACACCCTATCACAGCACCAAGCGATCCTAGCATTTGTGAGAACTACCTATACAACCTGTTCTAGATTCGGCCTCTTCTTGTGGAATACAAAGTTGTTGCGGGCCTTCCAGATCTGCCATGGAATGGAAGCAAGAGTCGCTAGATTAGGTAAGGCATCTCTTTTCTTGATTATAGCTACTAGCCAAGCGTCAATTTTGTGGACTCCATGTCATTGTATCGTGAGTTAGACTTGTGGGTGAGACCATATGGCTTGCATTCAAGGACATAAGAGGAAAATATGTTATGTGGATTCTAGAATTTGAGCTTGATAGAATTGACAGACTGGGTCTGGTATGATTCGGCTGTGATATAGATTCTCCTTTGTAGACAATGCATTGTGGCATAAGGACCACATGAATATGCACAGTTTGGGGGTGGTCTTCATGGTCCAGAGTTTGCTCCACAGTTTCTGTGGAGTTTGATAGGATGAAGATGCACAACTATGTGTGTCGCTGTTTTCTATTAATCTAATAGAGTTGTAGACACTCTTTACTGTATACATGCCTTTTTGGCCCCCTTTCCAAATGAGTCGGTCGACAGTGCAATGTGGTCGAATCTGAAGTGAAAGAATTTCATCGACAGACTTATCATCGAAACTTTGGCGAAGTAGGGGTACATTCCATGTATTTTGTTTTGGAATAATAAAGTCCGCCACCTTCTCAAGTTCTCCTCTAGGTGCAGGCTAATCTATTACGCCTTTGGAAAGCCATTTATCCTCTCGGATTTTGATCCATTGTCCATCGCCGATTGACCACTAGAGTTGATTTAATATTGAGTCCCGGCCGAGCAGTAAACTTTCCCATCCGCATGAGGGTCCAGTTCCTTTATCTGCATGCCAAAATTCCTTAGAATGGAAGTAAGGGCCTTTGAAAAATATGCTCCACAAGGAAGATGGGTGTTGAATTAGACGTCATGCCTGTTTTCCCAGTAGAGCTTTGTTAAACGTGATGAGATCTCGAAAACCAAGTCCCTCGGTGTCCTTTCTACTCTTGAGGGTATCTTATTTCTTCCAGTGTATGCCGGACTTGCTGCAATGAGGTTGCCACCAAAATCTAGCAATTTTTTGTTCTATGGACTTACAAATAGACACGAGGATTTTAAATATAAACATGGCATATTGCGGGAGTGCCTATACTACTGTTTTGATTAGAGTTTCCTTATCGCCCTTGGAAATTAGCCGTTTTTTCCACCCTTCCAACTTGGAGTTTATTCGACCCAGAATCCAGGCAAACATCTCCTTTTTGGATTTCCCCCAATCCGATGGTATGCCCAAGTATTTACCAGTCTTCGCTAAAACAAGTACTCAGAATTCTCTCGCCAAGTTCTCCTGAAGGCTATTAGGACAAGCTTTACTAAAGAAAATCCTAGATTTGTTTCGGTTCACTACTTGTACCATAGCTAGGCAATATTGATTTAGAATATTGGCTAAGTTCTGGCATTCCAGGAGTTTTCCTTCTAAGAAAAGGATAGCATTGTCTGCGAAAAAAAAGATGAGATAGGGTAGGATACCACCTGTTTAATTTGATGCCTCTGATATTTCTCATGTCCACAACTTGTCTAGTAAGTATAGATAGGATGTTTGCCACCAGAATGAACAGGTACGGAGAGAGAGAGGATCTCCCTGTCCGAGTCTCCTGGTTGGATGGAAGTAGGTTAAATGTTCTCCATTGAATTTGACACTAAGGGAGACCATTGTAATGCATTGCATCACCCATTGAACCCATTTTGCATGAAAACCTAGCTAAAGTAGGTAGTTTTCTAGGAAATCTCATTCCACTCGATCATAGGCCTTTTGCATGTCTAGCTTTAGAACAGCTTGAAAAATCTTTTTCCGTTTCCCTATCCTGAGCTGATGGAGAACCTCTTGGACCACTAATATGTTATCTTGGATTTGTCAACCACTAACAAAAGCACATTGCTTTGTGGACATCATCTTAGGTAACCATGGTTTCAGACGGTTTGCTAGAACCTTTGATATTATTTTGTAGACGAAGTTGCATAGACTGATTGGTCGGTATTGATCAAGCCTTTTTGGGTGTGGTATTTTGGGTAGCAGGGATACAATTGTCCTGTTGAACTCGGATCGCATCACTCCAAAGGTGAAGAAATCTTGCACTGAGAGGAATATGTCTTCCTGTAAAATATCCCAATGATGTCGGTAAAATTGTCCATTCAATCCATCAAGTCTAGGTGCTTTAGTTGCCCCCAATTGGAAAGTTGTTTTCTGGACTTCCTCTCGAGTGACCACTCCTATTAGGGTAGTGTTTATTTCCTCTGTTACCACTGGTGGACACTGTGGTAGGATAGGCCCATAGTCACGATGTCCCACTGATCTATACAAATTTTCAAAAAATCCTAGCATCATTTCCTTCAATCTCTTTGGATCACGTACCTACCTTTGATGTTCATCTTGCAACATGCTTATTCGATTACGTTGTCTCATTTGGATAGTGGTGGCATGGAAAGGCTTGGTATTTTTGTCCCTTCATCTAAGCCAGTTAATCCTTGATCGCATCGCCCAATGTTGTTCCTCCTGTTGCCATAATTGTTGTATTTCCTCTTTCAGGCTAGTAACCGTCGCTCTGTCGTACTGACCATTGGGTTGATTTATTATACTTTGGACTTGCTATTTCAGAATGTTGATTTGATGATGGCCATTGGAAAACTTTGATCGACTCCAACTAGCAAAGGCCTCGGGGATAACCTTTAACTTCTGGGGTATGTCAATGCTCTAACTTGGAAGGATCCCCATGAATCGGCAATGACTGTGCAGCACTCTTGGTTCTGTAACCAAAATGCTTCAAAAGTAAAAGCCTTTTGTCTTTTGACAGGGATTGCTTCAGTAGTTAATAGGAGCGGGCTGTGATCAGAACCTAGGGCGGGTAAGGCAAAAACTTCAACGTCCAGGAATGTTAGTCGCCAATCCATAGTACATAGCACCCGATCCAATCTTTCTTTCACAAAGTCCTCTCTTTCTCTATTATTGACCCACGTGAATACACACACCTTGCTTTCCACATCCATCAATGAGCAGTCATTTAATAGTTCACAAAAAGAGTGCAATCGATGTGGTTCTACTTGCCATTTACCAACTTTCTCCCAATGATAAATAATCTCATTTGAAATCTCCAGCACACACCCACGGTAAGGTGTTATAGTGGCTGATTTGTCGCAGGTCTGCCCATAAGCTTTGTCTGAGTTGATACACTGCCGGCACATGAACATGTGAGGCGCATTGTTATTCCACACTCTACATCCATACATAACATATCGAGAAAAGCGGAAGTCTGACGGTCCATAGTTAGAGAAATCCAATCATTCCAGAACACTGCCAAGCCACCAGCCAAGCCAATAATTAACAAAAGCCTAAGATACTCGGGAAATTGACCTAAAATAGAAAGTTTCTCAAAACACGTTAAAAAAGTAAGGATTTTAAGGTTAGAAACAACTGCAAACAAGAAACCCTATTTGGCCAAAATATATGCTCGGAATGAACTTTTATTTATTTATTTGATATTATAGGCATCTAGATTAAAAGTTATGGTTGTTTTCTCCCATACTAAATGAATTGTTGTCCCAAGCCCGCCTAATAGATTGTCGACTATTTGAAAACTTCGGAAAGTCATTAGCAGCAGCGTCCACTTCACAATCAGCATTTTAACGACAAACCAAAATAACTAAAAATTTTATAGGACATGGTGATGTATTTTTTTTTTTCAGGCGACGGAGGCATGCCAATTTAATTCATGGAACCATATTAAAGGATTGAATTGGTAATTTCTTTGGGAGTTACCAGACTTATTATGGAGGTAAACTTGCATGTAGCTATTTTTCTACTTCAAAAATCAATTTAGTCACTTCATTTTGATGACACAATCGTTTTTCAAATTGGAAGTGTGCTAAAATATTTTCAACTAGTCAAGATTTTCTATAATTTTAGGGAGGGAAATGCAATTGCAGATTAGCTAGAGAGTTGGGTTATCCTATCCAACAATGCGGGTGATAATTATGTATTAGATAGGTCATCAATATGTTTGCTTCCTTTGTTGTTAGGTAATTAAATTGGATTGTTTTTTAAGAAGAAGAAGAAGAAGAAGAAGAGGAGAGATTGACAAGCATATATATATTTTTTTCCTCTGGTAGGTCCACGTTTTTTGTTGACATTATGGTCTTGAGCAATCGAACGTTCATTCCATCTTAATCATTGACCAGCATAAATCTCATTGTTATGGCGATTATGTGCATCGTACATTAATTAACATTTGGTTCATAATTCACTCGTGTGTGTTCAGGTGACTCTTGACTTTTTTATTCTTCTTCTTCTTATTTAAACCTTGGAAACACATATGAATATCAATAGACATTGAATTATTTTAAACTTTTTCATGTAGCTTTTGAAAATTTTAAGGTATTTTGAAATTCATGATTTGAAAGCCAAAACTCTACTTTTCAGAGTCTCTGACAAACCTGAAGGTGATCATCATGATCATTAGGATTTGATTGCACTAGAGATTATCAAAGAGTTAGTGTTGGGTCGGGCCTAATTTGTTGTCCAAAATATCCTTCAACTACAAGAAAAACAAAAAACTACCGCGTGAAATTTTCAATGCGGGCCTAACTCGAGCCAGACTTTACCAATCAATAGCATTGATCAAGCCCACCCGAAAGAGGCCTTTAGGAATATGTGGCCCAAGCAGGCCCGTGGATCGTCAGGTCGGAGCTAAATTGCACTATTTTTTTTAAGACTTTAGAATTTAATTACATTTTCGCTATAAATTTTAGATTCTTTAGTACGGTGTCTTGATCCTTATAACCTATTTTATATAATTTGGCATTCTCTATTTACGTACATTATATTACCTCTATGCTTATCTCCTATTCAACAGATTAATATACTGCCTTTGATTAGATTTACGATCCAGACATCCAACTCCTCCATAATGATATTTGAGGGGAGAAATGGAATGATTCAGGAAAGTACAGCTTATCTTTCATGATTAAATCGAAGAATCACTTTATAAGAACAACATTTCATGTCACTTTTCAATTGGGAAAAGTATAATAAAAAAAAAAATCTCGAATTTACTGCATTAGTATCAATTCAATTCTAAACCTTTTAATTGGACTAATTTAATTCTAAACTTTTCATTTGATACCAATTTAATCTGTTCGGCTAGTTTAGGCTGGAAATCGGTAATGTAGACACTAACAATCCTATGTGGCATTGCCGGCGCTGATGTTGACATTTTTAAATATATTTTTTTATTTTTCGTTATTTTTCCCTTTTTTCCCCCTTTCTTTGAATTATGGATGGTACCAGCCATGGTTGGTTATCGGCCATAGGTGGAGCCAGTGAGGCAACAACCCTTGTGGCCTGGGTGAGGGTAGCCCTTGCCCGATTCGGTGAGGGCCACCCTCACCCAGGTTGTAAGGGTCTCGTCCTCGTCAGATCCGGCGAGGGCCGTTGGAAAATAAGTACCATTGATTTTATTTTTCATTAGTTTTTGGGCCAAGAGTAAGCATGACGCATGAAGCTCTTCAACCCGCCAAAGGTATGCGTCTTTAAGAAGCCCAGGTTGATCAAGGAAAGGAGCTGGCAACACAAAGGAGAATATAGCATGCATGAAGACAAGTGTGTGGGCCCAACATTTAAGACATGAGGTGGACGTGGCAAATGGTGATGACTTGAGGCATACATGTCATCTCTCTACTTTTAGAGTTAGTTCGTTTCACAAAAAATGGGCTATTTTCGGAAAACATTTTTCCAAAAGTCATTTTCCGTAAAATGACTATATTTTCCAAATGTGTTCGGCCGAAACTCCGAACTTTTGATGGAAAATATTTTCCACCGTTTGTTAGCTAATTTAATTATTTGGGAAAAATTATCAAAAAAATTGAATTTTAATATTTTTAACTGACAAAAAAATTAGTTTTATTTTTTATATTTTTTAAAAATGAATTTTTAATTATTTGTATTTTTAAAAAATCAAAATTTTTATTATTTACTTTTTTTTTCTTTTTTCCTTTTTCTTTTCCTTCCTCATTCCTCCTTCTTCTTCCTCCTCCTTCCTCCTTCCTCCGCCGTCGTACGCCCGATGATGGCCGGCCGCCGGCGGTCGACCAAGATTGGGTTCGCCGAGATCCGACAAGCTCGAGGCTCAACCGATCTCACTCGAGCTTGCTAGAGGTTCGCCGGGCTCTAGCAAGGCCAGAGCTCCGCCCCAGGCCGACTCGAGTGAGCTTGGCTTCCGTAGAATGAGCGAGGTGGAGCCTCGTCAGCTTGGGGCAGAGCTCGAGTTGGCTCACGGCCGCAGTCGGTCACTGGTTGCCAACTGCTGTTGTGACCGGTGACCAGCCAAGTTTAAGGAAGAAAGATGAAAAGGAAAGAAAGAAAAAAAAGAAAAGAAAAAGGAAAAAAAGAACAAAGAAAAAGAAAGCATAAAAGTAAAGCAAAAATGTGTTAGTAAAAAGAAACAAGGTAAAAGAAGTTATGGAAAATGTTTTTCACTTTTGAAAAGTAAAAAACATTTTCCTCATTATTGAAGGTTGTTTTTTCCATTGATGGAAAACATTTTCCTTAAGTAGTGTATTTTTCGTGAAACGAACACTAAAAAATCCAAAAAACGTTTTTTTGGAAGTCATTTTTCGTGAAACGAACAGAGCCTTAATTTGTCAAAATTGAGAGACTTCTGCATGATGTATGGGACACGAAGACTCACACCTTGAAGAACAGCTTGCACCGGAAAACTTTTGCTGCTTCACTGGGCGGTGGTCTTCTCCTCATATGTATGTATGTTTACTTGGTAGGTTTTAGAAGTAGAGGAAAACAAAGAGAGCTTCTGAAAAAATAGAGAGAGATCGAGAGAGAGTAACCTTTTCTCATCTGCAGAGAATTTCTTAGCTTTATATTGCACCTGACTCTATACTAAACACCTTCTTGTCTTGTGTCATTCATCTCTTTTCATTCTATCTCATTTTTTGTTGTGTTTTACATACGAGCTTCCGCAAACCTTTACCCTTTTAGTTCCAATAAGGGCGACCCTCTCCTATGGCCAGTCATCGGCAATGGCCAGTACCGGCCACAGGCCAAAGAAAGGAAAAAGAAAGAAAAAAGGAATTTTTTTCAAAATAATAAAAAAATAAAAAAATTAGTTAAAAATCATTTTAAAATATCAATGTCAGTTCTAGTGATGTCATATAGGATCGCCGGTGCTAACGTCATCGATTTTTGGCCTAAATTGTCGGATGAATTCAATTTTTATCAATGTAAAGAGGTTTAGAACTAGATTGATTCAATTAAAAAGTTTAGAACTGAAGTGATATAAATGCAATAGATTTAGGATTTTTTTTTAATACTTTTCCCGTTTTGAGCTTATATACTTCCCAAAATGTCTTAGTTAGCTTAACTCAACTATTGACTCCGATCTTCATGTTGATTTTGATTTAGTGGATTCAATTAAATCATGTCTGCACAGCCATATGTATGTTCATGACGAAAGCAAAGAGCTTTATTTCATCATTCCCTTTCTCTTCGGGGTCTTTTCCAACATTGCTAGTGCAAGAAGGTCATTATTCATCCCGACGATCAGAGCTCTATCAGGCAGAGAAAGGCTGTTTTCTAGGGTACATTATTGTCAAAAGTTTGTACCCACATTAACTACTGCCGGTCCTAGACAAGACCCTTAACAGTTGAGGTTACCACCAGGTGCAACCCCAAATTGCTTACAGTAATTAGTGTAATACGTGACCCGGGCTTGAGCAGCTCCTGGGTTTCTTCCATCGAACTCTATGCTATTAATGGTTCGAATTGTCGCGCCGAACCCTTGGCCCGACAGATTGGACTGGATGTTGTTGGTGCTCCAGTACCAAAGGGCTGCCTTGAAGGCGATGACCGGATTGTTGGCAACGGTCTCCGGTTCGTTGAGCCCGTCGAACCCTAGGCTCTGACCGGCTGGGCCGTAGTTGTAGTTCCATGAGATCTGGATGGGGCCTCGCCCGAAGTACTTCTTGCCCGGCTTGCACGGGTACTGTGGCACGTTGGGATCGCAGTAGGTCTTTTTGGGGTCGGTTTGCCCATCTATCTCTTCGATAAAACAAAAACCTGCAAAGGAGAAATGTATAAGCATTTTATGGTAACTTTTGAGTCTTGTGGTATTTAATTTTTAAAGGATTATTATTGTGCCTACTGATCATGTAAAAATTTTTTTACACATGCACCGTTGATGGGTGACGTGTGTTTGTGTTTGGAGATAGTGGTGTAACGGTGAATCTGTAAAAAATTCTCTATACCAAGAATGGGGTCTAAGAAATCTATTTTTAAAAAGTCGCAGCATGCCTTTATTGTATGGCTACATGACTTTTTTTTTTCCTCCCTTATTAAGCTTCCATTACGTTTATTTTGAGTGAAATATATTTATGACATTTCTTATTCTTGCCACTAAAGAGGACATTTTAAACTGTAAATTATTCTGTCTGTACATACAAAACTAATGTCGCATGGTGCACGAGAATGAGAACATGCATAAAATGGAAAGAAGAAGACATGTCTAACTTACGTCCAGTCTCATGCGTGGCATGAGCGAAGAAAGCCGCGATCTCGCGCTTCGAGTCGTCGACCGGCCCGACTCGGCCGAACCTCGGGAAGCTACCAAGGGCGTCGAGGAATGCTTGCCTCGAGTAGAATCTCTTCCCAGCGCAGCTTGCGGCTGCCTGGTTGATGATCCCGTTGAAGAAGGCCTCGGTGACTATGTTGCCAACCACCACCGCGTTAGTGGCGGCTGGGGCGGCGGCAGGGTCACAGGGGCCGGCTTGGCAGCCCGGTCCGCAGTAGTCTCGACTGGTCCCACAGTAACGGTAACGACTGCAGCAGAGGCCGGCGGCGCATCCGCATTTTTGGGCGGTCACTTGCGGGGCGACCAAGGCGGCGATGGCAAAACAAGCGACGAGGACGTCGATAAGCGTGTTTCGATTCATGGCGAGAGAAGTATGTTTGGGACAATGTATTGATTTGGGATGTGGAGTGAAGGGAAGGGCATGGCGTATTTATGGTAGAGCGATGGGGTAGGGAAGTGGTGGATGACTCGGTTTTTTGATAGAATGGGAACGTAAATGGATGAGGACATGAATTTCCACATGCGTGCGGACCAACTACAATGGGTTGACTGGCCTTGAGACTTTGAGGACATGCGAAGACGAAGACCCATGTTTTGTCCTTTTAAAACCCCCAACTTTATATTCAATTTCAATTTTGTCCCAAACTTTCTTTTGTGTATAAGAAAAACCCCAAACTTTAGGTCTATTCCTAAATCTACGCGAACTTTTCTTTTTGTCAAAGAGAAAAATCAATCATTTTTACTCTAGTCCCAAATCTATCTCTATTTGCCATTTGTCCAAAAATTGCGATCAGTTAGCCCTAATTTTCATATCCTAGAGCGTTTATATTTTGGAGATAATTTTCCATGTCACCATATTGATCACATCAAGTTGGGAATGGATCATATGGATAGATCTGATAATAGATTGAAAGTTTGTTATTTTTATTTTAGACAAAACAAAATTTGGGGTGGATTTGGAGCTAGACATAACATTTGGGGATTTTTTCAATACAAAAAACTTGGGGTTGAGTTGGGATTGAACTTGAAGTAGGGGATTTTTTTGAGATAAGTAAACATTCAGGGAAAATTAGAACCAGACCTAAAGTTAGGAGTTTTTGAGGGAATTTGGCCTATATCGAGTTGCGTGGCATATTCTTATTAAATGTTGGGTACGTAAAAATTTAATTATTTATCTTTTTTTTTTGTCAGTCGTACGTTATTCCTACTCTAATACTCATTTTCAGACTTTCGTCCTGCCTCTTGCAAAGCGTGGGAGTCGAAACCCATTCTTGAAACTTGCTCGTCCGCACTCCATCCCTCACTGAGAAGGTGAGGATTTGAACCCCTCACCTCCCCCTTCACTTACACAATTTATTACACTATAGAATTCATATTATCATATAGATTTATATAAGATAGAGATACATTGTCGGTATAAATTGCCTTTTACACAGGCAGTCATCTCTAGGGGTGAGCAACGGTTTAGGGTCGACCACGGACCGACCCTAGACCGGCCCAACCCCGCCGTCCCGGTCTGGTTTCTAAGGGGACTGGATCGGTCCTTGGTCCTGAAATTTCAGGACCAACACTGTGTGGGTCGGTCCTCGGTCCTAAGAGTTTTGGGTCGGTCCAACCCCGAACCAACCTTGTATATTATATTATATATTATATATAATTCTTTTATATATTCAAACCCAAGTAAAATGTCTATTATATTATATTATATTGATATGTTCTATCAATAGCACTAATAGTAATTTCAATTTAAAACTTTTGTTGAGTATTAATTATGTGTCGTTTGTTTTGTTTTCAGGTGTTTAGAAGTTCAAGTATATTTACGGTTTATATTAAGTATTTTGAACTTTTTATGGTTTAGTTGTATTTTACTAATGAATTTCAGCTGTACTTTGCTTTTCAATTTGTGTCAAATGGTAGAAGTTTTTGAAGAGTAGAGTAGTACTGTGGTTGCTTTGCTAGTCAAGTAGTGTGAAGCTCATTTTTTGGTTGAGTAGACTCTACATGATCAAATGCTAGTCAAGTGGTGTGAAGCTCATCTTTTGGTTGAGTGGACTCTAGTGATCAAATGCAAGAAAACGCTTTTGCATATGGTGTTATGAATATTAAAGATAGATGATTACAAGAATTTTCCATCTTATCCCATATCTCGATGAGCGGTTAGCAGGTACGAAATTTCTATTATTGTGTCATCTTAAATTTGCTAAATATGTATTAGTATATATATTTTAGTTGCACAATGCCATATTGTCGATAGATGTGTAATTTTAATTTGTAGGTTTTCTTTTTTATGGAGTATAAAAAATAAGACGAAAAAAATTATTGATCGGTCCTAGGTTGACCCTGGAACCGGACCGAACCCATTGGGTCGGTCCGGTCCTTGGTCCTAGGCTCAATAGGGTCGGTCCTCGGTCCTCAAAATTGAAGACCAACACTGTACGGGTTGGTCCTAGGGTTAAGGGGTGGCCCGGACCAACCCGGACCATGCTCACCCCTAGTCATCTCACCATCTAATGGAATGAATTCATTTATAGAAATTGTATCACCCTGTTTGTGTGATTGATCGTTTTGCACGATAAATGTATCAAATAAAAATCCTAAATTTATGGAGACTGGTTTTAATATGGGGAGCACTGCTCCACTTTGTATTGTTGACCCCGTGATTGTGCGAGCAAGAGAGACGACCGACGGTGACTTTGAAATGTCAGGCTTGTGTCCAAAATATGCTATGACTGATTCAATTAATTAGTGGGTTAGTGGCCAACCTATGATGCTTGGTGGAATACTTGCTTTGAGTTTGTCAAAAGTCATAGATATTTTTTTCAACTCAAGGAGCAAGAGAACATTATGGAAATTCAAAATTACAAGTTGTAACGTTGTAATAAGGGATATGTGCAACACAAGTCCTAAAACTTACAAGAAAAGTGCAATTGAGTCCTAAAACTTACAAAAAGTGCAATCAAGGCCTAAAACTTGTCAACTTGGTTCAATTGAGTTCTAAAGTTAACACCGTCAGCCTTTTCCGTTAAATATTGCTGACGTGGCATTTAAAATATTTTTTTATTGTCCATGTGGATTTTTTTATTCATTTTAAAAAAAAATTAGATTTAAAAACTAAAATATTAGATTTAAAATCTTTAAAAATTAGATTAAAAACTAAAAAGGAAAAAAAAAAAAAAAAAAAAAAGGGCACCGATGGTTTCCATCGCCGCCCAACGCCGGAGGGCCGGCGACGGTCGACTAAGGGGCCGGCGACGGTCGCCGGCCCTGGGCGGGTGGCCGCCCCTCGCCCGGCAAGGCCTCGCCGGCCCCGTGCGAGGGCTGGCGAGGCTCGCCGGCCCCAAGCGAGGGCCGACGAGGCCTCGCCAAGGGCGGGCGACGGTCGCCGGCCCCGGGCGAGGGTCGGCGACCGTCGCCCGCCCTGGGCGAGGCCTTGTCGGCCCTCCCTCGGGGCCGGTGAGGCTCGCACGGGGCCGGCGAGGCCTCGCCGGGCGAGGGCCGGCCACCCGCCCGGGGCCGGCGACCGTCGCCGGCCCTCTGGCGTTGGGCGGTGGTGGAAACCACCGGTGCCCCCCCTTTTTATAGTTTTTAATCTAATTTTTAAAGATTTTAAATCTAATATTTTAGTTTTTAAATCTAATTTTTATTAAAAAATGAATAAAAAATCCACGTGGACAATAAAAATTATTTTAAATGCCACGTTAGCAATATTTAACGGAAAAGGCTAACGTGTTAACTTTAGGACTCAATTGAATCAAGTTGACAAGTTTTAGGACTTGATTGCACTTTTTGTAAGTTTTAGGACTCAATTGCACTTTCCTTGTAAGTTTTAGGACTTGTATTGCACATATCCCTTATAATAACCAAGGGTCTCCTGTGGATCATTGGTTATTGGTTACAAAGCTGTAAGTTCACCATAGAAGAGGAGCCTAAATTCTTATAGAGGCCTCCGCAGTTTGTCCATTTGATTTAAAATAATTGCAGTTTCCGCGATTGCTTTCCTTATTTTAACGTGCTAGTGTCTCCTAATTTGATATAATATATTTTCTTGCCTTGTGTCCGGCAATATCCTCTAGTTCTTCTACATCCAGGTGATACCGACATCTAGATGATGACTAAAGTGAAGTCTTTTAAGGACTTGCTTAGGTCCCGTGGCCAACTTATGATATTTTGTGGAATAAGTTGCTTTGAGCTTGTCAAAAGTCATACATATTTTTGTTAACTCAAGGAGCAGGAATATAATATGGAAATTCGAAATTGCAAAATTGGTTTGTAAAGGGATACGGTCAATTATAATGAATGAGTATTTAAACTGAGAGTTATATTTAATCAATCAGACAACAAATGTGTTGTCTTGATATACAAATTCATTTTGCAAATTTATTTTTTTTATCACTGTAATATTGCTTCGAACAAAAAGCACAAGATCTTATGCTGCATTTGGTACGATGGGAAGAAGTTGGTCAAGGAATAGAATGGGTATTGAAACAGACCCAAACCCACATTTTTGTCCTTGCGTTTGGGCAAGACCAAAGAAAGATATAACCAAATTATGATGATGATTTATCTTCTTTTTTTCATTTTGATAATCTAAACTTTAAAATGGAAAGGACTTTTATCGCCGAGATGCAATATGCCTTGCAATCACTACCTTAAAATAACTCCTTTTGTGTGTGTGTATGGAACGAAAAGCAGCCAACTTGAGATTTGGAATAGGCCCGGTCGTCACGGTAGCTTCGATATGAAGTCGACATGGAAACGCACCCACCCAATTCCTTGGCTAGCAAATCTTGTATTCAAGATAAAGAATGCTATGTTGTAAAATGTTAATTCTAAAATTTATAAAATCTTTTCGCCGATTAGATTCCTGATCCCAATTTTTCAGAATCGATAAACCATTAAACAATTTCATGCATCGTAATTCTCTACCAAACGAAAGAATGTTCATAGATCCATGACCGATTCCCCTTGAGCCAAGCATTCCGTATGGCATTTTTCTCAAAAACGATGGATCAAAATCCACAATATGGGCTTGATTTTTCTTTTTTCGTTTTTGATTTTTGCTCAAGAGGATGGGCTTGGGCTGAGAAGTGCAACTTCTTGACTTTTAAGGCACATCCCATTCATCCTTGGGCTAACATTCGGAGAAAACACATGTTTTTGTCCCTCCCCTTTTAGCACGCAACATCAAAGCAAATTCCTCAACTAGATGAGAAAGATCTGCCCAACCCAAAAAAAAAAAAAAATGAAAAAAAATGAAGAAGAAGATTATATGGGAGAATGGCAAAGAAGATATTATGCGATACAGTATCGTTTTCCTTCTTTTCTTTTGTTTGGCAAAATCATAATTCAGCGGGGTCCAATATTTGATAGAAGGTCACGTGCCTAGCTGATGAAACACGCGAGCCCCAACAAATGATTTCTTTGGGAGGTCCTAAGGTTCCAAAAAGAAAGAAAAAGAAATGATTATGTAACTCTAGAAAAAGAAATACTTACGTAACTCTCTTTGAAAATAATAATTTATTTTGGACTAAAATAATAAATAAGAATAAATTATCATGAGATTCACTCTTTCAAGAATTTGTGCCTTAAAACATGCTATTACTCTTATAATAGCCTAAAGACTATTATGCCGGCAAAGCAAAAAGAGAGGGTGGGGGGGGAAGAGAGAGTAGATTACGTTAGACTACGGTTTTGGATAGTTGTATAATAACAACAAATAATAACTTGTAACATTATGTAAACATGAAATCAGGTGCACACATTCATAATTGCAAGTATAGATAGAAATTTTTATATAGTACAAAAGCTATCAAATACATGATAAAAATCAAATAGATACACTGCTTACCTAGGAGACAATGAAAAATCTGTAAATAACCTTAAGCAGCGAAGAATTCAAGAAAACGAGCAAAAGCCTTAATAACTCAGAAAAATGAGATAAAAATGGAAAGAGCCCCGATATGTGCCTGGACGATGGATTTTGAGGTACGAAACAACTTTAAGTGAGGTACTTGTTTGGCCTAAGTATAATGATCGTAAAGAGTACTTTAGATTGGCATGATGAGCCTCATAACTCTTTTTGGATCAAAATTTATGACTATTTACTTGCATACCATGCAAATTATTGTTCCGGGTGTTGGATTTATGTCTGTCCAAACGCTCCAGAAAGCGATTGGCCTCCTCACGATTAGCACTTCAACCACATATCCACCTAAGTACAAATTCTATGCACGTGGTGGTGTCCTAGGTTCTTTTTTTTTTTTTTCCTTTCCTTTCTGTTAACTTCATGGCGGAGATGATAAGCGACGGAGATGTGCTAAGTTTTAATTCGTGAAACCCCATTTAAGGATTGACAAGGATTGACAAGCATACATGTTTTTTTCTTTCCATGGTAGGTCCAACTTCTTTGTTTTGCATCAAATAATAATTGGATAAGCAATAATAGACGCTGGATTGATCTGACATCATGGTCTCGAGCGATCTACTGTTCATTCCATTTTGATCATCGACTATTGTTAACTCATTCTCATGACGAGATTCATTAAATTTGCACAATCATGTGCTTCGCATTCCATACATTTATAAACATTGGTTCATGATTCGATCTCGTGCATGCCTAGGGTGATCGTGACCTTTGAATTTTGGTTTTTTTACTTGAAATCCATTATAGGAGCTTTAAAATATTCTTGGAATTCCCGGTTTGAAAGCCAAAGCTTTATTTCTTAAAAGGGTCTCGGACAAACGGCCGAGTGGGAGATCACCGAGTTCTTCATCAATCATGCAACATCATTTATGCTACTATCTTGGTGAAATTTGGATAAAGAAAGGACTGGAATCGGATAAATGTTTTGTGCATTGAGATTTGATTTGCGAGATACAAGTCTAGATACGTTCGCCAATCATTTATAAGCGGTAAAACTGGCATGTTTCTAATGTTCTCGTGATTATAATTTCGAACTACCTGACTTAAAATTTCTCTTCTTTCTTTTTTTCTTTTAAACCATAATCAATTGACCGGGGATGTCAGTGTTCTCTTATTTTTCAATCCGACCCTATATCGGCGACGGTCAATTTTTTCGCGACGATTTGGCAAATGCTATGGTCCCCAATATTTCGCACTTTATAAGCATGCATTTAGCCGCTGAAAATGGCTCCTCGGCCTTTTTGACTTTGAACACGAATGCTTTGTTCTCTACCTACATGAGAAAAGGGGGGATAGGGGTGATAGTGGGAGGGATATCATTTCAAATGATATCATATAACGTAAATCATGGGAATGGGTAATCGACAAGACAATGGACCCACCATTTTGTGGTGGATAATGATGCGAGAATAAAAAGAGAAAAGTGGCCACGCCTTGTTCGAGAGAAGAGAGAGTATAGTCACGGCCGTAAACCTAAGAAAGATTAGGACATCACAAATGATGTAACTTATATATAATGCTCATTTGAGTGTCATAATTTTTTTTTTATCATTTAAATATAATAACTTTTTAAAAAACATTTATTTTAGTGTTATAACTTTCAATCAACCACTTAAATGTTTAAAATTTTTAGAAATATTCATCCAAGTGCCAAAAATCTAATGTGGTATAGCACTTTTGATGATTATTTTTAAAAAGTTATGATACTTAAGTGATCAATTAAAAATTTATTATAGCTCTCTAATGAGCGTCATATATAAATTATAGCACTCAAGTGATACAAAAATTTATGGCACTTATTGTATCATTTTCCCAAACCTAATAAGCTCTTCTATGTGATGAAATGTCTTATGGCAATGACACTTGATATAATTGATCAATAAAAGATGAGATGCACATGTATACATGGTCAAAAATAGGATAAGATTGATAACGCACGAGCAATAGCGACTGATGAATTACACCACTTTATCAATGTCACGTTGTATGTCCTAAAATACTTTTTCATGATCCCTAGGCATTTCATCCACTTTATCGGCATCTTTTATTGCTCTCCCCTTTTCCACTCCTTAGCTATGGACCTTTTTTCTGGTCTTGTTTTCTCGATGTAAAAGTTAATCCTAAAAAAGGATAAACAGAAACTTCAGTCTTTAATTAGAGATATATGCACCTGGCCTTGCTGTATTTTGGGAGGTAAAAAGCAGAAAATTTTCAATGTGGGATTAAACAATGATTTCATTCGAGTCTAAGTTAGTTTCCCTGTTTTGTTCCAATTTTGAACAAGAAGTTCGAAGTTATGATCTTCTTTCTGGGGCGTAGCAATTAGGTTATTTTGGAATGATTTTCCTGCCCCAGAACCCAAGAGTCATAGGCATGCCATTTACGTGGAATTTTAAGGGATTATTATTTATATCGGAGGCTTGGATGGAGCTAAGGTTATGTCTAGGAAATGGGGAAAAATGGAAGTGGTGAAAATTCGAGCAAAGATTTTGAAAAATTTAAATTTTTCGTGAGATGTCAAAGGATATATATATTAAAAAAAGATTGGATGTTTTTATTACATTAATCGCCTCATTGGATGCTGCAAACATAGCCAAAAGCCGAAAGATAAGATAAATGCAAATTTCATGGCAATCCTCTTGTCGTCAAAGGTAAATTGGTGAAAGGGTGGCAATCATGGCGAACGTGACATGCACCAATTATTGTGCCCCTAAAGGCGTGCCTGGAAATCAGAGGTAATTAAAGATAAAAAAGGCTATTACAAAAGTTGAAAACTTTCGTATCGTTTCTACTGGGGGATGCAGAATACGAGGCAAAAAAACCAAGCGATTCATGCATTTTCTTTCCCTGACACGAGGATCCGATAGAAAAATGCAGTGCCTTTTCCGAGCATTGAGCAGAAGACTACTGTTTAGTTAAAAAGACAATTAAAAAGATTATAATGATTTGGTAAAAAAAAAAAAAAGGAATAAGAAAAGCTTAAGGGATCGTACTTGTAGATAATGGTATAAGCATATGAGTTTGACTTGCAAAAGATAATTAAAAAGATCACCATAATTTTGGTAAAAAGAAAAGGAAAAGCTTAATGGAACTGTAGATAGTGGCATGAACATATGAGTTTGACTTGTAAAAGATAATTAAAAAGATTATTATAATTTGTAAAAAAAAAAAAAAAAAAAAAAAAAAAACTTAATGGGATTGTAGATCGTGGTATAAACATATGGGTTTGACTTACTGATATATGCGCCCCGATCACCATACGAACTGTTCATGAATTGAAGCAAAGTGGGACAGAGGAGTTCCATTTATGAGACAGGAATCTTCACCCTCGTTTTGGATTCATTTGGTGAACATTACAGAATGAGTCAAGTGGTGGGCTTTTTTTTTTTCCTAATTTTTTCATGTGTGGTAATCAAATTTAAGTGGGGTTGGCGTATCAGTTGAGAAGCAGATGTGCCTGCAGATTTGGCACAAGGCGCAAATCCAATTTTCTATATTATCAGGTCTAAACGGTTTTAAGATTAGATTGTTTGATGGGTTTTAATAAGATTAGTAGTGCAAGCA
Organism: Eucalyptus erythrocorys; assembly: GCA_014182555.1. Classification (NCBI taxonomy): domain Eukaryota; kingdom Viridiplantae; phylum Streptophyta; class Magnoliopsida; order Myrtales; family Myrtaceae; genus Eucalyptus; species Eucalyptus erythrocorys. The sequence continues at coordinate 30,249,942 of CM024607.1, read as the reverse complement.
TCGATATTGAAAATTTACAAAATGCATTTACTTTTCCATCTATTTTCCATCAAAATAAATAGATTATAGTTTCAAAATGATCTGAAGAGTTAAATGTCCAATGACTTTTAACCTTGAATTCCAAAGGTCAATGGGAAAGTCACCCAAAACACCCTTAATTTCAGATCGTGGTGAAAGCCTCAAGTCTCACCACAAACAAGCAACCCAAGCTATCAAGTGATAATTATTCTGGAAAATGATGAATATGATGAGAGCTCCGTGAAAGTTGCTCTTGACATTTCCTAAAGAAATCATCAAAGCTCACTCATCACACTTAGCAAATGGCCACGAATACTCTAATCATCTATTCGCAATTTGATATCAACAATTACCTTTGAAGCAAATCTGATTTGCATGTATCAATCTTCTATTTCGTCTTACATCGATAAAAAAAAAAAAAAAACTCTTTATAAGGGGCTTTGAAAAGAATTGCACCAATGCACTTGAATATGCGAAGAAATTGGGTGTTTTTTTTTTCGGTGATGGATCGAGTGGTATAATCTCATAAACAGATTAAAGACTTTTTAAAAAAAATATATTTTAACAACCGAATCCGAATGGTATCTATTATTCAATAGTATTTAACTGTTAATTTGACTTTTTTTCTTTCGTTTTTCTTTTGAGAGGGGTGGGGGGGACAAAAAGTAAAAGATGACAAAGTTGTCAAACTACAATAACCACTTTTGTTCCTTTTTCCCGCGTTCTTTTTTCCTACCTTGATTTTGACTTTCTCCTGATAAAAAAACAAAGTTACGAGCACCGCCCACGTTTATGTCTCGATTTTCTGGCCTCTCTTCACAGGCCTTCGAACCTCGGAATACCTGCAATTAAGGCACTCTTCACTGTTGACAACTGTGAAAAATTGTAATCGCTTTTAGGATGGGAATTTGTAAGGCAGTGGGACGACCATGACCCACCCAGCAAAAAGAGAGGAGGGCCGATTTGCTTTGGAAGATTGCCAATCCGCAACAGTTTGAAAGTGTAAGCGCACCGCCTGCTTGACGAGAACGACCAAAGCAGCATTTCGCCATCACACAAACATCTCCAACTGGGATGCTCTGTCTCTTTCCTCTGCTTCTTTCCCTCTCTCCCTCCCTCCCTCTCTCTCTCTCTCTCTCTCTCTCTACTCAAACCCACCAACTTTCTTTTCTTTTCTATAGTTTTCCCTCGTTCTTGGCATTTTCTAGTTGCTTTCCTTCCTTGAGTTTCCTCTGCCTCCATGGACCGCGGTGACAAGCAGCAGCAGCAGAATCAGATGTCACTAGCCAAGTCTTCAAGGCAAAGATACAGTGAATGGTACCTTCACTTCTTCTCCTCCTCTCGCTTTTTTCTTTTGGGTTCATTTCTCCCTCCTTCTTGATGCTGGAAGCTTTTGTAATTTTGGTGTAGTGTTGATTGTTGAATAGAAAACTTGTGGCGTTGTTAATGTTATTGCTGTGCCATGAGAACATGCACTGAGCGTTCTTCCTCTCATACTTGTGTTTATGGTCAGAGTTAGCGTCTGGTGTATATTAAGTGGGTTTAGTTCTACAAGTTTCCACCATGTCAGGGCTCGCTGATGCAATAGCAGAGAGCTTGCTGGGCTTTTTTCTTTTTCTTGAGGAATTCTTACTTCGCAGTAAAATTCCGAAGATCTATTTACCCCATAAGATTTTGAATGAGTTCCCCTCCTTACTGTCGGAGATACAGTTCTCTGTCCAAGGAATATTTATCTCTTGCTACTTAGCTTCATTTTGTGCCTCAGTTGTGATCCTCTGACTGAAACTACAATTGGTAGTGTCCAGTACAAAAACATTGTACGGATGCCATCACAATAAAAACCACTCTCATATCTGCCAATGACAATTGGAAGACTCAGATGGGTATCGTTTGAATGATTTCCTCAATTGTATAGAAACAGTCACCTTAGGTTTCAATTTTGTGCCATTACTCTTAAGTTTTCTCAGTGTTTGACTGTTTCTTCTGTAGGATTTTCCGAGATGTTCCCAGCGACATCACGCTGGACGTTGGAGGGGGAACATTTGCCCTGCACAAGGTCAGATTTTGCAGATCTTTCGGAAACTTTTACTCGTTTTGTCATTCAGTGACATTCCTTATGCTATCGTACTTTAGGTCCACAAGTTTCTGCAGTTTCATCTCTCACGATTTCAATGACGCCTAACTCGTTGGGTTTCTATTCAGTTCCCTCTCGTTTCCCGCTGTGGAAAAATCCGAAAGTTAGTTGCCGAGCACAGAGACTCGGACATCTCAAGAATAGAGCTTCTAAACCTACCAGGAGGTGCTGATTCTTTCGAGCTAGCAGCGAAGTTCTGCTATGGGATCAACTTCGAGATCACCCCATTGAATGTGGCACAGCTTTGTTGTGTCTCTGACTACCTTGAAATGAACGAGGAATATTCCAAAGACAACCTTGGCTCAAGGGCCGAAGAGTATCTTGAGACAATCATCTGCAAGAATCTTGAGATGAGCGTCGAAGTGTTGCAGCAATGTGAAAACTTGCTTCCTCTAGCCGACGAGCTCAAAATAGTGAGTCGTTGCGTGGATGCTATAGCCTCAAAGGCATGCGCTGAGCAAATAGCTTCGAGCTTTTCACGGCTAGAATACAGTAGCTCTGGAAGGCTTCACATGAGCAAGCAAGTCAAATGTGAGGGCGATTGGTGGATAGATGACATCTCCAATCTCCGGGTGGATTTGTATCAACGCGTCATAATGGCGATGAAGTGTCGTGGGGTCCGTCCTGAAAGCATTGGTGCATCGCTCATGAACTATGCTCAAAAGGAGTTGACGAGAAAATCCAGCTTATGGAATTTATCTAACCAGCAGAAGGCGGATTTGTTAGTATCCAACACGATGGAGCACGAGAAAATTGTGGTTGAGACTATTATAAGCCTCTTGCCCGTTGAGAAACAAGCTGTGCCTTTAAGTTTCCTCTTTGGGCTTTTACGGAGCGCTGTGATGCTCGATTGCAGTGTCGCTTGCAGGCTTGATCTGGAGCGCAGGATCGGGTCCCAGTTAGATGTTGCCACTCTTGACGACCTTCTGATCCCATTGTTTCGGCATGCTGGCGATACTTTATTCGATGTGGACACAGTTCATAGGATCTTGGTGAACTTTTCACAGCAAGATGACAGTGAAGAAGATGAATTGGAGGATGATGCCTCGGTGTTTGAATCAGAAGGTCCTCGTTCTCCCTCTCAGAGCGCTCTGTTTAAGGTCGCAAAACTAGTGGATAACTACCTAGCAGAAATTGCTCCCGACGCAAACCTCAAGCTCAACAAGTTCATGGTCATTGCCGAGTCTTTACCAGCACATGCACGTACTGTCCATGATGGTTTATACCGAGCTGTGGACATCTACCTCAAAGTATGCATTTTGATCTTTTACCTCATGATCTTTTAGTGCATTCACGAGCATAAGTTCATATAAAGAATGCTTTGTACTCACTCCTCAAAACTAATCACGAAATGAGCTTGGTACTTCTAACATGAATATCAACTCGACAAATGAATTAATTTCGTTTAGTCACCTTATGAGAATCATGATCCCAAGAGAACAATGACCTTGTATGGAGAACGGATAACAGATAGAATAAAAGGCAACATTAGCTTGGGCAAAAATAGTGATATCCGATGTGTTCATAATTCGATAATAATAGTGTACCTGATGATATCTTTGTGACAATTCAATTTTTTCAGGCTCATCAGTCTTTGTCGGAATCAGACAGGAAAAAGCTCTGCAAGCTGATCGACTTCCAGAAGCTCTCGCAAGAAGCAGGGGCTCATGCTGCACAGAACGAGCGTCTTCCTCTGCAATCTATAGTCCAGGTCCTCTACTTTGAGCAAATAAGGCTAAGGAATTCCTTATGCTGCTCCTACAACGATGAAGACCCCAAGCCGATGCACCATCAGTCATGGCGGATCAGCAGCGGAGCGCTCAGTGCTGCCATGTCTCCTCGAGACAACTACGCCTCGCTGAGGCGCGAGAATCGGGAACTGAAACTTGAGCTGGCCCGTTTGAGGATGAGACTCAATGATCTGGAAAAGGAGCATGTTTGCATGAAGAGGGACATGGCGAAATCCAATTCCCGGAAGTTCATGAGTTCGTTCTCAAAGAAAATAGGCAAGTTGAGCCTCTTTGGACACAGTTCTTCCAGAGGATCGAGCTCTCCCTCGAGGCACTCTCACAGAACAGACTCGAAGGTGATTGAGAGAACCTGTGCAAGCACAGACTAAGTTAAATTGGGCCCGTCGTTTTTGAGAGTTACATGCCAAGTCTGCTTTTTGGTGACCTGTTCCTTCTTCTTTTTGCCATTTCTTCTTAGCACATTGTATAGACACAAGTGCTATGTGCCAAGCTTGAGTGAATGACATTTTTTCATTGTAAAGGTATTGAAGAAGGTGGCTTTGATTGAAAACAGCTCCACCTCTTTGTTTGAATTCATCGTTATATGCAGAACATAGAATGCAGTTCAGTGTTTTCTTAGAATGATGGGATACACAATTTCCAAGAGGAAACCCAAAATTTAAGCCTGTACATAAGCCTAGTTAAAACCATCTTTTCTCGAAAGATTGAGCCATGAGTGATGGTCGACTGGGCATTATCAATGTTTTACCTTCACTACATACGTCTGATTTTGTTTCAGACGTCACTGGTGCACTCAACAAAGACTGCTCCATAATCGAAATCTTCCACAAACCAATCAATTACTCGATCTCTATCCTTCTTTTGGTTGCTTGTAACTCATTTCGTCTTAGCTCAAGATTTTTTCTTTTCCATTAATAGCCCTTCCTGTTCCTTCCTGTTTGGCCCAGCCGGCCAGATGATACCACTTCCATCTTTCATTTGGAACCTCGGTATTATTTACTAGCATGGACTATGCAACTAAGGCGAACCATTGATAAGATGAAAATCTGAAACTTCTTTTACTGTTCTTGCTGGGGACAGGGCACATTGTGGAATTGCTGGTGATTCCGAGTAGATAGAGTTGTTCTTGAATGTGAATGCCACTAAATAAATATAAAATATACTTTGATGGTAAATAATATGAATCAGATTGACCTTCATGTGAAGAATAATACATGATGCAGTAAGTTACATACATGAAATCGCTGAGGGCGAGGTGTTATCGTATGTGATAACATCAATGTCCAAATGGAATTATTTGTATGAAGACAATCTGGCATCATATTTCCAAGCGTTGGACAAATTCACAAGAAGGAAACTGAAAATAAAACGAACCAAGACTAGAAAAGAGTGTATTCAAGAGAGCCTGCCCATCACGAGAAAATGAGAAGAATCTCAACCGCGGCTGAGCGGAGAACAAATTGCCCACGTGAGGTTGGTGTTCTAATCCACTAAAATGACCTAGTGGATTCTGCTCAAGAAACTGAAGCATCCGCTTTCTGGTCTCTGTTTGGCAAGACAAATCCCACTTTAAGGTTTAGTGATTTACGAGCACTATCCGCTTTCCTAATACACGATTTCAACACGGTACTGTTTTTCTGACAGATTGATTCAACTGGGGCATCTTTTTCTAGCAATTCTTTGCTCATATTCCTGCTTCCCAAGTAAAAATCTATGGCTTTGAAGCATGTCTTTTCGAATGTGGAATCTCCTGGAGATGCAGACTGGGGAATTGCCTCGGTCCCAGGCTGTGTCCTATACCAACTGTGGGATTCCGTTTTCAAGTCCTTGTCATGATACGACTTTCTACGATGCATGGTCTGAACTTGTCTTTTGGGGAAACTTTTCTTTTGGAATGTGGTTTCTTCTGGAGATAGTCTTTTAGATTCCTGTTGGTCATCTTCATACTGGGGAATTCCCTCGGTCCTAGACTGTGTCATAAACCTACTTGAGGATTCCATTTTCAAATCCTCGCCATGATACGACTTTCTACGATACAAGGTCTGAAACAGTCTCTTGGGCAAACTTTCTTGGTTTCGGTGCTTAGGCGTCATCCCGGCATAATCCTTGATAGGAGAAGCTAGCTCAAATTGCTGATGGTCGTGGTCACAGGGATGATCCCTTTGTTGCAAAGAAGGCCCACAGTAACGGCTGCTTTCGCCTTTCAATAGCTGATGGATCGTCCGGTTAGGAACGATGAAGAACACCTCTCCTGTAGTCAGGAGGGACTCGGGCTTGACCACGACCCAAGGGAAATAAAACACATCGGGCCGAGTGACGCTGTGCCTGGGATTCTTCTGCATGACCTCCGCCGCTGTGATTGGCTCTGTGAGCGTCTCCACGAATCTGCCCGGGTGCACCAACTTCAGAACACCTTTGTCCTTCTTCAATGCTCCCATGGAATCGTTCCTTTTAGCGGCTTGATGAAGATGAAGTGAGGAGGGAGATTGAGGGGGAGTCCTAATTCTGCTTCTTATAAGCCATATTTCTGCACAAAGTGACAAAATCTGGAGGAGAGTTCAAGAGAAGCATCTTTGACAAACATGACTGCTTGTTCCGATCAGCTAATCGTTTTTTTTTAGAGTTTTTTTTTGTCTTTTGAATACGCGTGGTGCGGAGACGGCAGAGTCATCCTCTCAGAAGGATCTCTCGACTCTTTTCGGGGCGGTTAGATAGGCATGTGTGTCAGACTCATTGTCTTTTGCAAGGGAATTATCTCTTATCCTTTACAGTGCATCCTCATGAAAAGCAGACAACCAGTGTGACATACATTCATGCATCTCATCAAATTCAAACTAGACCATCTAGATTGCAGCAGTCGTCCATTGTCTTTTGCCTTGTTTCTGCCAAAAAGCTTTGGCTCTGGCCTTGTGTGTATGAGAGAGAATGGAGGGATAATCACTTGAAAGTTCCCAATTTAGATGTTGCCCTTCTCTCTTTTGGTCTTGGTCCCGTAGAAGGCATAGCGTTGCTGTCAAACCTTTCTGAAAATTAATCTCATTCGATCATTACTTATGGGTTCGACATTTCAATTCTTTGACAACCAAAAGAGGAGGAATTTTTCTTGTTTTCTTAGGATTGGACAATATCAATGACAAGTCAAAATGAGAGTTACCCAGAAAGTTCATCGAATCCCCTCTCCGCCACACCCCCCCCACGTGAAAAAAAAAAAAAAAAAAAAAAAAACCAACAAAACTTAAATTATCCGAGAGGGTGGAAAGTCAGTGCAAGTTTCCAAACAAGGAAATGAGCTGTAGTAGGCACAGCCTGGAACACAACCATCGAAGACAAATTTCGTTTCAGACAACGTGCTTCCCATCGACTTCTCTCGTTCATTGTGGACTGTAGTTATGTCAATCTAAACCCCACAGCGCCCCCCTCCTTTAAAATATGGTGTAAGAACCTTTCCGAGATGTTAGAACAGATTAATCTTGTTTAAATGCATTTAGTCCTGATAATTTGCCAAAGTTAGCTCGTTTTCTTTGTCTTGCACGGAAGTGTTCAGCTGTACAATATCGTTCTAGTAATGGCTGCTTGAGGGGAAATTCGTAGGATGAAATCCTTCCATCTATCGTGAAACGACCATGACAGGATCTGCAACAATTGCCAGCCTTTAGTGGCTTGGCTCCGCTAGTTTTGTCTGGTATTTTCAGTTCATAGCTACTACTACCTCGAGTTTGGCAAGAAAATCGGAGAGATTAAAAAGCCCTGCTCTAAGTCCCCGTGTAATTTGGAAAGAACAGCCGTTGATGTAAATGGCACAGCGAAAGAGATCTCGGGCCTCAAGGAAAGCGAGATCTCAGATTCGGTTCTTACTTGGCCAACTACTTTGAACTAGAATACAAGAAAGTAATTTCTCATGAATCCCCTAATCCTAGATTGATGATTTGCCTTTAACGGGACTAAGAAAGCGGACTTTTGTTTTTGGTGCGTGAAATTAAAAATTGACCCAAAATGGACAACTTATTTGTAACATATAAAAGGAATGCAAATCATGCATAACTTTTTTACCCTCTCCATCTGCGGTAAAGTCCATGAAGATACGGTTCTTGACAGCTTACAAATATCCATATACCAAGTCAATGAAGGCCACAGGTTAGCAAAGATGTCTGGGGTACCAGCAATTGGAAGCAAAAGATATATAATCAATGTAAGATGTGTTCTGAGGAATTTGTAGGTTAATTGAACGTTTTAACTATAGTTTTAGCACTTTAGGCCCAGCCCAAAAGAGTAAAAGAAGCATAGCTTTTACAGTACCTTTTCTAACTGAAAAGGGGGGAAATAATTAAGAGGACTCTAATTCAGCAGAAAAGCCCATAAGTGTTGAACAATGGAAGGAAACTATTCAACATGCGAAGAATAAAGTTTGCTCCACAAGAATCCCTTTTGGTCCTATGTCTGAGTTCCCCAGATTGGAAAAACATGACGACCATATGCTCGTAAATCTCCCAAAACAGAAGAATTATGTGATCAACATTGATACCGCCTAAGTTCCGCCTTCTATTGTTGTGCACAACGGCACCAGACTTAACCTGTCTGCTTCCTAGAGCTGTAACTCCCATTGCCTTAAATGTGCGGAAGAGACATCGTACTAGACATAAGCAAAAAGATCTCGAATCATGCAAATAACGCCCAACCAGAAACGATCCCAAATAACTTCTGACATTGGTCTCATCAGGCTGCGCAAAGATCCACCATTCGTGTCGAGCCTACATAATGATTACAAGACGCCCAATACCATCCACTGGATTGAGCCTAGGCAGAATTAGTGGCTCTAAAAAGACCAAATATCTGGAAAAGGGTTTAGAGGACTGCATTGAAGGAACAGGGCCCATTACTGACTTGTACTCACGGAATTTAAGGTAAGACAAAACATGATGAAGCAGCCAAAAATAGAGGAAAATACAGTTCTTCATTGCAATACAAAACTCGACATCAAAAGCAAGAATCGCTGATCTTTCAGAAAAGAACTTGCAGGAAGGGGGAATCGAGGACATTAAATCCCAACCATGACCATCAAATTAAGGGTAATTTTGAGGAAGGAATGATGATTAGTATCACTTATTCTTAGAGTACAATTTCCTTCAAGAGCTTTCAAATGTCAAGTTGAATTTGTATAGAAACGGATGCCAACAGCCAAACCCAAGATTAGGAGAGGCACTAGAAACTGAAGAAGTTTTATGAACTTGGGAGTTTTGTCCTGGTTGTAGTGAGGCTGCTTAGGAGCAGTGTATTTGGTCTTGGTGAGAACAGATGATGTATCAATCTCACCGACATAGAACTCATCCATCATTGCTTTAGCGGTGCTACTATGTCCAACATCCTCGAAATCATCAGTGGCATCCTTCCCTACAATTATCCACATATAATAACCAGTAAATGGTATGGTAGTTAATAACCCGAGGACAAATTATCACTAGGTCGAACAGGATTTTGATTCAAAGCCTTCTTGCACAAAACAGATACCTGTGGCGGACAGCAACACTGCATCACCACCGGGATGGTCCTCCAAAAATTTAGTCACGTCATACACCTGTCCTGACAAATTAAATTCGTGAAAAGAAGTTTCGTTTGATGGTCCATTGAAATAGAGTGACAAAACCAGCAACAGTGATGCTTCAATCAGCAAAGCCACTTTGCAGCACTCTGATGGTGATTCATTCAAAGATTGCACATGGTGGACTAAATCAAACGAAAATAGCACAAAACCAAACCCACAAGGTAAGTTGCAGTAGGTTTTTCAATCTTAGCACCTAAAGAATGGTGTAATAGACTCACAATGAAGAAACTTAATCCAGCTAGGCTGTGAAAGAATCCTGTCAAAGCTAATTCTTCAATTAGTATTTTACCTAACGGAGCCCCGTATTGACTACTTTGTAAAGTTTCAGCAGCTCTTAAGGTCAATCTCCTAAAGCGAGTGGAACTTGTAGACATTTTGAAAAGCCAAAACTTAGAGTTAAATGTGGATGTTAAAGGGTGGTGGAATATAATGAGCAACACAAAGGACAAAAACGATGATAAATGGGAAACGACCAGAAAGTTGATGCTTCTCAATTACAAAGTCAGAAAATTGTACAGCTCATAGCGGAGAATAAGCGCCTGACAAAAATTAAAAGTCAATGCCATCAAATGAATCTACCGTCCCCAAAGACTATGTTGATCACCGCACATACATTCAATTGCTTTATGAATATTTCCCTCATAGGATAACCCATAATAGACCCAGAACAGCTATCAGTTGCTATGTATAGCCTGATTTCTGCACGAGTAGCTAGAGAGGCAATATCTGTTTCGAGGCGGTTTTAAACAGGGTTACACCTTTCAAGTGAATAAGTATGCGGGAGCGGGAAACTAACGTAAAAGGCAATAACATGAAACATCTTACTTTGACAGAAACCACGATGGTTAAACCTGATATTGGCTAATGTTCTTTCTCGCACACGTGCGTGAATCGGGCTTCCTATAACGTCAAGTGCAAAGAATCTCATATTTGGGCAACCCAACTGAGCTTTGGCTCGTGTCTTACCTAGTCAACGAGTTGATCCGCGGGTGAGATTTGCCCTTAAGTGGGTAGCCCCAAGGGAAGAAAAAATCATTCAGACGTAAGCAAGGAATTTCTGGTCCTTTATAGGCAGGTCCATACTTCTTGGTTTCAATGAGACTCCTTACGAACCTTATTTCTAACTACTATAATCTCCTTCGTAAAGGATTTCTCCACAATGACCATGAACACCGGAAGCAGATGATTCTTCATCTCCCTCCCAAATAAGACAAAGCAGCCGATAAAGAAAATGTCAAAGTCCACGAGGCACTCCACACGAGACACGAACAAACTCAAACACGCAATTTCACTGCAGAACGTATCTCGAATCCATCACATAGCAACGACACGACCAGTCGCGACCAAAATAATCACACCAATCTGCACCCACATAACTCAAACTCGCATAGAGACCGATCGACTGCAAACCAGTAACCGGGTCGTCCTCCATATCAAGCAAAATCGCGACTTTTTAAATGGGCACAGACAAAAGACAGGGGAACGATACCTTGCCCTCGACGACGAGCCAACAGTCCTTGGGGCTGTTGTGCTCCGACACCTCGGCCAAAGTGAAGAACTTGCTCTCCGAACCCATGCACGAGTCTCGCCGAAACAGCGGGGAGGAGAGACGGAGAGACGAGATCAGCACCGGGTTTCGATGGTTCCTTTGACAGAGAAGCAGGCCAAATCAATGTCAGTTTTGAACTGAATCGAAGAGGAGACAGAGAGTCGATGAGAAGATGAAGATTTGAAGGGGACTTTGGAGGTTGGAGAGGGTGGGATGGCGCTTTCTTTCAACAACCCCCGCCAACGTTTTTCTGCCTCTCTTGTATTATTTAAAAAAAAAAAGAAAAAAAAGAAAAACAATGATTAGAAAAAAGTTCTATTATTTTTCTGAAAAATAGATAAAAAAGAGAGCGTCGACAGCAGGGTTCGAACCTGCGCGGGCGAAGCCCAACAGATTTCAAGTCTGTCTCCTTAACCACTCGGACATATCGACGATCGACGGACTTTGCTGGCATAATTTATTATCTATTCACTTATAGAAAAGCGTTTCCAATCCGGTCCGGTTGCTTGGGGGAGGACCGGTTCCCAAAAATCGAAATCGGAAAGCGGACCCAACCGGTGCAGTCCGGTGTAATAGAACCAATCGCTAATTTTTTCCTATTACTTGAAACTAGATTGTTCATGTTTTACTTATTTTTGTTGAAGAAATAATAAAATAAAATTGTATATTTAGTCGGGCCGATCCGATTTTCCCCTGAAATTGGAAATTGGATCGCTCGGATACTAGTTTCACTTTTAAGAATTAAGGATTGGATCGACACCGTCCAGTCCAGTTTGGATGGTTAGATAGTTTGTTTTGCACATATCTAATTATGATCACGGCAGGATTCATTCATTAATGTTAATAGTGACAGTTTGGATGTGCTACTAGGTTACATTCTTCGCTAGAGCCTAGATTAGCCGTTCTGAACAACGAGACCATCGCGACCCGGTGGAGCAAGAGGCAACGATCCTCATGGTTACGGAAATGGGGTTGTGTCCGAAAGGGAGTAGGTAACAAGAGAGGGAGGGGAATTCAAAACCGTATTCTTTGACATTTTTCAATTTCTTCTTTCGCTTCATGGATCAAGACGCCAGCGCGGCAATTTTATCAAACTCCGTTGTGGCTCCATCTCGGATCGCGAAATTACCAGCATCAACATAAGATGAAGGCAAAGTGAAGCTCAGTTGTCAAATAATTCCAGACAAGTTTTGGCAAGTCATTAATTGGATAACCAGAGATTCGGATTTAATCGTGTCTTTGCTGGATTCCGCTGGAGACTTTAGGCTGCCAGTAATTCTGTTGACTACGACGAGGTAAAGATGAATGGCGGTGCTCGTGACTCCTTATAGTCAAACCAATGGAATCTCTCTCTAGCGCTCTCTCTCTCTCTCCCCCATTTTGACTCGTTTCTTGTGTTTTTGTTCTGACGGGAACAGTTCGCAGTGACAAGGAGATGGAACTGGGGGCCATGCAGGAACAAAGACAGGCTCCGACTCCTCATCTAACAACTGCCCCCTTCCCTTCTCTTGTAAATTCCGTAGGACCCACGTCAGCTTCCTTTAGATCAGCACACCATTTGCTTATTCGCGAAGAATGATTGCTGCAGACGACGGCGTCGACGAAACAGGAGAAGATCCACCTCAGAGATCCTTCTTTCTTTCCCTCCTCTTTCACTCTCTTCTTAATTTCCAACCCGAGATTCTTGATGGGTGATAGTTCCTGCTGAAATTCATTCTCATGTAAAAAGCTCTCATCTTGAGCAGAGTTCTGGGGTCTCTGAATCTTGTGGGGAAGATGGTTTCTTGCGGAGGCTGTTCTTGGACTTTGGTTGGTCTTATTGGGGCGTTTCTTGATCTTGCTCTTGCTTACTTCCTGCTGTGGATATCGGCTTTTGTGTTTTGTGCTTCAAGATTCTGGAGTATTTTCGGGATCCATCTTCCTTGTCCGTGTGAGGGTGTGTTAGGGTTTCGAAGTAGTAGCATCTGCTTGCACAAGCTGCTTGTTGAAATACCCACGAGGAAGATCTACTCTGTTCAGAGCCAGGTGAGGAGTAAATTCCCTTTTGGTTCTGTTGTTTCTGAGGACGAGTCACGTAATTCAAACTTGAAGTTAGTCAAAGATGAGAAAGTTGAGAATGGTGTTACTGAATTGAGCAGCGAAAAGCTTTGTAATTCTTTGTCGGGGGCGGTTTCACAGAATTTGAATGACGGAGAGATTGCGCATGATGTTAAAGGAAAGGGTGTTGTTGTTAGTCAGAAGCAAAGGTCTGGAGTTGGAATTCGGAGAAGAAGAAGGAGAGCTGTTCTTGGATATGAAAAATTCAAGCTAAACAATTTGAAGTCAGCGGATGGTGGTGTTTGCCCCTGCCCTCCTGGTATTGAAGAAATGAGTAGCCAAATTGCAGAAAGTTTGGGTCTTGTGAGCAGGATTAATGGTCAAATCCTGGGTGAGCATCCTTTGTAATTTAGTCTTGCATGTGTACGTTTGTCCGTATTTTTCTCAATGTTTGCATTAGTTATAGGAATCATGATAAGTTTTCTATCTTATTCTGGCCTAGGTTTTTGCATTACTTATGAATCAATTATTAATAGTATGAATAATGATGCTGTGTGGTAGGTAGATCAAACCTAGGAAAGAAAAAGCTTTCTAAATTTTGGCTGAGTCATCACAATACTGTAATGAGATTACATCTTATTTGGAGCTATATGCAAATGCTGCAGCATATAACATGCTAATTTTGTGATTCTGCCAACTACAGATGAAAGAAAACCCATCGATGTTGCTGAGGGTGAAAGAACGTGCCATAGCTATGAGCTGAGCAGATCTTTTGATGGGAGCAAAGGAGTGAATTTGGATTCATCTTCTATTGACAATTCCATCACTGATCCACCAAATGAGCTAGGAATTTATAGAACCGAGTCGGATAGAATCAGAATGCTAGAACAAGTACTTGCTGAAGAGAAAGCTGCTCGTGCTGCGCTTTTCCTGGAATTGGAGAAAGAGAGAGCTGCTTCTGCCACTGCTGCTGATGAAGCCATGGCCATGATATTTCGCCTGCAAGAAGAGAAGGCATCAATAGAAATGGAAGTTAGGCAGAATGAGAGGATGATGGAAGAGAAGTTTGCCTATGATGAAGAGGAAATGAGTATTCTCAAAGAGATCCTAATTAGGAGGGAGAGAGAAAATTTTTTCTTGGAGAATGAAGTTGAAGCATATAGACAAATTTCTTCTGGAGATAAAAACAGCGATGATCATGTGCAAGACATCAAGGGTAGCCACGGGAAAATTCACCCTGTGCTTCACCCGGATGAGTATGTACAGTCTATGGTACCGGAGATCAACAATGGTGGAGTAATTAAGGATTACATAATGGAGCCAACCCAGTATTGTACAGGTATGAAGACATGTTTCTCTTGTGATGGAGAAGGGGTGGAGGAAAATAGGGAAAATGGAGATATAGAATGTGGCAATCTTCGAGAAACTGTGCATGACATGCAACAGATAGTTCACGATGTTCATGTGGTTGATGATAAAACAGACCCACTGAAGAATGGCACAAATGAGGAAGACATGGGGCAGAATGGTCATATCAGCGATACTAATATTGACGGCGTATTAGAGTTGTTGGTTAACTCACGGAGTAGAACAATGACACATGATTCTGAAAGGGCGGTTCATTATGAAAGATTAAAGCTTGACATTGAAGTTGAATGGCTTAGAGAGATGTTACGAATTGTTGAAGAGGGAAAGGACAAGTTGAGAATATCTGGAAAAAACTGGGAAGGAGAGACAAACCAGTTGGAACTGTTAGACGATATACAACATCAGCTTCAGGAAATTCAACGGCTAAGGGGGCCCAGGCAGCACACTTCCTTACCCACTGCATTATCTAAGGTACTGCCACTTAATGTTCAACTGATGTCATCTAAGTTTTGTGGAGTACAGTTCACTCCTCAGCATGTGAAAGATGAATTTTGATTAGGTATCGCAGTGTGATGTATGCTAATTTGATCTCTTTTGATTTCACTTTGTTTATCTATTCAGCTTCATTTTTTACGGCGTTGCAATGCCAAATTATCGTGATTGATCAGCTGCAAAAGGGGGGATATATAGTAGTGTGGGCTTAAGTCGTTAGTTATGAACTTTCCTGTAAATTTGCATTGGACAGGGCACCTTGCAGACCATAAAGAAAGCTTCTATGCAGTAGCATATTAATCCTCTTGCTATTTTTTTTCGCCGATAGGCCAAACTCGCTGTGCATTTCTGACCCTGTTGTCCTTTCCTGTGGTGAAGGTGAAAGTAGAAGAGATGTAGCCGCCGAGTGGGAATAGGGAAAACGCAAGAGAGAGCACGTAATGACTGCAAAAGAATTCGCCGAGAAGGGTAAAAAGCCATGGGCTTCTGTTTCAGGTTTATGTTTTGATAATTTGGTGGTGAGGAATTCTGTATATGGTCGCTTGTATAGTCCCTTGGTTATGTTTAAGATAGCCTTGCTGGGGCTGCTGTCAAGCATGTCTGTTGCCCCTCTTGAAGTGTATATACGCCTCTACAGTTCTCAGGCAAGTCGCGCTATTAGGTCGGTGGTTGCGCTTAATACTAAGTTTCTTTTTATCTTCCCGTGTCTCCGGCAATTCGAGGAGCTGATTTCTGGCTTTCGCTAGCGGCGTGCTGTGTCACAGTCTTCCTCACGTCTTGAATGTAAATATTTCTTCTTTCTTTTAGCCCCTACTGCGACTATGTAAAGTCTTCGTTATTGGATTTACACTTGGAACTGTTGTTGAGTGAAATGGGTATGTTGACACCCAAAAGATGGCTTGTCTAGCGCAAGCACATGAACATCACATGAGATTTATATAAACGGTTCATGTGCATGCATTGTGAGCACTAATACAAGTGACAAGTGGGGGGATTCACACCGTATGTTCAGTTGTTGAAAAAGGACAAGGAATCACAAATAGTTGCTAATATTCACTACTATGAATGCTTGCAATATTTGATCAAAGGCGTACGATTTTGGGGGAAACAGTTATGGTTTGAAGACTAACAAGTTGTCCCATGGGTTGGTTGAAATCAGAAAACCTTTTTGAAAAAGGGGAGACATCGCCTAGAAGAAAGATGGTGGACCGCTAATTATGGAAAGCCTAAGTCATGGAGCACTTTGCACATGCGAAGTCTACAAACATGGATATAACCAACAGGAGTTAGGGAGAAATTGTAACCATCGGGAACCTTTGAAAGGTAGTTACCATTAACTATTAGAGTTAATAAACTACTGGGATTCGCCTCAGTGGCCACCCTTCCAACATGGAAGGGGGAGGTGAGGGGTTCAAACCCCCACCTTCTCAGGGATGGGGTGGGGACGCGCAAGTTTTAGGAGTGAGTTTCCCACGCCCGCAAGAGCAGGGCAAAAGTCCGAGAAATGAGTGTAGATTAGGTATAAAGTAGGACCGACAAAAAAAAAAAAAAAAAAAACTATTAGAGTTAATAGTATGAAAAACCTCAAACTAATAAACATATGATAAATTTACCTTAAATTATTTTTTTCTATCACGAAAAATTTCAAATTAATATATTTGTGACAAATTTACTCCAAATTAATTTTTTAATCACAAAAATCTTAAATTAATATACCTATGATAAATTTACCCCAAATTAATTTTTTGATCAGCAAAAAGTCCAAACTAATACATTTCTAATAAATTTACTCCAAATTAATTTTTTGATCTCCAAAAATTCTAAACTAAGACATTTGTAACAAATATACATTTCATTAAATTATATTACTACTACAAAAATCATAAAACTAATATACATGTGACAAATGGAGGATAAAATCCGAAATTGGTATACTAACGTATAGCAAATTTGTTGTTCGTGCATCGGTTTGAGGTTTTTAATGGGCGAAAATTAGTTTGTGATAATTTTGTCATAAATATATTAGTTTGGAGTAAATTTGTTACATATACATCAATTTAGGGTTTTTTTTTTTTGGTAATATTACAAATATCTTTAGTCGTCCACCAAGAAAGCCTCCTCGCAAATTAAACAAAATGTTACATTTTTGTTATCTTTCATGCATCATACTCTAAATTTCCTTAACAGTAGCTTTCCAATTCGTTTTATCGATTAGATTCCAACAAGTATCTTTATCTCGATGCTGCATCATTGATGAAATGCCAATATTGTACTTTTATGTTCTCAAACTATGTCTTCAATTAAATTCCACACAATTTGTTTACATCCTCTAACATCATTGAGTTCGTAATTTTCACAATTTGTTTACATCCTCTAACATCATTGAGTTCGTAATTTTTGAATCTTGCTGTCGATTAAATTCCAGCTTTTTTTTTTTTGGAACTCTACAATGCTATTTGAATTGAAGAAATTGATCTCTTTTCACATGAGATATCATTTATCCAGAGTTGGTAGAGAACCTCGGTTTCCTTAAATAAAAGCTGAAGAACTGCTTTTAGTGAAAAATATTTCGATGTGGGAATAATTCTGACGAAACAAGGTAAAAGCATGAGCATTGGAACAGATGCTCCTTCGAGGGAGATGAAGGTTAGATGTGTGGGTTGGTTTTATAAGGTCTCGAAGCCGACCAGGGCAAAGAGGTCGCCTTCCCCCACCCTCCCCCACCCCCTTCCTCGGCTTCCTCTTCTCCAACCATCAGCAAGGGTGTGTCGTTTATGGAACATCTTCAATATTCATCGCAATGAAGAAAACGGTTCTTTAGTACATGTACTAGCTGACGACATAAAATACTAGCTAAACTTGAGATGGATGGATCATAACATAATATCAAAGTATTCATAAGTCCTAGCTTACGCGCTTTTAGTCTATCGATACGATCCATAACTGGCCGAAAAGACTTTCCCTAAAGCCTTCATCTTCAATGACTTTTTTTTTTTTTTTGGTGCTTAATTTTCTCCTTCCAACACGATGAGGACTTGAGCCCCACGCAGCTCTAATATTACGATATGATCCATTGGAACAGATGCTCCTTCGGGGAGATGAATGTTCGATGTGAGAGTTGGTTTTATAAGGTCTCGAAGCCGACCGGGGCAAAGAGGTCGCCTTTGACCCCCTCGGCTTCCTCTTCTCCAACCATTAGTAAGGATGTGTCGTTTATGGAATGTCTTCAATACTCCTTGAAATGAAGAAAACGGTTCTATAGTACATGTACTAGCCAATGACATAATATACTATCTAGACTCGAGATGAATAGATCATATCGTAATATCAAAGTATTCATAAGCCCCAATTTATGCGCTTTTAGTCTATCGATACGATCCATAGCCAGCCGAAAAGACTTTCCCTAAAGCCTTCATCTTCAATGATTTTTTTTTTTTTTTTTTTTTGCTTAATTTTCTCCTTCCAACGCACGAAGAGGACTTAAGCCTCACACAGCTTGTTGCTTTGGTGATACCCAAGCTCGCAAAATAGCCCCGATCAAGCTCGGACACTGCCAAGTCCAGTGAGTTTGGCGAGGCTCGAGCCTCGTTGACCTATGGCAGGGCTCGAGTTCGCTTGTGGACGGTGTCTTGTCAAGGAAAGAAAAAATAAAATAAAAAGTAATTAAAAATTGATTTAAAAAATTATTGAGAATGAGTGCTAGGAGATAAAAAACAATTTCCTTACTAAATGGTGCCACTTCATTTTTGTTATGAAATACATGAATTCATTATATTCATCTTATCTGATGTACTTATTATGGTACATTTGTATCATACATTCTAAGTACATCTCCTTATATAATGAATGTTTATCTCCATATCCAATACATGGATCATTCGATACATTGATATTAATGATAAGTACATTCTTGTTTCCCTATAAATAGAAGTTTAGTTTTTGTTGTAGATAGAACAGTCACAACAGTCATAATAGTCAGAACAGTATTATAACAGTGAGATACTGAAAATAAAATTATCTCCTCTGATTTTCTTTACGATCTTTGGTGTCTAATTTTCTCTACTTAATCTCTCTATTTTCTCTATTATATATTTGCAACGTAATATTTTACAATACGTTATCAACACGAAGATCTATCGACTAAGTAAGTATATTTTGCAAGGTAGGTGTTCTTTTTATTAATCAACTTATACTTCATCTTCTTCTATCAATTCTTTTATTTTTATTTTTCTTGGCCTGAAGCTAATTTCAAATCTGAAAGAATTATTCTGCTCCTGAAATAGCGATGGATATTTAGAAATCCCTTTAATTAATAAGGATTTATTTTTACAAGAATTATGACAAATAATGAAAAGCTCAAATTCCACATCCTGGAAGTGAATAAAAAGAATTATTTATCCTGGTGTCTTGACATGAAAATGCACCTCCAAGGACAATGTCTCGCTAATGCAATTATAGAGGATGGAACCTCAAATGAAAATGATAAAGCAAATACGCTGATTTTTATTCGCCGTTATTTGCATGAGAACCTGCAGACTTAATATTTATCCGTTCGAGATCCTCAGATCTTATGGAGGAGGTTAAAAGATAGGTATGATCATACTAAGATTGTTATCCTTCCTCAAGCACAATATAACTGGCAAAATCTCATATTGCAAGATTTTAAATCATTGTCTGACTATAATTTCGCTTTATTTGATATTATTTCTCAACTTGAGTGATGCGGTATCAAACTAGCTGATGCGGAATTGTAAGAGAAAACTTTCTCCACCTTCCCTACTTCAAATATTGTATTGCAACAGCAATACCAACGGCGTTAGTTTGCCACATATTTTGAATTAATTTATGTGCTTCTCACTACCGAGCAAACTAATGAATTATTACTCAAAAATCATGATCTTAAACCTACTGGCTCAAAAGCATTGTCTGAAGCACATGTTAACTTTGAGAAAAATACTTGCCATTTTAAGGGCTATAAGCGTAGGCGAGAACATAATCCTAGAAGGGATGGTAGAAAATTTAACCGCCTTAGGAAATCTAGCTTTGACTTGAATCATAACAAAGAAAATAAGCCAAAGAAAGTATTTGACATCACTATGGCATGACTAGGCACTGGTCACGTACTTGTCGTACGCCAAGGCACTTTGTTGACCTATACCAGGTATCTTTTAAAAATATGGGCAAGCGTGGTGAATCTCATGTCATTGAAATCAATTATACTTCCATAACCACTGTTAAGACCAACAGTATTTTCGTTGGTGGGACTCCTCTTACTCCTGAAATAACAAATGCATTCCTGGATGTCTCTGATTTCTTTGAGGACTTTGATTGGTATCGGATTGGCAGATGATAATTTGAACTTTGAATTTTATGATTATAATAATTTCTTTTAGTTGTTTTGCTTTAAATATCTTACTTTTTTACTGTTCTTTCATATGGTTATGAAATGCTTATGAACCTTATATAATATTTATTTGACTCTTAGCTAAGATGTAAGATTGATTAGCCTAAGAAGTGGTTATATGGCTCAATTGAGGAGGAGATATTATGAACTATGCATTGTAACATTGGTATGCAGTGAGTTCATAAGATGCAAGATTGATTAACCCCAAAAATGGCTATATGGCTATACTATTTTTTCTTTTTGTCCGATTTTTTTCCCAAAGGGTCTTTCCCGCTTAAAGTTTTTAACGAGACAATTAATGTATCCATGAAAGGGAGAGATCATAAAATTTGTGCTCTACACTCTTTTTCCCTTTTGTCCAATTTTTGTCCCACTGGGTTTTTCTAGCTTAAAGTTGTTAATGAGGCGGTATCATTCGATGCATATTCATAATGAATACAATGAATATTCAAGGGGGAGTATTATGAAATACATGAATGGATATTTATTATATTCATCTTATCTAATCTACTTGTTATGGTACATTCATATCATACATTCTAAGTACATCTTCTTATACAATGAATACTCATCTCTTTATCTAATACATGTATCATTCGATACATTGATATTAATGATAAATACATTCTTATTTTTCTATAAATAGGTCAAAACAGTTATAAAATAGTGAGATATTGAAAATAAAATTCCATCCTCTGACTTTACGATATTACGATATCCGGTGTCTGATTTTCTCTACTCAATCTCTCTATTCTCTCTATTATATATTTCCAATGCAATATTTTACAACAATTTCCAGGTTTTAGTTTAATATTGAAAAATATTGTCATTTGTGGGAAGAATAACTTCCTAGAAAATAGGAAAAATTCCAAATAAGAATTTAGAGGGCCATCATTTTTTTCAAATGAGGATTTGAAGTGGATCTTACTTCCTTCAAGTTTTATGTCAATCTCAAAGAAAGCCTGACCTCACCAAGTGATTTGAGTGTATTTCCATCATTTACCTTTTTTTTTAATATTCTTTTATTTCTAAAAAAGAACAAACTCAAAGTAGAAATAAAATTTAAAACTAAAAAAAAAAACACAAATAATAATATTTTTTTTAAAAAAAAAAAGATAGGACAGTTGGGGCCAATCCTCCCGCCTATGGTTGCTGTCCCATCATCGCTTAGATCTGATGGAGGGTGGTGATCCTCTCTTGATCCTTGCTGGCCATAGTTGTGGGGCTAAAAAGATTTTAAGGAAAAAATAGATTGGCGAGGTCAAATCACTCTTTGAAATTAACATGATACTTGAGATCTTTATTTAAAATAAGATCAAATTCAACTCTTTTTTTTTTTTTGGTAAAAAGATCAAATTCAACTCTTTATTTATGTTATTTAAGAAAATGATGATACTTTGTTGGAAGATATATTTGTATCTCGTCGAGGGATATATTTGTATCAACTAGGAAATAGTTAATTTAGGATTGTAAAGATAGGAAAAGATAGACAAATATTTGTTTACCTTTATTAATCTTTTCTTTGTAGTTATATACAGAGCATTGTACAGACTTTACAATCAATAGAGTGAAAACTTATTCCTCTGTTTCACCTATCTTTCTATTTCGGGACATGGTATCAGAGCAATCTGTGCTTCTGAACTACCTTTTGCTTCCGCTTCGATTATCTCGCAGAGGAACTCCAATCTCCCGAGAAATGTTGCCGTAGGAATCACTGTTTTTCTTTTGATTGCCTAACAGAGGAACCACATCTGCAGAAGGAGTTACCAGAGGAATCAATTCTCTATTTATCATGGCAAATCCAGAAAACATTACCTCTGTTCCAATCGATCAAACTGTGGAAGAGGCGTCACCACAAAGCTTGGGTGACCAAAATTCCTCCACTGTAGTACCTGCATCAGAACAACAACAAAGCCAAATCCAAGTTCACCCTCAACACGCGCAATGGCGGCATCAGGCTCAGGCAAATTTAGGGCAACCCTTCGCGGGGTACCCTTACCAATGGACACCATTCCCTTGGTATCCCGGGGTGTTTCCCAGTGCATCATCGCCTGGCTACCATCGCGACGTGCGAGCCAATGGGAATTCACCTGCCAACGAAGGGGCAAATCCAACCACTGGCGCGGAGCAGACGGGCGGAGGCACCGAACCGGATATGGGAACAAATCCCTACCCAGGATTTCACAATGCGGGTCTCGGATCTGGGTTGGGCGGCTCGGGTCAGGGCACTAATCCCTATCCAAACCTCGCACCAGGCGCTTTTCCGTATCAAATCTTCGCTAGCAGTGGGCGACTGGAACCCGGCGACCCTTTATACACAACAAACAGCGACGGGCCGGAGTTAAAAATCATCAACTAGCAACTAACCGGCGTCGATAATTATTCGAGCTGGTCGCGCGACTTCCGGCGAGCCCTAGTTACGAAAGATAAAGAAGTTTTTATCGACGGAACATTCCCGACTCCATCCGACGAGCGAATGGCACGGCTTTGGAGGAGATGCAACCAATTAGTCCGAACTTGGATTGGTAATTGCATCGCGCCCGAAGTTGCGGCTGGTCTTCCCCCGACGGAGGATTCAAAGAAAATGTGGGAAAATGTAAAGGAGATGTATGGAAAGCTCGATCAAGTTAAAATTTTTGGCCTCACACAACAAATTTCGGATCTGAAGCAAGGAAATATGGGAATCACAGCAGTGTTCAACAAACTTTCGGCCCTATGGAACAAATTAGAGGCGGCCGAAGAAAAATTTGACTGGCTCGACAACATCCAACAAGAATATAAGAAGATGCGGGAAAGGGAAAAGGCGACCCGTTTTCTCCTCATGCTCAACGAAGCTTACCTGCCGTTTCGGTCCCAAATACTGACCATGGAGCCATTCCCAAGCCTCGGCCAAATCTATCAGCTAGCTATACAAGAAGAAAGCCAACAAGGAACCGCGGATCATGGCGGGGGAGGAGAGGGAATGGCTCTGGCAGCAAGGAGCCAGATCCGCCCCTCACATGCGAAGAACACGAGAAGAGGAAGAGAGGCGGATCTACGGTTCGAAAACCCTAGATCCTTCCTTTTAAAGCAAGCGGCGGACGGTGGAGATTATCTCCAGCAATCGGACGGCCAGCATTTCTTCCTGGGGGCGACGGGATCTAACGGCTCAGGCGGCATCTTCCTAGGAGGATCGGACGGCTTGCGCGGCGCCTATCTTGGGCGATCGGACGGCCCGCGCGAGATCCATCTTGATGGATCGGACGGCGTGCATTTAGCGCGTCCCAATAGGCTTGATAGGCCGCGAAGAAATATTTTTTCTGGATCAGATGGCACAAATGGGCCTATTTCGGCCCAAATTTTTCAGCCTGCAACCAAACCTTCATCAGCCGGGAAATTTAATGGGCCGAAAGGCAAAGGTAAAATATATTGCAATTATTGTAGACGCCCACACCATACAATTGAAAATTGCTGGAAATTGCATGGAAAGCCTGGAGAAAAAGGGAAACTTTCCTCAGTTTTTCAGGTAACGGGCCAACCCACTGGAAGAACAATTACCAATGAACAATACCGACTAATGGAAGCTCTTGGAAAGCTGGATGCAAATGACAAGGGTGGAAGTTTTACAGGTACATCTTACTGTTTGATGAACTCAGTTTCGAAGGATGCATGGATAATTGACTCAGGTGCTAGTGACCACATAGTTTGTGACAAAGCTTTCCTTTCCAATATCGCTGAGTTATCTTTACCCATTCCGTTCAACTCCCAAATGGAAATACCACTAAAGTCACTATGACTGGGACTGTTAAACTTAGTTCCATCATCACTCTTTGGAACGTGCTTTATGTTCCAAATTTCCATTTTAATCTAATCTCAGTTGCTCGAGCTTGTCAATAAAATTCATGCTGCATCTTTTTTCAACCTGATAAATGCTTTTTTCAAGCCCTTTCGACTGGCAAACTGATGGGCTTGGGTAGAGTCGATCAAGGGCTGTATTTTTGGATGGACCTTCCATTTATCTCTAAATTACCTTCTGTTGAATTCAATAAATCATTGTGTAATACTACTACCAGTGATATGAATTTTCTTAGTCATAAAAGATTGGGCCACAGTGCCTTATTTCCCTGTCCAGAATGTCCCATTTGTCCTTTAGCTAGACAAACACGCATTCCCTTCCGAAATAGCACTTCTTGAGCAGATGATATCTTCTCTCTTATACATGCTGATGTTTGGGGACCTTATCATACCTTGAATCATGATGGGTCTCGATTCTTCCTCACAATTGTGGATGATTATTCTCGTGCAACATGGACATTCCTCATGCAGTCCAAGAATCAAGTTCTTTCTCATTTAAAAATCTTCATTTCCTTATCCAAGACTCAATTTCGAAAAACAATTCATCGGGTAAGGGCTGATAATGGGAGAGAATTCTTCAATACTGAATGTGCCTCATTATTTTCTCTAAATGGAATCCTGCATGAGAATTCCTGCACATATACACCACAACAGAATGGGGTTGTTGAGAGAAAGCATCGTCATCTCCTTGAGATAGCGCGTGCACTTAAATTTCAAGCTTCTATTCCTGAAAATTTTTGGAGGGATTGTATGGTCACAGCAGCATATCTGATCAATCGTATGCCATCACGCATCTTAAAAGGAAAGACACCATTTGAATTGCTATATGGAAGGAAGCCAGATCTACGCCACCTCAGAGTTTTTGGGTGTCTATGCTATGCCACTACGATGGGGCACAGAGATAAAATGGAACCTCGTGCCACACAATGTATATTTATGGGCTACCCAACTTTACAAAAGGGGTATCGGCTTTATCAACCTTTCACAGGAAAGTTCTTTGTAAGCAGGGATGTTATCTTTCATGAAGACGTCTTTCCTTTCTCAAAAGAGACTCTCTTATCAGAAGATGAGAGAACAAGGAATAGGCAATTCTTGATGGAGGAGGATTTATCTCCTAATGACAGATTCATTATTACTTCCCTTCCAAGATCAACTGGCACATTGCCCAATGTATCTTCCCAGGTGGAGAATGTTGCTGATAACTCGACTGCAACAGCTTCTATTGAAGAACCAGCACAGTTGAGAGACTCTTCAGAAGAAGACACTGAGGAAGAATCACCCTTGCCACTACATGAGCAGACAAGGGAGCACGAGCCTACAAGGCGATCAACTCGGGTCACTCGTCCACCTTCTTGGACAAAGGATTATATATGCGGTTCCTTAAAATCATCAGGTACCCGCTATCCTATTTCTTCATACCTTTCCTTTGATAAATTATCTCCAGAACATCTATGCTGTATGAGCCGTATATATGAAGAACAAGAGCCTTCTAGTTATGAGGAAGCAAAGAATGATCCTCGTTGGCAGAAGGCAATGGAGTCTGAGATACATGCCTTAATGGAGAATTATACTTGGGATGTTATGCCATCACCTGCACATCGTAAACCAATTGGGTGTAAGTGGGTATACAAGATAAAATACAGAGCAGATGGCTCTGTGGAAAGATACAAAGCCCGACTTGTTGCAAAAGGATTCACACAGCGAGAAGGTTTCAACTACCATGAAACTTTCTCACCAGTAGCAAAAGATGTGACAGTTCGTACCTTTTTATCTATTGCTGCTTTTCGTGATTGGCGACTACACCAAATGGACGTTCATAATGCCTTTTTACATGGTGACCTGGAGGAGGAGATATACATGGACCTTCCACCAGGATTACGGAGACAGGGGGAGTCAAAGGTATGTCGTCTCCGCAAATCTCAATATGGACTAAAGCAAGCCTCTCGATAATGGTATGCCAAGTTCACCAGTGCACTTATGGCTGTTGGATTCAAACAGTCCAAACATGACTATGCCTTATTCACCTGGACAAAAGGTATGTCATCTATCTATTTGATTATCTATGTTGATGACATCCTTATTATGGGAAACGATGATTCTGCTGTCAAGAATCATAAGGAGCATCTACATTCCACTTTTCATATTAAAGATCTAGGGTCACCAAAGTATTTTTTTGGAATTAAGATAGCTCGTTCAGATCTGGGAATCTCGCTGAGCCAGCGAAAATTTGTGATGGAAATCATATCAGAAACAGGTTTATCGGGTTGTAGACCATCAGTTGTGCCTATTGAACAAAATGTCAAATTGACATCTATTGATTATGACATTGGCATATCTTCTGCTTCTGATGATCCACCATTAAAAGATCCATCGGGATATCAGAGACTCGTAGGAAAATTGATATACCTCACCATGACCAGGCCAGACATTTGCTATGCAGTACAGACCCTTAACCAATTTATGCACAGTCCAAAACAATCTCACATGAATGCTGCTTTAAAGGTTGTGAGATACTTGAAGACATGTCCAGGCTTAGGGATACTCCTTTCTCGGAAGTGTAACATGGAGATGATGGCCTATTGTGATGCAGACTATGCTACATGTCCTATTAGCAGGAGATTTATCACTGGCTTTTGCATCAAATTTGGGGAATCATTGCTTTCTTGAAAGACAAAGAAGCAAAACATAGTATCCTTATCTTCAGCCGAAGCTGAGTATCGGTCCATGGCCAAGACTGTGTGCGAAATTGTCTGGTTGAGGGGTTTACTTATGGATCTCAGGGCAGCCGTTAAAGGACCGACTTTACTCTTCTGCGACAATGACTCAGCACTCAAACTTGCAGCGAATTCTGTGCTACATGAAAGAACAAAACATATAGAAGTCGATTGTCACTTCACTCGAGAGAAGATTCAAGAAAGAATTATCGAAACGAGAGGAATCAGAACCTTGGAACAGCCTACCGATATATTTACTAAACCTCTTTGCCAAAGACAACACACATATCTTCTAAACAAGCTAAGCGTCTTGGACATATACAAGCCACCAGCTTGAGGGGGAGTGTTGGAAGATATATTTGTATCTGTCAGAGGATATATTTGTATCAACTAGGAAATAGTTAATTTAGGATTGTAAAGATAGGAAAATATAGACAAATATTTGTTTACCTTTATTAATCTTTTCTTTGTAGTTATATACAGAGCATTGTACAGACTTTACAATCAATAGAGTGAAAACTTATTCCTCTGTTTCACCTATCTTTCTATTTCGTGACACACTTCGTACTTTTAATAAAAATAAAATTTATTTTAGATTCGTATTTAAGAACACAAGAATACTTCAAATCTTTATTTATAATTTTCCTTAAATTTTTTCAGAATCATCATATTCTCTACAAAAGGAACGGAATCTTGATTTACACGCTTTTTGTCAATCAAAACGATTCAACGCCGGCAGAAAAGACTTACCCCTCCTCTGTCTATCAACACGGTCCAACGCCGGCCGAAAAGACTTAACCCCTAAGCCTCCATCTTCAGCGACTTTTTTTCCTGCTTAATTTCCTCCTTTTCACGTACCAAGTGGACTTTGATTTCCAGGTAAACGTCGGAAAGAAACCCGAAACCTTCCGAGCTGCGAGAGGACAAAATTGATTGGACCACGGTGACCGGATCCAGCCCAAAAATGCATAGAAAATGACGCTACCTCACCACCGCCCCTCCAAAAAACCGAGTAAAAACTCGGGCGCGCCCCGCAATTTCCCCATTCATCGGCACCCCCGCCCCACCTAATCGCCTCCCCAAACCAAAACTCAACCACCGCCACCACCGCCTCGCCACCACCACGCCCTCCCCTATTTAAGCCCACCACCTCTCTCTCTCTCTCTCTCTCTCTCTCTCTCTCTCTCTCTCTCCATCTCCATCTCAAAACCCTAAAAAAGGCTTCGCAACATGGCCACCCGCTCTCCATCCTCCCCCTCCGCCTCCCCACCCGGCGCCACCCCGCTCCCCGCCTCCGCCGCCAAGAAGCCCCATCCCGTCCCCCGGACCCACGAGGAGACCGTCAACCTAATCCGCGCCTACGAGGAGAAGTGGTACGCCCTCAAGCGCGGCCCGCTCAAGTCCAGCCAATGGGAGGAGGTGGCCGTCACCGTCGCCGCGTGCTGCTTCTCGGCGCGGTAGCGCTTGCAGAGCTTCTCCATCTTGTCGCAGCACTGGGTGGCGGTCTTGGAGGGCTCGACGTAGGAGTAGCCGCAGCGGGCGACGACGATGACGGCCACCTCCTCCCACCGGGCCGGACTTGAGCGGGCCGCGCTTGAGGGTGTACCACTTCTCCTCGTAGGTGCGGATCGGGTTGACGGTCTCCTCGTAAGTCCGGGGGACAGGATGGGGCTTCTTGGCGATGGAGGCAGGGAGCGGGGTGGCGCCGGGTGGGGAGGCAGAGGGGGAGGATGGGGAGTGGGTGGCCATGTTGCGAAGCCTTTTTTAGGGTTTTGAGATGGAGATGGGGAGAGAGCGAGAGAGAGAGAGAGAGAGAGAGAGAGAGAGAGAGGGAGAGGGGGTGGTGGGCATAAGTAGAAATAAAATTTTGGGAAAAGCCATGAAAAACCTCAAACTTTCTTAGCCCCGAGTGACACATTTACCCTAAACTTTTTTTTTTACCGTGAAAAACCCCAAACTTTTCAAACCGTGACACATTTACCCCATAAGGGCATTTTTGTCTTTTTAGTTTCTATTTTTCTTTTTTCTTTTTTTTTCTTCTTCTTTCCTCCGCCGCCATGGCGGAGTCGGCGGAGGGAAGCCGGCGCCGACAAGGGTCACCCTCACCGGCGTGGGGCGAGCCTGGCCCTCGCCTGCGTTGGGCGAGGGCACCTGGCGAGGCGGCCCTCGCCGGGCATTTGGCGAGGGAGACCCTCGCTCGACGCCGGCGAGGGCCTCTCGCCGGACTTGGCGTTGGGCGGCCCTCGGCGCGCAATGGAGGGAAGAAGAAGAAAAATGAAAAAAATTTTAAAAATGAAAAGACCAAAATGCCCTCCAATTTTGAGGTAAATGTGTCACACTTGAAAGTTCGGGGTTTTGGTGTCGCAAAAAAGTTTGGGGAAATGTGTTACTGGTTTTGGAAAATTTGGGATTTTTCACTACAAAAAAAAAAAGTTTGGGATAAATGTGTCACTCTTCGACAAAATTTAGGGTTTTTGTGACTTTTTCCCTAAAATTTAAAACTTAAAAAAAAAAACACACAAATAATAATATTTTTAAAAAAAAAAAAAAAAAGACAGGACAGTTGGGGCCAATCCTCCCGCCTATGGTTGCTGTCCCATCATAGCCTAGATCTAGTAGAGGGTGGTGATCCTCTCTTGATCCTTGTTGGCCATAGTCATGGGGCTAAAAAGATTTTAAGGAAAAAATAGATTGGCGAGGTCAAATCACTATTTGAAATTAACATGATACTTGAGATCTTTATTTAAAATAAGATCAAATTCAACTCTTTATTTATATTATTTAAGAAAATGATGACACTTCGTACTTCTAATAAAAATAAAATTTATTTTAGATTCGTGTTTAAGAACACAAGAATACTTCAAATCTTTATTTATAATTTTCCTTAAATTTTTTCAGAATCATCATATTCTCTGCAAAAGGAATGGAATCTTGATTCACACGCTTTTTGTCTATCAAAACGATTCAACACCGGCGGAAAAGACTTACCCCTCCTCTGTCAATCAATACGGTCCAACGCCGGCCGAAAAGACTTAACCCCTAAGCCTCCATCTTCAGCGACTTTTTTTCCTGCTTAATTTCCTCCTTTTCGCGTACCAAGCGGACTTTGATTTCCAGGTAAACGTCGGAAAGAAACCCAGAAACCTTCCGAGCTGCAGAGGACAAAATTGATTGGACCACGGTGACCCGGATCCAGCCCGAAAATGCACAGAAAATGACGCTACCCCACCACCACCGCCCCCTCCAAAAAACCAGAGTAAAAACTCGGGCGCAGTCCCGCAATTTCCCCCATTCATCGGCACCCCCGCCCCACCTAATCGCCTCCCCAAACCAAAAACTCAACCACCGCCACCACCGCCTCGCCACCACCACGCCCCTCCCCTATTTAAGCCCACCACCCCTCTTTCTCTCTCTCTCTCTCTCTCTCTCTCTCCCTCGCTCTCTCCCCATCTCCATCTCAAAACCCTAAAAAGGCTTCGCAACATGGCCACCCGCTCCCCATCCTCCCCCTCCGCCTCCCCACCCAGCGCCACCCCGCTCCCCGCCTCCGCCACCAAGAAGCCCCATCCCGTCCCCTGGACCCACGAGGAGACCGTCAACCTGATCCGCGCCTACGAGGAGAAGTGGTACGCCCTCAAGCGCGGCCCGCTCAAGTCCAGCCAGTGGGAGGAGGTGGCCGTCACCGTCGCCGCCCGCTGCGGCTACTCCTACGCCGAGCCGTCCAAGACCGCCACCCAGTGCCGCCACAAGATGGAGAAGCTCCGCAAGCGCTACCGCGCTGAGAAGCAGCGCGCCGGGGCCGCCTCCGGCTGGCCGTACTACGAGATGATGGAGCGACTGGAGCGCGGCCCCATGCCGATCTCGGCGCGGCCGATCGCCGTGGTCCCGTACGGCGCCCGAAGGGCCGTGGGAGGAGGAAGAGGAGGAGGAGGGGACGAGGAGGAGGAAGAGGAAGAGGAAGCCGCCGACGAGGAGGAGGAGGAAGACAACGAGGACGAGGAATACGATGGGAATTACAGCAAGTCGAGGAGCATAAACCACATACTGAGGAGGCCGGCTATGGTGAACCGGTTCCCCCGGGCGACGGCGTCGGCGGGTGGGGCGAAGAGGAAGAGGGCGGCGGAGAAGATGGAGGAGGAGGAGGAGGAGGCGGAGGAGGAGGGGTGGGGAGAGAGGAGGAGGGGGAGGAAGAGGAGGGCGGTGTGGGAGATAGCCGGGGAGATAAGGGGGTTCGCGGAGAGGTACGTGGGGATGGAGAACGTGAAGATGGAGATGATGAGGGAGAGCGAGCGGTGGAGGATGGACTTCGAGAGGAAGCGGATGGACCTGATCGCGGAGTCGCAGAGCAAGATCCTCGACACCATCGCCAAGGCCTTTTGCTTCCCCTCTTGACTGACCCCTTTGACTTTGACTTTTATCTGTTCTCTCCCCCCCTCTCTCTCACCTTTTCTTCCGAAAAAAATAAAAAATAAAAATACTTTGACCCTGTTTTTTTTTAGTGTAGATTAATCGATCGATCGATCGTTGATATTTGGGGTAGATGATTTTCATTCCATTCGTGTGGGTTGTCTTGTGGAGGTTCACTTGTCATATCCTTCAATAAAAATGTCCAGAGCTTCCCGGAGAAGTTATTGCACAAATATGGTGTTTTTAACTCGATTAAATCTGAAAAATTATAAAATATATGGCTTGCTTTTTCTTATAAAATGCAGGACTCGATATATGAAGCA
Source organism: Eucalyptus erythrocorys (assembly GCA_014182555.1). Taxonomy (NCBI): domain Eukaryota; kingdom Viridiplantae; phylum Streptophyta; class Magnoliopsida; order Myrtales; family Myrtaceae; genus Eucalyptus; species Eucalyptus erythrocorys. Next base: position 30,218,312 of record CM024607.1, on the reverse strand, counting down.
GTCCACGGTACTTGGGTTAAGTAGTTCCACCACGGTTATTAACAGTGATTCTTCCAAAGTAATTTAGTCAATTTGTGTACGAGGAAAAATAGCTATGGACACGTTAACAATTTTTCATATGAAAAAAATGTTAAGTACCCATACATCAATCAACAAATAGTAAATGACATTCACTGACAGAACACGGGTAGCATTCTTTTGTTGCATTTTAAGCAGTGATATCGTACAATAGCTACAAAGCTACGACGCCAAGGAGACCAACATTAACCAAATGTTCGCATCGTGATATCTTTCCAAGACTTCAAAGCAGTAAACAGTGGAAACCTTCAAGAGATAGATGCATTCGATAACTAAAGTAGATGATTAACTGAAGTTAGGCTTTTGTGCTTTAACCTAAAACATTTCAAATTAACTAGAAGCAGCAATAACCCGCCGATGAACATGGCAAGTGACAACCATGTTAACGTACTTCACCCGCAAGTGGAATCGCCGATGAGGGCAAGAAGGGAGAGCAGAAATGCAACAACGGAGCAGAAAAAGAAGATATTTATAATGCAATTTATTTTCCAAAGAACTAAATAGATTGCGATACAAGTGGTTCTAAGCGGAAAAGATCGAGTGATATGCTCATAATCACGCATTCTACTTACCAGAACATGCAGCAAACTATCATAGCTTCTGCATCCATCCCTAACTTCTAGAACGCCCTATTCAAATAACCAGCTTCATCTGCATAATTCTCCTGACATAACATTTCCTATGCACATAAATTAAATTACTAGCACTCATTATCCACTCAGGGAATTCTTAGACTTACCACGGGAGCTGTCAGGAGAAGAGCAAGGTCCAGAAAGCCTCTCGTTTGACCACACTAGACTCCTGGAACCATAAAACACTGTTCAAACATGGTCAGAGTTCATGCCTACACAGACCTTGCTTGTTCGAGAATGCTCATACCATTTTATTCACTTCAAACTACAGCTCTTCAACATTGAGGCCGAGTCTCCCTGAGGACCGAGAACAGATAACGCAATCTGTCTACAGAGTGGCATGCACGGGATGATGACAGTCTCTTGTGGCTCAAGATGCAGAAGCTTTTGAGCAAAAATGTTCTTTCAAAATTCTGTTACTCGTTAAGCTACAAAATCAAGGCATCAATATGGCATGTTTAACAGTTATATGACCAGAGGTCATGGTGATGTCCCTGGTTATAGTATGAATTCTCAACCAGAGAATATAAGCTACAGAAGCTACCTGGGATAATCATTTTCCATGCATTACAAAAATCAATAACAAAGTGAGCGAAGGCAATATGTCCACTAAAAACTTGCTGAGAGGCCAAATAACTGCATTGACATGATCAGTCTATACACCAGGAACCATTATATTCACACAATGTTCTAAGGCTTTGCCTGTGACTGTAATTGCTCCCCACTTGATCTCAAAGGGTAATTACACATGCACCAGTCTACTTAGCCAAGAGAACCAAAAAACACCTAAAGGAGAAGGAAAGGAGAGATGAGACCTCTGTACAAAAAACTCTATATTTGTCTCACTCTCTCGATTAAGACCTGAGAAGTGTCACTATACATGACTCCAGAAAGTCAATAAACAAACGATCTGCTACAATCCTTCACTTAACCTTTCATATCGCTTGAAATAAATGGTCATAACTCCTAGCTGTTCTCACTTTCGTGGTCTAATTTTGTAGTAGCCAGCTCCATTTGCATGGATGCTTACAAAATCGGCATCAATCCCTGTTGGATGGTGCATAAGTAGAATGAGACAAGGAAGGAAATGTCAATGAAGATCCAATATCACCTAATATCAATCTGCAATAAAACTTACCTGTACAGAGTTGTCACAGGGACATGCTCATTCATCGCTAGGGCAAGCAATACCTTGTTTCATCTAATGAATCATGCTTTCCAAGAAAAAAAACCTCTTGCATTACATGTCAATTTCCTTGCCCTGCTTGCAAATGCTGCCTTTGTTGCTGAGAAGGCAACTTTGGCAGTGGTTTTTGAAGTGCTTGTTGCTCCTCAGACTTTAGAAACTGTTCTTGCAGCTGATACTGTTGCTTGGGTGACGGCCGAGGCATGAGGGGTGGCATCATTGGTTGCAGCTGCTTCTGCCCCAACTGCGTCCCCAAGCTATTAATGCTACGACCATGAGAAGACAAGCTACCTGGTTCTCGGCATTGCTCCATACTCTGGCCTACAGATGGCATTGACTCATTTCTGGCCATACTTGCATTAAGTGGTCTTCCAACAAAACCCACACAAGGAGGTGGAGCAGACAAACAAGAAGTGTTATAAAGTTGAGACTTTTTACCAGGTCCTGCATTAACGGAATCAACAGAGGCTTGAGGCGCCATTGCAGCAGTATTTTCCTGGTGAGTACTATTATTCACAGGACTCTGGTCAAGCTGACCTTGGTTGGTTTGAGACTTAATAGATGGCTTGGATGTCATTGGATGGCCCTGTTGAAAGACAGTATATGGTGGTTGAATGGGATTAGCATGCTTTTGTTTGGGTTGTTGATGTATGTGCAGTGCCTGTAGATGGTTTGAAACTGTCAGTGGAGATGTAATGGCCTTGTTTAGAATGGATGACCCATGCTCAGCAGAGCTACCGTCAGACCTAGAAGGAATCTGCTGTATTTGCCTTGACACAGGAGATGTGGAACTAGAAAGCCGCGTCTGCTGCAGCTGGGGATGATTGGGATTGGGAGGAGTCTGGGATTTAGGTGATTGGACAGGGTTATTTACCGTTGACCCAAAATTCCGCAAACCTTGACCTTCTACGAACTGCAATACCTGATTGCCTTTCTCCACCCCGTGGCTTCCAGGGGCCATAGAGAGACCATTTAGATGAGAAGAGTCAGAACAGAGGTTCTGATTCACCAAGTTATTTCCTCTCCCATTTCCCTTTATAGCCTGCTTCTGCTGCTGCCTTTTAGGAGGGGGCCCGCTATATTGTTGAGGTTGCTGTTGCTGCAGCTGACGGTGACGTTGCCTTCCAGTCTGATTAGTCGGGCAACTCATAGTATTATTCTGATGATTTAGGCCAAGAGCATGAGGTTGAAGCGGATAATTCTGAGGATGTTGAGGAGAAAATGTAGGTGACATTGGTGAAGAGGGTGTTTGTGGTGACACAGGCATTGGCTGCAATGATGGCTGGGATTGTTGTAGGGAACTATTCTGCAAAGATGGCATGGGAGACTGAGGTTGTGGTTGCACATGAGATATGACAGCATTATTAGATCCAGCGAGCTGCTGCCGAGGCTGTTGGAGATGCCGCTGCTGAAGCTGCCTTTCCTTAGCAATATGGATTGCATAAGTTTGCTGTGGCAAATCAGTTGCTTGATTCCGCCCCTGAATATTAGGGTGATAATAAGGACTATTAGGCAAATGAGGTTGTTGAGAGGACGTTTGATATTGCCGCTGGGAATGGCCTGGATACATCTGAGTTGGAGTTGCACGATTAGAAAATGCAGAACCCAACCCACTAAGAGGAGGAACACCTTGAATATTCCCTTGAGTGACCTGCTTCTGAGGTCCCGGAACCAATCTTTGGGTTTGCTGCTCTGAGATATGGTCAGGCTGGTATCAAAGAAGACAGCTTTCATACAAATTTCCAGAATTGATGCATCGCATCACAATTTATAGAAGAATGAAGGCACAATCTGATAATGACAACACTGGAAATCATGATACTTCATATGCTATGAGACTCACAAGTCGTTCCAATTTTTAACTACCAGCCTTTCTTAAAATTTAAGATTGTTTTCCAGGACAATCCGTTCATGCAAAGGAAATAGACAGATAAGCATGACTTTTCAATTTATAAAAGAAAATAATAAACCTCACCCTCACCAAATGCAAAGCCTCACAAGGTTGCAAGGTTGAATTTCCTTGTGCAGAATCAGGTCTAGGGTGCATATTTACAGGACCTGCCATGCCCACCATGCTGCTAGAACTCAGTACTGATGATGAGGTCATTCCATGAATCTCTGATCGAGACATTGGCATGCTTCCATCCATCCCACTATTCACAACCACACTGTTTCTACCAGGCTTCATACGAACATCACAATCGGTCAGAGAGAGAGACCCAGAGACAGATAGGTAGGGTTGTTGAAAGCTCATGGGAGATGTCATTTGATTACAATGCTGCATCTTATTCTGCTGATCAACTGGCATAGATAATGTTCTTGGAAAGTTAACTCTAGCATCCATGAGAAAATGCATAGTCAAGAAATGATAGATCAAAATATTGAGAATGAAATTATTAGAGAAGAACTTCATGCTCACTCAAGCATAGTAAAGTACCTGCAAGAGGTTGTGAGTGCATCAGTAGATGACAAGAAGTTAGGACCAAGAACCACACTGCTTGATCCATGTAATAATGAAATTTCCCCAGACGTAGCAAGCATTGGTGGCACAGCACATTGGTTTGATGATGCTAGATTACAAGCTTGAGAACCTTGATAAACAGGAGGAGCAGTCGGTTCGCAAAGATCAAAAGGTCTACAGATAGGAGGAAATGTCCTTTAGTCTCATGTTAAAAATCAAGAATAAAGCTACCAAATCTTGTCTTGCGCAAAGAGATTCAAAAAAGATGGATGGTGAGCATCGCACTTACATGAGAAAAACTCCATTCAGGTTATTTGGACAGACTTGAGAAAGAGCAACAAAATGAGACTGGTGGACAGGTGCTTGCTTTTGATTATGGCTGTCACTCTTCAACCAAAAAGAGAGAGAGAGAGAGAGAGAGAGAGAGAGAGAGAGAGAGAGAGAGATCAAAAACCTTAAGTCAGGAAGCATTTGAAATACAACAAGAAAAGTTGACAATGTTTGCTTCAAGATCAAAGGTACTTCTTGCACCCCGATTGGACAATCCCAATTATTTATCAAGTTTTTGAATTCTCATCTGCTGCATATTCTAGTGCCACCACATTTTGTTGGTCACTGGATCGACATCTTTGTGGAATAATTCTTGAGCTAGGCATGAATGTTGCTACTATGGACAACATATACATGTTCAACAGAAATATGTGATGACCAACAGGTGGGCACACTAGGTAGCATGTTTTTTATAGGCCAACTCCTACCTATCTAGGTGCAATGTGGGCTCCACATAAACTAAAATCACAGAGAGACCTCAAAGTATTCCTACTCAAAGCACAAACCATTCAACTAATCAGAAAATGCAGACAACGGAGACAGAAAAATTATTATCTTTCTTCATTTGACCAACATGTTAACTCTGCAAGGTAACTAGTCCTACATCAAGGGCACAAACCGTATTTCTTCCGTAAGGCTGCTTCTGGCTAATTGTAATTATTTTCTCAAAGTGTTCATTTAAAGCCTGCTCCACCATAGGCCCTTGCAAGCGCTGAAACAACTGTCTGGCACTTCCCTGCATGAAATATGGTGTATCATTCAATTAACTGAAGCAGGCAAAATGTCATGTTGGAGGTAAAATGTGCAACAACACTAGTTCAACTTGTTGCAGACAGGAAGAAATAGAGATTTGCCTTAGGAATGCCTGGTAAAGTAGAGGGATAAGAATGAGATGACCCCGAATCTTCCCCGCTATCAGCCCCATCACCAGCATTCTTATCCATTAAAAACTTGTGACGCTCCTTACATTCTTTAGGCTTGCGGAATACACACTGGATAAAAACAATGGAAGAAATAATAACTTGAACAAATGGACCTATTGACCAGCTTGAGCAACTAAATATATCAGCCCTCTAAGAGTAGATAGGCAGGTCCCTCAGCATATGACAGAGATCTACCTTAAATTGTAGTGTGTTATTGATTGCATCGCTGACCAGCTCCCAATTTGGACCCATATCATGTACCAGGACGATAAGAGCCTAAAAGCAAAGTACCATTTCGGAGACACGAAAATATGTGTCAGGAAGGGAACATTCCTATCAATGGCCTTGATCTAGAGTGTATCTTTCAATGGCAATGAAAACAATGTTATAGAAAATATGATAATCATACTAAAAGGGCAATTATGACAAAATTAACCTGGTCCTCAAATAGTGACCAGAGACTTCCAGAACCTGGCTGCACTGTGGACACCTGCAGTGATAACAAATGCTCAGAACCACCGAGAAAAGAACAAATAAACTAGTGACAGCAACATTGAACTGATGACAGACTGTTAATTAGGATGTACCTTAAAGCCTTTCACTTTCCTGCTCCTATCATGACTGTTGGTTGAATTTACCAATTTATTCGGGGTGGACATGTTACTCATTTGAGATGCTACAGGAGAAGGGATGGACCCAGTCATTGATGTGATGTTGTCAAAAGTATTATCAGGTGATCGCTTGATCATCTTTGGCTTCTTGGCTGCACATTCGCCATACAAACTTCCGTCAAAATGATTGAAAATGTAAAACTGAGAAAAGACCAGACAAAATGTTTCCTCAAGAAACCTAATCAAGAAAACATGAGTTGGGAGCCTTACCACTGGTTCTATTTGATTCAAAACAATGATTCTCTAACCTCTTCTTCAATTGATCCCTCTGTGCAACAATGGTGGCATTAATGAATACTTTTGTCATCAAGCATCGATGATACAATAGTCATATGATGTCAGGTAATTCAAGGAGGCGAGATTAAAAAAATTTCAATCTCATGCAGAATAGATTCCCCTTTTCCCCTTTTCTATGCAAACCAATAATGAGAAGTCTTCACCAACTAAATGATTTTTATTACAGTCACAGCACAGCACTAACCAGAAGAACCCCCCCATTTGTTCGTCCACTAATTTCTTTTCATAATATGCTACCACCACTAATAATTGCAACAAAAATAACACTTACGAAATATGAAACTACCCATTATAAGGGACGTGTACATAGAAAACAACAATGAACTTGGTGTTTCCCTAAGCATAACATTCAGATGATCTTTTGACTTAGAGAAAATCTTCCGAAAGCTGCAACGACAGGTATGAGATCTTGAAGAGCCTTAGATGCATCATATTTTCAAATAAAAATACCAATAAGTTTTACACAAATCACCAATTTCAGATTTTCTCTTCTTACTTATTACCGGGTAAAAAAGAAATTACATAGAAATCATATCATCAATTGTAGACAAAAAAATAAAAGCAAAGCTCTTCTGCGTGCCATGCAGAATAACCAACAGTATGTGTTAGGAATGACGAACTGCACGTAAAATGTCTTACTACATAAATCAAAGAAAAAGTTTTAGGGTGCGTTTGGTAAAGATTCTGTTCCCGGGAACTGATTCTGACAAAACATGATTATTTTTTATTCTGTTCGCGAGAACTGATTCGGAGTAAAAAAAGGCGTTTGGTAACTGTTCAAAATTTCTGATTCTGGAATAGAATCGCGTTTGATAACGTGTTCATTGATTCTGTTCCAAATTAATTTCTTTTAATTTTTAAATAATTTTTTTTTTACTTTTTTACTTTTTTTCTTTTCTTTTTTCCTTTTTTCCTTTTTTTTTTCTTTTTTTTCTCCTATTCTTCTTCTTCTTCTTCTTGTGGCCGGTTGCCGGACCGGCAACCGGCTGGACGAGGGCTAGCGACCTCACCGGAGCGTCGCCGGCCGGCAAGGCCGGCCCTCGTCGACCGAGCCTCACCGGCAGCTGGGCGAGGCTCGCCTAGCCCAGCCGAGCCTCGCTAGTGGCCAGGCCAGCCTCACCGGGGCTGGGTGAGGCCTGCCTGGCCACCGACGGGGCTAGGTGAGGCCCGCCTGGCCACCGGCAAGGATGGGCGAGCCTTGCTGGTCCAGCCCTGGCAAGGCTCGGCCTCGCCAGATTTGGCGAGGTCGAGCCTCGCTGGTGGTTGGGCTTGCCTCCGGCGAGCTCGCCGGTGGCTGGGCTCGCCTCCGATGAGCTCGTCGAACCTTGCCCTGGCCTGGCGAGCCTCCGGCGAGCTCACCGGACCGGCGGCCGGTGGCCGGCGGTGGGTGGCGGCGACCGGCGGCGGTCGCGGGATGGCGGAAGGGAAGAAGAAGAGTTTTATTGTGTTGATTCTTTTTTTTTTTATTCTCAGACGTATAATCATATATTTTTTTTATTCTCAAATCTTGTCCAAAACTGATTCCGGAACAAAAATTTTACCAAACGCAATTCTCGTCCCAAACTGATTCTGGAAACAAAAAATCAGAATCAGGCACTGTTTGGCATGTTACCAAACAGGGCCTTAAAAAATGTTCAAATTGGGAAACAACAAATTCCTATAAATACATATAATAAAAATTTCCTAACTAGAGGCTGCAATAACAATATCTAAAGGTGTCTAAGGAGGTCTGCAACCACCAGGACTTAACCGACAAAGAAGATGAACTCAAAGCTTTTGCTAGCCATTGCCTGCACATAGACTTCTGAAAATGATTCAATGAGAGGGAAAATATGCCAACATGATCACTGACAATCTAAAAGTTGTCTCTTCGTAAATCAGTAAGATTTTACTACCAAATCCAATTATACTTGACATAAACAGAGAAGATTAGCCCACTAAAGACAAGACCCTAGGATTTCTACCCTGCATATGATGAATGAAAATTACCCGTTCAATGTGAGCAGTGGAATCCAGTTGCCAATCCTGCTCATATGGATAAATCTGCAGTGGAGAAGAATCAATCATAGTGGCCCCAAAAAATAAGAAATACAAAGGATTCCCTGAATTTGCCGAAAGGAGTAAGTTCGCACCAGAAGCTTTCGTTTCTTTATTTTCTTGGATTTGATTGATGCATCCGCAGAGTCATATGGAAACTGCTTTTCAAGACCCCCAACTGACTCAGCCTCCATAGATTTCTGAACCTGTGATCCACTATGCAGTGTACTCTGATCGTCCTGAAGAGAGTTGGTATCTCCACTAGAAGCATCACTTTTGGGATAACCCCTAAAACCAGCTCCACCATTAAAGGGACTTAAGACCCTCTGTCTGGGAGTAGTTCGCATACGCTTTGGTGGAACTGGACCAACATCAAGACTAGCAGCTCTCTTGCCCATAAAAAATGACTGTTGCATCCCCATTCTGTTTTCTCCATAGGGTATATCAGCTGCCATTTCATATGATCCAGAACCGTATGACTTGAAGCTTTTCCGATTCTTCCGGGAAAGATTGTACATGCATGTCTCTCGCTCATTTTTGTTACGAGGAGTTGCTTGGTATCCATAGACTGAATAAAATAAACTAATAAGCAACCCAAAGGAGGAGAAAACTGATAAAGAACTCGGATATCCCAAATCCTGGAATACCTGAGACTGTTTCTGGCAAAGATGAATTGACTTCCTCCTGCATATTACTTTCCGTATTCTGAACATTACCAATCTAAAAGGCATAAAAAAAAAAAAAAACCAGTCAAAGCTCATATAATTGTGCCAACAACATTTCCCAACAGGCAAAAGAAAGGCCATCCGGCATGATGAGGAATGATGGTCTTATAAAGCCTTTCTGCGAGCCTGCTTGCTGCAGTTTGAAATTTCTATTGATAAAATTCCACCCCCCCCAAAAAAGAAAACTTTAAAATGATAGATAGTTGTTGCAAGCTTTAAAAAAAATAGAAAAATACCAGTGACTCCATATGTCAAATATTTATATATTTGGAATGGTTTTAGGAGTTTCATGTAAAAATGAAGAACAATCAAACTGTAAGAGCTACAAATTGGAAGAAATAAACAATAAGATCTACTTCAATGCAACAAATTTCAAGGCAAATGGAAAAAATCCATGTATTAACAGCTGCAGGGAAGGTACTTGCCTCACACAGTGTCACACAGGATTCGATAGACTTCCTGTATGTCTCCATTGCACCAAAGGAAATTGTGTAAAAGATGCTATCCTGCCGAAATAAAAATGCAATCTGCTGTAAGTTAAAGCAACACCTGCAAGAGCAATCTGCAAGCATCCAATAAAACAAACATTTGCTGAGAGTGGATGCTTCAATGATCTCCAATTTCACTGGCACTATGAACACCATAGTTTGTGTTGTGCACTGACCAGAATGCTGACAGCACATGCTAAAAAAATTGGTAACAAAAATCAGAGAGGTAACAACAGGATGCCCATTTGATAACACCAAGTATATTACATGACTATCCAGAGACATATACACAAACAAAGAGTGGATCCTTACTCCTGTAAGATGACTGTCATGGAATAATTTGGAAATCTCCATATCTGTCACTTCATCTGTATCTGTTAACACCTCAGCTTTGAAGGCAGGAACATGTAGACTGTTCTCTCTCAAAAACCGCACGGCATATCCCTGAACAGCAAGTGAAGGAAATTTTGCGGAACACGGTACCTGTGTGCCACACCAAGAATTCCACAGGAGCCACAATTAAGACGGTTGAATGTCATATTGCATAGCCAGCTAAAAACTGAACACAGAAACATAGAGATGACTTTCTGACTAGCGACTAAATAAGGGCAAAATACATGAGAGACAAGACATAATCAACTCTACAGCTAGAGAAAATCTTCTATCTACATCCACTAAACATCCAAGCCTGCCACTATCAGGTCAACAGACTGAGACAATAAGAGTCCTGCACCTCACAGATCCCCACCTCAATAGGAGCATATTTGGGTTAACCTTGCAGGGCACGGTAAAAGGTATGAAAGATATATATATTTTACCTGAAGAACTATAAAAACCTTAAAATTAAGGGATTGCAGTTTTCTCAAGCCCAGAAAAACACTACATAGAACCTCTCAAGACTCTCAAGATGTAACTCTCCTCTCCGCATCTTTGTCTCCATACCACCATCATGGACACTGAACCATTGCCAAGCGGTGTGCCCAATCTCTTAGTTGAGAACCATATTTCTTGTTGTGCTACCATCGTAGTCAACTGGAATCATTGGCATGCCACCCACTTCAACCTTTCAGTCAATCGCCACATCTTTCTCTACTCCTCTCTGTCAATTGCTCTCTCTCTCTCTCTCTCTCTCTCTCTCTCTGAGCTGAACATTGTCTCTTTGAAGCATCATCATCCCACAGATTGTCACTGTACCACCATATATTAGGTAAGGGAACAAAGTAAAGGGTCTGAACTTTGGGGCTAAGATGCACTGTTTAGAACACCTCAAGATGAAGCAGGGGGGAAACCAAATAATAATAAAGAGCTTCTTATAATTTGATGGTGTATGTTATCTAATTAAGATCATATTCTTGGTCAATTGGAGAGTTATCTCCCCCATAATACCTTCCAATGCACCACATTACTTACGACAAGACTATATGACCACTGAAGTTGTACCATCAACTTCAAATCGTTTACTTTCATAAATCTAATAATTTAAAGAAATCCAATAACAAGAACATCAAAATGAAAAAATAAACCAAGTCCTCTAGTCACACATCCTTTCTTCAGTTTCTTCTTTATGTTCCAACATCAAAGAGTGCAACTTACTTTGATCCCCGTAAATATACACCTCAGAATATATCAACACCTTCAGAAAACCCTCAATTGAGAATGTAGTGTCTTAATCATACTATTTTTAAGAATAAGTGGGATCACACGCATCTTGACCAAGGGCTCCCCAAGCCAAGGCAGGAAAGTTACTTAATAAGAAGGCACAAAGGATTTATAACCATAGATCCATAAAAATGACGTTAGAGGACACTTATCATTTTCTTACAAGAAACATTATTTTCATTCATGAATCATGAAAAACCTGAGCAAGATGCATAAATTTTGATGCCTATAACAAATTAACCAAGCACTAGCATGAGAGAACAATTATCTTCCCAATAATACCTGCATCTTCTGGGATTTTCTGCTTTTGTCATGATGCAAATCATTGTCATCTCTCTTCCTTGGTCCATCTTCCAGACGATGGTCACTTTTCATATCAAAACTTGCATCACCACCATGAGCAATCGTATCTGCTACATGCCAGAATTGCATCACAGCCTTTGCAAAGTTGAAAGCTAACTTTTTCAGCTTTTTCTGACGATCTTGTTCTTCAAATCGCAACTGCGATGCAGAAGCAATTTGATGACATAATTGAGCCGCAGCAGTCATCTTCCAAACACGCTCCTAAAGAAGTACAAAATGAACCAAGGTTTTAAAGTGCAGCAGAGGTCACAGAAGCTGTAACCAAATTACTGCAGAAGCAGCCATGACAAATGATTTATAAAAGATTTGGGATCACTGCAATGCTTATGTTTTGCAAAATCCATGAAATGCAAAGGATTAATCTTTAACTTAAATAATGAAAATTTTTAGATAATCTATATCTTAAATTCAAGAAATTATGGGAACCTTGACTAATTTCCAACTCTTTGTAAGTGCAATATTCAGAGATTTTAAATGTTAAGTTCTTCCAAATAAAATGATTCAAGTGTGATTTTGTTTGATTAAGCATTCTTTGATTGCTGTACTAACATGAAAGAGAAATAGTCGAGTCATTACTCTAGATCGGAAAATTTGATATTGTTTCAATGGCTATGATTGAATAGCCACAGTTTCAGAAACTGTGGTTCTCAATAACTGCCATTGCTAATAATCATTGTTTGCGTAGGAAAGTGATTATATCCTCGAACTGCATGAATGCTGTATAGTGGTAGACTAGTTGCTGCAACCAGGTTGACCACACTTCTGTTGGCCATACTCACCACCATGGGCTAATATTCAAAACCATGCACAGCAGTGAAGCTCCAGAAAAGAAGAGAATAATACAATGAAAAGAAAATAACTGCATGTTATTATCATACAACCAAACCTGCAAAAAATCATTTGCCAGCCATGCCATTTCTTCAAGAACATAACTCCAGTGAGATCTCCGACGATTATCCAACTTTTTAGGGCCAAAAGATAACTCAGCAATCCTCTTACGACGTGCCTGTATATTGCATAAGGTGATATCTGTGAATCCTATAAGACCCCTCTTTCTTCGTCGACTATAGAGGTAACTAAGTAGCTGCTACAATAAATTTACCTCAATTATTTGTGCCTCTTCCAGGACATGATCCTCTCTTGCCTTGTCTACCAATTTCAAGTTGTACGAACAACAAGTCTTAGGGTCTGAAAGAACAGCATGATCCCTCTCTGATGAAGAACTTTTCTGTTCACAAGCTAAAACGTCAATTCCTTGAGGTCTTCCAACTGAAACCTTGTCCCGGATAGTGGGATTGTTATCAAAAGTTTTGCTTCTATCTCTTTCAGTTGCTGATGCAACATGTCCAATCTGTTCCATTCCCTTGCCTCCTGGAGAATTTTGCACCTCTCTTCTGGGGTCAGATCTTTCATCCATTTCTTCACCTTTACAAATGGCACCATTATCTATATGGGCTTGAGCATCACATTTATTCTCATCTTTTGAAAGAGCATCATATTCAGTACTTTTGCTGTCATTCTGCTCTTTTACCATTTCTTCAGTAATTAACTTCTCATTGCCCCCAGCTTCAGATGGAAGCATCACGGTATTCACAGTGATGCGGACACTTTTTGAACTATTATAAACTTCACAATCATTATTTACATCGGTGCCTATACTAGTACGGGTACAGGAAGATTCTGAGTCCAAACCCCTCACACCAGATGCAGTAGCATTATTTTGACACTCATTTACATGGTCTCTCCGGTCACTATGTTCATCTGCAAAACTACTCACTGCACCAGAACTAGTTTCATTTTCAACTTTTGCTACAATTGCAGAAGGAAGATCAGTATTAGCAAAAGTTGAATTTTCCCTAGCTTCAATATCTGAAACACCAGAATCTATTTCTACTGCAGTTTTCGTTAAATCAACTTCAACTGATTTAGTACTTTGATTATCCCTTGAGCTTTTATCCGCAACGTCCAAGTCACCTCCAGGACAGTCACTCTCTGCATGAACAGAAGTTGATTCAAGATCTTTCTCACCATCTACCTCAATATCTGACTGAATTCTTTTGTTGCCCTTGGCACTTGAGCATTTAGGTCTAGTGATCATCAGCAAACTCTCTTCCTTTTGGTTCTTGGTTTCCAATACTGAGCCCTTAGGGTCTCTAAAACCCACTCGCGCAGCTAAAGATAATCCATGACAGCCATGACCATGAAACATATCAGCAGAACTTGATCGGGCACCATCACGGTTTGGTCTTGACCGATTCCTTCGAGCATATGGACGAAATATAGCAGACTCTTCAGAGTCCTTGGCATTTTCACTTCCATCAAATTGAGATGACTGCTTAAAAGAAGCAAACTTATTCCTTCTAACACCACGGATAGAGTTCTTTTCTCCTTCAACCAAATGGCCCTCCCCATTAGAATCTAACTGATTATCAGCACAGTTTGAACCACAGAGAAGTCTGGGCCTATCACTACTCTCAAGAGAATCCCCTTGAGGTGATGCAGCCAATGCAAAACTACCCCTCGCTTCACTGTGACAATGATAAACACATATGTTGGTAAGTAGGAGAGGACAAAGAATTAAATGATCTATTCAACAGCTCAACTGAAAGACCCTCTATAACCATTGAAAAAACAGTCAAAGCATACCTGGTCACCACTTGTTCCAGATGCTGATCAGTAAGTGAAGTTGATTGCACACTAGCTGAGGTTGCAGTGCCATTTTTAAAATCCAAAGGATTGCCTCCCTGAAAGGGAAAACCACGCAAAAGGATCATTACTACCTACATAAGTAACTTAAATAATTACATTAGAAAAGGAAAGGTCCAACTGCCAGAAGCATCAGGAAAAGAATCTATTATACTTTCTCAAGGAATTCAAGCTCTCTTCTCCGTTCTTCAAGATAGTCATATTCCAGTCTGTTATTGGCAAAATTAAGTTTGCTTTAGATTCAGCCCAAATGTAGGGCAGACTGAAAATTCAGATGGATGAGGGAAAAGGCACAATGGAGGGTCACCTAAGTTCTGCTTGAGCCTTCTCAATTGCTGCTTGGTGCGGAGAGGCTTTAATACTAGTGCCAACTCCACCTTCAGCAACTCCACCCATGGAAGAATCAACCTCAGCATTTACAAGGAGAGTGGACTCTGCGCTACATCCATGCATTCCACCACTTTTTTCTACAAGCTTTCGCCTTCCATTGATTCAACAATCTACAATGACCTCAAAAGATTATTCAACTTGATCGTGATTGAAGCATCTTTCTGTTGTCAGGTTTAAGTAGACAAACAACTTGCTAAGTCAACAACATATTCAAACCCGGAGCAATCTTGAGTAGTCAGATTAAAGAGAAATACCTCCCCCAAATCTGGATATGGCGGGCATACATCATTAAAACCAAGAACCAACAGGTGTTCCAAGCGGCAACAACGTTAACAACTACATTGATAATTAACACGCTGCTCACAAGGACTACCGTAATTCAACAGAAAACCAAGTACAGAGTCACCTGCTACTGTCGAAAGGGCACCGAATTACAAAGACTCCTCTTAAACCAATAGTACCAAATTCCGATAACAGTCGGCAGCAATGCATAGGCAAATTAACGAGAACTTCCACTTAAGGTTGCCGCTGTACATGAGCACCTTCAATAAATCCAGTGCTTCTACTCATGACCGAAAACAGAGCCTAAGCCAAAACTCTCTCTCACTGGCCAGCTCAGTTCGAAATTACTAACGTCTCCGCAGCCACACTCCACCGGCATGCCGACATATAAGACGACTAGAAGCGCGTACTTGCGAGCATTAAGCCCAAAACCCCCAAACCCTAAGAACGCCACGCTCGTTCCTCCGACGAACCGAACTCCAATGCACCTTCATCCCACGAACCCCACCTCCCCCCCAAAAAAAAAAAAAGACGAAATGCAACGGCAGGGCGTTCGGGAAACGAAACGAGCGCCAGCAAAGGAGGCGAGAGGAATCACCCGAATCGCGACGATCAATCGCGGGAGAACCGTATCGAAACCGAGGCAAGGTACGCTTCGTGGCCGGCGAGGAGGCAGCGGCAGCGGCAGCGGCAGCAGCAGCGGCAGCGCGAGCCTGACCTAGCTACGATCGTCGACGCCGGCGTGCGGAATGCGCGCGCGCGCCCGCGAGGGAGGCGATTCTCTTCTGTGCGCGCGGAGGATGTGATCCATCACGCGTCCATCGCTTCTGCGGGGCTCGAGCTTCGTTATGGATTTCTGGTGATTCTCTGTGGTTTTGATCGCTGCGCCTTCGAGTTCGAACCGGGGGAGCGCACACGAGCGGGGCGAGAAGTCTGTTCGATACGGGGAGTTGGGCCGGGTCATGGTGATTTTGGTCGGTGAAGAATACGATCGATAGAGAAGGAGGGGCCCCGTGGAAAGTGGCCCACCTTATAAAGTGGGCTTTTCGTTAAAATCGCATTGCCTTTTTTTCTCTGATTCTTTTTTTTCTTTTTCTGGTCATAGATATCATATCACACAAACCTGTAACTTTTGAAATTGTGTAACTTTTCATTTTCTTACTACGGTTTAGCCCTTCACTATTCTTTTTTTCCATTAGCACGTACAATATACATGACTTTTAAAGGTTAAAGGATAAATAACACAAAAAGAAAATCTCAAATTATGTCTGTTGTGACATAATTATTTCAAACTTTTTTTATGTTAAAACTCTAAACTTGCTTATTGTAACTCAACTATCTCTAACTTTTTTTTGTGTCACGGAAAAATTCAAACTTATATATACAACATATATACTATTTATTTCAATTCCATCGAAGATATATTAGTATAAGTTCGAGGTTTGTTATGACACAAAAAAAGATTTTGGAATATGTTTTTGTGTCACAACAAGCAAACTTATGGTTTTTGATGACAAAAAAAAAAAAAAAAAAAGTTTGGGGCATTTGTACTACAATTAGTATAATTTTTGGTTTTTTTCATGGTATAAACCCAAAGTTAAAAGTATATTTCCATTCTCATCTTTCAAGGAAATTTATCTTTTTACTCTTAATTGTTGTAAGAATATGAAAAACTACAACAAATCGAAGAAAGCTATATTAGGAAAAATAATACAAATCAATAATAATATTAAACAAAATTTGATGAATATAGCCACTTTAATTTGACTAAGCGAGCTATTTTAACTAAAAGGATAAACACAAATTAAATAAAAAGGGAATGGCCCTGGATGACAAAATTGGAAACTCACTATGTGTATAATAAAGGGTTGATTAACATGAAAAATGATTGATTTTCTCCGGAAGTCATCCATCTTGATAATGTTCCCACTTAACTAGGCTTAATTTTAAATTTCAAAATTAAGCATTGTTACTACTTCAAAAGGCACTTTTATGAATTACTTCTAGTTTTTACATATATATTTTAAGAGGAGAGCGATTCTAAGGGAAAGCAGTCGCTCCTTTTCCAAGCTCTTTAGCCCTAACAACTGCTCCCTTCCCTTGTTGGCTCATAAAAGGGTATGATTATCTGAAATCTAATCTAATTTATTGAATGACAGTTAATTTAGTTTAACATTTCAATTGTATTAATTTAGTCCTAATTTTTTTTGACGATTTATCAATATTGAGTAGAAATCATTATTGTGGACACTATATGGCATGATTGCCATTGATGCGAACAATTTATATAAGGAAAAATTTCAAATAAAAGTCCAAAGTAGAACAGTGTTCTCAAATAAGCGTCTAAAGTGAATTTTATATCAAATAAGGTTATGGAATTGCCAATTTTGTCTCAAATGAGAGCCTAAGCTCGTTGGTTAGCTAAAATTTTGCTAGTGGACTTATTCCGATGATTGAAGCATATGGGCATTTTTGTCCAAAAATTGTAGCGGTGAAAAAAAGGTAAACTAAAGATTCTAAATTGAATTCTAGGGCTTTTTGTATATTTTCTTTCTTTCCCACGTCGCTCTTCAATTTTCTTATTGTAGATTTTTCTTCCAACCAAATCGAGAGAATCCTCTTCGATCTTGAATTCTCTTTATAGATTTTCTCCCAATTAAATAAGAAAGATCCCAAATTAATTTTGTCCAAAAAAAAAAATCTATATTGATCCAAATTAAAGAAGTTATGTTTGACTCGAATCCCTCCCCCTGTGTACCAAGCTTCCTATGGAGCCTCTTCTTGGCCTCTCTTGCCATTCCTCCAAGCTTCTTGGCTTGATAGTAATATCAGTTTCTCCATAATAGTGGACTTATTCCGATGATTGAAGCATATGGGCATTTTTGTCCAAAAATTGTAGCGGTGAAAAAAGGTAAACTAAAGATTCCGAATTGAATTCTAGGGCTTTTTGCATATTTTCTTTCTTTCCCCATCGCTCTTCAATTTTCTTAGTGTAGATTTTTCTTCCAACCAAATCAGAGAGAATCCTCTCTGATCTTGAATTCTCTTTATAGATTTTCTCCCAATTAAATAAGAAAGATCCCAAATTGATTTTGTCCAAAAAAAAAAAAATTCTATATTGATCTCCCTCCCCCCTGTGTACCGAGCTTCCCATGGAGGCTCTCCTTGGCCTCTCTTGCCATTCCTCCAAGCTTCTTGGCTTGATAGCAATATGAATTTCTCCATAAAATAGGCTCGGAATGAAATCTTTGTAGGAAAGGAAGGCGTGTATTTAATATTGGGCTTTTATAAGACAACTACAATCGAGGTCAAATTAATTTTGGTAATTGCTTTGAACCAATTCAGTTTTTAACTTGAATTGAAGAATTTGTTTACTTTTCAAAGCAAACCAAAACCAACTATTTTTGGTGAAGCCTCTCTTTGACGAGTTCTTTTGCTGATCCAAGTATCGTAAATAAAAGAATTTTTTTGTGCAGCTAGTTTCACTCAAAGACACATGGGATGCCACTTTGAACAAGCACTGGAGTGTCAACTTCATTAAATCTCAATATCCTCTAATTTGCTTCATTTTCACCAAGGTTAGTTTATTAAATCGGTGCATATGATTCTTCGTTCATCTAGGAATAGTTATTGCAGCTTGTTCAAGCAGTGTGTCGACAAGCTATAAGCATATCATGGAACACCACGATGGCAGCGAGATGTGAAGCTGAATAGTTTCACTAAGCCACCATTTTCACCTTATTTGATGCAATCTTGTTTAGTTAGAAAGGTGCAATAATTGGCAGATGCATCGCAAGAGTTTTACATAGTATGCTCTCAAAGCCTCTCTACTCCTCTTAGACGAAACTTAATTGCAAAGCCTACAAGAATAGTGGGTCGAGCTACAAAAATCATCGAACCGGAATATTAGCTCAACTCATGTGACAAATTGACAGTGAATCAAGAGCATCACATAATCGCACACTAGCAATGGCGAAGAAAATGTGTGCGGGAGAGAGCGAGAGCAGAGGGGATTGATCGTCTTTTGGGAGTGAACGACAAGGACCTCGATGGAAGTAACTCGCTGGCAAGATCATGCTCAATCAATTAATAATGACAAATATTACGATGTGATCCACTTTCCTTTTTTATTACCCTGTTTTCTTTCCTTAAATAAAATAGAAAAATCCCATCATATTAAATATATCACCACATATGTCTATATTTATAGCTATAAATACGAGGACAATGTGTTCTAATGGAATGAGAAAAAAGAAGAGCCAAATTCGCGGAAATTAACGATGGCCGAAGTCTTCCCAAAGTGTTTTTATCTCATTGTCCTCGTATTCGCGGGTTTCTTTCTCACCCTTTACTAGATTTCCTTTTGTGAGACAAAGACATTAGCTAGCCGCGAAAAGAAAAATGGAGCAGGTCGTGCTCCTTATCTTCCCTTATATTATGAGGTTCTAACACTAATAACATGTTTTTAAGGTTGGATGATAGAGATACAAAAGGTGGAGGCGTTTTGCTCGGAAGGACTAGGGTCATGTGGGATGGGTGACGACTGCCAACAAAGGTGCTCTGCAAGTCATGGCTCAGGCTCGCAGGGATCGTGCGACCGAACCATCAACCCTCCGCTTTGCACTTGTTATTACGATTGCCCCTCACCGCCCCAGCCCCCGTCGCCACCAAAGATGTGCAATGGAGGTGATGGTATGTGCAGCACCGATTGTACTGACCAGTGTTGCAGTGATCGGTGTGCTGCCAAGTTCAGTCAAGGTCGAGGATATTGCGACAACAGTGCCGGTCCTTGGTTGTGCCAATGCCAATACCCTTGCTAATTCTTTTTTCCCTTTTTATTATTAATAAGAAAGGATCACCTGTACATGGTGGACTTGGTGTGCAAATAATTTTAAAATCATAAATGCCTTAATTGCTCGTGGTTTTCCATCCAAACTGTTGATACTACAGATTCTATGAAGGAATCACATCGTTAGAAAGGTATATTAGCTAAGTTCACCCAAGCATGGTTCTAACTCTTTGGCAGAGCTCAACAAATGTACTGGAAGCATTTAGTGATTTGATAAAATACTGATGTAAGAAAAGACTGGTTAAGTACCTTTTAATAGAGTCTTGATTAATGCAAAATGGCAAAACATGTATACCCACTATTTAGTTGAATTCTTACTTCTAGGGGTTTCAAATCACTCCCCATGTTTGGTGCAACTAGACACCACAGATAAAGAAAACGTCTTTCAAATTGTTCAATTTCTACATTCCTAGTCTTAAATTTCTGCCAATGGTCTCCACTTGCTAACAATAAGAAACTACAGAATCAAGAATGTTCATAGTGATGAAGAAGCTCAAAGCACTAAAATGGCACCTCAGGGACCTGAATAGATCTCAGTTTGGTGACCTACACTTAGGTTACATTTAGTAGTCAGAATAAAATTCAAAACAAGATAAAATTTATTATATTTTGTGTTTGGTGCCTACTTAATATAAAATAAAATCGAATATAAGGGGATATAAACTAAACAAAATTATCTCGAGGTAGAATAAAGGTAAATTGGATTTCTAACATTTATAATAGGAAAATTATTTTCCTCAAATGACAATATTCTTAAATTAAAATTGAAATTATATTTCAATATAAATAATATTTGAATTAAAATATAAGAAATTCAAAATAACAAAAAATAAAATTTAGTTATTTTAATTTCATCTTATTCTTATTTATATATTTTCGAATTTAATTCTATTTTATAAAATAAATTCAATATATGAATATAAAAATATTTATATCTATTACATATTTTAAGTATTTTAGTATATTTGGTATCTTGGTATACTTTACTATTTAATAAAATTTGAGTGGTGCTAGCATCACAGTCTGACCGTGTGATAATTAAAGGATGTCCACAAAAATTTCCTTATGGAAATTTCCAAGCAAGACACAATTCTCCCTCTCTCTCATAAAAAAATGTGTGATTGAAAATGGACCGTCCATTTTTTAGGCTAATCGTATAGTTAGCTAAGCATAATTCTTTTTTTAAATAATGTGCTGTTAAGTAGGGGTGTGCAATCGGACCAGGTATACCCAAGAACTGGACTGGCCCACCCTAAAAATTGGGTCAGGAATCGGTTCCGTTGAAACCGGTTCGAGAACAAGTTCTGAGTAATTAGCCACTCGGAAACAGGTTCTCGGACGGGTTTTGTAAATAGAGGTTTAAAATTCTTTTATTTCCTCGGATTTCTATTCTTACTCCCGCAATCACATGATGTTTTTCTTCTTAACTCTCTCAAACACACATAATACTCCTCCTTTGTCGTTCCTCTTCCTCACTTGCTTCCCTCCCTCACCGGCTCCCTCTCCTAATGGACGGACGATGTTTGTCACCGCCAAATTCTTATGTATCACATGAATTGACTCGCCTAATTTCTCTTTTGTATGAGGAGTTATGCTTGTATAAATAAGTAACTTCATGTGGTAGTTGTGGGACTAAGACTAATTTTTTTAGGTGACCTAGGAACCCCCTGCACAGCCGGTAGCCGGAGGGGTAAACCTGGAGGGCTGCGTAAGTGGGAGAACCCACCACCCCCGACAACCCACTTAAGACACCATACAGCGCTTCAGCCTCCCTGTTTCGCAGGGGCTTTGAACCTCGACCAATGTTTGTTGTTAATTCTTTGTCTTGTGATTTTATTTATTATAATTAGCCCTGTGGATCCTTAATTTTTTGTTTAGTCAAAAAGTTCATGTATTTATTTATTACAAGTACTTAATGTTTCAATACAAATTATGAAGATTAAGTTATTTTCTCGCATATTAATATAAAATTTGAAGTCGTATAGGATATTAGGAGATTGCAATACATGTTCTAGTGGAAATAGGACTGACCCTGAAACTGGATTGGAAAAACAGGGTGGGTCGGGTATATTGTCCAATATAAACAAGGTCGGGTATAGAATCCAGAAAAAAAGGAACCGGTTATAATAGGATCGCGTATAAGGTCAAGGTCTAGGCCCTACTCACCTTAGACCCGATCATCCTTATGGCTGATTGCAATTTATAATGCCCTCGTTGGCCACAACTAGGGCTTGTGAGGCCTTGCCCAAAGTTGGCAAATCTTGGCTCTCACCTATGGCTGATGTAAGGCGTTGCAAGTTGCCAAAACCTAAGCCAATGAAGGGAAATAAGAAAAAGGAAAAGTAAAGAAAATGAAAAATAGAAAACTCTTAAAAAATTGAAAATTTTGAAAATTAAGCATAGGATGTCCACTTCCAACCAAAATTATTTGGAATGATTACATTGTTGGACTCAATTTGTATCGTTACAAGATTTATGACAAAATTATTTGGAATGAACACATTATTGAACTCAATTTGCATCATTACAAGATTTATGACAAAATTATTTGGAACGAATAAATTGTTGGAGTCAATTTGCATCATTACAAGATTTATGACCGAATTGATTGCCGTATAATAAGTTGAAAACTTTTTGGAGAATTCTCTCAAATAGTTTACTTAGAAAAGCCTAAACAAACTGGCCCTGCAGATGTGGTATGTGCATCTTAATTGTTAAACAATCTAATTGAGCGCTCCTTTTCTGTCTGTAAAAGTGTCATAAGATCACTTGGCCCAAATCCCTCTAGTTAAAGCGCCACGTACGCATTTCGCTGGCGCCGAATCACATTCAAGAAAGATCCCTTCGGTGTAGGCGGGGTGACGCTCCTCCAATTTAGGAAAACATTTGGAGATAACACGACCGATATGTCTTCATATCTCATCGAGTCTTTCATCAAGTTCAGTTCCTGGGCTACTTAAATTCGAATCAACGGTTGCACTAGAATCTGTCAAATGCTTCAAATGTTTTGCACCAGCATTTTGACCAAATGCGAGACACAGTACAAAATAACTTGTAAGATGATACAAAAGCCTCATGTCTCATAAAGAACGAACAACCTTCATGTGATTTCTCTTTTCAGAGGTCAGTGGAGATTCCAAAGTTTAGAAGAAGTTAGGAGTGTGCATCATCTGGTATGACCGGGCAAGATGCTTCATTTCCATCAAAACTTCTTCTGATATTTACCGCAGAACGCATAAGATTTTCACCTTTCAGTTGCTCAGATTTTTATCCAAAAATGCCTCAAAGAGTAGGCTATAACTGCCTATAGCTACAACGAATGCATTACCATGGCTGCACAGACAGTGTGGTCTGATCAGTGCTCTCCATAGCTATCTCAAAGGCTACTTTAGAGTGTCTCCTCTTGTTCTGCTCCGTCTCTTGAGCAAAATCGACTGCACTTCTCTCTGCTCTGATAAGGACCCAAATCCAATAATAGATTTGAACACTCTCTTACATAAAAGGTCTTGTGAGAAATAAATTAAGTCGTCATCGAGAACAATCCAAGAAGCAGATCAATTGCGGAAGCTTGATGTGCCTAGGAAATTGGGTTTCAAACAGAATAATTAGAATTAAGAAGAAAGAAGCAGGAAGTACAAACGGTCTTTTTTTTTTTTTTTTTGGCAATATTTTACTCTCATAATCTTATTAGCAATGCCTGATTGCATGGAGAAAAAACAAAGTGCTTCAGCTTAAAAGGTCAACAGAAAAGCTGCAGAATCTATAATGGTGCATATCTCCTCATTTGCAGATGAGTTATAATTTCACCTTAAAATTGTGCAGAAATTGGAGAAGCACTCCACAGCTGCTACTCCAAGATCAACTTTACTTTCACGATGCGGTTTTATGCTTCAGTGAAACTCTGCATGATGATATTAGGCATTTAGATTCCAAGGTAAAGATGCATTCACATGAAAACTTAAGGCGGAAGTAAATTGATTCACTGAGGCCAAAGAGAGCGGTCTCTCTGAATGGTCTCCCTAGGCATAAGCTTCCCATAAACAATTCTGAACTCGTGATGATAGAGAAGACAAATCTAATGGCGCATAAAACGATATTTGAGACAAACATTTGCTCCAATGATTCTGTCAGCACTTGAACACATGCATTTGGTATGTCAATAGGAACAACAACTGTTTGGACTGCTTTCGGCATGTTAAGGATCATTAACTATTCACACTCACCTCTTGTCACCTATCTTCTCATATCAAATAATAAGCATTCACAATCAGGTGCCAAGAAAACGAGAAACTTATCCTTTGCTTAATGCATTGAATCTAAAACAACAAAAAACGTCATCAGAGCAGGATGCACTGACCTGAAAATTTCTCACTGTAAGCTAGACTTCTCCATCTTCTGTTGAACTTTTCCACCCCGATTCAAAGAGAGCTTGTAGTTCCTTCACATGGCTCATCATTCCACTGTTTGAATAGGCTTTAACCATGGTTCTATATGTAATTTTGTCTGGTTTACATCCTTTTTGCTTCATCATCTCGAGCACATCTTTCATCTCTGCAAAGCATTCCATCCTCCCAAAAGCATCCACTAAGCAATTAAAAAACACTGTATCTAGCATTACATCTGAATTATCTATAAACCGCAAAACACCTTTAATTTTATCAGCTTTCCCAGCTTGTCCATATGCTCTTACAAGTGAACAAAGCGTGACGCAGTTTGGCTTAATCCTCTCTGACTGCATCAGCCTAAACAAATGTTCCATCTGTTTTAAATCCCCAGCCCTCCCAAATGCGTCTATCAGAACATTGTATGTCACACTCGTCCAGGAGTATTGGTACTTCTGCATGTATTCCATCACCGCACTCATTTTCTCATAATT
The DNA here is from genome assembly GCA_014182555.1 of Eucalyptus erythrocorys. Classification (NCBI taxonomy): domain Eukaryota; kingdom Viridiplantae; phylum Streptophyta; class Magnoliopsida; order Myrtales; family Myrtaceae; genus Eucalyptus; species Eucalyptus erythrocorys. The sequence goes on along the minus strand of CM024607.1, from coordinate 30,193,359 downwards.
TCCAGCTTTTGCATATGAATCCAGAAGAATATTGAATGTTCTAATATTGGGCTGTATTCCTGCACTCTGAAACTTTTCATAACACTTCTCCATGGTTCCTATTTGTCCACTGCTGCCAAAGGCTCTAAGTGTAGAGTTCATGGTCCAAACATCAGGCTCGCAGTCTGGTTGACGTAGCATTTCTGCTATTCTTGACTCCATCTCTGCAAACCTTTACATCATGCTAAAAGGTTACTTCTCTAGCTATATCATGTCCATCCAGCCATTAGGATATATGGGGAGAAGATAGCAGGCCAAACAAAGAAAAACATCAAGGAGCAGGACATGTTTGTGCAAGCTCGAGGAGAAGTGGAATAAGTATGCAAGTGAATTCAAAGAATTTGATCTTGATTGCTATGATGGTACTGGTGTTAGTTGCGGCAGAAACAGTCTCTCTCTCTCTCTCTCTCTCTCTCTCTCCCCCATTCATACATGTGTGTGTCCGTGCATGCACGTGTTTAACCTTCTCCAAAGTATTCCCACTTTCCGAAAAATCTAAATGGGGAAGAAAGTTAAAGGTGTGACAGATTATCCAAAACCAAAACAACTTTTCAACATAATCTATGATCTGAGAGACAAGATGGAGGTTCCGAAAACTAAAAGAGTAATTAACACGTACATTTTTGCTTTCCCATAAGAATCAATTAGGGTATTGTAAGTGATCGTGTTGGGTTTAATGCCTTCGGCTTCCATATCAGAAAGCAAATCCTGCACTTTATCATATGCAAAAACTTGCAGGCATGATTTTATAAGGATAGAATAAGTATGGACATCCGGCTGACAGCCTCTGGTGCTCTTCATCTGCTCAAGGATCAAAAATGCCTTGTCAAAGAGACCACTCCTACTATAAGCAGATAAAAGTGCTGTATACGACTCATGATTGGCAACGCATCCTTCATCTATCATAGCTTGAAAGAGCTCATGAGCCTTTTCAGGTTGCCTACATTTCCCAAGCATGACAATTAGCTTAACATAGGTGGCAGGGTTTGGTCTGTACCAGAGCTGCTCACGTAACAGTTCAAAAACCTGAAAATAATGCATTTAGAAATACGCCGACATGAGACAAATGCATAGTTTATAGTTGAAAGGTACATGCAGATAAATGATAAAAATTTAGTAGTTGACTATCGGTGCTTATCAAGCAGAGAATCAAGAAAGTGTCTCTGAGATTTCTTAAAGTTCACTGAATAGAATTGCCCCCTTCAGTAAAATGTCACCCGGACTTGCTTTTTCCTAAGAAAAATCACAAAATTCAATGTCGCATTGCCTGGACTTCGAAATCATCAAAACCTATGTCCTACATTTTCTCACCAAAAAAACTCAGAAAGCTGCTAGAGCTCAACTCAAACACAAATTAGCTCAAAACTTAACGGAACTAATTCAAAATGATGGAGAATTTACTTAATCAGAGCAAACCAACTGAATTATGCATTATTTGTTTCTGTAATGTTTTCCTAGAGGCAAGCTAGTCATTTTGAGTGATATTCTAACAACTAATCAAACAAAACTGCCCCATCAAGATAATTCCCTCCAATTTTTGTTACCCAAGCAGCCAATTAGACAGCAGCAGCAGAGCACTATTCCAGCAACATTGGCAAGAGCAATTCCAATTCCATAACGAACGGACTTCCCCCCAAATCCAACAAGATTCCGCCAAAAGCGAGCGAAACTAAGACCCCGAACGCCAAACGAAGCGCTCTCTCGTAATCAACCCGTTCTCTGACCTTGAGCGCCGACTCCCAGCGCAGAGCCGTGATTCTCTCGTGGAGAGCCTCGAGGACAGTCCTCGGGAGCAGCTTCCGCGAGTTGGTCGGCCCGCGCTTCTTCTCGATCAGGGCCTTGGTGGCCTCCCTCCTCAGGATCACCGATATCGCCTTCTGCGACGCGATCTTCCGGTTGACCTCCTCCTTTCTCTCTCTAGCCTCTCTCTCCCTCAGCTTCTCCGCGTCGACCGCCCCGCTCCTGCTCCGCCGCGCTCCGTCGGTCAGGGAGAGTTCGCCCGCGCCGTCGGAGGCGGAGGGCGACGCGCGGATGGGCCTCGCGCGTTGGGTTTTGCATTGGCGTGGAGGAATCGGAGGAGGAGGTGGAGGCGGACGGTGAGGATATGGAGTGCTCGAGAGTGAGGCCATGACCGTCTCTCGGGGAGCTCTGCGAAACTAACGACCGAAATGGGGAGACGATACCGTCCGCCCCTTTTATTATATTATTTTCTTCCGTTACAAAAAAATTCCTAAACCAACTCCTACATTTACATTTACTTCAAAATTTTTTTTATCACATGAAAAATTGGAGACAAATTTATCCCAAATTATTTATTTATGACACCAACAATTCAAAACTCGTAATATTTATAAAAAAAAGGGGAAAATCTCAAATAAGGACCTAAAGTGGATTCATTTTCTTAAAAAAGGATCCCAAGTGAATGCGGTATCAAATAAGGATCCAAAGTAATTAATTTTGTCCCAAATAAGGTCCCAAACTTCTAATCTTATTTACAGCTTGGAGTAGTTTTGTCCAAAAACATTTTTCTTTATTTTTTTTCTTTCTTCATCTTCCTCACACCTCCTCTTTCGCTTTACATTGTCTTCTTCTTCAACACCATAATTAAGGCCCTTACCGGCGACCTCGTGAGCTTCATGTCATCACGTAGTTGGTTCTAGTGATAAGAAGTCAGATTAGAGTTATTTGCTATTGGCCACCTTTTCGGACGCTAAAATCCTCAATTTCTCAAGATGCATCAAATCTCGGCTCGCTCATGCTCAGCCTAAAGCTCGGATTGACCTCCATCTTACGATGACGATGCTGGATTTTCTATCAAGGGCGGCGGTTGATGAGGTCGAGAGCTTGATTAGGACTTGTCTCAATGGTGGTAATGGGGCAACGAAGTACAACAGTATCTACAGCTAATGATGTCACATACAACTAATGATCAGTCACATACAACTAATGATCAATATCAAGAAGAGGTATTGATTAAGGAGAAGAGCTGTGTCATGAGAATAGCAAAAGTGTAAGGGGGTGTCTCCAAACTAGGGATTATTGAAAGGAGCCATTGGCATTGCAAAGGGTAAGGAGGATCTTTGAAAGATCGAATTTATGCAAGAGAGGCAAATCCAAATTTGAAATTGATGAAGCAAATTGTTGCCGAGGTTGAAATAGTCGCTAGCTGTAACAAAATTGTTCTTTGGTATGAAATTATTAATTACCAAGTGTTAATTGAATAGAGGCATAAGTTAGTCAAATAAAACGATCTAGCGATGCTTGGATATTCCTACTCTGTTGTTGGCAAGCGGGATTGAAAATAGCACAAAAAATTGTGATTGCTGGGTTAGCGGAAGGCCCAGAATAAGTGGAGTTTGATGCACTCTCAAGGTGAGAGAAATATGTCCCCAAAGGGATTAGTTGCATAACTTGAGAGTTGGACAAGAAGTTGAGTCTCAGCAAAAGCAGATTCATATTATGGCTTTGAGATCAGAATTTGTGATGAATGTTGGAATAAAAAGAACTTATTTTTGAAAGCTCATTTCGGCTTCATGGAATTGTCTCCAAACCATTTTGAGGAGTGAAATTTAAAATTTTCAACAAGTTAGACTCTGTTATAATGGTTCGTGTTAAAGAAAACCAAATCTTGGTCATACAACGAGATGACATAGAGAGCGATGGAGGGGTTGATAATGGAGGTGATGTAGAAAGTGAGAAAGATGAAAGAAAAAAGATTAAAGAGAGAGACAAAAAATAAACAACAATGTTCTTGGACAAAAGTACCCCAGGCTGTGAATAAAATTAGAAGTTTAGGTCATTAATTGAGAGTAAGTTAGCCACTCCGGGTCCTTACTTGAGACAATATCTATTTTAGGTCATTTTTTGAGAAAATGGCTCAACTTCAGGTCCTTATTTGAAATTTTCCCTAAAAAAATGTGTGCATTGATTCATATTGAGCATTTTTAATGTAAAAAGAAAAATTTAAAATAAACGTGTCACGCCAATATAAATTTGGAGTAAATATGCTATATGGATCCGAGTTTGGATTTTATTGTCAATAAAAAATTTAAAATAAATATGTCACAATAAGTATAGATTATGATTTTTTGTGACTTATTTTCCCTCAAATTATCATTATATTTTACTTTTTTTTTCTTGCTTCTAAGTTCTAAGAAAGGGAATAGTACTCATGTCATTCTCAAAGTGGAGTCCAACTTCATCAGCATTTTTGTCCTTCACTTTTTTTTTTCCCATTTTTTTTTTCTCTATGGATAGTCTTAGGCCCCTTGAAAGTCACAAGTGAGGGATGGTGTCACTTGGGCGACCCTTGCTAACCACAAGCAAGGTCGGCCTAGAGGGCTTGTAAGGCCTTGTACTAATTTTATCTAATTTGATTAATGAAAAATATTTAATATTTTATTTCTCTCACGTGGCATTAAGGTTAGCTAAATCATTAAAATGGCGTGATTTTGATCCGAAGCCTAATTTTTACCCAAAATTTTAATTAAATTAAGTTAAAAATCCAAACTTTTCCATAAAAAAGACAAACTCAAAAAAGAAAAAGAAGAAGCTAAAACTAAAAAGAAAAAGAAAAAACACAAAAAAAAAAAAAAAATGAAAAAACACGAGACTCCACTTGTGGTCATCGCCCCATCACTAATAGGGCAAGGGCCGGCGACCCTCACCAAAGGCTTGTCCCCATCCGTTGTCGACCTACTCTTCTCTCTCTACCGTAAGTCGTCCTCGAGCGCATCGTCATTGCTGCTCGTGAGTTGTAGAGGCGGAGGGGGGGAGGAGGAAGGAAGAAGAAGAAAGGAAAGGGGCTGGGCTAAGGAAAAAGGTGGGAATGGGCCTTGGGCCCACGTGGGGGAAGAAAGAAAAAGGGGGGAAGCTGGGCATGAAGGCCCAGCCCCCACGGCTGCCTCTTTTTTTTTTTTTTTTTTTCATTTAATAAATTATCCAAAAAAGTAAAAAATAAAGGAAATAAAATAGGAAATAAAGCTTAATGGATGCAAATAAAAATTAAGATCTAAATGATGTGAAAATTATTTTTGTTAGGGCCAAATTGGTCCATAATTTTCTTATGCAATTTAATCCTAATACTTAGACAAAATTTAGGTGTTAACAATACCAAATGAATGTTAAAAGTGCATTTTTAAATGGATATGTCAAAGAAATGATATAAGTTGAGCAACCACCAAGTTTTGAAGAAACGAAAAAATCTAATGATGTTTATCGTCTCAAAAGGCACTTTATGTGCTAAAGCATTAGAGTTATGAAATGAAGACCTTGCAATTGCTGCATAAAAATGCCACTACTTTGTCAACGTCAATTGAGTGACAATTACAAGACTTTTATAGAATCGAGATTCTCAAATTGAAAAAGATTATCTTGCAATGGCCCCAGTCAACGGATGCAAAAGGAAATCCAATAGAAGCATCAAAATGTTTGGCCCATTTCATCCCAAGCTCGATGTAAAGTGTATGAATGCTGAATGCATATGATAAGAATGATGCCATTATTTGCATATGTGTAGCATGGATATATATGAGTTACATGAGAAAAGTCCATGAGTTAAATGTCATTTCAGTGACTTATGTGGCACATGCATGCTTTGATCGACCCTGTTTATATATGAAGAGACATGAGGAAGTCTTGTAGGTTGATTTTTGAGTCAAAAAGGCACAAATAAGGTTGTGGAATCGTACACCTTTGATTAGGATTCGTGAGATTTAAGTTGCTGCATTGTGCATGGTATTATTGTTATTCATGCTTGGATTATTAAATTGTGATCGTTGTATGCTTATTAGAATGGTGCACTCACGTAGTGATTGTTTATACTATAATTGGACACGTGATAGAGTGTCACATGTTGAGTGACCTAATTCCTATTAATAGATAATGCAAAGCAAAGGCCTTGTTATTAATCTGCCGTTGATAGATAAGTTGCATGTATAGGTGTCTCCGAGGCGAAAAACCCTCCTACGTGAAGTTTAGGGAGTTTACTCGCTGAGTTTATCTAATTCCTCATTGTTTAACATTTCAGGCCCTAGTCATGGCTATCTGAGCTTGAGCCAAAGTAATTTGAGGTGGATGCGTACTAGACGCGTATGGGATATCACTTGGCGTGGTTGCCCCCGTAGAATAAAGGTGCTAGGTTAACCCCAATCTCAGTTCTTGGACAAGTATGAAGGAATTTGCTACGCGGACATGTAAATGGCTAAGCTTTTGTTGTAAGGAAAGATTATGTTTGACGGTAGATGCACATATATAAAATTGTTTTTTGATGTATGCATTTTACAATCCCTATTATTTGTTAATGGTTGGGAGCTGTTTGTTCTGCTTTCGCTTGCGTATAATCAAAAGACAAAATGAATGAGTTGGTGACGTGTCTTGGGATGTTGCAATTTCGTGACCGAAGAGATCAAGGGATGCTGCGCGCTCGAGGGTTGGGGCGTGACATTAACGACATAATTGTTGGATCTATAGATGATGTATTGTGCAAGGACTTTGCAAAAATGATGAAAAGTAAGTTCGAAATCAACTTGATCTGGTAACTAAATTTCTTTTTCGGACTCCAAATCAAGCTATGCCCTAAAGGCACCTTTATATATCAAGAGAAGTATGCAAAAGAAATAGTAAAGAAATTTGGACTATAATGACACAAGAAGATTACGACACCCATGTCATGCTCAATCAAATTGGATAAGGATGAGAAACGTAAGTTTGTTGACCCTAAGTTATATAAAAATATGATAGGATCACTTCTATATCTGATAGCGTCTAGACTTGATATTTTATTCAATACTTGTTTATGTTCTCGATATTAATCAGATCTAAAAGAATTACACCTATAAGCCGTTAAACGAATTATCTGATACATTTGATCCACGCAAAAGTTAGGAATCTGATATCCCAAAAATACAGATTTCATGTTGCTTGGATATTCGGATGCTGATTTTGCAGGTTGTAAAGTAGATAGAAAAAGTACATTAGGTACTTATTAACTACTAGGAAACATGCCGATCTCTTGGTTTTGGAAGAAGCAAAATTCAATAGCTCTTGTCACGACCCTAACCCCATCTGCAGGGTCGCGAACGAGTGACGTCCCAGGCTCGTCGCCGTCTCTAGTCTTTTTATCTTATTATCATGCACATCCAAAAACTGAACAATTAACTCCCCAGACAAACAACAGCTGGAAGATTGGGACATGCATCACATAGAACATGCTGATTTATATTATAATATGACTTTTACAAGCCCTTTCTTCATAGGCCCTCTTTTCTTTTTGCATCACACTATAAGTTTTCCCATATATAGGCCAAGAGAATTTCTATCTCCTCTAGCGTGACTGTAGCTCTCAACACTGACATGAGACTTCCATGCCTACAAGACTAAAAAATAAAGGAGTGAGTTTTGGGGAAACTCGGTAAGTAAAATTCTTAGTTTTCTACTAGGAAAGTATCTCATCATCGTTAAAGCCTATTAAGTATAACACTCGCAAACATTGTCGAAGGTAGATCAATCATAAGTCCATTGCCACCTCTCAATTATCTATATACGATCTACTTTCAACTTACCAAATAAGTTATTTCACCAAACAAGCTTATCAACATCACATAATAATATGTTCAATAAGTTCATTAACCTTATAAATTGTTCTTCCCATACTTTCAGGGCTTCCAGCCGTAGGCTAAGCATCCCATACTCTCAGGGGCTTCCTATACTTTCAAGGGCTTCCTAGCTCAATCAGGGCATCCAACCATCAAGCCAAGCATCCCATATTTTCGGGGGCTTCCCATACTTTCAGGGGCTTCTTGGCTCAACCAGGGCATCCCGTTCAATGAACGACACATCGTCGCCAACATTATGTGACGACGGTCACTTTTTCCTCTTTAAGTGCATACACATATGTCGATTCTAATTTTCTCTCTTAATCGACACATGCATGGCCCGAAAGTGTGCTCATTCATTCATGTGTGTCATGAGTTTCTTATACTTCACTCGCAAATATGTTAGGAACGATCTTTGATCCATAATTTGAATTAAGCACTTAACGCCGATCTCCGCACCGAACAAGGCTAAAAAATGGTATGCCTTAATACTGATCCAAGACCTCGAGGCTTGGGTACACCTCGCCTTAGTGACAATCCCAAGCTTGACGGACCTCGGCTCCAACTCGATGTGAATACATATGTATTAGGAATGACCATTGACTTGCAGTTTCATTCAACACCAAGCACAAAGTCCCCATGTCCATTTGGACTATGGAAATTGACATGCTTGGTGCCTTACCAGGATGTCGTGTATTTAGGTGATCCCCGAACCGATCAAGGCATAAAATCGACAAGCCTCAATGTCGATTTAGGACCTTGCGGCTTTGGGCGGTTCCTACACCAAGTGAGACTTAGACTCGACATCTTATTCATGCCGAAACTAAGGCTTCATGGCTTTGGCTTGGGCGACTTTGTCTTGTGATGAAATCAATTTGAACGAACCTTGATTTCATTCTAGACATAAATGACTCAAGCACACGACCATGTCCCATAGCAAGCAAGATCAAGCAAAAGACATTGCACACTACCCACAGCTTGATAGGTGAGCACTTAACTAGTCTCAACGATGGGATCTACTTTCTTAGAAGAAAAGGATGAATCTTACTTACCTCTAGATAGCCTGGTGGGTTGAGGATGCGAGGCCAAGAGAAAGGAGAAGGGGGAGGAGGAAATGGATGACATGGTGGGGAAAATGAGGAAGGACTCCTCCTATTTATATTACTCGATGTCATCATTACCGAGCTAAGCAATCCATTCCAAATTCTCCAAGTGGCCTGCCTATAATACTTAGGTGGCAAGCTTAAGTTGTAAGGTGTCATGCTTATTTTTAAAAGGCGGCACACTTAATGGCTTAATGTAATGATTGTGGGCTTACTTGTTTCATTCCTATTGGATCATTTATACAATGCCATCAGGACTTGGCTTACTTGTTCTCTAAGGAAAATCTTATGTAATGATGACCATATCTTTTATGGACACCTAAGCTAATGACTTACCATTATCATTAAATACTTGGATTTAGTTAATCATGGGGTTTGGATATTTAGTACATACCTAAATTCAAGAACTTGCTTTCTAAGTTTTGGCCTTCTAGAATATTCCACCAAGTTCTATTCTTACTGGTTCACCTAAGCCTTTGACTCATTTGCTTCTTCTCCAAGGAAAATCTTGAGCCACCATTACTAAATCTTCAAGGGACACCTAAGCGAGATGACTCATCATTGCATTTAATGAGGCGTTCTAGAATCTTCTATATGTCTTCTCTTGTTTGGTCCATTTATCCAAGAGTCCCTTACTTAATTCCCAAGGCGAATCTTTGGTAATCATTACCAAATCTAGAAATATCTATCCAAAGTGGTGAGTCATCCTTCTTCAAGAAGAACCGAGGATATTCTAGAAGGTTTTATTTTGTCGTTTTCTTCATCAAGAAGGTGGTCTAAAGAATTATATCATCTAAGTTGGTTTCGGGCCAGGAAATGGATCATTAGGTACACCTCAAAAAATCGAATCGTGTACACCCAATGTTTAGTGTAACATCCTTGATTTTGACCCTTATTTTGGTCCCAAATAGGAGGCTAAGCTAGATAGGCCAATATTCTTAAAGAACAAGAGTCAAATGCATTAAATGAGGATAATGAGTGTGGAGGCTTATGTATCCCAAAGAATTAATGAAAGGGGATGACTCATGACCTAAGGGTATGATAACAAATGATCTTGCAAGCCAGGTAAGGTGCCATCTCTCCCCCATAGACTTGTCACCTTGAGTTTCATAGGTTTTGACTTCCCAGTTTTTCGAAACTATTGGACCTTTCCTACTTTCCAATTTTATAAAGCTCTTTGTGCTTTGAATTTAGAGAAACTTCATCCATGAAAAATGTTCAAAATATCTTAATCTATAACATACTTAAATTTCACATTTTTCTGAAGTGCAATGGTTAGGACGAAGGCTTAATTAATTACCTTATAAAACTTGCCCAATATAGTGAAAACGGTAATCGAGTTACTTTATCGAATTTTTATAAAATCTTCCTTTCTAATTTGGACATGATTCCTTCACAAAAGTTTTAAATGACATCCATATCTACAATATATTAAAATTTCAAAGAGTTTTGTGAATATTTAAATTTCTAAATGAGTCTCTCTCTTTGACCATTGAATCTGCTTGACGGACGAATTTTTGAGTTGTGTTCAATGATTTGTTGCTCTTTCCACAAAATGAATTTGGCTTGGATTTCTTCATGAAAAAGGTTTTCTAAGGTCTTCTCTACAACATATTAATTTTTTATAATTTTTTGTGCTTGTTTGATAAGGTAATGATATTGATTTTGCAAGTTACTCAAAACTATTTTTGCCTTAAACTGGGAGAACCACACACCAAACTTGGAGGGGAAGGGGGCTGCACGCCTAACTTGAGGAGGAAGCCAATCTAGAGTATTCTCGACTTGAAGATAAAAATGCATTAAATGCTTTTGAAAGCTAGCTAATTAATTATCTTAATGAGTCATATGCTGATGTGGTTAACTTGGAAAACAAGCTGTCCAAAGTCCAAGTTTCTTGATGACCAAATCTTAGGTAAATCTTAGGATATGATGGCCCTAAATTATAATCTAGGTGAACAAATCAAGAACTAGCCAATTAGAAGAGGACATGATGCATCAAAAGACTTATGTGTCTCCTTGGGCACTATAGGCAATGACGAACCTAAAATGAGCCTTGGAGAACAAGTAAATATGTGAACCAATCACAAGTGAACACCAAGAGACTTAGGCACCAACTCAAGAGGATAACTAGGCCAACTTGCCTCTTAGGTATAATCATGAGCTTATAGTAAAAATCTAAGAGGAGGAGGCCTATAAAGAGGAGGAGCCATTCTCACATTTTAAGACTTGGTCTTTCTCTCATTTCCTTTCCCTTCCTTTCCTCTCTTTCATGCCCTTCTCTTTCAAGCTGCCCTAGAAACCGACTAACCACCAAAGAAGCATCTTGGAGCTAGGTTCAAAAGTAGTAAATAGACTTTCCTAACTCTTCGATAGGGCGATGTGCTACACGTAACGATTTAGGATCTTGTCATCGCTTGCTTGTGTTTGCTTATGTGTTGTGCTTGTTGCTTGTTTTCAATTACTTGTCTTTGCATCAAGTAAATCATGGTTTGGTGTGGGTGTCGAGCACACCTGGATGGCAAGGAAAGGTCTCAGCAAATTGGACTTGCGCCGAGGTGGGTGCACGGCCCACACTTGATCTTGGGACAACATTGAAGCGTGTCCTTACTTGGGACAAGCATCAGGTTGATGCCGAAGCCAAAGCAAACGATTCCAAGTCAAGACCATGAGCTCAAATCGCATCCGGCATGAGTCTAGTAATAGGGCACAAAGTCATTTATTCACTTTGTATAGCACGCTTTTGGGCATTTCATTCAGCTAATGATTCAATATAATAAAATGGATTGATTGATGCTTGAACGCATGGACACACAATAGACTTTTACCACTGACGTTGGGGTATACCGAGTCATTACCTCGGGTAAAGCCTCGGATGCCGTTCCAATATTGAGATCGTGGATGATACCGGCCAAGGTGAGGCCGATGCCTGGGCGTTGCCTTGGATGCCATCTTGATAATGAGATCAGGACAATGCCGGTTGCCAAGGGGGGACCGATGCCTGGTTGATACCGGAAGAGTCAATGGATTTAAGCTAATTGAACTAATTAAAATAAACTAGAAGTCCATGTGTGATCCATGATTGATGCATGTGTGATACTTGAATTGATGCTTGCACCGATGCTATAATTAAGGCTTGCAAAAGCTGAGTTTATTTGATACGTACTGTTAAGTCCTTACATCAATTTGAGGATATGTTTGCTTTGGGTCACTTAGTGTTTGAATGAGTTTTATGCGATGCACGCATCCCTCTTAGTGACTAAAATGATCGCAAGCCATGGATATTTGGAAGGCTCGTTCTTATGCACTAACTCCTTATCTTTGATACTTGAAAGCACATGGCTGATTGAGAGCCCTTCATATGCATAAGCAAGGTAAGGCACAAACCTTACTATTGATTTACCATCGACAAGTGGGTGATGATCATGTATCCGAGAATCGATGGCGAGACGTCTTCCTATAGGAGAATTATGGATTTCTACTTACTGAGTTATTGACTCACATTTATTATTTTCACCATTTTAGGTGTGGGATGGGTGAACCAACCCTACCGCCCGTCCGTCTCGGTCTTCAAATTGATATGGTTACTACCATGACGGATATAGTAGACTTAGAAGAGGACGTCACTTACCGGAAGTATATTACCACTACATGGGTGTAAAAAGGGGTAGAAACCTTGGGTCCCCATGTGTAGGAGGCTTGGTGCCTCATTTTTTATGGGACGTTTTAGGTTCCATTGAGGCCTCCTCCTTCTAGTGGATCCTACGAGAGCATCGTAGAAGAAGGGATTGGGATGGGGGCCACTTTTAGAGGAGCTCGATAGAAGAGCTAGGCTACCCTAACCTTTTAATCGTTGATAAGTGGTAATGAAGATAAGTAGCCTAAGACTAAGGTGCGCATGTAATTATAATAACTTTTGATATGTGTATATAAGTATGAATATATGTTGCTTTTGTTTGCTTGGCTTGTATACATGTTACCCGACTTCCATGTTTGTTTATGTACAGGGATTGTTTTTAATTTGCTTCTACATGTGCTTTTAAAAAAGATAAAATATTTTTGGGACATCAACGTGCCTGGGACATCGATGTTGACTCACCAGGTCATGCTCTTATACTAGAGGTGAGGCAGGAGTGTGACATTTAACCATCACACCCCATGCTCGCTTGAATTGTTCCTTTGGATAGTTGGTCGGCCTAAAGGGTCGGTTGTCCTTTGATCGGTTCAAGGCTAATCCTAAGGCTACCCATGGCCTAGCACTAAGCCAAGAAACTCATGAACCTTAGAACTAGTGACGGAATAGTCGGGTATATCCTTGAGCTCATTATGGTTGGTACTTGATCTATCCGTATGATTCATGGCTGGTGCATTACCGATCCATGATCGGACATCACCAATTCAAGGTTCCTTTCCAATCACTAAGAATTAAATAGGGAATGATGCATTTTCGGTTGGAGTATGATCGCATTTGGTCAAGTTGGATCGTCTGTGTGTCGATGCATAGCCGGGCGGAATCACCTGCGGCCAAGCACTATGACTGGTTGGATCGACCCATGATCATCCGTCGATCCAAAATCATCCTGTAACCAATCATTGTGATCAAAATGTCATCTTATGAGCTGGTGATCCTATTCCATCGATATGGTCGGTAGATAAGTCACGGCCGACACCTCAACTAGTTTGTGGCTGGTCGGTTGGTCGGTCAGTCAGACCATGACCGATCCTTAATTTCTTACTGATCGAACCGATCGATCCCATGGCCAATAGCCCATGGTTGATCCATTCAGGACCTTACGGCCGATCCTTACGGGGTTAGAATCGACGATGTTACAATTCTCCCCCCTTTAGAAATTTCGTCCCCAAAATTTCGTAACATACCTGGGTACTCAAATTAGGTGAGGGTACTTGTGTTTCATGATTTCTTCACTTCTTTGGTAGCCTCTTCTGTTCCATGGTGTTCCCATAGGACCTTGACTAAGGGAATGACCCCTGTATCTAATTACTTGCTCACTTCTGTCCACGATCCGCACTAGCTCCTCAATATACGACCCTTGATCGTCTATCTCGATCTCTTCGAAGTTGAGCACATGTGCTAGATCTAGCTCATACTTTCTTAGTATAGACACATGAAATACATCTTGTATCTAAGCAAGTTTCAGTGGTAATGCCAACTGTTATGCCATATACCCAATCCTTTCTAGGATTACAAATGGTTCTATGTACCATGGATTTAACTTACCTTTCTTACTAAAACGAGACATACATTTCAATGGAGACACCTTGAGGAACACGTGATCTCCTACTTGGAATTCTAAAGACTCTCATCTCTTGTCTACATAACTCTTTTGCCTATTTTAGGCGGCTCTAGGTCTCTTTCTAATTACTTGCGTTGCTTTGATAGTAAGTTGCACCAACTCAAGACTAGTAAGCTTCTTTTTCCTGACCTCATTCCAACAAGTTGGAGTTCTATAAGTTCGACCATATAACGCCTCAAATGGAGCCATGCCAATACTCTGCTAGAAGCTTCAGCTCCGCCCTGCTTTCGTTGCACCACTTTGATTTCAACTTGTTTGGGATCTCCTGTAACACCCCTTAACCCAAAGGGATCATTACAGTCATTCAACTCCTTTTTAACTAAGCCAATAAATACTTGGACGAAATTTTTTTTTTTTTTTTTTTAAAATACGGTCCCAGCGCAGTTTAATTTGCGGAAGCATAATCTTACCAACTCTCCCTTCACACAAACATGAGACAATCGCACACCAGCTAGACATCAAGGAAAGAAAACCGAACCATTTTATTTGCATATTTACATGATGGGTTAATCCCGGGTAGGTACATACAAAAGTAAGCCATCGCATAAACTAGTGTGGCTTATACTCAAAAAGGACACCTCTACCCCCTTTTCACTAATCTCAAAAGAGCGACCCATCCCTCCTTGGTATCGGTCATGTCCAAAAAGACCTTCAGCTTCTAGCCTTTCCCCCCTCACGCAGCAGCTACACCCATCCAGGCGCATCAGGTGGTGGAGGTGGCAACATCCTCGCATTATCCCATCCGGAGCACATGGATGGAGATGAACTCTGGGTGACCGGGCCATCGGGTAGGCCCACCTCATAAGATACTATCGCACGAACCCGAAGAAAAGTCAATCCAGGGAATATGGGGACAACGATCACCGTCACCTCTATATCCACGTCGGAAAGGTATACCATAAAAGGTGCCCCGCGTGACGGTGGAATCGGCATCTCTAAGCTGAAATGTTAGTCCCCAAAAGGGGTGAGTACAACCACTCAGCAAATAAATAATTCCCTATGGCTACTCAAGCATCACACAAGACATCACAATTAGAGTCCATATACATGAAATTGCATCATATAGGAATACATCATCACACTTCCACATATGTGTCACATGTCGCCATAAGGATCCATTCATCTATATATTCAAATCCAATACTCATGCATACATATCACCATATGCATCAATTCAAGCTCATGCATACATGTCACCATACACATCATGCCATGCCCATTCATACATACCACCATAGGCATATACATCCATCCATGCCCATGTATATATATATATATATATATATATATATATATATATATAACCATATACATCAATCCATACTCATGCATACATGTCACCATATGCATATTCACATATACCATGCCATGTCCATGCATACATACCACCATATGCATATTCACATATACCATGCCATGTCCATGCATACATACCACCATATGCATATTCACATATACCATGCCATGTCCATGCATCCATACCACCACATGCATATTCACATTTCAATTTTCCCAATTTTCAATTGGCTTTTTAATGCATTCCCGGCACACACCATCCGGGCTTCCGGCCCCCCACATTCCGGGCATCTCGCACCCCAGCTGGCATCACGAGGAATCACGGCACACACCATCCGTGCTTCCGGCATTTACACTCCCTGGCCGGGCATCTCGCACCCCAACTGGCATCACGAGGCATCACGGCACACACCATCCGTGCTTCCGGCATCCCCTACGCTCCGGGCATCCCAACTCCGGGGCCATCCAAATTTACGCACACAGGGCTACCGGGCATCCGGCATTTTCACTCCCTGGCCGGGCATCCCGAAAACTCCGGGGCATTGTCGGCTCACACCATCCGACAAATTCTCATTTATCATGAGATATAATTTATGCATGGCTAAATCTTACATGGCATACAACGTGATGCACATATTCAATATCATCATGATATACTAAGAATCATTATTTATGTACCATGGTAAAACACTTGGGGTCATATCAATCATCTAATTCATGTCATCTAATTTTGCTCATATATTTCCTTTATTTAAATTTATTAAATTCCAATATACATGTTTCAAGAAAATACTCAAAAATCAAGTACTCAAATTAATCTTCAAAATTATGGGTTTGCATAAGGAATAGTCATAACATGATAAATTATTCCCATGAAAATTTATAATTTTAGAAGTCATTATGTAAAAATAATATTTAACTTTTACAAAGGGAAAAATTTCAATTTCCTCAACTTACATCAATTCGGCATTCTCCTTATTTAAATGATTAAATGGCCTCTACAAATTACTAAATTAAACCACAACATAGACAAGACATAGAGGTACAACATTCAAGAAGGATTCAAGTCCAAATAGTCATTACATAAAAAGATATAGATTTATAAATCAAGCGGCTAACCCTTGTATACACGGTTTGCACCGTTTTTCAATTTATTTAAAATTAATTATTAAACGAGCTTCAAAAATTACAAGAATTTACCACGTGATAGCCAATATGTTAAGGTATGTTTTTCATTAAGACATCCAAGTCAGATTTATTTTAATTAATTAAGCGTAAAAATTATAAGCTACTGTTCCAACATTATTGCATTCCAGTCGACGTCCAGTGTTAACATTCACCTTTCCTTAAAATTTATCAACCAATTGGCCTTTAAAATTTATAAAACTTCACCATATGATCCACAAGACTCTAATATAAATTTCTCATGAAGACACTTAGACCAATTTCTTTATAGAAAATTTATTATAAGTAAAAAGAATTTCTGCTCATAAAACGATGTTCCCAGCACGTCCTTCTTCCGAAATCAGTACGTATGACCAACCTATTGTGCTTATTTTTCTCTAAATTTTTGATATGTTCTTGTTTAAAGGATACTCTTCAACTTTCATTTAGACATCGAAGTGAAAAATCCAAAGGAAAACCCTCTTATAGGCCGTCGAAGCTACTGATGTCCAGTACAGTTCACCCAGTACTCACGTTCTCAGAAAAATCGACCTTTCCCTAGGCTATTCTCGTTCATTTGGTCTCAATTTTTTATATGTTGTTCCTCTTCATGTTCTTTACAATTTTCACGAAGACATAGAAGCAAGATTCTCAATAGAATTTTAGATACAGCAACCAGAATCACTCGGACTCAACATGCATCACCAGATCTGAACATTTTCTTAGAAAATAGAGTTCACCCCTCAAATCTTGTCCTTTTTCTCTCAATTTTTAGTATGTTAAAATTCAGAATGTGCTCTTTAAATCTCATGAAGAAATCGAGATGAAATTGTCACTCCAAAACCACATGCAAATCCATACAAGTTTCTGGCGCATGCAGATTCACACAAAACCGAAAACACCAGCAAGTAACCCAGTCCAAAAATCTTACTTCCAGCTCATACCATCCACGATTTCTACCAAAAAACCACACTAGATCCACACCAAGACATGCAAGAGTAGATGAGGGAATTAATCACTTGCCTTAAACTCAAAAAAATCGGGCAAAACGAACAACGAACACGGGCGGGGGTACGATCGGCTTCACTCTTCTTCCTCTGCTTCTCTTCTTTCTTTTCTCTTTCTCTCACTCTCCCTCTCTCTATGTGCCCGTCGATGCCCTCTAAGAACCGGTCCTCTCCCCTTTTATTTCCTCTCTAAACTCATCATTGCTAATGATGACTCTTCAACACTTGGTTTACATGCAAAAATTGCATGTAAACCGGTCTCCCCCTTGCGTCGGTCGCCCATTGTTTTGGGTTATGGGCTGGCGACCTTGTGGGCTTGTGGCCGGCCCACTTGGCCCGTCGCAGGCCCACTCAAAGTCGGCCCAAATTCTAAATTAAATAAATAAATTTTTTTTATTAATTAATAATAATAATTTCTTGATTAGATTAAATCAAGAATTTAAATTAACTTATAACATGTACAAACTCAAATCACATAGCCAAAGTCTCGTATTCATAATATATATTTCCTTACAAGCTCATGGTCGAGCCTTGGTACGAGTCATGGGCAATTTTCATTGCCAATTAAAAATTCACAAAATTATCTTCGCCTACCTATATCTCAAGGGTTATTAATAAAAATTCCGGGATGCCACATCTCCCGTCTCAGAAAACTTTGGGGGGTCGCAACTTTAACAACTGTTCAACCAGTCCTTGCATAAGGCGTTCGCTATCACGTCTCAAACCTTCGAGCCTATGCCCATCCCTACTTGGTCGATATAATAGCGATGTCTTAGGACGCATTGTCGGCCCTTTCTTTTTAATACGCATGCGGAAGCGAATAATAATCCCTAGACAATAACACAATGGGATAGGAAAGCAGGACCAATTTTTGAAACCATAACCTAACAACCACACACACACACACACACACACACACACATATATAACATAAGCAGTCATACATATTCAATACAAACCAAGTCTTATATATCTATATAGATAAGGTCTAACAAACAATGGGGATTTTCTCAAACTGTGGCTACTCATCCTCCTCATCCTCGATTTCTCTCTCCTCTACACTCTAACTGGAGCCTACTACCGAGTACACTGGGGAGTCTGGCTCTTCAAGCTTTGAGTCTTTCGGGTTTGTCACCGAACTACCTGGAGGATCAGTTGTTCCCTTACCAAAAGCAACCTCCATTACATATAGAGGTACTTCACATTCCGGCACAGGGCCCTCTCTTTGCCCATTATGATACAAGCGATATCATGCCCTGTATTGATGGGGCACCTTTTTGGGTAGACTCGCATTATCCCAGACTATGGTTTTCACTAGTTCATACTGCAGTCTCTCGGGATGCCCATGGATTGGAATATAGTGCTTCTATTCTATGATCCTCATTGGTTGCCCAAAATGCTTTGGGGGAGCTTTCATCTATGGGCTTGAAATTGTTATCCCACAATGAGGTGAGACGACATCTCAGCAAGTTCAACCCCCTAAGATCTTATTAGGAAGAAAATACGCCTTAAGGGTTGCCTAAGCACAACCACGAGTCAGAAGACTTACCTTGGCCTCCACTTCTTCCTACAAGTTAGTTTAATTAATAAATATTGACAACCCATACCATCCAATTAAGTCAGATCGAACCATCGATCAATTGACTCACTCAATTACATGTCATCGGACCATCTTATGGTTAATTCAGTTAATACTATCTATAAGTCCGATCTCGTCAAGGACTACTCACCCAAAAGCTGAAAAATAGATAGTAGCCTGCCTCAAAGGCTAATAAATAGTATACAGTTCCTTCTCTAAGATGACATTTCGAGTCATTGAGCTGTTATAGTATACTAATAATGCTCTCCGAAGTTGTGCGAACCTTACTTGCTCTCTGAAGCTGTGCGAACCTTAATATGCTCACCGAAGTTGTGCGATACTTAGCTTGCTCACCGAAGCTGTGCGATACTTAAGGCTAAGGTATCGAGCCCGTAGGCTAATACTGTATACCATTCTAATCAACCAATGATTTCTCAACTTTTATCATACTCGATAAAAATACTCGTGTGTAGATACACGGTCGGTCTTAGCCAAAATACAATATTTTCACTTTCCATAAATCCCACCATTTTATATGGTCCACCAAATATTTTTGGCGTTGTAAACCGACGCTCGGTTACTTTCCAATTAATTACTAAAATTAAATAAATTTAGGAATAAATTCACAATTCACTCACAATCATCACAAATTAGAACTCAATTAATAAACGGAATGCACCACTGCAATTAGCATGAAATTTCGGTCATTGGCTATCCCGGTCTAATTTCGAGAAAATAATTAATTAATTAATTACAGAAAATAATTATTAAATGCAATAAATGCAACTTAGGCCCGTAAAGCCTAATTAGAAGTCGAGACGAGCCTGGAAAATTTTCGAATTACTCTAGATAGATACTAGAGCTTGTCTAGGCTCTAACTACACTACTTTAACCACCTAACATGTAATCACAATTAATTAAATTGCTAATCTAATCTAACTACCCACCTAATCCATACTTAGCCTAAACTAATAAACCCTTAAATGTCATTAACTTACCAAGCAAAGATTAGTGAATTGAACTCACTTGTTCGACGATCCGCTTGGATCAAACTAACGGGGGCGTTGCAGGGGACGAGAAACTCCAAAGGGGGACTAGCTTCGGGGTTGGGAACACCTAAAAAGGGCCAAACAGCCACCTCAAGAGCCACTGAAATCTGGTTCTATTTGGGGCCGTGAGAGGGTTGATTCGGCAGCTTGATGGGCGAGCAAGGACCAGTGGGGCTGCAGCGGTGTTCGGCAGGCCTCATGGTAGCGAAACGGTGGCGTTATGGCGGTGCACGGAGGTTTGATGGCCACGAGGAGGGTTTGGGATGCTGTTGGGGCTGAGACGAAGGCGTGGGGAGGTGGAGACACACGTGAGCAGGCGTGCACGCGGGGTGGCCAACGACGCCGACTTGGCGATCCAATGGCGGCACGAACGGGGCGGCTCGGCTGCTTGGTGACTTGTTGGTTCTTCTCTGCAGAAAATTGAAGCTCTCAAGGCACAATGAAAACGGAGGAGCCGCTCGACGGCCATAAGGGGAAAGAGGGGGCAAGGGGGGCCACTTGGTCTCTTTTTCTCTCAAATTGTCCCCTTGATCGGTCCTATCTCCATGGCTGGCTTCCACAACACACTTCTAGTAGCTTTGGCTTCCTCAAGAAGCTATTGAAGTGGTCCAATTGTCATGGGTAAGGGGGCATACGAATTTCACGAATTTTCCCTTAATTGGACTTCAAATGCTCTTTGAATCAACACCAATCAGCCTCTATAAATTCAATTACCGAGCCCTCGATCAAACTGATATTTTTCCTCACCAATATAATCCACTTGCATCCCAATTGTGCAATCAAAAACGGTCCTTGACATTTTCTGGATAAAAAAGATACTACCTTGACTTTTTCCCAAAAAGTCTCGGTTTGTAGAAAAATCTTCGGAGACTGAGTCGACGTTCCTAAAATGATCTGTGACATGATAGAATTTTCAATTTTTGAAATCGAATTCAAATTCACGATTAATTTCAATCTGGTATGATTCTAGTGTGACTTAAGCTACCGGATAACTTTTAAAAATTTATAGTGCAAATGACCCGTGATCGATTTTTTTCGAGCCACAATGAACCTCTTTGACACATTGGCAACTATCGGTGGTCGTGAAAATCTCGAAGTTTTAAATACAGACATAAGGTACCAAAATGATAAAAAAATCAATTTAGTGCTGATTGACGAGAATTTTGCAAACCCACATTTAACCACATATCTTGGTCGAACCGGCCTGTCTCTGATTTCTAATCGACTTATATCTGTGCTGTAATGATCTCTGCATATGAGCACGGTTGAATAATCGATTCATGGTTGAATCCTCAAGTGTATTTGCCTTAAAATCTCTTAATGACTTCCCTAGATAGTCTAGTTATCTCACGAGTGATCAGCTCTAAAAATAGCACTATAGGCACGTCGATGAAATGTCAATTTATTCACTTAAAAGCAGAACTGAAATTCTAGGATGTCACATTCATCATTTCCATTATTGTTTCCACTTGCAAAGGTATTAACAGAAGCAGAGGCTACTTGCTATTGAGCTTGCTGATCCATCAAGCTCCTAACATTAGTTATAACTTGCAGAATTCTATCAAGTTGGGGGTCTTGTCTCAATTTTCCTTTCGAAGCATTTGGGTCTTGAGCTTATTTTCCATGAGTAGTAGTTGGATCTTGGGTACTCACATTGGTTGCTAAAGAATACAACTATAGAGTTCTAGAGGAATTGTCTACAAGCCAATCAAAGTCAGGAATCACCACTTTCATGAACAAATAACAATCAAGTAAACAATCACATACATGATATGTTCTTCCTAACTTTTTGTCCCACGACTCCCAATGCACCTTGTGACTCCTGGTAATAACCTCGCTCTAATGCCAAAAACCATCATGGCCCCAACCCCATCTCCAGGGTTGCGAGCGACAAGGGTTATTTCGCGACATCCCAAGCTCGTCACTGTCCCAATTCTTTTTATCTTATTATCATGCACATGCAGAAACATGAACAATTAACTCCCAAGACAAATAACAGTTGGAAGACTAGGACATGCATCACACAGAACACATTGGTTTTTATTATAATAAGACTTTTACAAGCCCTTTCTTTACCGGCCCTCTTTTCTTTTTGCATCACACTACAAGTTTTCCATATAGGCCAAGGGAATTTCTATCTCCTCTAGCCTGACTGCAACCCTTAACACTGACATGAGACTTCTGTGCCTACAGGACTTAAATATAAAGGAGTGAGTTTTGGAGAAACTCAATAAGTAAAATTCCTAGTTTTCTACTAGGAAAGCATCTCATCATCGTTAAAGCCTGGCAAGTACAACACTTGTAAATAGTGTCGATGGTAGATCAATCGCAAGTCTATTGCCATCTCTCAATTATTTGTATGTGATCCATTTTCAACTTACCAAATAAGCTATTTCACCAAACAAGCTTATTAACATCACATAGTAACATGTTCAATAAGTTCATTAATCATATAAATGGTTCTCCCCATACTCTTAAGGGCTTTTAGCCGCAAGTTGAGCATCCGACCTCAGGCTAGGCATTCCATACTCTCAGGGGCTTCCCGTACTTTCAAGGGCTTCTTGGCTTAACCAGGGCATCCTATTTAATGAACGAGGCATCATCGCCAACGTTATGTGACAACGGACACTTTTTCCTCTTTAAGTGCACACAAACCGGTTCTTATATTTTCTTTTAGCTGTCACATGTATGGCTCGAAGGCATGCTCATTCATTTTTGTATGTCATGAGTTTCTTATGCTTCACCAGCAAATATGTCGGGAACGATATTTGATTTGTAACTTAAATCAATCACTTAATGTCGATCTTGCATCGGATAGGGCTCGAAAATGGTACCTCTCAATACCGATCCAAGACCTCGAGACTTAGGTACACCTCGCCTTAGTGACAATCCCAAGCTTGACGGACCTTAGCTCTAACCCGATGTGAATACACATGTATCGAGAATGACCTTTGACTCGCGGTTTCATTCAACACCAAGCACAAAGTCCCCGCATCCATTTGGACCATGGAAATCGGCATATTTGGTGCCTTATTAAGACCTCCTAGATTTGGGCGATCCTCGTATTGATCAAGGCATAAGATCGACACGCCTCAATGTCAATTTAGGACCTTGTGGCCTTAGGTGGTTCCCGCTTTAAGCAAGACTTGGACCGGGCATCTTATTCATGCCAAAACCAAGGCTTTATGGCTTGGGCGACTTTGTCTTGCAATGAAATCAATTCGAACGAACCTCGATTTCATTCCAAACATAAATGACTCAAGCACACGATCGTGTCCTGTAGCAAGCAAGATTAAACAAAAGACATTGCACACTACCCACGGCTTGATGAGTGAGCACTTAACTAGTCTTAACGATGGGATCTACTTTCTTAGAAGAAATGGAGAAATCTTATTTACCTTGGCAAACTTGAGAACCAACCTAGATAGCTTGGTGGGATGAGGATGCGAGGCCAAGAGAAAGGAGAAAGGGAGGAGGCAATGGATAACAAGGTGAGGTAAATGAGGAAGGGCTCCTCCTATTTATACTACTCGGTGTCATCATTACCGAGCTAAGTGGTCCATTCCAAATTCTCCAAGTGGCCCGCCTAGAATACTTAGGTGGCAAGCCTAAGTTGCAAGGTGTCTTGCTTATTTTAAAAGGTGACACACCTAAGAGCCTAATGTAATGATTTGAGGCTTACTTGTTTCATTCCTATTAGATTATTTATACAATGCCATCATGACTTGACCTACTTGTTCTCTAAGGAAAATCTTATGGTAATGATGACCATATCTTTCATGGACACCTAAGCCAATGACTCACCATTCTTATTAAATACTTGGATTTAGTTAATCATTTGCTTTCTAAGTTTTGGCCTTCTAGAATATTCCACCAAATTCTGTTCTTATTGGTCCACTTAAACCCTTGAGTCATTTACTTCTTCTCTAAGGAAAATCTTGAGCCATCATTACCAAATCTTCAAGGGACACTCAAGCGGGATGACTCATCATTGCATTTAATGAGGCATTCTAGAATCTCCTATATGTTTTCTCTTGTTTGGTCCATTTGTTCGAGAGTCTCTTACTTAATTCCCAAGGCGAATATTTGGTAAACATTACCAAATCGAGAAATATCTATCCAAAATGGTGAGACATCCTTCTTCAAGAAGAACCTAGGGTATTCTAGAATGTTCTATTTTGTTATTTTTCTTCATAAAAAAGGTGGTCTAGAGAATTCCATCATCTAAGTTGGTCTCGGGGCTAGGGAATGGATCATTAGGTATACCTCAAAAAATTGAATCACATACACCTGAGCCTTGGCCATCACTCCTCATGCTCGCTCGAATTGTTCCTTTGGACGGTCGGTCGGCCTAGAGGGTCGGTTGCCATTTGATTGGTTCAGGGCTAATCCTAAGGGTACCCATGGCCTAACACTAAGCTAAGGAACTCATGGGCCTTAAAATTAGTGATGGAATAGCTGGGTCTATCCCCGAGCTCATTCCGGTCAGTACCTAATCCATCGATATGGTTCATGGCTAGTGAATTACCGATCCGCGATCGGACATCGCCAATTCAAGGTTCATTTCCGATCAATAAGAATTAAATAGGGAATGATGCATTTCGGTCAGAATATGATCACATTTGGTTAAATTGGATCGTCCATGTATAGGTGCATAGTAGGGCGAAATCACTCGCGGCTGGGCACTATGATCGATCGGATTGACCCATGATCATCCGTCGATCCAAAATATCCCATAACCAATTCTCGTGATCAAAAGGTTATCTTATGAGCTGGTGATCCTATCCTATCGGTATGGTTGGTAGATAATTCACGGCTGACACCTTGACCAGTTCATGGCTGGTTGGTTGGTTGATCGGTCGGACCATGACCGATCCTTAATTCCTTACAAATCGAATCGATCGATCCCATAGCCAATGGCCCATGGTCGATCCATTTAGACCTTATGGCCGATCCTTACAAGGTCAGAGTGGAGGATGTTACAGCTTTCTCAACTACGAAGGCTAAATATATTGCCCTAAGAAGTTGTTGTGCTTAACTCATTTAGATGAAGGAACAATTAAGTGATTTTGAAAAAGATGAGGAATGTATTCCCATCATGTGTGATAACACTAGCACTATAAATCTAACCAAGAATCCAATTATACATTTAAGAGCAAAGCACATTGAGGTAAGACATCATTTTGTTAGAGATCATGTTAACAATGGTGATATCTACATACAATTTATAGAATCATAATAGCAACTAGTAGGCATTTTCACCAAACCATTACACAAGCCAGCCTTCGATAATATACGTGGTGAATTAGGAATATGCAACACCTTAGAATAATAACATTCAAGGCATTACATTAATTGTGTCGAAAACATCGGGTACGACAAAGAACAGCAAGTACGCACCTACTATATTAATTTAAAGAAGTTACCATTACATACACTGCAATTGTTACCATTCTGACCATCTATACCTTATATAGACTTGATACAACTATAGTAATAGAATTTGTACACTCATTTTTACTGCCAATTAAATCCATAAAATTGAATACAAAATTTATGGATAATAAATACTACCGTTGAAGAAACAATGGCTAATATTTTATCTCTTACTATGTATACTCTGCTCCTATTTATAGAGGGTTCATATTCATTTTTTTCCTCACTACTTTTACCTACTCTTTCTTCCTTATTTTATAATATTTGCACGTATCTCTTGTCTCTTATACACACAAATACCTTTTCGCTCAAACTCAGGGCACCCAAAACTCAACCCTCTTTTAAACCCGTGAGGAAATCCTCTCACACCACTGGTTGGTCAGCCTTTCAAAACCTCTAAAGACGAGGTCACCCAACAAAGCCCATTTCTCATCTTCCATACTAATCAATGCAAGAGTGTGATGCTCATACAATATACAATAATTAAGTGTCACATACAATCATGTCATGCTTACACCTCATATCACCTTATCGTTTCACACCAACGTACCACTTACACATACCCACATTTTATCTTTTCGCATAACCTTACATGCATAACAAAAGATTTCAATCCTTGAGTACCATGAACACTTATTAATTCCCATTCTAAGTGTCACATAGGCTTGCACTATCATCAAATTGAGCAACTAACGATGCATCTTATCATAGAGACTCAAGTATGGAATACTTATTAAGGATAATAAGTTAAGTCATTGCCTAAAATTTAAAAAGTTTTAATCATTGCAATTATCTATCCTACAACTTATTTCATTAATATAACATACTTATTCCATTAATATAACATGCCATAACAACTTCTCACACAACACTTAACACCGCATAATGACTTATCATAAAACTACTTATCACAAGTTACTTATCACATAATATTAGCTTAGCGATTTGATGTCACTACAACATGATTAAGTGCTTATAATTACATACTCACATTTTTCTTAAGTGCAACAAGCATTATTGTGGCTCGAGTTTAACATGCGAAATGACATTTAAATATGATGAACTATACATAAATACAAAGCTTGTAACATAAAGTTCAAATGTCAAGAAGGCGCTAACGCGAAATTTGGTCTCTAAAAGACCCAAATACACACGCGAAGGTATGTACAAGGCAAATATGCCATGTAGAATGAGCGATGATGAACATTTTCATTAAGGACTCAAATCCTAATTATGATCACACGAGTTATGACAAAAATGGCACTGGGTAGTGGCGCTAATCGAGTGGTTGCTGGCAAGGGGCATCGCCGGCGGCAGTTAGAATGATAAAGATGGAAGGTTGGCGGGAAAATATGTGAGAGAGAAGAAAGAGAAACTATATTTTAGAGAGAGAGAGAGAGAGAGAGAGAGAGAGAGAGAGAGAGAGAGAGAGAGAGAGAATTGCAAGAAAATGAGTCCCCCATTTTGGAGGGAAAATTGTTATTTATACTAATCTCAAATTAAACCATCTTGGCCATCGGTTTGATATAACGGTCGAAATTTTAATCTAACGAACAAAATTTAATTTTGAAAGCTTGATTATCATCTAGAGGTGTCGGGTAATCGATCCAATGGGTTTGATTTGCGAAAACCCAAGACAAAATCAAGAATTGCGTTAAAAGACCCAATAATGGGGTCAAATTGTAATTTTAGGAAAATCGAGGATTAATCTACAAAATTATAGGAAGTTGATAATGCATAAGTGAAATTGGCATGGTGAAGGTCTCGGAATTGATTGCTGGAGGTCCAGAATTGGCCGGTAAAAGGTTGAACTGGCCAGCCTTACTAGCGATCAGTCAAATCGGTTAGACCGGTTCATGTTGATTTGCTCAGTTCTTGATCAATTTTTTAACCAGTTTGACTTAGTTCTAACTGGTTTACACACTTATGGCCCTTGTGAGTTCAAAATATATGTAATTTGGTTCCTCAAGGACCAAATTGAAAAGGAAACTTATTTGACTTAAGAGGAAGTTACCTAATCTTAATTCAATCAAGCCAATTAACCTTCATAAATGTATTCTAAGGGTCTTTTATTGACTTAATTTAGTAATTGTTGTAAATGACAATGGACCAAAACCATGGGTACTTAAAGTTGTCCTTAAAGGGCTAAAATGAATAATTTTGCAATTTATTGGGTAAAATTGCAAATTAATGAAAATTGAGCCCAATTAAAATTGTAATTTCCCTATCTACTTAGCCAACCATCTGTAAGATCACTTAGAGTATTCAAATTGACTTTGAATTAAAGTGCCAAAATTCAAGCCAAAACTAAATTGGGGTCTAATATTAAAATTGGACTTAGATTCATACAATTAGATCTTAGTCTTGAATGGGTCAATTTGAATTTTTTCGATTGAATCATGAAGGCTCATTTTTCTTACCTTTAAGAGAGTGAAATCCCTCAAATCAAGAAGTTCGAATGTGAATTTCTCAAAGTCGATTTCGGATTTGGACTTATCTTGAGAAAATGAGTGGAAAACAATTATCCATTCGCAAATCATGAAGAATCGATTTTGATCCTCCTAATTAGGGCTTAAAGCGACAATTTGATTTTGACTCAGTGATTCACAAAATCAAATGCACGAGCGGATTTAGAATAGTCCCTAAACCAAATGTCAAAAAAGAAATCACACCTAATTATGACTAAAATGAACGTAATTTTATTTTTTGTTGATTTAGAACTTAAAACAAAAAAATTCAGAAAACTAGGTTCTTAATCGAATTTTGTGAAATTTTTGACACACAAATCAAATTGACACTAAAGAAGACATCTTGGAGATTTTCGGTTTTTCCAACTTTTTTGGTCAAAAGTTTGGCAAAAAGTCAACCTTTTCTAAAAGGTTAATTTCTTGGTCAAATCTTTGAATTTTTGAAAAGTTGATTTGACAAAGATGAAACTAAGGCTAAATGGCATCTTTTTGGGTGAAAATCCAATTTTTTTTTTTATATCGATTGACTTTTGGTTAAAGGGTTGACTAAAAAGTATATTTGAAAGTCAACTGTTTGACTTTTAAGATTTTTGTCAAAAAATGAATTGAAAATTACTTAAAAACGACAATGCCACAGAAAGAAACAAAAAATGATACTTTTTGGCTGGGAGAAGTACACTAATGGTGCCGTAAGTTGTGTACGGCGCTCACTTTGGTGCCAAAAGTTTCCGTTAGATTATTTAAGTGCCAAAAAATTTGAAAAACGCTCACTTTAGTGCCAATGCCAATCTGATCGGTCGGAAATCCAACGTGGCCTTTTTTTATTAATTTCTTATGCTGATGTGGCTTGTCGGAGTTTGAGGCCACGTCGGATTTTGGCCGGAATTTTTCGCCGGTGGCACCAAAGTTATCGTTTTTCCTCCGATTTGGCACTTAAGTGATCCGATGGAAACTTTTGGCACCAAAGTGAGTGTCGTACACAACTTATGGCACCATTAGTGTACTCCTCCCCTTTTTGGCTAAGGAATAGGCTCTGTCGTGATCAGAAATTCAAATCTCAAAATTTTAATTTTTTCAACACGTCGACTAAAAATGAAATGTCAACATCTTCAAATCTTCAAGGCAAAGATAATTGCTGCCAATTCCAAGTCGTGTGTCGAATAATTTTGCTTGTGCGGCCTCAGTTGCCTAAATGCATAGGCCACTGCTCGTCTATGTTGCATCAGAATGCAACCCAATCTTTTAAATGAGGCATCACTATAGATCTTGTATCCATCGGGACTAGACAGAATAGTTAACATTGGGGCATTCGTTAACTTGTGTTTAAGTTCTTGAAACCTCTTCTCGCACTTATCCGTCCTTTCAAACTTCACTTCTTTCTTTAGCAATCTCGTTGAAGGCGTGGCTATTCTAGAGAACCTTTCCACAAATTGCCGATAATAGCTAACCAATCCCAAAAACCTTTGAACTTCTATCACTATCGTAGGTCTTAGCCAATTCATGATCGTTTTGATATTTGTCGGATCCATTGAGATCCCTTTGCCTGATATTGCATGGGCCTAGAAACGCCACTTGGTTGAGCCAGAATTTGCACTTGCTAAAGTTGGTGTAAAATGCATGTTCTTGAAGGGTTAGCAACACCATCTTCAAATGTTATTTGTGCTCCCTACGCTTTTTGAATACACAAATGTCATTGATGAAGACTATGATAAACTGATCCAAGTATGCCTTGAACACTTGGTTTGTTAAGTCCATGAAGGCAGCTGGGGCATTGGTTAACCCAAACGGCATCATTGTAAACTCATAGTGGCTATGTCGTGTCCGAGACACAGTTTTAAAGATATCCTCCTTTCTGATCCTTAGCTGATGATAGCCCATCCTCAGGTTTATCTTCGAGAACATCGAAACTCCTTGAAGTTGATCAAATGGGTCATCTATCCTTGGCAAATGGTACTTGTTCTTGATCGTCACTTGATTGAGTTGTCGGTAATCGATGCATAGTTGTAGCGATCCATCATTCTTCTTCACGATTTGGACAAGCACTCCCCAAGGTAATGCGCAAAGACGAATGAATCCCCTATCAAGGAATTCTCACATTTGTACCTTTAGTTCCTTCAATTTGGATAGTAACATATGATATGGTGCCTTAGAGATTGGTTCCATTCCAGGGGCCAATTCAATAACGAGCTTTATCTCCCTTTCTAGAGGCAATCATTGCAATTACTTCGGAAAGACATCCGCAAATCCTTGTACCACAATGATATCCTCTAAATGTGGCTCTTCTATTGTCAGATCTTCAATCGTTGCCAGATAGCCTTGGTAACCTTCCTCTAGCAACTATTCTACCTCAAGCGAAGAAATTAAGGGTGTAAACAGTTCACCTCTATTTCTTATAAACTCATAACTAAAACTACCAATAGGGTTGAATTGTATGACCCTACTAAATCAACCAATGGTGGCTCATTACTTTTTGAGCCAATTTATTCCAATTATGACATCAAAGCCATACATAGCCAAAACGCCTAGATCTATCAATTCCTCTTGTCTATTAACAACTATCTTGCACCCTTGATAGCCTAGAACAAATAACACCTTATCTTTCATAGGGGTGGAGATACTAAGGATCATTTCCAACGATTTCAGCTCTAACCCAGCTAGTCTAATGAATTGATCAGCTGCAAATGAATTTGTCGCGCTTGTATCAAACAATGCGTACACATCATACTAGTGTAAGGAGACCATACTTGTAATTACAACCTCGAAATCTTTAACTTCATCTCTAGTCACGACGTACACCTTACCCTGAGCTGGGGGTCGGTTAGAATTGTTCTGAGGTGAGGTCCCTAATCGTTGGCCCATGAACAGTGGTTGAGGATGCGCTCCGGCTGGTCGGTGTAGGCAATACCATATTTGCTGGCCATGCTAGCCGCACCCGAAGCATGCTCTAGTCCTGGTGGGGCATGGTGCGGATCTATGAAATTTGCCACAGAATTGGCATCCATGGCTCAGATTGTGCGTCGGCTTTCTAATGCCATTTCTCCTATTAGGAGGGATCAAGTGTTTTCCTCCTATCATCGGTCTCTTCTTGAACCAATGGTTATTCCTAGCAACAGCAAACTACGATCTAGATGTGGCTGCTTGCTCGGAAATGTCCCTCTGGATCAGCTGAGCCCTCTCATAAAGCTCGTTGTAATCCTTTAGGTTTAGGGGCACCAACTGGTTGCGAATCTCAAGTTTCAGTCCATCTCGGAATCTTCTAGCTTGATCCACTAGATCCGCGATCATCCTTGGAGCATACTTTGACAATTCCACAAACTTGGCCTTATACTAGTTTACAAACATGTGGTTCTGGCTAAGTCATAGGAATTCATACATCTTTTGCTCTCGAGCACACTCGGAAAAGTGTTTTCCATTGAATGCTTCTACAAATGCGCCCCAAGTCGAGGCGGTACCTTCAGGAAAAACTCTTCCCCAAGTGGCCTCTCACCAATCATTAGCGTTTCCTTGTAATTGGTAAATTACTAGGGTTACCTTCTCATCTGTGCACTTCAACAATGCGAAGGCCTTCTCTAACTCTTTAATCCAGAGGCAACAGCCTCAGGATCACCCTTTCTTGTGAACTCACTAACCTCCGATTCTCATCTCCAGCTAACGGGGCATTGTTGTGAGCAGCAGCATTAGTTAGTTGTTGAGCTTGCCATCTCATCAAATTTCCAATGGTTTCTAAGGCTTGCAAAATCCCATCAAATCTAGGATCCTCCTGCGCCCTGCCTCGGACATTAGCTTGCCTTCGAGTTGCCTTTCTTTGCTGCATCCTAGAATCTAGGCTAAACTACTCTTTCAGTGCTAGAAATAGTTGATCCACAATCCCAACAGCGTAGTTAGGAATTCAGAACCACAAATTAATAAGACAATTAGCAATCACATGCATTGCATAAGCGTTTCTATATGACGATCCCAAGGTTTCAATGCGCCTTATCATTCCAAGTAATGACCATGCTCTGATACCAACCAAGTGGGATTGTCACGCCCTAACACACTCCAAACGTGCGCCATCCCTTGCTATCAATCATTCACTTAGGTTATTTGCTTGCGACGTCCCAAGAGGTGTTATTGACCCATTCGTACTATCGACCATATATGCAAGCAGAAGCATAAACAGATCACCCAACCAACAAATAGGGATAGTTCGAACCACACTTAGATATATACATATGCATAATATAGTCATCACATCATACAAACCATATACACATAGCTTAAACACACAAGCTCAAACATAACTCGCTTTGCCATATTGAATTCCAAAAGTGCAGCTATGACCTTCTCCAAAAAGGGTCTCGAGGTAAGCCAACATCTCTAGTACCACGAGAGTGGCTCCAAAAAGTGATACTAACCCCACTACCACCTAACTTGCTAACGGCTGCATATACCAAGGCTATGGTTGGATGATCACATTGGGGTCGATCTCTAGATCGGACACAGCCCCATTGAGTACATTTACATCCATAGCCTCCCAGCTAATACCCCTTGATCCTCCACTAGCCAAGGTTCCATTGAAACCTCATATGGGCCCGTGGATGTCGTCCTCTATCCAAAAATGCCATGTTGTAAAGCGGTGAGCTACCAAGTTAGGGAGTCCCTTATTGACCCAAATAATCATGACGTAGCACATATAACGTGCATCAGTCCCCTCAATCAGATAATCAGTCACTTCTTGCTATGCTCAATGGGGAGCCCAAACC
This sequence comes from Eucalyptus erythrocorys, assembly GCA_014182555.1. NCBI lineage: Eukaryota > Viridiplantae > Streptophyta > Magnoliopsida > Myrtales > Myrtaceae > Eucalyptus > Eucalyptus erythrocorys. The sequence continues at coordinate 30,160,566 of CM024607.1, read as the reverse complement.
TGATATGACGGAAGGGCTCAAACATTCTTGGGGCCAGTAAACATTTAACAAATAATAGTGAGGTAAAACTCAATAGTGAACTTTCTAGACCTCGCGTAGAAAGGTAATTCACCTCGGAAACATCCTAAATGTACAAGTTATCTATTGATGACAAATTAATAGCAAAGCAACTCCAGCTTTGGTTGAATTATAAACAGGAATGGTTATCTTATCTTGTCAAGCCATCATAACATAAGAACACAAGCAATTCCTATAATTCCCGTACTTAGGAGTCAAACATAAGAACGTGCAATTTATTATAATCATGCACCCATGCCATGCAATAATCTGGACATAATCATATATCAATCTCATGCACATTTCACACACATATATCTAGATTATTATGACTACTTAAGCCCATGGTTAAATTGAAGGTCCGTGATTCTCCGGCATAACCACGCATTGTCTCACCCCATCGAGCATAATAATGTCTCGTGTAAACGCATCAAGATGGCATCCCACTAAAGAGCTTCGTTCTGAAATCCATTTGTAAACAGCATCCTATTGACTTAGGGGCCATTCGAATTAAATTGGATATCATCCTGCGTAAACACATCAAAACGGATCCATCTCCCCGCGTAAATGCATAAGGGTATTTAGGTGATTACATAAGCATACTATCACTCAAGCCCATTTCTCATCTTCTATATTAATTAATGCAAGAGTGTGATGCTCATACGATATACAATAATGTATGTCACATGTGATCATGTCATGCTTCCACCTCATAACACCTTATCGTTTCACACCAATGTACCACTTAAACATACCCATGTTTTATCTTTTCAGATAACTTTACATGCATAACAAAAGATTTCAATCCTCAAGTACCATGAATGCGTATCAATTCCCATTCTATAAGCATGCACTATAATCAAATTGAGCAACTAATGATGCATTTCATCATAAGGACTCAAGCATAGAATACTTATTAAGGATTAGTTAAGTCATTGCCTAAAGTCTAAATTATTGCAATTAACTATCCGACAACTTATATCATTAATATAACATACTTATTCCATTAATATAACATGCCACAACATCATATTACACGCCACATATCACCACAAATATACTCATGACATTAATATAACATGTCATAACAACTTCTCACACAACACTTATCACCACATAATAACTTATCGTATAACTACTTATCACAAGTTACTTATCACATAATGATAGCTTATTGAACATTGGAAGGGCTAATCGTGATAACCTATTGGAAAATATGATAGCCTATTGCAATAACCTATCGGTAAACATGATATCCTATCATGATAATCTATCAGTTAACATGATAACCTATCATAATAACCTATCGATAACTTACGATAACCTATCGGAAACTAACCATAATCTATCACGATAACTTATCAGAAGTCCATGATAACCTATCACTTAAACCCATTTATCACATCATCTAAGCATCATTTAACCTTAATTTAGTCCTAAACTAAGTCCTAAGTGTAACACCCCACAACCCCCGTGAGGCTATTACTTTATTACAGCCATACTCATCTATTCTTTGAGAGCTACAATCTTAGGCTCTTTTTTTTTTTTTTTTTTTTTTTTAACGAATGAATGGTCCCAGCACGCCTCAAATGGCGGAAGCGGAATCACGACTCTCCAAATCCTCCCTCCAAACATATAGAAAGATCAATGCACACAACTAAATGATATAAGATAATAGGAGCCGGTTCTTTTATTCACATCATAAGAGGATGGATTTTCCTTGTTCCTTTCAGGGTAAATGATACATCAAAAAGCAAAACTACATCCAAGAGCAGACCTCAAGATATCATTACCCCTCATCAAATAAAACCTATACATCAGCTATCCATCCCTCTAAACCGGTCCTGTCAAAAACCCACCAACCTCCTCCAGTCTAAGCTCCTCGTCTAACTCCAGCCAGGCGCTCCAGGGGGCGATGGCGGCGGCATCATCCCCATCATCACTCCATCTCGACAGGTATAGGCAGAGACAAACTCCTGGTATATTGGGCCGCTCTCCAAGCCCATGTCAAACTCAACCCGCACGTTCACCCGGAAATAGGACAACCCGAGGATAGTAGGGCTGTCCAGGTGGAACACCCTCACGTCCACATCAGAGGGAATGCCATAAAATGCGCCAGGTGCGACTGGAGGCAGCGACATGACTAAGCTGAAATGTTAGTCCCCAAAAGGGGTGAGTACAACCACTCAGCATAAATATGATCTCTATAACTACCCATACAAGACAATCAAACACATCATAAGATCACATGGAAATCAATCAGCATTAAAACATTGTATAGTCACTATAAGTGAACAATTCAGCCGCATGCTTTAACATTCTTCACAGATCATACACCTATCAAACATGTGCACTCAGAAATCAAGCATTACTCATATTCACATAGCTCATCATATGCATCTCCCACAAAACAGCCATTGTTCATGCATATACATGTATATCTCATCGTATATACTCTTTGCACATCGGCATCTTTTTGAGAATATGAGCACATTACATAATTCAGCAAGCACAAATGCCCATGTTTCACGTCACGTGCACAACTTACATGATTAACTCGATTCATGCACATATATTTCAATAGTATCACATGCCTTTTCTCATATTAACAATGCTCATGCATATATAAATATATCGAATGCTTGCAATTTCAAATGCATAATTCGGTACACACCACCCGGCTTCCGGCCACCCCACTTTCCGGGCATCTCACACCCAAACCTAGAATTCACGGCACACACCATCCGTGCTTCTGGCACCCCCAACGCTCCGGGCATCTCAACTCCGAGGCCATCTAGATTTACGCTCACAGGGCTACTGGGCATCCGGCATTTTCACTCCCTAGCCGGGCATCCCCATACTCCCGGGGTATTATCAGCACATATCATGTAATGATCTTTTTCATATGCATAATTTCATGACATGTCACATGATGTCCATATGCGTAACAGCAAGTAATATCATGTGTCTCTACTTATATGGCATGAAATTCATCCAATATGTTGCATCCAACTAATTCCCAACAATTCAGCATGCACAAGTTTGAGAAATCATCTCAATTGAACCTCAATTGCCCTTTTTCAGAACTTGTGAGACACACACACATGATGATCAAGTAGTACAATACATGTTTCGTGAAGAAAAGCTTGCCTTGAATATCATTTCACCTAGGAGTATGTTCGGCCATATCAATTCAGCAAGCTTCAATACAAAACAGTTTGTATAGGGGTAGAAAATGATCTCAATGTACCACTCCATTAACTTTTAAAAACAATGACTCTTCACCACATTGACAATAGGACATAGAAGTATCATTCTTGCTAAGAAACTATGCCCAAACCATGTTTACACAGGAATACATAGGTTCGGCCAAACACGTTTGAGTATTGAAAATTCCAGTTTACACCACTTACAAAATTTACTAGTTTAAAATACTAATTCACCTTCAAAAATTGCCAAATCTTAGTATGTCTTAGCCAAGAGTTCAAAGATCATTTCTCATGAAGAAATCATTGTCAAATTCGTCCCACAAAATGCAATACAAAAATCACAAACCTCCACTCTAGTTCTCGAACCGCACAGGATACACCATTGACAAAGTCACATTAATTGAACCACCTAAACCCTTTCTTTTTCTCTCATTTTTGGATAAGTTGTTGTTAAACAAGTTTCCTACAACTTTTCTTTAGGAGTCGAAGCAGAATTCTCAAGTAAAAGTCATTTTACAAGCTTAACAATCCACTGACCTTTCACCGATAAACTCCAGAATTTATATCCATCAAGAAACATGCAATTCACTAGGATAAACCAAACTAAATCAGCTAAATTTTCAGTATGTTATGCATCAAGATGTCCTTTACATTTTCCAAGAAGAGGTCGAGCAAAAATTCCCAAGAAAAAGACATGATCAAGGGCTAACAAGCATCAAAGGTCAATCAGCACCTTCGGTAGACACCCGGTTACAAAGAAACCCCCTTTCACCCCTCAAATCTCACTCAAATGACTTCAATTTCAACTATGTTATAGCTCAAGATGTGTACTACAACTTTCATGAAGACATCAAGGTCAGATTTCCATTCTAAACCCACCTTCCAGCTCATACAAGCTACTGGCGCACAAGGTCACCGCCCTTACCCGATTGCACTCATCTCAAGTTTTCTCCAAAAATACCAACTTTTAACCATTCAACACACAATTTTCAGCCATCACACACTAGTACAACATGCATGGGTAGGTAAAGGATCACTCTTGCCTTTTGTTTGAGCGAAAATGGTGGAGGAACGGTGGCCAAACTCTTTGGAATTCTCGGCTCCCCCTTGTTGTTCTTCTTCTTCTTCGGTTTTTTTTTCTTCTCTCTCTCTCTCTCTTCAGTCGACTAAAAAAGGTTTCAATGGCCGGCAACCCCCTTTTATACCTCAATCAAGCCATGATTAGGTCTAAAGTCTACCCCTCCATGCATGGCGACACGTGGCAGCTTGGTGGACAGCTTGGCGCCACCTCATCCGGCCATTCTCCTCCCTTGGCATGCGTGGCATGTGGCTGACGTGGCTAGCTTAGGTGGATTAGTTGGCCGGCCCAGAAATCATTCCATTAAGCCTAATTAAGTTCAATTCTAATCATGCCTCAATCTCTCAAAGTCTTGTCCTTAATCGTATGTTATATGTACACATATATGCATTCAATTACAAATGCCAACTTAGTCATATACTATAGCTACTATGTCCATCAAGATAGTCCAATTGTAGCTCAATAGTCCAATAGCTAAAATTCCACAAATTGGATCGACCACAATCCTCACACCTTCAAGGATTATCGAAAATTAAGGATGCCACACTAAGTACAACAACCATAATCAAAGGCTAGAAAGCCACTCACACCCAAATTCAAGCTTGACAAGCTATGAGGGAGGGACGGCAAGGTTGGACGGGCATCGATGATGGTTGGTCACACCTTTACAGCTCTCGGTGAAGGGCTGGATGGCATCATGGAGGAGGTACAATGGTGGTAAGGTGGGCAAACGGCCTCCGGGCTTTGCGGGGGAACCAAACTAAAAGAGAAAAGAGGAGAGGGAGGTTGTGGTGAGGCTAGACAGCTTCCTCCTTGACTCCACGATTTGGTATGGTGATGAGAACTGCGGTTTAACGACTAGTGTGTATGGTGGACGGTGGCTGGTGAGGGAATGAGAGGAAAAAGAATGCAAAAAGCATGCAAAGGAGATGGAATGGAGAGGGTGGTGGTTTGGCCAAGCTCAATAGGGAGAGGAAAGATGAGAGTGAGTGCCAAAGTGAACAAATGAGAGAAGAAAGAGAGAGTGGTGGTGGCCACAGGTTTTGGGGGAGAGAGAGAGAATGAGGGAGATTTGGTCATTAATGTTTAATACTATCCAATCCTATGAAATCCTCTCATCCAACTAATTGCCTCTTGAAGAAGAAAGATCCAAGCCATTAATGAGGAGATATTCACATATGGGCTAATAGGTCTAGGTTAAGCTTTAGACTAGGCTAGGTTGTCCTCCATCTAATTTTCTCCAAGCTTGTGGCCGCCCCCTTCCTTGGCCAATTCCACTCTTGCCCCTTGGTCTTTAGCTTTGAAGAGAAGTCAATTTGGTCTTTGCAAGGAGATTTGGGCACTATTCATGCACATGTGTACATTAAATGCTTAGATCTCATAAGGCTAAGGTGGGCTTGGAGGTCCATGGCCCTCTTGGGCCGCTCATCTCCTTGGGCATGGGGCCTTGGGCCGCCCAACATGGGCATGGGCCCTATTGGGCGGTCCAATGCGGGCTTAGGCCCATTGGGCTATCCAATACGGGCTTGGGCCCACTTGCGTCATCATTCACGGCCTGTTTTCACTTTCCCAAATTTTAGTATTCCATGATGAGAAATCCAGTTTATGCGTTAGAATGGCCTTCTTGACGTTTTCATGGTCTACCGCTTGTCATCGAAATCCCACTTCAAAGACTTGCCACTGTTTGAATCGTTTTGAAAATCGGGGTCCGATCGAGGGTGTCACATTTGTTGAGTGCTGAATTAATTACTTATAATCTTCATAGAAGAAATAGAGTACGCATCGCCAAATATTATATGCAGATGGCCTAATCCATTCTTGATTTGAGGATTATGACGGAAATTATACACGACCGGAATTGATCGATGTATTTCCCCAAACAAACAAAAAAATAAATGAAATATGAAACATAAATCATTGATCAATTAAGCACTCTTGGGAACTTGTTTAATAACAAGAATGTGGAAATTTCATGTAAATACCATCTTATAAGGTTTTGTTCACGAGGATTTCCTAAATAGTCATTCCAAAAATATAAAGTTCGAAACAACTCTTAAAATTCGAGGATTATGATTCTTGCATTTTTTTTTTTTCAAATCAACGACATACAAGATCGTTTGTGTAGATATTTTTTACTAGCGAGTTTTACGCGTAGTTACTGTTAGTGTGAATCCATCTGAAAAAAGCGAAAAATTGCTGGAGACTCCGTTTTTCTTGCCTCTGATCATGTACGAGAAGCCTGTCAAAAACAGAAAAAGGAAAAGAAAACACAAATGTTGCGGGGCCAATGCTGTCTCCATGAAAGATTCCAGCCACTCCTTTCTCCATGAGCTGCCCCACATTATTTTACGGATCGGTAACGCTTTGGCAATCGTTCAAGATTAGATTAAAGTGTCTGACTAGTAGGTAGATTATCAAAGAGAGAAATTAATTACACGGGCAATTATCAAATTTGACTTACTTAATAAGAAAGATCTAAAATGTGTTATTAAACAAGAAAGAATTGTACGAGAATGATTGGCTTTTTTTCTAAATGTTAGATTTTCAAAAGAAACACCGCCAGTGCAAAAGAAACCCTTGACGAACGGATTTCGAATGTTGCTATGTGACGATTACTTAGTGTGAAAATATACATGTGTCATGATAGTGAAAATGCAGTTTATGTGATGGATAAAACTTCATGGCGGTGAAACACGGTGTGATTGGACGATCATGATTGCCCATGTACTATGAATCTCGTCCTACTTCTTGTCAAGATGAAGATGATCAAAGAAGGAAAAGAGAGAAGAGAGCAGAATATCTTCCATTCAATTGAATTGTATGTTCTGTACACTTTAGGTTTATAATTACAAGGAAAAGAATAACAAAAGGAAATGTAATATTGTCTATCCTTTTTTATCCTGGTGTATATCTAATTTCCTATAATACAATACAAGATCAATTTATCCAATCATGTCTTCCAATCTTATCTAATTGTATCTTCCAACACTCCCCCTCAAGCTGGTGGTCTGTATATGTCTAAGACACCAAGCTTGTTCAGAAGATATGCATGTTGTCTTTGACCAAGAGGTTTAGTGAATATGTCTGCAGGTTGCTCTGAAGTTCTGATTCCTCTTGTCTCGATTACCCCTTCCTGAATCTTCTCTCGGGTAAAATGGCAATCAACTTCTATGTGTTTCGTCCTCTCATGAAACACAGGGTTTGCTTCTACAAGCTTGATAGCCGAGTCGTTGTCACGAAAAGCATAGTTGGCCCTTTAACCGGAGCCCCAAGATCCAATAGTAGGCCCCTCGGCCAAACTATCTCACAAACTGTCTTGGCCATAGATCTATATTCAGCCTCAGCTGAAGATAAAGACACAGTGGACTGTTTCTTTGTCTTTCATGAGAGTAGCGAATCCCCAAATTTGATACAGAAACCAGTGATGGATCTCTTGCTCATAGGACACGTGGCGTAGTTTGCATCACAGTAAGCCCTCATTTTCATGTCGCATTCTCGAGAAAGAAATATTCCCAAACCTGGACAAGTCTTTAAATATTTCACGACCTTCAGAGCTGCATTCATATGTGACCGCTTTGGGCTGTGCATAAATTGACTGAGGGTTTGCACTGCATAACAAATATCTGGCCTGGTCATGGTGAGATATATCAACTTTCCCACAAGCCTTTGATATCCAGAGGGATCCTGTAACAAGGGATCATCTGAAGAAGAGGATGTCCCATTGTCATAACCGATGGATGTCGGTTTGACATTTTGCTCGATGGGAATGACGAAGGTTTGCGGCCGATAAACCCGCCTCGATATAATTTCCATCACAAATTTACGTTGGCTCAATGAAATGCCCTACTCTGAGCGAGCTATCTCAATGCCAAGAAAATACTTGGGTGGCCCTAAATCCTTGATGTGAAAAGTCGAATGCAGGTACTCTTTGAGTTTCTTTATGGCAAAGTCATCATTCCCCATGATAAGAATGTCATCAACATATATCATTAAGTAAATGGATGACGTACCTCTAGTCCAAGTAAACAAAGCATAATCATGCTTGGATTAGTTGAAGCCAGTAGTTAACAGTGCATTGGTGGATTTTGCGTACCACTGTCTGGAAGCCTGCTTCAATCCATATAGGGATTTGCGGAGACGACATACTTTCGACTCCCCCTGTCTCCATAATCCTGGTGGAAGCTCCATATATATTTCTTCATGCAAATCACCATGTAGGAAAGCATTGTGGACATCCATCTGAAGCAGTTGCCAGTCACGAATGGCAGCAATAGATAAAAAGGTGCGAACCGTGACATCCTTGGCCACAGGTGAAAAAGTTTCGTGATAGTCAAAGCCTTCTTGTTGGGTAAAGCCTTTTGCTACCAACCGAGCTTTATATCTTTCCACAGACCCATCTGCCTTGTATTTTATCTTGTATACCTATTTACACCCAATAGGTTTCCGATGATTGGGTAATGATACCACATCCCAAGTATGGTTATCCATCAGGGCATGCAATTCAGATTCCATGGCTTTTTGCCAACGAGGATCATTCTTTGCCTCATTGTAACTGGAAGGTTCGTGATCTTCAGAAATTTGACTTATGCAACATAGATGCTCTGGTGACAGTCTATCAAAAGAGACATATGATGAAATGGGGTAACGAGTACCTGATGATCGTGAAGAGTTGCATGTGTAGTCCCTCGTCCAAGTTGGTGGTCGAGAGATTCGATGAGAGCGCCTTGGAGGCGATTGTGTCGTAGTGGACAAATCTTCACTCGTTGATGTGTCTGGAGCATCATTCGGTTGTATTGAATCTTCATGTGGGGGTGCTTCCTCATGAGGCTCCTTGATTTGATCATCAGTAATATATGTAGGTGAATTTGGACGTATGATGTCCATTCCTTCTGAAGAATCGAGCGCCCTTGGAGGAGTTGGAATAATGAATGCTCCCCCTGGCGATGAATCCTCCTCCGTCAAGAATCGTCGATTGAGCTGCCTTTCCTCATTTGAAGATGATGTGAAGAATGGGAAGATATCTTCATGGAATACAACATCCCTGCTGACGAAGAAGCTTCTTGTAGAGTGATTATAAAGACGATAGCCTTTCTGTAATGTTGGGTAACCCATGAAGATGCACTGAGTAGCTCTTGGTGCCATCTTATCTTTGGGACCTACTTGTAGTAGCATAACACGTACACCCAAAAACTCTCGGTGAGTCAAATTGGGTTTTCTCCCATATAGCATCTCAAAGGGTGTCTTCCCTTTTAATATGCGTGATGGCATGCGGTTAATCGATATGCCGCAAGTAATCACGCGGTCTCCCTGCACTTCTTCGGGAACGGATGCTTGAAATTTAAGTGCTCGCGCTACTTCTAGAAGATGCCGATGTTTTCTCTCGACTATTCCATTCTCGCTGCGGTGTGTAAGTGCAGGAACTTTCATGCAATATTCCATTCACAAAGTGAACAAGGAAGCACATTCGGTATTAAAAAATTCTTTTCCATTGTCGCACGAATCCTACGAATTGGTTTTACGAAGTTGGGTTCGGACGGGAAATGAATGTCTTTAAATGAGAAAAGACTTGACTTTTGGACTGCATGAGAAAATCCACGTGGCACGAGAATAGTCGTCCACAATTGTGAGAAAAATTTAGACCCATCATGATTTACGTATGATAGGGTCCCCAAACATCGCATGAATGAGAGAAAAATATCATTTGCACGAGAAGTGCTGTTTGGGAATGGTGCCCGTGTTTGTTTGGCCATTGGACAAATGGAACATTCAGACAAGGAAATGAGGCACGTGACCCAACCGTTTATGATTAAGAAAATTGATGCCATTGGCAGTGGCATTACATATAGACTTATTGATCTGAACAGAAAAAGGAAATTTTTCCCAGAAATATAGCCCTTAATTGACTCTACTCCAGCCCATCAGTGTCCCAGTCGAAGGGGCCTGAAAGAAACATCTATCAGAATGGAAAATTATGTGACATGAATTTTCTGCACAGGCTCTAGCAACTGAAATTAAATTGAACTGAAATTTGGGCACGTAGAGTACGTTTTTAAGACTAATGAGAGGGCTAATGTTTATAGTCCCAGTCATTATAACTTTAGTGGTGTTACCATTTGGAAGTTGTACTGACATGGGAAAATATAATTTTCTAATTTCTGAAAGTAAATTCCTGTCACAAACTATATGATCACTTGCCCCCGAATCAATAATCCATGCATCTTTTGAAATTGAGTTCAAACAATAGGATGTACCTGTGAAGCTGCCTCCTTTACCATAAGGGTCCAATGTCTTCAAGGTTTCCATCAGCTCTTGGTATTTTTCTTGGGTGATTGATTTTCCCATGGGCTGACTCGATACTTGAAAAGCTGATGAAAATTTTCCTTTTTCTCCTGGCTTCCCATGCAATTTCTAGCAGGTCTCTATCGTATGATGTGGGCGTTTGCAGTAATCACAGTACATTTTTCCTTTTCCTTTTGGCCCATTTTTTGTATTTGAATTGGGCCCGAAATTGGGCTGAAAAATTTGGGCCGAGATAGGCCCATATTGGCTGTCGGATGCTCCCAAAATTGGGCTTTGTGGGCCATTTAGCTTATTAGGCCCAAAAAGACGTGAGCCGTCCGATTGAATTAAGTAGGTCCCTCGTGAGCCGTCGGATTGATCTAAAACGATCGCATGGGAGCCGTCGGATGCGCTGGATAAAGTCCCACGTGAGCCGTCCGATCCAGCCAAGCCCTGGATTGATCGCGAGCCGTCGGATTGAAAGTGGAGCGCATCTCCTCCGTTCATGCTCCCCTTTATAAGAGATCTAGGGTTTTGCTCGAGCAACAACCCTAGATCTGCCTCTCTCCTCCCCGTGTTCCTCTGTGAGGATCGAAAATGGGTCTTGGTTGCGAGTGCGATTCCATCTCCTCCTTGGCCGTGATCCGTCGACCTCTCGCCGGCTCTCCTCTTGCACGAGTTGATAGATTCGCCCAAGGTTCGGCAACGGATCCATGGTGAGTATGTGAGAACGGAACGCCAGGTACGCCTCATTGAGGATGAGCAGAAACCGGATGGCCTTCTCCCTCTCCCGCATCTTCTTATATTGCTGTTGGATATGATCGGGCCAGTCAAATTTCTCCTCGACTACCTTGAGTTCATTCCATAGACTCGAAAGCTTGTTGAAAGTTGTTGCGATGCTCATGTTGCCCTGTTTTAGATCTGAAATTTGCTGGGTTAGATAAAAAAATTTAACTTGATCGAGTTTCCCGTACATTTCTCTTATGTTTTCCCACATCGTTTTCGGGTCCTCCGTCGGGGGAAGCGTGGCCGCGACTTCGGCGTTGATGTAGTTCCCGATCCAGGTTCTCACCAATTGACTGCATCTTCTCCATAATCGTGCCATTCTCTCGTCGGATGGGACCGGAAACGATCCATCGATGAAGGATTCTTTGTCCTTCGTCACCAGTGCTCGCCGAAATTCGCGAGACCAACTTGAATAATTATCTCGCTCCCGTTAATTGTTGACCGATGATTTTCGCCCGGTCCATCGCCGTTTGTCGTGTACAACGGGTCGCATGGTTCTGGCCGGCCACTGGTGGCAAGGATCGGATATGGAAAAAAACCAGGTGTGGAAGTCGGGTAGGGATTTGTTCCCTGACCTGGACCCTCGAAGCTGAAACCGTAATCCGCATTTTGAGATCCCGAATGGGAATCGATTCCCTGACCCGATACATGCGATCCGCCCGTTTGTCCTGGTCTGATGCCAGGGTTTGCCCCTTCGCCGGTTGGCGAACCCGCATCGGCCCGCGCGTTGCTGTGGTAGCCAGGCGATGATGAGATGGGCACGGGCCCAGGAAACCATGGATACGGCATCCATTGGTACGGGTGACCAGGGAAAGGTTGCCCCGTGAAACCCTGAGCCTGATGTTGCCACTGCGCGTGCGGATGATGGCCCCGGATCTGTGTTTGTTGTTCGATGCGGGGACTATCGTGGAAGATTGTTCTCCTTCGTAAATTCGAGGCTCAGAAAGCGATCGGTCTACGGGCGTGGAGGTATGGCTTTGTGATGTTGACATGTTTGGAAGAGAGAATGATTCCTCTGTCTACTTGTTTTGCAGATAGGTTCCTTCAGGCAATCAAGAGTTGAAGAATTTGATTCCTTCAGGTAACGCTATGCTGGAATTCGAAGTAGAGATATGGAGGCAATTGAAGCGGAAGCAATTCAGTCAGAACCAGCGAGGCTCTGATACCATGTCAAGATGAAGATGATCGAAGAAGGAAAAGAGAGAAGAGAGCATAATATCTTCCATTCAATTGAATTGTATGTTCTGTACACTTTAGGTTTATAATTACAAGGAAAAGAATAACAAAAGGAAATGTAATGTTGTCTATCCTTTTTTATCCTGGTGTATATCTAATTTCCTATAATACAATACAAGATCAATTTATCCAATCATGTCTTCCAATCTTATCTAATCGTATCTTCCAACACTTCTCACCCTGTGTTCATATATTCCACTTTTGATTGATTGATTATATTTTATTTCATCCCACTTGATATTTTTGTCATATAAAACACATTCTCTATTATCATCCCGGCAATGGAAAAAAAGAAGATAATTTTGCCTGAGGTTTATGTTATCAACGTCAAACTAAGTCCAACTTTTGATCCGGCCTCTCATTTTCTCAGCTGTGTCTCTCTAGTAAAGTCCTAAATTTAATCAGATTAACCTCATCCGCTAAACAAATCAGAAGTCATTTTCTCCTAAATTTGGAAAAGTAGCATTTCCATTTCAATTCTTGTCTAAGAAGCAGCACTTCATAACTGCATTGATATTTCTCTCATTTACATTCTGTTCTGTGTGGATTTGACATTAGCCCATTTTTATTTTGTTGGAGCATGACTGTACTTCTCATTCATGGATCATGTTAAGTAAAGAGCTATTATTATAGTACATGGAAGGGACTATGTCGATTAATTACATACAACCGACATGACTCATGTTAGTTTTCCCAAAATTCTTGTTCTAGTATTGGGGGCCTAGGTTCTCTTGAAATATCCTATTCACATTCTTGTTGCTATTTTGTTTTCTCTCCAAGATAGGGAAGCATAAATATTACTCTGCAAAAGGGGAATCCGAGCTCTCCACACAGACTAATCACTCGAATCTTTCTCACCTGCACGTCATAGAACCATTTCGCCAGAATTGGAGCCGAGTCAACCGATGTCAGATGAAAAAATTATGCACGATCAAAATTTGGTCAATTTCTACAAATTATTGTTTGGAAAAAAAAAATCCCACATAGTGTATATACCCCCTCAATACCCCACTCATCTACCCAAAATCTGAGTGTCAATTTTGAACCATACAGCCACCCACGATCAGGACTTTCTTTCTTTCTTTCTTTCTTCTTCTTCTTCTTCTTCTTCTTTTCTCTATTTTTTTTGTTCGAGACCCATGATCAGGACTTCATTTTCCACAAATATGGTTGACATGTCAATTTCAAAGAAGAATTGAAAAAGTAAGTCAAGCATGACCAACGACTGAGGGTGCGTTTGGGAACCATTTTGGGAAAAGTCCTTAGGGAAATGCAAATACCTTTGAGTTAAAGGTGTTTTCCAAAATGCAAAGTGTGTTTGGTAAAATTGTAGTTTGAAAGCCCCTTTGAAGTATCCTTGAGCAAAATGGTGTTTGGGGGAGTTAAATTTACAAAGTGCTTTGGTGATAAAAAAGATTATCAAAAGAAAAGAAAAGAAAAAAAGACTGGCAAGGGCAGATGGCCGGAAAAAGTAGGTGGCCGCCGGACGTCCACTGAAGACCACCGGCGAGGGTCGCGGACGTCGCCGAGCGACCCCGCCACGACCCATATTTGGGGCGGCGAGGTCGCGCGACCTCGCCGCCCCGATCCGGGTCGTGGCGGGGTCACGCGACCTCGCCGCCCTGAATTTGGGTCGCGGCGAGGTCGCGCGACCTCTGGCGACCGCCGCGACCAAGATCCGGGGCGGCGAGGTCGCGGAGGACCTCGCCACCCCGGATCTGGGTCACGGCGGGGTCGCGCAACCTCGCCGCCCCAGCGAGGTCGCGCAACCCAAATCGGGGGCGGCAAGGTCCTCCCGCGACCCTGCCACCCCAAATCTAGGTCGCGGTGACCCAGACCTCGCCGTGGGTCGCGGCGGTCGCACCACCCCCTGGCGGCGGTCGTCTGGGCGACGGTCACCGGCGACCGCCGTGGAAGAAGAAGCTCGTGGATGAAAAAGGGAAGCTCGCGGATGAAGCCACCCCAGATCTGGGTCTCGGCGACCCAGCCCTCGGCCGCGCCACCTCCGGCATCGGCCGCGCCACCCCCGACGATCGCCGGCATCACTCTAGCAGCGCCGGCCGCTCGCGCCGCCTGTAATCGAAGCCCCGAGAAGATGAAAGGTTGCGACACAAGGGCAAGAACCGAAAAAACAAAAAATTCGTGAGGACAATTTTGGAAAAAAAATATATGAACAGTGCCCGTGTGGGCATGCCGAAAAAGCCGAAAGCCCAAGGCAGGTCCTCACCTGCCTTGGGCTTTCAGCTTCACAAAGCCTGGCATTTCGGGAATGCGGGCTTGCCAAACGAGCTGGCATTTGCCCAAGGACCTTTAAGCCTCCAAAGGGCTTTGAGAAGCCCTTCCCAAACGCACCTTGAGACTTATGTGGCTTTGCGCAATTCACTCATCATCCCCCAAGGGGCACGCTAAGCTGACTTAAAAAGGGGAAAGATTTTTCATCTTGCAAATATATCATCAATTTCAAAGAAGACTTGAAAAAGTAAGTCAAGCATGACCCATGATTGAGAGTTCTGAGTTTCTGCACAATTCACTCATCATCCCCCATTGTGCACGCTAAGCTGGCTGAAAAAGGGGAAAGACTTTTTGTCTTGCAAATATGTCGTCAATGAGATGTAAGAGTTTTCCTGATTTGTGGACTAAATTAATTGACATTGTTATTGTAATTTACCGTTTAACGTTTACCGTTTTACGGGGTTTGGTCTTAGGTGAGATAGAAGGTTTCTTAATTAGTCTAATATGGGACTGGCTAGTGTTGGCCGAGTTGAGCCTGGCCCGTAATGAGGGGGACTGGCTGGAAACTCTATAAATAGTGCTCAAGTCTCTCCTTTAGCCCTAATCTCACATATCCTCACCTAAGGGGCGTTACCCTAACGCCAATCGTGAGGGGCCGCCTCATTGAGCCAGTGATTCGGAGGGTAATAGAGGAGAAGGATTTGCGCGAGGAACATTGTGTTCCTGCTTCCGCTTCAAGAAAGACGATGGATCCTAAAACAGGTGCGTTGATCTTTCAATTTACAATTGCATGTTTATGTTCTGGTTATGAAGATCTTGGGTTGCGCATAATCTGCGCACTACATGTGGTATCAGAGCCTCCGTAACCCTAGAACATGAACGCAATTGGTTTTATCCTAATCTGTGCGAATTTGCCCTAAATTATACTGATTTGCGCTAATTAGTATAATTCTTGCCCTAATTTGCGATTTTCGAGATTTAAAGTTCAATAAAAATCAAATTAAATTGCAAATTGGGACTCGGCTCGACGAGACGGTGAAAACCGTCGGCGGCGCGTCGCCGTGGGACGCCGCATGCGCCCCCACACGCGGCCACGTGCCGCTGGGGGTGTCGAGCACGCGCCTACGCGTGGCGGCGCGCGTGGCCACGCGCCGCCACGCGCGGGGCGTGCTTCGCACGCGGCCGCTGACGTCAGCGTGACGTCAGTGACCCGGGTCTGACCCGATGCGTGCGTCGCACATGATGCTGACGTCACGGTGACGTCAGCAACCCGGGTCGACCCGACCCAGTGACTGACTTGATGACGTCAGTGCACCGCCCGATAACGTCACTCGACCCGACCCGGAGTCCAACCCGACCCGACCGGTGACCGACCCGAACCGGCGACCGACCCGACCCGGGACCCGACCCGAACCGCGGTCTGACCCGGCCCGGAGTCCGACCCGACCCGGGATCCGACTCGACCCGACCCGGTCAACGGTTGATCGGTCTGGTCAGCTGGTCGGATCGGGCGGTCGGACTGGACGGTTGGACTAGGTAACCGGTCGAACGGTCACCGGTCGGACCGGCTCTAGGCCGGTTAGACGTCTGGTGCGTGAGCCCCACGCATTGCTCACTCAGGCGGCGCATGCGGGCGCGTGGGGACTCCTTTTGGCGAGTGGCTGGCGACGTTGGATTTGTATGGAGATTTCTTATCTTGTGGTATATTTATTTTATATGTTTGATGATTTTATTGATGTGAAATTGCATATAAAGCCCTAAATACGTGTATTTTAAGTGAATTTTTGCGTATTTTTCTTGTATTTTTCTGTGATTTTGGAAATACAAGTGCTGGGTTACAAGTATGCTATTTTAATTAATGTATAAGGCAGCTTAATTAGCATGATATGTGATTTGAGTGATATGTTCCCCTATCACTAAAGTTAAAATCACATGTATATGGTGTATGTGAGGTAAATATATCCCTGATATGAGAGAGTTTCAAGGATTCAATTGAGTTGTGACCGCCAAAGTGGCACACTTGATTGGGTTTAAGAAATTTCTATCTCGTATGTTGTCTAGGATGTCTCCTGATCTAATGCGTAGTTATACTCCCAAAGGAGGTGATTATGTATTAGCTCATGGAGGGATACATGATGATGTGGTGGAGGATTGTCTAGTCTTAGTGGTTCTTCTGCCCAAAGGTGATGAATTCACGAAGATTGGAATATATTCTCCTGACCGCTGTCATGTTTGGAGTGTACAATTGCATGTCATGTATTTTGCCCAAAGGTGATTATGTGATTTTGCATGTAACTCTCTGGATGTGTACTTGTGTACACAATACTCACATGATGCTAATTGTTATATATTGCTGTCTTTCAGTCACCTTTTCTGTAAACGGTAACTCCGTTACTATTGAGGTTCTCACTGGTTTCAACTTTAAGAAGTGGAGAGAAGATTTTCTGTTTGCCATGGAGAAGTATGATTAGTAGGACCAATTTACCTACTTTTCTATGGGGTGAAGCTTTGAAAACAGCTCTTTACACTCTTAATCGTGTTCCTAGTAAAGCGGTTCCATTGACTCCTTTTGAGTTGTGGACTGGACGTAAACCTAGTCTGAATCATCTTAGAGTTTGGGGATGTCCAGCAGAGGTGAAGTTATATAATCCTACATTGAATAAGTTGGATTCCAAAACTACATGGTGCTATTTCGTGTCTTACCCAGATCATTCAAAGGGGTATCGGTTTTATAACCCCAATGGAGGTACAAGAATTGTGGAATCTCGACCGCAAAATTTCTCGGAATTTGATGTGGCTGAAAAGGGTAGTAATGCTCACAAACTATCGAAGATGATAGTTTGGTGGGAGTTACTGGATCCTCATCTCATCCTGTGTAGACAATTTTGGAACCTCTTGCGCCACAAAATGAACCTATTGTGGCTCAAGATCCTATTGTTGAGACAGTTCCTGATGCAATTCCTCAAGCTCCTCAAGTTCAGAATGAGGTTGAAGTAGCTCCACTCAGAAGATCTGCTAGGGAAAGATGTTCTGCTATACCACCAGACTATGTGGTCTACCTAGGAGAGCATGATTATGATATTGGCTGTGTTGTTGATCCAGTCACTTATAAAGATGCTATCTCATGTCCTCAATCGGATTTGTGGTTAGATGCGATGAAAGATGAGATGCAATTTATGAAACATAATGGGTTTGGGAACTTGTTGAATTACCTGAAGGTTGCAAACCTATTGGCTACAAATGGGTATTCAAGACTAAAAAGGATTCCAAAGGAAAGATTGAAAAGTTTAAGGCCAGGCTGGTGGCTAAGGGTTTCACTCAAAGAGAAGGAATAGATTATGAAGCAACATTTTCTCCAGTTTCTTCTAAAGATTCCTTCAGAGTGATCTTGGCATTAGTAGCTCATTTCGATATGGAGTTACACCGGATGGATGTTAAGACCGCATTTCTTAATGGAGACCTTAATGAGGAGGTTTATATGGTGCAACCCGAGGGCTTTACGATGATGACTCGGGTAAGCTTGTTTGTAGATTGAAGAAGTCTATTTATGGCCTTAAACAAGCTTCTAGACAGTGGTATTTCAAATTTCATAATGTTGTCACTTCATTTGGATTTGTTGAGAACAAAGTAGATCAGTGCATATACACCAAGGTCGGGGAGGAAATATATTTTTCTCATACTTTATGTGGATGATATCCCGCTTGCAAGTAGTGACATTGGTTTACCGCATGAGACAAAGCGGATGTTATCGAAAATTTTGATATGAAAGACCTTGGTGAGACGTCTTTTGTTCTTGGCATTGAGATTCATAGGGATCGCTCATGTCATTCATTGGGTTTATCTCGGAGGGCATATGTTGATCGCATTTTGGAAAGATTCAATATGCAAGATTGCAAACCAGGAGTTGCTCCTGTTATTAAGGGTGATAAATTGAGTCTTTCACAATTACCTGATTCAGATTTTGAGAAAGCTCAAATGAAGAATGTACCTTATGCTAGTATGCTTGGAAGTATCATGTATGCTCAAGTTTGCACTAGGCCAGACATTGCTTTTGCAGTTGGGCTTCTAGGCAGATATCAGTCAAATCCAGGATGCGATCACTAGGTTGCTGCCAAGAAGGTTTTAAGGTACTTAAAGAGAACAATGGATTATATGCTGATTTATAGACATGTTCCTGACTTGCAACGAGTAGGATATTTTGATGCAGATTTTGCTAGTTGTCAAGATGATAAGAAGTCGATAACATGATATATATTTATGTTGGCAAGAGGTGCAGTATCATGGAAGAGCGAAAAACATAAATCCATATCTTCTTCTACCATGCAAGCGGAGTTTATAGCATGTTTTACTCGCTACTACTCAAGCTATTTGGCTCCGGAACCTCATTAGGGAGTTATCGTTTTTGATTTTGTGAATAGGCCCATACAAAATTGTGACAATACTGCAGGTGTTGTTTATTAACAACAACGAAGTCTTAAGGGGTCTAAACACATGGAGGTCAAGTCTTTTACGGTAAAGGAATCGGTAAGATGAATGGTGACGTTGCTTTGTAGATTATGTTCCTACGAGATGATATGATTGCGAGATCCACTAACTAAAGGCCCCATGTGTATTTGATCGACATGTCATTAGTATGGGCCTAGGAGCATCTTAGGATGCCATCATTTAGTGGGAGTTATATTTTTTTTTCTAAAATAAAGTTTATATCTGCATTTGTTACAATTTAGTAATGTTTTGATATATATATATATATATATATATATATATATATATATATATTTCAACTTTTGCATTCAATACGATATTTTTGAATGGTTTACTATTTTGTTGAATATATATATTGTTATAGTTCTCAAGGTATTACCTTGAGTGAAGGCTAAGGGGCAATTCGTTATTAACCTTGTGTATATGTTCTTGTGATACATAAAGAAAGGTTGACCATAAGGACAAGACATATGTGGGTTCATTAGAACCATAATTTCATTCTCTTGTGGCACAAACTTTTGTGTCGCCTAAGTAAGAGAATGGTGACTGACAAATGGATCTCTCTATGAGAGATATTAGCCATTTGCCACACTACTATATTTAATCCATATCAAATAAAGTTGAAAACACTTGTGACCATGGAAGGCTCTGTGTGTATACATGCAGTTACCACCATAATTCGATGTCGGAGACTTTATGAGATAGGATTGACTATTAAGAATTATCTCTAGACCAATGTGCGCACATACAATACAATTTCAATTAATATAGTTCAAGTGGGAGAATGTAAGAGTTTTCCTGATTTGTGGACTAAATTAATTGACAATGTTATTGTAATTTACCGTTTTACGGGGTTTGATCTTAGGTGAGATAGAAAGTTTCTTAATTAGTTTAATATGGGACTGGCTAGTGTGGGCCGAGTTGAGTCTGGCCCGTAATGAGGGGGACTGGCTGGAAACTCTATAAATAGTGCTCAAGTCTCTCCTCTAGCCATAATCTCACATATCCTCACCTAAGGGGCATTACTCTAACGCCAATCATGAGGGGCCGCCTCATTGAGCCAGTGATTCGGAGGGTAATAGAGGAGAATGATTTGCGCGAGGAACATTGTGTTCCTGCTTCCGCTTCAAGAAAGACGATGGATCCTAAAACAAGTGCGTTGATCTTTCAATTTACAATTGCATGTTTATGTTCTGGTTATGGAAATTTTGGGTTGCGCATAATCTGCGTGCTACATGAGAAGGACTCACTCTCCGGAAAACGCGGTCCAACTATAATAGGAACTATCCTCGATAGAGGCTTTTGGGGAGTGATCTTCCATTCTATAAGTATAGTCATTGATCTTTGTAATAGTATTCAAATTTGAACCATCTCGCACCTCCCAAAACCCAACATCCCCCAAATCATGATTTCTTCCTTTTTGTCGTCCACCCAGTCTCCTTTAGCTGTCTTCTTCTTCTCGCTCTTTTTGGTAGGCACCACTTCATTTCTTGGTGCAAGCATTTCTGCTTCCTCCACTTCTTTCTCCACTATCCACATGACTAAGAATAAGGATGGAGCATAGGCTCTCCTGAATTGGAAATCTACTCTTGACAACCGTAGTTGGTCTCTCCTCTCTTCATGGCACGATGACAATCCTTGCAACTTTACCGGTGTTGCTTGTGATGACTTTGGAGCCATTACCCATCTAAATCTTTCCGATCTCGGCTTAAGAGGAACTCTAGATGGCCTCGACTTCTCACGCTTAACCAATGTGGTCAGCTTTGAACTTGCCAACAACTCAATCTATGGCTTCATTCCCTCAAGTATCGGTAACCTTTCCAAACTCAACTCTCTTGATCTTTCCTTCAATGAACTATCTGGTGACATTCCTCCAAGTTTGGGCATGCTCGAGAGTCTTCATTATTTGTACCTATATGCAAACAACCTAAGTGGACACATCCCTCAAGAGATTGGACGGTTGGATTTTCTTTTGGAACTTGATTTTTCCATGAACAAGTTCATTGGTCCTATCCCTATTTCACTAGGGAACTTGAGTAGCCTGATTCATCTTTAT
Organism: Eucalyptus erythrocorys; assembly: GCA_014182555.1. Classification (NCBI taxonomy): domain Eukaryota; kingdom Viridiplantae; phylum Streptophyta; class Magnoliopsida; order Myrtales; family Myrtaceae; genus Eucalyptus; species Eucalyptus erythrocorys. Next base: position 30,139,148 of record CM024607.1, on the reverse strand, counting down.
CTATGGAAAAACCAACTTTCAGGGCCCATTCCCGCTTCTCTTGGAAAATTAGGTAATTTAACTGATTTAAGCATTTCATGCAATTATATTTCCGGTTCCATTCCAAGAGAAATAGGTGACTTGAATCATTTGAAAATTCTTTACATATGGCAAAATGGACTTTCTGGACCCATACCTTCAGAAATCTGGAGGCTCACTTCTCTTATTGAACTTGACCTAGCAATTAACAATCTCAATGGGTCAATTCCTAGTTCCATTGGAAACTTGACAAGTTTATCTTCTCTTCACCTTCAAAAAAATGAACTTTCAGGACCCATACCTTCAGAAATCGGGAGGCTCACTTCTCTTAACAGTTTACAATTTTTAGATAATAATTTGACCGGTCAAATCCCTACATCAATTGGAAGCTTGGCCAATCTAACTGAACTGGACCTTGGCAACAATAAATTCTTCAGTCCCTTGCCTTCCGAATTCAATAAGTTAACACAATTGACTCATTTGGAGCTACATGATAATGACCTAGAGGGGGCAGTGCCAGAAGATGTATGTCTTGGGAGATCATTGCAAAATTTCACCATCTCCAATAATAATTTTACGGGTCCCATCCCCACGAGCCTAAAGAACTGTAGCACATTAATCAGATTGAGGCTTGACAAAAACCAACTCACTGGAAATATAACAGATGCTTTCGGAATATATCTGCATCTAAATTATATGGACTTGAGCCACAATCATTTGAGAGGCGAACTTTCGTGGAAATGGGAGCGTTGTCCTAATTTGATGAGCTTAAGGATTTCGAACAACAACCTCTTTGGTGCGATTCCTGTAATATTTGGAAGGATGGCTCAATTACAGTTACTGGACGTTTCTTCAAATAATTTAAGCGGAGAGATTCCAAGGGAAATGAGAAACCTATCCATGTTGTTAGTACTCGATCTAAGCAGCAACGCCATCATGGGAAATGTCCCCATTGAGATTGGGCTTTTATCTCATTTGACACATCTAAACTTAGCATCAAACAATTTGAGTGGATCGATACCGGTGCAGCTAGGCTCATGCAAAAGCTTGTTGAGCTTGAACTTGAGTAGGAACAAATTTCAGAGAAGCATTCCTCCTGAGATAGGCAACATACAATTCCTCGAGATTCTTGATCTGAGCTATAATATTTTGTCAGAACATATACCAGGAGAGCTTGCGATACCGAGAAACTTACAAATTCTAAATATCTCCCACAATAACCTATCTGGTTACATCCCACATGCTTTTGATGATATGTTCGCCTTGACTTCTATTGATGTATCCTACAATGACCTAGAAGGTCCTCTCCCTAATGTCAAGGCTTTCAATGAGGCTCCATTTGAGGCAATTAAGCATAACAAAGGGTTTTGTGGAAATGTCGTTGGTTTACAAAACTGCTATTCTACCGGGATCAAGAAACGTAACCAACATGCTAGAGCCAAAATCACAATTATCCTCATTATCTCGTTGTTGGGGCTTCTCTTTCTCTCTTGCGCCTTGATTGTTGTTGTTTTTGTAATCGTCAATCATCATCAAAGAAGGATTATGAAGAGAAAAAATAATGAACGGGTAAATGATCTGGATTTCATGAGTATTTTGAGTTATGATGGCAAAGTTTTCTATAATCGAATCATTGAGGCCACGGAAGGATTTGACTCCAAGTACCATATGGGCGAAGGAGCATATGGAATTGTTTATAAAGCCGAGATATCAAAAGGTCAAACGTTTGCTATCAAGCAAACCTTGTCATCCCAAGAGGATTTGAAAGGGAAATTCAAGCCTTGACAAATATACGTCATCGAAACATCGTGAAATTTTATGGCTTCTACTCTCATCCCCAACACTGTTTTTTGGTGTATGAATACATGGAAAGAGGAAGCTTGAGAATGACTTTGAAAGATGATCAGAGAGCAATAGAATTTCAATGGGACAAGAGGATAAGTGTGGTCCGAGGAGTTGCAGATGCATTGTCCTATATGCATCACGAACGTTCTCCTCCATTGATTCATCAAGACTTGACTAGTAACAACATTTTATTGGATCGTGATTATGAGGCTCATGTTTCCGATTTTGGCACCGCAAGACTTTTGAGGCCAGATTCATCAAACTGGACGGCTATTGCTGGTACCATCGGGTATATTGCTCCAGGTTCTTCGCAAACTTTTGTTCAAATTTTGATGGCATTAGGTCTCTTGCTTCTATTATTGAAAATTTACAAGTTTAGTGCAGTTCATTAGTTATTTAAACGTATCATGGAAATTTTGGTGTATTTATTTAGAGCTTTCAAGTTCAGTCTTGATGAAAATGCTTTTCGATTTTCCTCATAACTAAGAATTGGAAAATGAGAAAAAGATCAAAATCAATCCATTTCAAGGATATTAAGTTTGCATTACCTAGAAGATGCCCGTATTTTAAGGGGCGAACAAAATTTTCATAATTTTGCTAAAGCATAAACTCCCATACTCAAATCAATATTGTAGGAGTTGATTAAGTGGAAATCTGTACTTGTAATCGTCACACGTCACGTCATGGGAATTAATGTTGTCGACTTGAATACAACTTGTGATCGAGATTAAAAAAACAGTGGATTCTCCACTTGCAGAGTTAGCTTATTCTATTGTTCCTACCGAAAAGTGCGATGTGTATAGCTTTGGAGTCATTGCATTAGAGACAATCATGGGAAAGCATCCAGGAGACCATGTCTCTCGAGAATGTTCATCGTCCGCCCAAGCTGAGTCAACGATGTTGAAGGATGTGTTGGACCAACGTCTCTCGCCTTCTAGACTTGGCCTTCGAGATGCGCAGGACGTGGTCTTGATCACCAAGCTAGCATTCAAGTGCTTGCAAGACGATCCGAGGCTTCGACCGACCATGCGATAGGTCTCACGTGAGCTTTGCTTTCAAGAACCCTCGGATATGCCACTCTCTGCAGTGAGCTTAGAGCAACTTCGTGATCTTAATGTCAAAAAATTTGGAGCATTTCAGGAGATGGTAAGATTTGAAGTTTTCATGTGCTATTCTATTTGGTTTTCAATTATAATGATGATCGCTTTTGAATATCTCCTTAGTTCTCACGAAGCCCAGCCATGTGATTTTTTATTTCCACTGCAGAGCTAGCTTCTCTATGAACATCATAGGAATAGTGTGATGTTTATAGTTTGGAGTCGTGGTACCAGAAATAATTATGGGAAGACTTATGCGAAGATCCCATTTCACAATTATTTCCATCCTTTTACCGAGTGATCAGGAAGGGAATTTGCAAAATGCAGTGGATCGACATCTCTTGCCTTCTCTGATATGAGATGTAAAGAACATGTAGTTTCTGTTGCTGTAAAAGATAATAGTACTAGAAATATGTGAACTTTTATTGATATGCAGAGTCATATTTGAACTTTCGGTTGATTCAATTAAATCATTTTTGAGTAATGTTCACCACTGTCCCGAAACTTTTAATTAGTCCAATTAATTCCCTATTATATCTTAATATGTTTATGTCAACCTTTCATTAATCAATTTAAATGAAATACAGCCGGTGGAGAAAACTATGTGGATTCCCAGCGTGTCGTGTTGACTTGAAATAGCAACACTGTAATACTTTTTTTTTTTTTTTTTGAAGCATAATGAAAAATCCTCCCTCATTATCCATCAGACACCATTTCGGCTAAAAGCTTAAAAAAGAACAAGACCCCATTATTCATATTAAGTAAGTGGTTTTGTCGTAGTGTTGATTTTTTATCCTCTCACTTAGAACTAAGACCTCATTTGATAGTTGGGATAAAATTTGGAATAAGCTAAAATTATCTTATATTGCGTTTGGTGCCTAATCAAGCAAAGATAAAGTCAGATATAATAGAGATATAGCCCAAATAAAATTATCCCATAGGAAAGGTGGGATAAGAGTAGGTAGGATTTTTAATATCCATAATAGGAAAATTATTTTTCTCGAATAACAAAATTTTAAATTAATAAAATAATATAAGAAATTCAAATAATAAAAAATGAAAATTTAGTTTTTAAATTTTAATCTTGTTATTATTTATGTATTCTAAGTTAATTCTATCTTATAATATAAATATATATTTATATTTAATACATATTTTAGTATTTTAGGTATATCAAGATAGTTTACTATTTAATAAAATTTTATTTGAGAACAATGGAAGGGAAAATGAAATAAAAAGGAAAATAATTAAAAAGAGAGAGAGCAAAGAAAAGGCAAATAATCTTTACCAAAAAAAAAAGGCAAATAAAAATAAAATAAGCAAGAGTGTCGCGAGAGAATTTTATTGTCTCTATTTGTGAACTTTGATATTCATTTACACTGATATGCCGTTTATATCAAATAATGTATATGATATAATATGAAAATACCCGACTTTATTATTACGGTTCATCAAATAATAAATAGGATATAGCAAAATATCTAGATTTCATATCCTATACTATCCAGTCTTATACTGGATAGAAATTTAGATGACTAAATATAGCCTAGTAGTTTATAGAACTATTATTTGTGCCCAACAAATCTCGTCGAGGTCCCTAACCCGCTTCATGTTGCCTAGAGGCAATCGCCATAGTGGCCACAAGTGACAAGGGTTGCAATATTTCAATTTTTGTTGCTTTCCTTTGTCGAAATTTGTATGTCTTTTTTATTTAGTTTACATTATTTTTCACAAAATCTTATTTTCCTTTTCTTTATTTATATATATTTATCTTGTTTTAAATTTATTAGAATATTTTTCTAACAAATTAAAAACTATAAGCTATGTAAGATGACACATCATCACCTTGCCTTTTAGAATGAACCTTTGTGAGTTACTCGACCGCAATTGCGAGCTCTTCGAAGCTCGTACCTCGCGTGACAACGGAATTTGTTGTGACCCAACCTTGACGTTGCGACACATCTTGATCGACAATTTTAAGGTCAAGAGGAAACCGGATGTAAAATCTAGATGACCAAAAGGATGGCATAATAGCCCTCTTGATTGATGGTTTTAAGATCGAAAGGAAACTGGATGTAAAGGTGAGTTTAAGGGTATTTCGATTAAGTAGCCCTCCTGATAGTACGTCTTCACCGATAAGGATTGCATCACTTCATCCTTTGGGGTATTGCCATATCAAGTATACTAAATCATGATTATGAACATCTTTCCTAAGGTTCATACCCCTCACGAAAGGTTTATTAAAAGTTATAATTATTTAAGACAACCTAAAAAATAAGACAGGAGTCGCCACTAGCCTCATTTTTGGGGGTCAACTAGAAAACCCAATCGAGGGTTAAGAATTATCCCTCAATTTTTACACAATTAGATATTTAGGTTTGGAGATTTGGGTTACACTAATATTTCTATAAGCATCTTTCAGTTCCTAACAGTATGTTGTGTTACCTATGGCGATCATGCATGTCTTTTTACTTTTTTGGGTCAATAATCCTAAATTAAGTGATCACACGTGGATGTTCATTTTCGTCTTTTATTTCTTTAAAAAAAAATAGTGCACACTTGAATTTAAAGTACAAGGCAGTAAGTAAACAATCAAGTAAAACAGTAAATCTATCATGCAATCCTAAAACTTTAAAAGAAATAAAAGAAAAGGAAAGGAAAGAACCCACAAGTTGTTGGGTGTTTATACAAATAAAGGAACCCAAGACATGTATCGGAGATGATTAGTACAAAAATATGGTCGGAAGAGACATCAACTTTCATCGTCTTCATGTTTTGATGATCTTCAATCTCCAAGGACCTAATCTAGTCCTAAAGTAAAATTAAGCTAGGTACGTGCAATGAAAAGAAACATCCATACATGACAAAATAGTTAAAAAGCATGACATGGAATTAAAATCAATCAATTAAGTAAAACATGGTTCAAAATTAATCAAATTTGGGCCTTGGGGTGGGCCATTGCAATCCATGCGTAGGTCCCTCTAAACACCTACCCAATTCATTTTCATGACTTATAGCCATTATTGACCATTTTTGTTTTTGTATGGCTAATAATGCTTATAAGTCTCTAACAAGATGTTCTAAGTGAATCCCCAAGATTTACCTCACAGTTTCAAGCATTGCATCTAACATACATCTAAAATCCACATGCATCAATACAAATTAAACACACAGGCAGGACTTTAAGCCTTATTTCTCAAACAATCAAACAATTGAATGAACCATCGGAGGGTCAATTACTCAATGATCACGTGCCAATCACAAACACAAACATTTCAAATGAATGGCATGATTTCGTGCCTGAGTTGTCCATGTGATACTTCAAAAAATGAGTTTGAAATTTTGAGAAAGGAAATTAAGATTTTGGACAAAGGATCATCTTAGTTATGAAACATATTTAATTACCAAAGCTAATTTGGTACGCATATCATGTACTCACAAACATCGCAGGCATTTTAAATATGATCCAAACTTTGATAATCTCAATGTCAAATCAAACATTGAAAAAAATTTGGGAAAAATTTAAGACAAGGAACGTCTTGATTATAGAACGTACTTAAATGTCTAAGTTAGTCTAAGTCTTGCATATCATGCACTCATAGACTTAAACATTTTAGATACGATCTAAAACCATGGCAATTCTTATGTCAAAACATAGTGTTTGAAAGATTTTAAGCATTTGATGTCAGAAATAATCACATGAACCAAAGCCATCTTTGATGTGCAAAGAAACCATGTTTCAAATCAGTTTCGGAGGAAGTGTGATCAAAAGACCATCTCATTTATTGAAAATTCTTGACAATCAAAGGATTTCGAATTGATTTCATGAAGATGTCCAACCCTAATTTCACACACAAGTTACCCTGAGAAATCCTAACATGAATTCACAATAAGAATTTACAACAAAGCATCACAAATGGGGCAAAGATGATCAACAAAATTGGGAAGAACCGATTGATTATTTGTCCTTGAGAAAATTACGCAGCATGCATAACATGATATGAAACAACTTTTGAGAAGAAAATTTCCTAAGAAAAGCTAAGCATGATTTTAAAAAAATCTAATAATGCACCTCATCACATCAGGAAATTAACAAGACAGCAGAATATCAAGTCATCACAAATGAGACTTACCCCCATCAAATGAGGTCTAAAAATCATTAAATTGCATCACAATGAGGATAAAAGGATGACAATCAAACTTCGTAGAGGGTCTAGCTCAAGAATCCTTACTGAAAAATTGGTACAAAGATAACAAAAGCCTGCCTAATCGGGGGTGAAAACAAGATCCTGAATTTAATCCTAGGTCAGAATTCTAATCTAGCTTAGAAAAATGGAAAATTGGTCTAACGGTGAGCAAATTATGTGAAATTAGGTGACATTTGAAAGGTCTAAGCATACCTTACAACTTTCTAGAAGGGTTCGGGTTCAATCGAAGTCAATTTGATGCTCTAAAGTTGAGGTTTGTGGAGGTGCACATCAGTCATCAACAAACTAGAACATGGCATGCATTAAATGAGTCTCAAAATCACTTAGACAATGCACAAACGGCATGAAATTTGCATATGACAAAGAATTTGATACGCCGAATGATTAGGGTAAACATGTAATCCTAAGTTGATATGCGAAGAAAACATGCGAGTCAACAACATTACAAAAGTGACTTAAAAGTATAATGACATGTTTGAAGATTTCGAAATGCAACTAGCTTAATTGAGGCATAGTAATCATATACCAAATGACAATCATTCAAGATGCGCTATGCATGACCATAAACCTTGTAATGCACACTTCAAAAGTCACGAAGGCATTAACATGAGATTTGGTCTCTAAGAGACCCAAACAAGCATGGTAAAGTGCATACATGACAAACCTCTAATCTAATCTTAGCATTACAAAACAAGCATGATTTCGATCATCTAAGAACATGCAAAAATTTAAGGAAAAATCTCACATATGGAACATACAGTGATGAACATTCTTTGTTAAGAACTCAAAACCTCATTGAGATCGTGCAAGTCATGACAAAATTAGCGAAAACAGATGCAAGCCATGGAATGTCTAATTGTAACGGAACCTACATGTATTTGAACATGCAAATGACATACCAATTGATGAGCAAATCATGCAAATTATACATCATTGGAATGCGCATGATGTGTATTTCAAGTTTCATGAAGATCTTAAGACCAAATGGACACATCTATGTGCTCATTTTCACTAAAATGCACTTTGGATTGGTGTAGGGCATATTGTCTTAGGCTCAAATCTATGCAGTTTTGACCTACTAAACATTTCCAAATAATCCAAAAAAAAAAAAAAAGTACGCAATCCATGAGACGATTTGGAACAAATCTCGTCAATAATTTTTTTTTCAAAAATCAATCGCAAGAGTCAACGTAAAAATAACAAAATCAGAAGGTAGAACAAAACAAAACCAAAAGTAGACCAAAATCTTTGCAAAATCAAACAGATTGCAAGGTATTTTTCGAGAGTCAAACAATGGCCATTCGGGCTGTGCGACTATCAAAAAAACATCTTTCATGGAAGCAGTTTAATGAAGTTGTTAGATGGAACGTGTTAAACAATGAGTTTTGCATAAACTGAGTGTTGATACCTAAATTTTTACTACCCATTTAGTCATTAAAATTATTAATTAATTGCATAACACATAGATTTAGGTGCATTTATTTTAATTTAATTTTTTATATTTTATTAGGCCGGTAGTGGATGGGTTTGAATTAATATTTCTGAGCTCTAGTTTGGCAAGTCGGCCTAGGCCCACGAAAGGAGAAAATCAACTCAAACCTGTCATTATTTTTAATTAATTATCTTGTGAAAAATTAAGATTTAATGTGATATTATGATGATTTTTGGAAGTTAAGGAAATCGCATTATAATCTTATCTTTATCAATAGATGGTGAAATCGGGGAGAATATTCATAAGATAAGGATTTTTGTGATAAGGAGGTTATCAGCAATCTTTTCGTTAGATGAAATATCGATAAAAAAGATTATATTTTGCTTTACCAAAAAAATATATATATATTTTTTTGGCCTATAAAAAGAGATCGTACGGCTTCCAGCTGGGGGAATTTTTTCGGTTCTTTAAAAAAAAAAAGAAAAGCAGAAAAAGCAAAAACAGCAAAAAGCAAACAGAAAAGCCTGCAGAGGAAAAGTACAAGGGCAGAGGGACGACTGTTCATCGTCTCCCTCGCCGCTCGCACCCCCTGCAACCTCCATCTGTGAAGAAACCCCCCGCGCCCACCGCCGCACCGCCAGCATCCTGATCGGCCACCGACGTTGCCCGCCGGACGCCGCCGTCTCGCCACGCCGACGCCGCCTGGAAGCCGAGGCCAGCTGCGACCACCTCACTCGAAGCCCTGCTGGTGTCCGCCCGAGCTCTCCCGTTCGTGCCGCGCCGACCCACGATTCCGGTGACCCGTTGCCGCCCAACGCCTCCTCGTGCCGTGCCGACCCGAGATCCTGCTGTTCGTTGCCGCCGGATCCCGTCTCGTAGCCACCGCGCGAGTTCAAGTATGATTTCGATTTCGGTTTCTAGGGTTTTCGCAACCCTCTGCCGAATTCGTGCGGTGATGCAGTTGGGTAGAACCTTGTTTGGGATCCTTCCTCTTGTTGTCTGTGAACTTTGGTGAGCTTTATGATGTGCATATTGCCTTTTGGAATTGAAAGCAAAAAACTTTTTCTTTTATTAAGGATTCCAGTGTCCTTTTATTACCTGAAGTAGAGAGGAGGATTAGCTGATTAATTGCTGAGGTTTCTCTGACATGAAATATCCAAGCTGGAGAGATGCATGCTCCCTTGTACTTGTTGTCTACGGCTAAGACTTGCTTCGAGAACCAAGATAGATCTTTGGATGTTCATGAAGAAATGTGAGATTACGTTGAAAGTATTTTTGTGAAGTTCTTTCAATGATGCACTTCTCAATATATCACGGACTTGTATAAGGACGCCTCATTTAAGAACTCCTGGTTTTGGGCTTCTCTTTACTTAAGTCACTGCTACATATATCATTGATTCATTGTTATATGACCTGTAGTCAGTACTCAACTCCCAGAAAGGTTATGTAACCTCTGAATACCCGAAGCAAATCAATCATTTCAATTTCTTTGGTAACCATTATAGCTCAAGCCTAGGTGGAAACAACATGAAAAACCGTTGAATATGGCAAAGATACAGTTAACTTGTGATATTTTGAGTCTTATGTTTCGATTTTGTTACAAAAACCCAAAGAATGGAATAAATGTGCCACTTAGTGTTTTATCATGTTCTCATGCTGAGTGAGGTCCCTTTTAGAGTTTTCTAATTGGTTATATGTTGTTATATCTGAGGAGATGCTAAATTAGCAGAAGTTTGTTGCCAATGTTTACTCCATTTTTTCTTTCTCTAACATTTATAACTTTGCAGGGAGACATTACTTACGTTCATCAGAGATGGGAACAATGTTCAAGTTTTGGGTTCGTTGAGTGTGTTGGCTATGGCTATGCTGTTACAAACAAAAGGTTGGGCTGTTGTATCTTTCCGGTTACAATTCCTTATTCGGTATATACTGCCATTTATCATTAACATTTGCTATTACAGAACTGGATGAGTCAATGCTGGATGCTCTTGGAATTCTTCCTCAGCGCAAAAAGCAGAAGAAACTCTTGCTGGTAAGCATTATTGATTTTGCATTGCTTTGGCACTCTTGTAAATAATTTTAGCAAAGTGCCTTGCTTGTAATATTCATCTTTTGCGTTATGTACACAGTGGTTAATTGATTCCTAGGGTGTTATGCACAAAATTTGGACCTCAAAAAACTAATGTTTGAAAATTCATTCAGTGATACTTTGAAGGAGTTGGTCGTCCAATCAAGACTTGTTGCTAAACTTGTTGGTTGAAGAGAAGCTTTCTATTGAAGAGATTATCTGGCTGTTAATATTCTCTGAATTTGTTCTCATGTACATCTTTGGTCAGTTTTTCATTTCATTATCACTTTAACATTCTCATGTAGTTTCTCTATGTTGGGCTTTGTTTACTTTTACACATTCTCTAAGTCCACATCCACCGCACTACTGTTGCATGGAAGATGGCTCGAAAGAAAAAAGAGCTACTTAAATTTTGAAGGAAAAAAGTCAATTTGTCTGCTTTTGTTATTAGTTCTAAACTCTGTAGATGAGAACACTGCATTTTCTTGCTCTTTTTAATGTGCAATCAGTGCGTTGACACCAGCCAATGTATGTTAAATCCATGCGGCACTGCCATTCCAATTGATTTCATGTTTGATGCTGGATAGTGGATAGTTAGTTGTAGGGTTTTGTAGTGGGAGATGGTAGGTAATTAAACACATAGATTGCACTACTATAATGGCTATGAAGGAGGCCTTTCAAGTATGCTGCTTCAATTTCAGTTTTTAATTTCTTCTCTCTTTTTTTCTTGTCAAGTCAGCTGATACGGGGTTGTTTTGTGCAGGATCAGGAACTTCTTGATTGTTCTGAACAGCATCCAGAAGGGCAATCCAATGCTAGGTAAATTTTATCCATGGGGTCCGCATTTGTGCATTTTAAGCGAGCTGTTGTGAGATAATTTTAGCTGTCTCATCAGTAACGTTATGCATCACAATTTTATGTAGTCACGGTTGCCGGTGTCTTCATTTTATCTGGATATGCCGAATAAATACGCTTACTTCACTGATAAATAGTATTTATTAATGTGGAGTGTCTTGTTCTGTGACCAGAGTGCTCGACCGTCTTTTTGCTTTGCTCCTTCAGATTTTCTACTTATCCTAAATTCCTCATAGCCTGGGCTCTGTCAAGGATACGTTTCTGTTTGCTTATATACAGCTTCATAGATCACTGCCTGGACGACTCTTTCTAGATTATATTTCCCCAGACATTTTGAGAGAAATATACAGTTCCAAGACTTGTGAATTTGTTAACTTATAAATCATAGCTTATGACCATGTGTTATCAGCCTATAGATGTCTCTCTCATTATACTTAAAAAGGCAGCACCTTAATGGAAATTTGAGTGGTCTGACTTGCTTGATTGATGATAAATAATCTATATCTAAGAAGACAATCAGACACAATCTAAGAAGTGTAAGCTGGACTTCATGCAATGTCTATTTACCATGGTAATTGAGACTTTGTTTCGGCCTATTAGAGTTGCGATACTCAAATGTGAAGGGAAAATGAATTCGGTTTTTAACCCTGCAGAAGCAAGGCCCTCGCGATTGCCGAATTCTTCTAGCAGCGGAAGGGAAAAATTGAGAGAATTGAAGTGAGGACGTTTCCAGCATGAGTAAGTGGGGAAAATGAGAGCGTCCTTCTTGAATGGCAACAGTTCAGGTCTTATTCTTAGAAGCATCGTCAGAAGTTCCAATTCTCTTGCTTTAGGAAGCGTTGGGAGTCCTCTTAAGGTGCGAAACCCAACTAAAACAGCAGGGCTCTTTAGTTGCAAAGCGATGTCGACAAATTCGCCGGTGGTGCAAGTGAAGCAAAAGATCGATTTGACAGAGAAGGAGAAGATGATCTTTGATAGGCTTCTCGCCACCGTTCACCATTTTGATCTCTCTACCCAGCTGCGGGTCGCTGGTGGCTGGGTCCGTGATAAGGTTGGTGTATTTGGCAGTGCTGTTCGCTTCAATGTGCCTTTAAGTTGTTTTGCATTCTTCTGAGATATTTTATCCAATTACATGTTTAGTTATATCCAGTTCAAGTTCTTACTTTTCCCGTCTCATAAAACTCAATTTTTTCTTTGTTTGATTGGGGGTTCTCTTTTCTTTGGAGTGCAAATTGTAGAAAATGCCGTGCTTTTGTTATTACTTATGAAGTTTCGTTTCTACAATCAGTAGGAACATCAACTAATCGAGGTCTTTATCATGGTCGTTCCATAGTTTGTTAAGGTACTGGGATTGGGACTGCATTCTTTTGATTATTTAGTCATTGGGCGTTATTGTTCCCCTTGGGGGGGTTTAACTCTATGGTGATGCAAGTAACAAATCTTTAAGTTTTAGAATGCTAATGGTTGATTTGACAGTCTTCAATAGATTTAGTGTTACAAGTTACAACAGTAATGTGAACATAATTTCGAAGGCTGTTTTGGGGAAAAATAGGCATCTGCTAGTTTTTTCCGGCAATTGCCTTGGCAGTCAACACTTTTAGCCAGTGAAGTAAGATGTTTTCCTAATCCACGTGAAATATACCTAAATACAAAACAAAAACAAGAAGATGTACTCTTTTAACAAGTCTATAATGGCCTATTTTCCATAATTACTCGCTGCTTTTGGTGGTTTATTACTCTCAGCCGCTGCTATCTTGAGCCAGTTGGGTGCCCTTACATGTCACGTAATATTAGTGACTGACATTTAGACAGGTGAATTACTTCTATGAAGAGTCAGGATTTCCTTGGCACCACATTTATGAGTTACTCTCGTGTATATGCACACATTCACATTATATATGCTATTGATTACTAAATTTGCATCCCCATACCATCATTATAACCTGTTATTGGGCGGTGATGCCCCTTTGCTACAACCCTCAATACATAGGACCTTTCCCAACCTTCGACGAGGTGCAAGGGTAATTATTTGAGTAGAGAATGATCATATGTTCCTGGAAAGCCTCCAAGATGCTTTCAAACTGTTATAAATGATTTATTGTCTGTCATTTATTGCAAATTTTTTGCTCAGAATCATTTATCATGTTAAAGCTGGAATTGATTTGTAGAGAATGGGTACAATTATTGCACTTGAATCAATGTGAATGACATTGTGAAATTGGTGGATTTATTGTGTTAAACCTATTCTTTGAAGAAGATGATGAACAAACTCACATTTTCTCATCTTTACAGCTTCTGGGGAAAGAGAGTTATGATATCGATATTGCTCTTGATGACATGTTGGGTAGTACATTCGTTGATAAGGTTACCCAATATTTGGTGTCAACAGGGGAAGAGGCACAAGGTCTGGCTGTTATTCCGAGGTACATTGAGCTTTGTGCTTGCCTTTTGCCTTCAAATATTAGCTTTTCATATTTTAATGCATGACTGTGTGATTTGACATGAATTTTATGTGTGAGTGTTGGTCATTTTTTATTCTGCACCAGAAGTTTGTAATGTGAGCAGTGGTTATTTGTTTATTGTGCACTCTATGTCTTACATAGTGATTTCTTCATCGCTGAAAAGGAAAGAAATGTTGTGTTCACTAGAGTATAAATTAAAGAGAAATAGGTCCACAATACTTAGTCAAATGATTAAGACCTTGGGATCAAGCAATGCCAGCTGAAAGTGCAAATGAAGAGGATTAAAACAGTGTTTTGGAGGCTAAGAGTTTGCTGTTTTGAGGATAAAAGACTCCTGATTCTTCATGATAAAATTGTTTCTTTTACTTCATGAAATTTGAAGTGCTAGACATTTTATAGACAGCGGACTCTATATCTTGAATGTGATCGATATGTTAGGGTTGGCACGCAGGTGGTTAAGGTTGTGCAAGACCCTTGTGGCTTTCATCAATTTTCGCTGGAAACAATCCATTTCTGTGTGGTCACACTGCTTTTCATTGACCTCAAAGCACAACCCAAAACCTATTAAATCAAATAAGTCAAAGAAGAGTTCCAATTGCCAATCTCGTGCACATCTTACAAACTCTATATTCCTCCAAAGAAAGACTGTCGTTAGAAGTTGATCACCTCATGATTTGTATAGCAGTCTGCCAAGAGATAAAGTCACTCTTGGAGGGAATCTAAACTTACAAATCGATATTAATTGGCCCTCTTAAATATTTCTCTTGGGGATTTGAAATATGGTTAAGTGTAGAACAAATGGTTCGCTCTAAGTGGAATAAGGAGTGTTTGCAGGATGAAGACATCTTTCGAGAATACCCCTTTTCTGCTACATTTTTTGCCCCTTGATTTTTAATTCTTGGTCTCATTATCTGGTAAGGTCTATGGTCTTAGGAGCTCTGTAGAAGGGATTCTCTTTTTCATCTCCTATAATCTCTTAATTTGTATTTGTACGTTAGTCATGAAATATGGTTTCATTGGCATAGTTGAATTTGGAACTTCTTATAAACTGAATATTTTCTCATATCTTCTGATTGAATTAGGTTGTGGTATATTATTTTGGCAGATGCTGTCTCCATTCTGATTGGGTATTTGAAGACATTTTTACATAAATTTAGTTTTGCAGCAACCCAGACCAGTCGAAACATCTGGAAACAGCAAGGATGCGCCTCTATGATATATGGATAGATTTTGTGAACTTAAGGTCTGAAAAGTACAGTGAGAATAGCCGAATTCCCAACCAGATGGTATGCAGTAGTACAGCTGTTAATTCATCTGTTGTATATTTTCTTTCCGCCTTTATCTTATTATCTTGTTTAGTCATGGCTAACTAGACGGTATCATTTCCAGTATATAGGAAAAATAGCTTTTAGTGCTTTCATGAACTCTTTCTTTTTTAAGGAAAGAAAGACAAGCAAACTAGGGAGGTATTATCAATAGGGCAAGAGCTTGGTTACTCCACTGTGGTACTTGTACTTAAGGAGTGAAAGCCTGTGAATAACTAGTATGTAGCTCATAACAACAGTAAAATGACTTGAATTCTGACAATCATACATCTATTCTTGAACAGTCTTGATCAAGGAACTTTCTTCTAAATTATTTTTCTTTCTTTTGCTAATTCACTTGAGAGACTTGTTGAACAGACAATACTTTCATACAAGTGTCGAGTATATCATCATAAGATAAGAGGGCCTAAGAATGATCATGAAAGCGAAAGGGAATGAGCTCAAGGCCTCTTATATGTTGTGTCGATGGCCAGTCATTTTTTACATTAGCTTAGTGTTTTCTCTTAGATTGTCAATGCTTGGAGTAAACTTTTGTTCATTTATCGCTCTCTCTCTCTCTCTCTCTCTCTCTCTCTCTCTCTCTCTCCATGCACTGGTGCTTCCAATGTGATTGCGGTTTTGTTCAACTGTTTATGACCTGAAAATCATGCTAGTTTCTCCATTATTACTTTTGTGAGTGGTCATTCAATTTGACTTCTGTTACAGGATTTTGGCACTGCAGAAGAGGATGCTTATAGAAGGGATTTAACTATAAACAGGTGTCTCTTCTTTTTTACGTAACTGATAGATTTCTCTTGGATCAAAATGTTAATTGCATCAGATTCTGTTTATTGCAAAACAATTTTTTGCTTAGTTTTAAATGGTATTTGATGTAACATCTGTTGGTTAAATCCATTTTGAACGTATCGTCATTCTATTACTCTATGATTGGCACATAACAAATCATTCTATTACTCTATCCAACCTTATTTCCAGTTATTGAGGTGATTGAGTGGTTGTCAAGTGTAGCAGATAGTGGACATGGTCTGCTCTTTGGTGAAGTATATGTAGTTCCAAATTTACTGCCCGTTGATCATTTAATGCCAATTAACTAGATGACAGTTAAAGAGGAATGGCTGGTCATTTTGGTTTTCTGGTCAGCTGGCAAGAGTCATGGAATGTGCAGTCTTTCATATCTTTATTCAGATTTCTCCTTTTTTATAGCTTATAAAGTGGTTTAGCACCACTTGTCGTTCATTAAATTGGGAGATTTGTATGTTAATGAAATTGGATTCTGAAGACTATAATCTTCTCTGTTTTAGACATGACTGGAGATCCAGATAGCTGTTGCTTCTTTATATGTTTAAGAAATGAAGTTTGTTTACTTTATTCTGGTTCTGTACTTCAAACAGCTTGGCTTTTCTTATTCATACCATTCCGCTCTTCATTGGTCCAGTTGTTTGATGACCTAAATTTTTATCTGACAGCATGTTTTACAATATCAACACCAGCTCAGTTGAAGATTTAACTGGGAGAGGTTAGAATAGATTTTTTGACTTGGTTTTCTTTTCAATGAGAACTTTTTGGGAATTAAACTATATTAAACTCTTCTGCTTTTTGAATTTTTGTTCACTGTACAGGAATTGATGATCTTAGATCAGGAAAAATTGTGACACCTCTTGCCCCAAAGGAAACATTTGCGAGTTCTTCGTGCTGTTCGCTTTGGTGCTGTTTTATTCAAATTTTGTTAAGCTTTTGTTTCTTGCGTTTATTTAGTTCTGGATATTCTTATTCAGTGTGCCTAAGACTATTTATTATGCGACCTTCGTCAATTCCATAGCTTGTTGCCTTCAGAGTAGTTGCATGAAATTAACTGCTGCATGTCACTGTCCGAGTACACATGCATGCGCCTAATGCAGTCTTCCTCTATTCACATCCTTTTTTATGTATAAATGGATGTATTATGTGTGTAAACATGTGACTGCATAAGTAGGTAAAAGGTTTTAATCAAGGAAGTAATGACTGCATGAAATACATATCTACAATGGAGTGTGCTAGAACCGTGAGCCTACCGTTTGTACTTTATTTATGATCCTTTTTTTTCGAAGTCTCTTGGATCCTCTTGCATCCCCACAATCCCAGAATTGAGAGAGCTTAATGCCTTATTCTTAGATGAGCTTCGTAAACCTTGTTTTTCGCAGCTCATCTTACAAAGAAGCTTTCTTTTTTTTGTCTTTTTGCCGTGCAATGCAGATGCTCAATTTCTTTGATTTTGTGCAAGAGTTTTGCGAGATTAAAATGGAGCTCTCTGCTACTTTATCTATGGTCTAGTCATCTTTGTGCCTCCATGTTCATCATCTTGTGTTCATTTCAGGCGCAAGGTTCAGTTTTACATTGGATGCACAGCTGAAGAGAGCTGCTGCATCCAATGATGTCAAAGATGCACTTGCAGCTAAAATCAGTAGAGAGCGCATTGGAACAGAAGTATGTGTCTAGAACATTCCTCTATTGGCTGCTTTATCTCAATAAATGTTTTTTTGTGGGAGTTCTTCTTGTACATGTGTGCTTTATCTTTTCTCTCGACTTCTCTGTATGATTTGTATCTCCCGTTTGTTGTTGCTTATCATTGATGAGATGGGATCAATGTTTTTCCCTTTCTTTGGTATGGCAGGTTGATCTGATGGTATCAGGCAATGAACCAGTTAAAGCTATTGCTTACATCTATGAGTTGCAATTATTTTGGGTTGTCTTCAGTCTACCTCATGAACATGAAATGACATTGCCACAAGAGTGTGATAGGTTGGTTTTGTGGATTGTTTCTTATGTCATATAGCTAGACATGATTGATATCTACATATTTGACGCACTGTTAATAATAACTGAGCATTCAGCAACATCAGCCTATGATATCAGCTGTGGCAATCTAATTTATTCCACTTATGTGAATTGTATCTAGTCTTTAGTTATTAGGAAGAAGAAAATGAGATTTGTGCTTGTGAATGTATTGGGGAATATGTTACAATTTTGACAGAACTGGTTTGGGAAGAAGGGGACACAGTGGAAACTTTCTGTGACAAGAGAGAATAATAAATATTACTGCAACTTATAGAGGGACCATTTAATGGGCATAAGAATTTCTGATGCTTTTCCATGTGAAAAATGACTCTGTTTTATCTTCATCCTTCTTTTGGCCCCAAGAGACTGGTGAGTGTACACAATTCTTATTTTATATGGTGGCGTCTTCAAAAGCTTCTATGTCCTAAAATCTACCCAACTGGGTCTGGAGGCTAGAGCCTTGCTATTTCCTATAGGACGAACAGTTCAAGTGCGCTAATGTTTCTTTTGATGTAAGTATAGAAACATTATTAAGAGAAGAAGGCACGCTACTAAAGCAAACTAAATATACTGTTAAAAGGATGGGCAACTTGATGACATTGAGATAAGGAAGCAAACTAAAATGATATGCATTAAATCCAAAAGGGTCATATGAAAAGCATCAAGAAAGGCTAATGTTCAAAGTGCTATTCCCCTCCTAGAACTCTTCTTGGTTTAGTGGACAATATCTTTCAAGTTGTTTGGAGGCATTGTAGAGTCTCCACTTTTCTCATGTTTCTCTTCCATGATAATTTCAATTAAGGTTGTTCTGTCCCTTTTTTAAGTCAAGTTAGCAATTTCATTTCTGCACAAATTTCCCTGAGCTTCTATTGCTTTTAGTCTTTGACTGTAGAAATTTGTAGTCTCTCTTATTCTCATAGTTGTACCAGTGCATTGTTGCTTACAGATTGCATCTGTTGGTATGTTTCTAGGCTCTGCTTGACTTATATGGATGCTGCATGGAGCCTTCTGCAGCTAATCAGATCGTTGTCTCTTACTGTGCGTGATAATCCTTGAATTTATGCTATTTCATGTCGGTTCATGCTCGATTTTTGTGTTTTTCATCCAAAAGTTTATATGCAGTTAAGTGGCTTTATAGATTCATGATGGGATGCTTGCTTTTGGTTTCCCAGTGACAGATGAAATAAGCTATTCATGCAACACTTTATGCTTAATCTTTAGGAGAGTTATGTGATTTTCATTATATTTTGGATGGAAGATGTCATAATATGGCTTTAGAAGTTTTGACTTGATAAGGATCTATTTGAAGCATTTGGTTGCTTGATTATCATAATGATCTTTTACTTTAGCAAAAGTAGACAACTTACGGAATGGTGATTCGAAATTGGCTATATTTGTTTGCAGGAGATTAGTTTACTGATTTTAATTAGCTCCATTCATCCTGTCTGAACTAAATTAAATTTTTCAGAATTTATTATTTGCTCATTTATTTTGCTTCCTTGTAGTTCTCACTTATTTCTTTCTGAACCTGCGCTTGATTGACTATTGCCTTATGTTGCGGGTTTACTGCGATCAATGTTTCTTTGAGAAAAGAAAATTGTAGATGCAAAGAATTATTTTAGGCATCCTGATGACCTTCTGCATGCCCTAGCCACTTGAAATTTTATAAGTTCTGTCCTGTATTATAATACGATTACTCTATTATATATGACCCTGTTTCTTTTGTTTAGATTTCATTACTTCTTACCAGCGACGGGCTTTCTCATTGTGATTGGTTTACTAGATTTGTTCTTTTATTCATGGTCTAGTTGATATAGTTAAGTTCTTGTCTTATGCTTAAGGAAACTGTGTACTTTCTGCAGTCATTGCTTATGCTACCTATTGTTGCATATTCTTCTTGAACTTTCCTTGGAGTAATATGCTTTTGATCACTCAATATGTATACCTATTTCAGGGTGAACAAAGAAAATTGTCCTTGTATGCAGCTCTGTTTTTCCCATTCAGAACCATCACATACAAAGATAACAAAGGAAAGAAGGTACCTTCGTCTTTTCTTTCTTCAATTTGCTTGTGCACATCCCTTTTAATTGGATTAAGGGGTTTTCTCCTTTTACCTAAGAGCTTCAGCTTTTAGATTGGACTTAAATTGGGAACATAAAGTTATCCCAGTTTTCAGATATCGTTCCCTTTCTATTGCAATCACAGTTATTTAATGTCTTTTTGCAGATTCCAATTGTCAACTACGTTTTTCGAAACTCTCTCAAGCGAAAGGCTAGCGATGCTGACACAGTTAGTTCATATACACCCAGCGAATTTTGTACTTGATGAGCTGTTTATCTTTTATGCAGCTGTGAATTAATAGTAGTTAAAGTCTTTCTCCTTCAAAGGTCGTCGGTGTACACTCTGCTGTGGCGAGACTGCTTAGCTTGATTCCTTTTCTTGAATCAAATGTTGATGGAGAGCTGAATGAAGATGGTATGGGCAGTGAACTTGTTGATATCCCTGCTTCGTCAAAGCTGCGGGTATTAACAGGTAAGAATATGTAGGAGCAGTTTTTCTCTGGTTACTTTGAAATTTTTTTGGTCTGCTATCTTTTCACTCAATGAAAGAACGAGAGTAATGAACTAAGCCATCAGGAGTCTAGAGCTGAAATTTCTTTAAGTGAAAGCACAAGAGATGCAGGGCAGTTATTAATTGACTTATACAGTACTTCCTAGGCATCACCAATCTAAATGATGATATCTGCGGTGTTTCATCATGTATATCATTTGAAATTCTGTAACTAAAGGGAGAAAGTTCCAGTTGAGGGTAATAGGGAATCATGGATATTTCCTTGGAAATGAGAAGTGCGACAGTATTTGGGAATTGGAATCCTCATCTGTATGTATAATCTTGGCTGAGATCATCGCATTCACATCGAAACTGAAATGGTATTTTGTATATCAATATCTTTATACTGTTCTACCAATATTTACGCTGTATCTATTGTGGACCCATTGTGCTTATGACATCAAATTGGACCTAGGCTTCCTTACCTTTTCGTTTTTTTTTTCTTTGCCTTTTTAACCTCGAGATTGTTACTAGACTGTTACCTCCTAGTATGAGTCAACCACATGGATTGTCTACAGAAAAGGTCAAGCATGTTACTTTTGGTGTTGAAGTAGTTGAAGAGGACCGTATCTACTTGGTTCATCTTCTTTTTGGTTTGTCACATTCTGTCAATCTGTCATTATTTTTTAGCATCATTTTATGGAATACTTATGCAGTATTGTTTCTCGTCTATGCAGGATTTCTCCTGTGAGAAGTAAAGGATTTCTGGCGAGTAGCATTATTGATTTCTGTGCTGGCTTATCCCTCTCCTATTGGCTGCTCTGAAGATGCCATGTTAAAGCACAATGAATTAGACAAGAAAAAAGAGGTGTTCCAGGCAGTTGAGAATGCTATTTTCAAATTAGGTATGTCTAGCGGTCCTTTGCTTCGTTTCTTACAAAAGTTCATCCATGCATTGTGGATTGCTCAAGGATTTATGCTTTGACCCCTCCCTGTACCATTGGTATTTATGAGAAAAGACACCCAGAGAATTTGAGTTTGCATGTGTACTTTCTGCATGAATTCAACTTTAAAGAGTTTCTGTGGAATCTTTTGAAAGTGTAGTCTTGGGATTTGTTTTGAGCATTGTTCCGATATACACTCCATTTGCATGATATGCAGGCCTAGAAAAAATATGGGAAGTGAAGCCTTTGGTCACTGGAAAGGACATTATGAATATTCTCCAGCTCAAATGCGGAGGTCCATCGGTTAAAGAATGGGTAAGCGATACTTTTCCACACATTCCGCACCAATCTATGGAACTATGAAATTGAAGCTGACTTGTTATTTCCTTTTCAGCAACAAAAGCTACTCGCATGGCAGCTGGCAAACCCGGCCGGAACTGCAGATGAGTGCCTCGAATGGATGAGGCAAACTCATTTGAAGCGAATAAAAATGGAGTGAATTGAGGGAAAGGTCTGCGCAAGCTAAGGCATTCTTTTGTAGTTCAAACATGTTTCGCAAGGTCTAGAACTCACCATGGTTTGACTTTAAATGCGTGGATACTTTACAGCATACGACATCAGAAGACTAGTTTCGAAATTACGTTGATGACTGGCCGGCTCAGGATGTAAATTCAAAGGCTGTTGGTGGAATTTTCTACATTGAAATTTTGACTACCAATATCCTGTTTTACAGGAGAAAGATTATGCGTCTGTTGTGGTTAGATACATCATCTCCAGTTAATAGCAAAAAAGCACGCCGTCTCCTCCTGCGCGAGCATGGATTTTGTGGAACACAAAATTATGCATGCATAACTGCATTGTATGAGCAGTGGTGAAATTGAAAATGGCAGAACAAAATGATTGCGTAATGGCTTTTAGCTTCTTGTTATTCTGATCGACCGTCCATCTGGGTCTTCAGCTTGATCAAATAATTTACACGATCCATTCCCTTGTGCTTAATAATGTCAGAAAGTAAATTTTCTAGCATATGCACATCTCCAGTGTGCGGCTTATGTGGTTCGCTCCGTACTAATTCGTAGTTTCTAGAGACCGATGGTGGAGATCCGAGAACTACTGTGATACAAGGTGTCAGCCTTACGTGCTGATCAACAGGTCGGCTATACGTGTTTGCAGTCGCGTTTGTGTAGAGATAAGGGTATATTGAGAATTATTTGATTAATCGTGTTTAATTTGACCATGTATAGGTCATGACAACACTAATTGGTTAATTGATTTTATAAAACTAATTTCATATCTCACGGGTTGTCACAAACGCGATGTATAATTAAGTCTCTTGTAGGTCAAGATGAAATTGAACGAATACAATAAACCTCATTCCAAGTGCGCTAACTTTTCGTACGCGTTCAAATTATGTTATCGTGTTAGTACAATAAATTGCCTCCATTACTCGTGTCGACACTTGCAGCTGGTTTTGGGCACTTTTTAAGGCGGGGTGGTTTGGGTTTGACCACTGGATTTGTTGTGATCTATTGACCAAAGTCAACCTCAATTGATCGGAAAGAGGATTTATCACTGTCGGGAAACAAGCGGCAACCAATCCGCGCTAACATTTACCAATTATAGTCCTGTGTCCTCAGACGTACTGCCGATCTGTAGAAAATGTTCGCCGCTAACTGATGCATTTAACAATATACTGAATTTACTGCACCTTCAATAATTTACAAAATATACTAGACATTTACCATTGTCGATTTTCACAGGTAATTGTCATATGTAGTACAGGAAGGGTAATTGTCGTATGTCGTACAGGAAGTAGTACAGCTACTGTATTGCGAACGTTTCTAACTTAAAGTAGTGCCATCACTATAGAAACATTTGCTAATATACTCAAATCTGCTAGACGTACTAAACTTGCTTCTATAGTATCAAGAAGTCGGTGTTATTTTGGGGCTGAGCACGCCTTGAACGGTACCAAACATCACTCTCCTGACTTTTCACAGTGCGGGTATTGCCACCAAAAATATATAGAAGAAGAAAGAAGAAGCGGAGAAGCACCAGATGGGTAATTTCCTAGATCTGTGAGTATTGCTTCACAAGACAAAATCAGGGGAAAAAAACAACAGAAAACAGAAAAAAAAAAAACAAAAACAACAAAACAGGCAGTGAGATTCATGAACAAAGCAAAGAAGGTTATCCCGGGGGAGGGGGAGGGGGAGAAGCTCAGTGCCGATTATATATTAAGTGCATCTCTCTGAGTAGAAGACTCGAGTAGGTTATTAGATCTGTGAAATTAGCAGTTATTCTATACAGAAACTGACTAGAAAACTAAATCTGCACAGCCATCACATGTGCGCGCGCACTTTGTATCAAAATTCAACGAACCTCAATGTGCATGGACCATGTCGGTCACTTCCATCAGTAAACAAAAACTCAAAATTCATGGTACAATTTACAATGGGAGGGAAGCCGGTGACATTCAGGTTCAAACCTAATCAAGATAAGTACTGATGTATGAACTGAATCCAGTCTATAATTTAGCAATATTGTTGCGTTATTGCTTGAGACTTGGAGACTGGATTGGATAGCAAGCAGCAAAGGCAATCTGTCGTGAGCCAAATATCAATCAACACCCTGGAAGGGACTGAGCGGACACAAAAGGTGAGAGACTTGCAGCTGATTCACTGTGGTGTAACGGGTGATGCTGGTGACTAGAACTGATAAAACTCACGGGGGCGTTGCTCGGGCTTGGAATGTAACGTGAGATGTATCTTGAATTGACAGGTGATATAGAGGGATAACCCATCGAGTGGGGAGAAACCGAGTACGATCCTTGAGACCGGTAAGACGATGCATTCTGGAGGTCAGCTGATCTACCGCTAATGCTCAGAGGAGGAGATTGTCTATAGGACCTAAAAGACTGCTGCATATAAGTGCTCGAGAAAGATGGAGTACGAGATGCGGATGGAGGACGTGACACCCTGGCTATTTGGATGGCTGATGATGATGCCACCGATGATCTAGCAGAAGACAAAGCAGAGGAGGAAGACACAGACACAGGGCTCAATGAAAGCAATGGTGTACTCTCAGATGCTGGGGGTTCACCTGTGCAAGTTCTTGCATCACGCTTGCAAACTGGGCAGAAAGTTCTCCACGATGTAAGCCATGAGTCGACACATAATGCATGAAACTCTGTCCACAGTTGAAGATACCATATAAGATTGTGTGAGTGAATAGCAGCTCAATCTAAACAAAGATAGGCCTGAAAAGGACAGCTTAAATTGATATAAAGTTATTGAGCAGCAATGCAGCATCTACAGACAATAAGAATACTACCAAATAGAGACTCCCTAAGTTCTATGAGTACCGTGCAGAGACGGGAAACTGAGAATGAGAATCGTACAAAGAAATGTTTTGCGTGCCACTCGTGTGATTTAAACAAATTGCTGTTGAAACCTACGCAATCGGACTCCCAAGCACACTAGAAATGGAGCCTACACCATAGCCCAATGAAAAGACACCTCGTCCACATTCTCTATTTGCTAAGATTAACCAAGTTGACCACCTTTTAGGGTCCTTTGCCATGACTAGCACATTGGAGGAAGAGACAGGGCTATGTCTTTTTTCTGCACATTCCGGAAGAGCCATCCATTATTGATGACTACGCATTACACGGCGAAAATATTTCAGGTAAAAATCATGCGACTGACGCCCAAAGATTTACTATGTCGAGCTTGAAATTGAAAGTTTTCCCCAACATTGCAGTCTTCGAGGCATATGGCACATGTCCTTGATATGCAGTTATCCTCCAAAACAGCAGTAAATATGAGACTTGCATTGCTTTAACCAAACGACTGCTCATTCCATGGAACTCCCTAACACGAGGAGCTCGAGGCCTTTCTCGTCTTATGCGATGCCTACGTACAAAGAAGCAGGTGGCAAGAACTGCTGACATGGCAAGCAGGGAAATAAAGAAATAGCCATGATCGACCAAGCTGAGCCTTCAAAGCTTGGAATATCCCCAGCTCCACATTAGTTGAACCAGCATAGTTTTGAAGTAAATCCCCGGAAACTTTAGAAACAAACACAGCATGGATTTTTATCCCAGCTGAATTTCCAGCCACTGCATGTAGCAGGCCACCTTACATTAGAATATACCTCAATAATACTTCACAGCAAACTTTGGAGAAAATAGAGCACAAGGCAAACAACACAAACAAGAATCACTATGGCAAAGTTGCAAATGGCATGAAATTAATTGTCATGATTTAACAACATTTTTAGTATCCAAATAAATTATCCACAAGACTTCAGACCTCGACTGAGGTTGTTGTTGATGCTAGGCATGGTTCACACGGAAGTACTAAATCCCCCAAATCAGCTCTATTGAAAGGATAACGAACCGAATAACCCAACACATCAACCAATCATTTTTATCCAAGTATTTTCCAACCAGGCTAGGTGAACATTGCTAGGTGCCCTAGCATAGAAACAACACGCCATATTTACCAACACGACCTAAAAACCTAAAAGAGTTGCTTGAGGGTTTAGAATCTTTGGTTGCATCTGTCATGTACTCTTTTATACGGCTTTGGACATCTTGCTTTGACTTCTCATAATCTTTCGATGTTTTCCTTTATTTTTTGCCCTTTCTTTCCTTCTTTCTTTCCTTGTGCATATCTGATGTACTCATATTTCTTACTCTAATAACATCCCCTAGCACCCGTCAAAGAACCCAAAAAAAAAAAAAGTGAAAGACAGCTTTCCTCCAAGTATACGATGCACCAACATTAGCAAGCAGCAGGAAGTTAAAGAGTCGCATCCTGAGTGATGTCTCAACTTAAGTTTTTTAATGGTAGAAAATTGTGATATCTACAATTATGAGTTTCCTCTAGGAGTAATAAAAATCTATGAATATCGAGCTAAACCAAACAAACTCTATTTGGGTAAATTCAGAAGGCTGTGATCAGGTACATTTCTCACATACGTGATTATTATACCATTATCACTAGTTATCCATCCATCTCAATCAAGCTGACCCATGGCTCTACAAGTGAAGAAAAAATGAAGGGGCATGAAATCCTACTTCATCTTCTTAATTTTCAATAGTTCCGTTTTTTTTTTTTAATCCCAGGACCCTGTTGGGTTTAGACTGAGTCCTTATGGAACCTTTGGCTAGGATCAATCTTATTGCACTCGTTCTAAGCAAGTCCAGAACCAATTCCGCATGATTTCAACCCTACTCAAGTTGCTTTAGATGTCTGGCATCATTCCAGTTTGCTTTGCAAAACTAAATTTCCCAAATCAGCCGTACCGAAAGTATAATAAACAGAACTCAACAACACCTCAGCCAATCTCTTTTGTCCAATTAGTTTCCAACTAAACTACAAGCCTTAAGCACCAACACTGCCTACAAATCAGCGTAAGACAACTTCTCTCCAAGCATGGGACTAGCCACATCAACTAGCAGGAACCCTTAGATTAAGATAAGTAGGCCAGGAGTTGTCTCTACTTCAGTAAAAGGAATTTCTGTTACTCCTAAACCATACTTGCGTGGACAACTCCCGGTTAATCACCTACCACATTAGCCTAGTGGAAAGGCTATCTTATTCTCTATCCTGGCCCCACGTTTATCATGTTCTTCTATTGCCATTATAAGATCACTACAATCTGGACCTCAGTTCCTACCATGACATAGAAATCAATGGACGAACAATTGAAATGCGCTTGATAATGCAATGCAGAGGACATACCAACCTTTCCTTAGGGGATGTCTCAAATCGCTTCTGGGAAAGAAGCAGAGCCCGCTCTGGGTCGACCAAGTCAAATTCATAATCTTCGATGAGGATAACTCACTACCCAATGGAACCGCAGTTAGATCGGAGGAAAGGCCAATTATAGGAAGAAGGAGTGGGGCCTGAAGCAGCAAATTGGATGATTTCAAGGAAGGACCATGAAGGACCATGAAAAGGTTGAAAAGCTATTTGCTACTCTCGAAAAGATAAAAGATGAATTTGATTCTATACAGAGACCAGGTTTGGAAATTGAAACTCCTACACAAAAATCACAAGATCCACTGACAAATGGCTACCCGATTAGTTCATCTCCTGTTTCGGGTAAGGCCTCCGAAAACTTTAGAGGAGATAAAGTAACGGATGATTCTTCTATCAAGGTCGAGAAGACCTCGAACACGACTAGCGAACCTGGAAAGCTAGAATTTGATTCAAGGAGAGACTCGATTAACAGCTTCAAGGAATACTTTCCCTAAAATAGCGCATAAACACAAACAAAAAAAAAGCTCTTAATTATTATCTTATTTCTTATTAATATTGAATTATTTTGTCATTACAAAGGGCCACCAACTTTGAGCTTCTACTTTTTGGGGATCCTAACTGACGCAACAAGCAATAGGTAAATATAAATTCGTCGATCATCAAACACACTCATAAATACTCCTTTGGCACAACAATAAAGAGAAAAAGCATGCTTGCTGTTTAATGCCAGGAACAAGTAGGTTCAACTCGTTTGGTGATTACCTTTATATTGAACCCAGCTTTTGCACTAGTTTCAATCAACATCACCTTCAACTCACGAGCTTTGGCTTCTCCCTCTTCTATCGACACTTGCCTGGCCAATATAAAGGAGCATTAGAGTGGCCGAAAGGCATGACCATCCATTCATAGAGGTCGTCTCTAGTTTTGAAGGTGCTTTTCTATTCATCTACAGCCATCATTCCAATTTGATGATATCCACTTCTAAGACCAATCTTAGAAAAGATAGCAGTGCCAAGTTGGTCGAGAAGATCATCAAGTCGAGGAATAGGAAACTAGTACTTGATGGCTATCTTGTTCACCGCTCAATAAAAATATATTGACCGCATTCTTGATTGAAGAACAACTTTTGTAATTTCGCTTGAAATTCATTAACAGTGCCATTATACCGATTTAATTTTGGTCTCTATTCTATAATTCCAACAAATTTAGGCTGCGCATGGTAACCTTCCCCAACCCAAAAATTTATATTCTTTTGTTCCTTGGAACAGAAACCCATTGGAACAAAAATGAGAAGTAAAAAAAAGTTACTTGTTGTTCTCGGGAATAAATTCTAGAAATAAGTGAAATTTTTTTTTTTTTTTTTTTTTCTTTTTCTCTCTTGCCAGCGGTGGCGGCGTCACCCCGCAGCGGCGGGGGCCGACCGCCGCCGCCGTCGCCGGTCGCCGGGCCGTTACCGCCCACCGCCACGCCCGGGACCACCGCCGACCGCCGCCCGCTGCCGCACGTTGCCATCG
Organism: Eucalyptus erythrocorys; assembly: GCA_014182555.1. NCBI lineage: Eukaryota > Viridiplantae > Streptophyta > Magnoliopsida > Myrtales > Myrtaceae > Eucalyptus > Eucalyptus erythrocorys. Next base: position 30,110,245 of record CM024607.1, on the reverse strand, counting down.
GCCGACCACCGCCGCCGACCACCACGGAGGTGGCGGCCAATGGGCTGTGCGGCGGCGGTCGGCCGGTGGCAATGTGCGGCGGCGGGCGGCAATCGGCCGGGGTTTGGCGGCAATCCGTGAGCAATAATAAAAAACAAATAAATAAATAAATAAAAGAAACTACTTTTTATCAAATGCATTTTTATTCTTTTTTTATTTCCGGAGTAGAAATTTTGTATAATTATCATACAACTTATTTTACTTAGACATTGTTCCCCATAATAGAAATATAAAAGAAGCATTTCTTAAATAAATAAAAAACTCTTCCTTAGCCAAGAAGTGTTACCATTCGCATCTTTAGTCTCCCATAGTTTGCTAGATTTACAAACGCTGATTTACAAGCATGGACACACCAGAATAATTAGACTTGAGGACTTAGGACTGATTGGTAACAACGTATTTGCGCACCTTCTTGATTTAGGAACTCGTGCAAAATGATGAATTAATATTCAGTTTGTTGATTCAAAGAATCAATTAGCAGATATTTTTACCAATTCCCTAGAGAAAGCTACATTCGAATATATTCGTGAAAAGTTGCATATTACTATTGCATTGATATCAATTTAATCTTAAACATTTTAATTGGACTAACTTAGTCCTAAACATTTTCACATTAGTACCAATTGAGTCCACTGATCAATTTATGCTGGAAATTGCCAATGTAGATACTATCTGTCATACCTGATATAAGTGGCGTTGACATGGACAACTTTTGTTATTCTTTAACTATTTTTTCTATTTTTTTATGAATTATTATTTTATTTTTTTCTCTTTCCCTTATCTTCATAGGCAAGCCTCCTCAACACTAGGTAAAGGTTGCAAAGCCCTTGTTTAGCCTCGCCCAAATGTGGGCAAGGCACATGTGGCTGTGGGCAAAGCCATGGCCACCTTCGCCCACAATTAACAAGGCCTTGTGCCTCATCTAATGGTCAGTGAGGCTCTGGCAAGCCTTGCCGGCCACAATGGAAAAGAAAAAGGATAAAAGAAAAGGAAAAGAAAAAATTAATAACAAATTCGGAAAAAAAAATATTTCAAATGTCCACGTCAACGCTAGTTGTCTCATATAAGATGGTCAATGTCCATGTTTGTACTTTCCAAGCTAAATTGATCAGATAGACTCAATTAGTGCTAATGTAAAAAGATTTAAAACTAAATTTGTTCATTGAAACATTTATGATTAAATTAATACTAATGCAATATGTTTATGACTTTTTTGATACTTTTCCTTCCATTGACTTGCTCCAATTCCGGCGAAACGGTTCTCTGACGTGCATATGATAAAGATTCAAGTGACTGATCTGTGAAGAGAGCTTGGATCCCTTTTTGCAGAGTAATATTTATGCTTCCCTATCTTGGAGAGAAAACAAAGCAGCAACAAGAACATGAGTAGGTTACCTCAAGGGAACCTAGGCCTCCAATACTGGAACAAGAGTTTTGCGAATTGCTCAAAACTTCTGTTCACGAGTTATTCAGGGAGTCTTCTCATTTTGGTGAGGTCCTTCAGTTGACGCAAGTCCATTGGTAAACATTTATAAACGGATTTCTATTCGATTTTGGAGCATTGGATTTTGCCGACTCTGCATATTCCATGACGAGTCCCTAAAAATATTAGGTACCAAAAACTACTTATATCATGTTTCCGTGACTTCCAAGAGGAAGTATTTAGTGGTTGCAAATCACCACGTCAATTGTTGATGTATTACGCATTTTTCACTCATGTCCAGTAATAAGTTGACATGTGTTTGCTGAGTTAGAATAAAAAAATAAAATTTTTATTTTTGTTTTCTTCTTCCTTCATACTTGAGCACTACCTCTTCGGACACCACCTCCATCCTTTCCGGCGTTGCTTGCAGTCCATCTTCTTCCATCACAGAGCACCACCCTTCCAACCACCATCTCCACCACTTTCGGCGTAGCTTGCGGTTGGCTCAAGCTTCACCTCTGTGACTGCTCGGGGTCAACTCTAATATTGCTCGTCCAGATCTGGCTCCTTTCACCGTCGCTAACGGCAAAGTCGCCATGGACTTCTCCTTCAAGGCTCACGGCCATGGACTAGCTCCCATTTGGAAGTTCACAGTCTTCATGCTCACCTCCGTTAAGGGTCTTCGCCAAATCTAGAAGTTCTATCGCCGTCATTGCTCATCCATGGCCAGTTCCTCTAGATTTGACTCAGACGCGTGGTCATGCTCCAAATCTGTCGCGACCAAGGCTCCAAATCTAGATGCGGCCATGGCTTCTTGACCTTCATGCTCGTGGCCAGGGTATAGCTCAAGTAAACATGGCTCCACATCTGTCGCGGCTGCAATTCACGGAAGGGAGCTCGCTGGAGGAACTCGAAGGGAGGACGATGGAAGGGCACACCAAAGAGAGACTCCATGACCGTTCAGCTTTCTCTGAGTGACGTCTTTGAATTGTGATTGGTAATTTCGCTTGGCACCGTCAGTAAGGATTTTGTTGTACATTCGTTAAATTTTTCCTTTTGTGAAGTTTTAAGGAAATATTCTGAGGTGAATGTATGGTGGTCCGACCATGAACAGTTTCTTCTAATGGAATGCAAGTTAATTGCTTTTTTACTTCAGACTGTCAACAACGTTGCAGTAAGAATTTCGAAGGGGTTACCTATTCACTCTTGTTGTGAAAAAAATGTATATGAGACAAGTGACTCATATAGTAAAATGATAGAATAACAGCACCGTTACTCTATTGTTGGGAAATCATCCAGTTTCCTGGAATCCCACTTGGGGGACCACCAGGTAGGACCCCTTAAATTAAAATAACATAAAATCAAATGAAAGAAAAAAGAAGTTAGAAAAGATACTTACTTATTATTAATATAAAATATCTTTTATATTGACAATTTAAATATCTTTATTACTCTACAAACAAATGAAGGAAATCTATTAACTACTTCTGCATTATACAACATTTTTCACACTTGTAGTTGTGAAAAAAATATTCCTCATTTAACAAAATAAATACAATTGTTGAAATTAAAATTGAATAAATAATTTACACAATTTAAAGCATCAATAAATTCTGTTTGAGCTATGGCAATTTGTTGCAACCTACTTTTTTTGTTCAAAGGGGAAGAGACAGTAAGTTCAAGAGTATTGCCTAAGAGATGAGTCTTCAATTATGTGCGGGCTTTCCCAAACCCATATCTCACGCGACGTTAAGATATTTGACTTTAACATCAATTGACACTATGAGGATTTTCAAATGACGAGTCACCACTAATCTATTCGAGTTGGCTATAAATCAAGTGAACCATAGAAGTATATCTCACTTCTTACGAAAAATGAAGTTTAATGATCAGGGACTTAATTATACTAATTATCTAATTAATGCTCTTCAGTACCTAAACTTGATTGTTTGTTGACTATAATGACCAGGTATGCTTTTGTACAAATTATGACGCTTAAGATTCTTGTCCATTAAGTGTCCAAGTGATGATTGTTTTTTTTGTTTTTGTTTTGGTCAGTCCAAGTGATGATTGTTTATTATGGTACAAATGATTTAACCTAATCATGCTAAACATGAAAATTGACAATCAATGTACTGAAAAAAATGCAATCTAGTAAAATCGAAATGAAAGTGTACAAATAGCGACCTGGCATTGTCTTTATAAAAAAGAAAACATTTAAAGGCCATATTGTAAAGCCCTAAAGACTTCAATTTTGGATTCAATTTTTTGTCAAAAGAATTTCTCATATTTTAATGCTAAATTAGTTGTGAACTAGAATTAACAGTAAAAATCTAATGAAACTAGTCAAAAACTAAATCATGAACTTGTTCCAAATTTTAGAATTTTTGTAATATTTGCGAATTTTTTAATAAAAATTATTTCAGAAAATGGGGACTCGGGCCGGGCCCTGGGGTCCTGTCCGAACATGGGCTGAGCTTGGACTCTCGAGCTTGGGCGCCAAGGACACGATTGGGCTTTTTTAAAACTAGCCCATTTCGAAAAGAAATCGCATCAAGCTCATTTTGTTAAAATTAAATGCACTAAGCCCACTGCAAAGCAATTTAGGCCCAAGTGTTTAGAAGCTATGACTAGCCGAAACACCTCTATCAGAGCAAAACCAATCCCAAAAATTACCAATCAAGTGATGAATAGAAACAAGCCCAAACTTGTAAATCTTACTTGAGCCCAAAACTACTAGACTCGTCTAAGCCCACGAAAACGGAGATAAGCCTAAACACACTAAACCGACTAAAGCCCACACTAATCAAACCTAATTAATCCTCCTATCCTAATCACCTTCTGATCATCTCCCAACTAACGCCACCAAGAACAAACATCAAGTACAGTGGCCACCAACACTCACGAGCAAAACAACCTCGGTAATGTCGATTGATGATTTAAAAATTCCAAAAAAGAAAAAAAAAATGTGTTTAATGGCCAAGGAAGCTATCATTTTAGCAAACACGTGGAAGGCAATGGTTAAAAGAAGGAAACGGATTCGCTCGATATCTGGGTTCGCACCCTTGACTTGACTGAGACGGACGAGAACAACAAAAACAGTTACGACCAGCCAGAGACCATTCATTCACACTTAGCACAAGCATAGATTAAATATAACAAGTCTCGGTTCCGGTTGAGCCGAGACAGGACAAAAACTAGGCATGGCGAACGCTCGGACGTGGGTTCCCTGAACTCGAGATATATCAGACTCAGTTCGGTCGCCTCGCAACGTCTCCGAGCCGGATCCTTGGGAAAGCAGCGATTTAAACCCAAGAAGGGAAACTCACCGGAAAATTTGGTGCTGTGGAGAAAGGAAATCACGTGCTCGAGGGCGTCGGCTGTGGCTGGGCTTCCGGGGAACTCCTCTTTTATTTTCCCTCTTCCGGTGCTCCGTCTCTGTTTTGGTCTCTTGGTCGTTTTCTCTCCCTCCCTCTCGGCTCTCACTCTCTCTCCTCTCACTTTTCGTCCCCTCCTCACCAGCGCTCCCTCTCTCGCTTTTAAGGGCCACCGGCAGGCACGCTTGGCCGTGGCCGGCCTGATACCGACCCGCGGATCACGCCACGGCCCTGCTCTGCCTCTGCTGTTTAGCACGTCGCAGCCTTAGCGGAGGCGTGGGAGACGTGAGAAGGAGAAAGGGGAAAAGGCCGGGCTGGAAAGGCAAAAAGAAAAGAAATGGGCTGAGCCGAGCCAAGGCAGGAAGGAGAAGGAAAAAGGAGGAGGCCGGGCCGGCCCAGCCCCAGGCCCGGTCCCTTTGCTTTTTTTTTTTTTTTATATAATTAATAATTAATATATATTTTTAAAATTTTTAAAATAATTTCTATTGGTTTTCATGCAAATGTTCCTAATACATATATGCTTATGTAATTTAATGAAAATTATTTTTTTAGTAGGTAAAAATATATATAATTTTCAATGCAATTAAACACTAAATGAGTAACCAAAATTTAGATGTCCATACAAATCAACTTAACTCGAAGATCAAAATCACAATAGTCTCATGATTAAAAAATACTTGAACATATTAAAAATTTTTAAATATATTGGATTTGTTTGAGTAGAATTTTCCACCTCACCGCTTTTTTTCTTTTTAGACAACTCCATTGTTTCACCAAGCTAATCAACTTTCAAATTTTTAAACTTGGTTGGTAATTCTTTGAAATTTCATTAAATTAGGTTCAAATATATGTGTGGTAACTAATTTGACTTTCGCTGTATCTATACTTGGTGAAAAATGTTTTTTCGAGTACACTATAAAAATTTAAGTAGTTATTCAAATTTTTAGAAAGTTCACATGGATGAAGTATATTTCCTTCTTGTTGGTTTCATTCTTTTTTTTGGGAAAAAAAATGAATAGTCCAATATTTTAGAATATTTATTATTTTGTCAAGACTATTTTCTAGATTTGCTCCATGTTAAGTTTCAGTTGTCAATTCCTTTTTAATGGCCTTTTACGGGAATAATGATGTCGTTACCATGGCAACATCCTTTGCCGAATAGCTAAACCTTTATAACAACCTCACACGATAGTTCAAGAAAAAAAGGAAATTGATTCTTAAGAAATTTATGTGACAAGGAATAGAAAAATGAAAAACCTTTATGAGATGACAACTTGTCTCAATTGACAACGAAATCTGAAGGAAATTTGTGTGAATCCCCCATATGAGTACACGGCGAAATCGATACTGCTGTCCAACATAGGAGGTTCCCAAAGTGATGATGGCAGTATTGTGTCAACGCCGTCGGATGGATCTGTGCAGCTTTCAGTCTCGCGATGTTCGCTGTGCCTTTGAGTATCATAGTATTCCTTCACGTCATTCAATAATTTTACAAATGCAGTCCTCTGCTTAAGCTATAACAACAGAACCAGTCTAAAATGGCAATTTTTCAATTCGGACCGTGTAATTTTGCGTTTTGTGCAGAGAAGTTCATGCCAATCACTCCTTCCACAACCTCTGTGCCACCACCTGGTTCTTCTATGGACTCTTGATCAAGGGCATGCTCGTTGCTGCAAGCACCATTTAGCCCTCTCCATCATACAGCTCTAATGCTTTTCTTTTGCGGTGATTTCTTGCCCCAGGCCCGATTTGCATTTACCCAACTTAGATTTGCAATGATGCACCAGTAAACCTTCCACCGGTGAATATGAATCTTTTTCTGCACGGCCGTCATTCTCATCAAAATGTCAAGTTGAACTCTCACACATCAACATAAGCTCAATCAATAATCTAAACCTAAACACAGAAAAACAACAAAACTTGAATCTCTCCCCGGTTTGTTTATATCATGGAGAGGCTGACTCCGATCCGAAGTGCAAAGCGGTATTGAACTTCACAGTACCAAGCACGCGTCACAGAAATGGATATCTTTTTGTTTGTAGATTATTTTTACAAATTTAAGTGTGTAAATAAAATCCACTCAATTTATCTCATTGACATCGAGCACAGATTCAATTCCTCATGTTCTTCGCCTCGATAATGATGTGCTAGATCTTGCACGTTTGAGCCAAGACGATCTCAATTTTAAACCATGCTACATTTTTACTAGTAATATAGTGGGGGACAATCATGAATTGACATGGTTTCTTAATCGACCTTGGACTTACTTAAAGTCCAAGACTAGGCAGGAACTCAATCTAAATTGACTTTATGAGATGCGGGTTTTAGTTCTAATAAGCTTTCACTAAAATTTACTTGATGCCTCAAAGTCGACTCAACTTATAAACTAGATTACCGAAAAACAGTCGGGAAAAGTACAAAAAAAGTCATAAACCTATAGCATTGATACCAATTCAATCATAAATTTTTTAATTTGACCAATTCAGTCCTAAACCTTTTTACATCAGTACCAATTCAGTCCATTCGGCCAATTTTGGCCTACCGGTGCTGACGTGGACATTGGTCGGTGACCAGATGCTAACGTGACAATTTTTAATATTTTTTTGAATTTTTTTCCTTTTACTTTTCTTTTTCTTTTTTTTTTTTTCTTTTTCCTTTTATTTTCTTCCTTCTTCTTGGACCGTTCCGGCAGTGCCCGGCCACTGGGAGAGGGCCTCGAAGCCCTCGCCTGCCGCCAGCGAGGGCTTCATGGCCCTCGCTCGGCCTCGCCCAAGGCTGTGCTCGCGGCCGACAAGGCCAAGGCAAGGCCGCCTTCGCCCGCGGTCGGTGAGGCTTGGGCAAGGCTTGCCTAAGGCCGTTGTTTGTGAAATTCTAAACGCAAGTGCACGTGTCGAACAAGTAATATAATGATGAGAAAAAGTATCGTCCCACGGAGATCGATGATTAATAAACCAATTAAATACTAAAATAGACTAATTCTAAAATTTATCTAACAAATCAAAATATAATTAAGAATAAATTAAAAACGACAATTGTAGACTAAATGCAGTAAATCGATCAGATAAATATGTTAGAACATCTGATTTCACCATAACCACTAGATATGAATTTCAGATTAATATGAATACAAGAACGATATCAAACATGTGATAGTGGAATTTCCTAACCTATTTACTATCCTATCTCTACGCATAGCAAACCTACTCAGCTTATTAATCCACTATATCCCTATGTGAATTAAAATAAACATGAGCGCATTAAAAACTATGAATATTCCCGGCTTACAATGAGTCTTTTAGATCACCTTCTCACCGAAAGCTACACAAATAACGCGGTATATTTCTATCCACGTTTAATTCATGGTTATATATTATAATGAGCAATTGCATATTATCACTTCTCAGTCTCAAACATGCACATTAGATCATTCAAGTGGTGGCCAGTCACTCAAAAGTATTAAACGCAATAATATATAACTCACATGAATGAAATTAATTGTAAAACATAAAAATCATGGCATTCATATCATCATGGTTAGGCTACATCGTAGCCCTAACAAAAGAAAATTAGAACATAGTAGAAGAAAAAGTAAAAATAAAAATTAAACTCAGCATCTTGAATCAAAGAACAAGAATTCTGTCACCACTTTTGTCTTCTCTTCAAAATACTTGAAAAACTTTCAGAAGAATGAAAAACGATCTCACCCCCTCAAAACCTAGCTGCTCTCTCTTTTCTATTTATAGGAGATCCAAAATATCAATCTCCCAACGCTTGCAAATAACATTAGGGAACAAAATCAAGAATTTCCTGATTTGATATCCATCTTCCACTGCTTTTTGTATTTGAATTCCTGATAGTTGCAATTCTTTTCCTTATCTCCTCAATATCTCATTATTCTGCATAAATAAGGAAAATTCAAATAATCAGAAGGAAATCCAAATATTTGCTCTAAAATATTGCATTAATTGTTGCCTAAAATAGGTAAAATAACTCTATTTTTATAGAGTTATCAAACCCCCAAACTTAACATTTTGCTAGTCCTCGAGCAAAAGTAAGACATAACACATAATCAAGCAAGCAACCTCCTCCATGACATCTTTCCATAATTGCTCAAATTCGCAATTCAAAGAAAAACACAAATTTCATCCAAACATTGAAATTGATTTATAAGTTAAGGCTGATTCTAACTATGTGATCCAAGTGTGTGTGTGAGAGTCCTTATCTTTTTCGAATTATATGCAATCCAGATAAATTCATATCAACATTTAACCTCTAAAAAATTCTCAATAATTATGACCAAATCTCATAGGTTTGCTTTTCATTCCTCTCTCCACTAATGTAAGCTAATTATCCAACCAAAAATCAATAGGACTTTTCTCAGGTTGTAATGTAAGGCTGGGCTAAAGGTGAGATAACGGGAATTTTAAGCTCAAATCACCCATCAACACGTTGATTTCTAGGATCTAATTAAAGCCAAGTCACTATCCAATTTCACTCCTTCAAGATAATTTTTCTGCCACCATATATCACCATTCCTTTTTTTTTTCCTTCTTCTTTTTTTTTTCTCTGTTTTTTTTTTTTTTTGAATTGCTTTATGGTGGAGTTTCTCCCAAAGTCTCTCCTAATATAACATGAAAATTTCCAATCCATTGAGTATCCAAAAGGCTCACTCAATTGAAAGTTGGATAGGGAACCATAAAAGCAATTTTTTTTTTTACACCCCAAACAACCATAACAATCACTTTTTTTCTTTTCTTTTTTTTTTTTTGGCTTCATCATTCCTCCCAAATTTCTATCAAGCTCAAATAATTTTTTTATCCCAAAAGAAAATCAACATGTTCATAGGACATGGGATAAGTATATAATTTGATAATGGCTAGGCTAAATATATATGGGTGCCAATGAAAAATTGGGTAATAATTAAGGCTCAACGGGGTGACTAGGGATAAATAAACAGGGTTAGCTTGAAAGGCTCAATCGATCCAAAAATTGCCTAAATCATTTTCTCGTTAGATTTAGCTTAGGATTTCGCCTCAAGAGAAAATCAAACAAATTCTAATATTTGGGTGAAATTTAAGAAAATCACATACTTCACATGAATGTTCTCTAAATTTACACACAATTCAAAAATTAAGGACTTTTAGTGCTCGGTAAGTGGATCAACATAATCGAATTAAGATTAACTCACACATCAGTTGCAAGTTTAAATAAAATTTAAGTTTTCCTAAGAATCGCAAAAAATTCACAACCAGGAAAGCAATTATGATAAAAAAAAAGCTGTTGAAAAAATAAATTTGTCTCCCCCCCCAAACTTAATGAAGCAGTGTCCTCAATGCGAAAAATAGAATAGGAAGAAGAAAACTCCCCTGGTTGTAGGATAAGTCCATAGATGATTGTGATGATTAAACTCTTGAAAGGTGCTCTCTAAAAAGTTAACCTGGATAAAACAGAGAAAATTAATCTTTTCTTTTCTTTCTTTTTTTTTTTTGCAAAACATAAACTTAAAAATAAATAAATAAAAACAACAAAATTAAAATGCTTGGGTTGCCTCCCAAGAAGCGCTTGCTTTATAGTTTTCAGCCAAACTATCTCGGATGTCGCTATTCGGAGGATGAAGTTCAATGGTGGTCTTCGCTTGTTGTAACCACCTTCGAAGTAAGGCTTCAAACGTTGACCGTTCACTTTGAATGTACCCTCGTGTCATGCGCAACTTCAATTGTTCCATATGGGAATACCTGTGTAACTGTAAAAGGACCAGACCATCGAGACCGTAACTTTTCTGGAAAAAGTTTAAGACGAGAGTTATAAAGTAAGACTTTTTGACCAATTTTAAACTCTCTTCTGAATATGTGCTTGTCATGCCATCTTTTTGTACGCTCCTTGTACAACTTAGAATTTTCATAGGCCTCGTTGCGAAATTCCTCCAATTCATTCAGTTGCAATAATCTTTCTTCACTGCAGACTCGCATGTCAAAATTCAGAAATTTCAATGCCCAATATGCTTTATGCTCTAATTCCACTGGTAAGTGACAAGCTTTTCCAAACACTAGCCTAAAAGGAGACATCCCAATTGGAGTTTTGAACGCTGTCCTATAGGCCTAAAGTGCATCATCAAGTTTTATTGACCAATCTTTTCTAGAGGCATTCATTGTTTTTTCTAAAATTCTCTTGATTTCCCTATTTGAAATCTCTACTTGACCACTAGTTTGAGGATGATAAGGGGTTGCAACCTTATGTGTGACTCCATACTTACTCAGAAGTGTCTCAAATTGTTTGTTATAAAAATGTGTCCCCCTATCACTTATGATTGCCTTAGGAGTGCCAAATCGGGTAAAAATATTTTTCTTCAAAAATTTGACCACAACCTTAGCATTATTAGTTGGCAATGCTACAGCTTCTACCCACTTAGACACATACTCCACAGCTACTAAAATGTATAAATTTCCATAAGAAGGTGTAAAGGGTCCCATGAAATCAATACCCCAAACATCAAATAATTCACACACAATAATGTTGTTTAAAGGCATCTCATTTTTCTTGAAATATTTCCAGTTCTCGACATCTATCACATGAAGCTACATAGGAGTATGCATCTTTAAAAAGTGTAGGCCAATAAAATCCAGATTGCAAAATCTTAGCTGCAGTTTTGGTGGCACCAAAATGGCCACCTGTCTCTCCATCATGACAATGATGTAAAATGTTTGCCTTCTCTTCGTCTGGAACACATCTTCTTATGACCTGATCTGCACATACTTTAAACAAGAAAGGTTCTTCCCAAAAATAATTTTTAACATCAGAAAAGAATTTTTTCTTCTGTTGATATGATAATTCAGGAAGAAAAATATTACTTACCAAATAATTTACAAAGTCTGCGTACCAGGGAATTTTTGTGGACTTAATGGAAAATATTTTCTCATCAGGGAACTCTTCCAAAATTGGTCTTACCTCTTCCTTTGAATTTGGAATTCTTGATAAGTGGTCTGCAATTAGATTTTTAGTCCCCTTCTTATCTTTGATTTCCAAATCAAATTCTTGTAGCAGTAGAATCCACCTGATCAACCTGGGTTTTGATTCTTTCTTTTCTAGCAGCTACTTAAGAGCAGAGTGGTCAGAATAAACTATAACTTTTGAGCCAATTAAATAAGAACAAAATTTATCAAAAGCAAATACTACCGCCAAAAGTTCCTTTTTTGTTGTTGAATAATTCAATTGTGCACCTAACAAGGTTCGACTAGCATAGTATATGGTTCGAAAAATTTTATTCTTCCTTTGTTCCAAAACAGCTCCTACCGCAGAATCACTAGCATCACACATCAGCTCAAAAGGTAAATCCCAATTTGGTGCCGCCATAATTGGTGCTGATATTAACTTCTCCTTTAAAGTATTAAAAGCCTGCATGCATTCAACAGAAAAATTAAAAGGAGCATCTTTTTCCAAAAGATTAGAAAGAGGTTTAGCAATTTTTGAAAAATCTTTTATAAATCGCCTGTAAAATCCTGCATGTCCCAAAAATCCTCTGACAAGTTTTACAGATGTTGGCAGAGGCAATTTTGCAATGACCTCCACTTTGGCTCGATCAACTTCTATTCGGTTTTGAGAAATTTTATGCCCGAGCACTATTCCTTCTTGCACCATAAAGTGACACTTCTCCCAATTCAAAACAAGGTTAGTCTCCTCACATCTTTGTAAGACCAAAGCCAAATTATTTAAACAAGAATCAAATGATAAGCCAAAAACGGAAAAATCATCCATGAAAATCTCAATATATTTTTCAACCATGTCAGAAAAAATAGCTATCATGCATCTTTGAAAAGTAGCTGGTGCATTACAAAGACCAAAGGGCATTCTTCTAAAAGCAAAAGTACCATAGGAACAAGTGAAAGTAGTTTTCTCTTGATCTTCTGGTGCAATAGGAATCTGATTATACCCTGAATATCCATCAAGAAAGCATTAAAACTCATGTCCTGCAAGTCTTTCTAACATTTGATCAATAAATGGTAAAGGAAAGTGATCTTTTCTAGTGGCATCATTCAATTTTCTGTAATCCATACACACACGCCACCCAGTAACTATTCTAGTTGGAATCAATTCATTGTTGTCGTTTTTCTAAACAGTCATACCACTTTTCCTTGGCACAACTTGTACAGGACTTACCCAAGAACTATCAGAGATAAGATAGATGATACCTACATTAAGTAGCTTAATTACCTCAGCTTTTACTACTTCTTGCATCTTCGGGTTCAAACGCCTCTGAGGTTGGATAGCGGGTTTATATTGTTCCTCCATTAAAATTTTGTGCATGTAAATTGAAGGACTAATTCCCTTGATATCAGCTATTTTCCATCCAATTGCACCTTTATGCTCTCTTAATACTCTGAGCAATTTCTCCTCCATCAAATCTGTCAAAGAAGAAGATATAATTACTGGTAAAGAAAAAACTCCATCTAAATAAGCATATTTCAAATGAGAAGGTAAGGGTTTGAGTTCAAGAATTGGAGGCTCTTCAATTGATGGTTTAGGCTTTGTAATGTGTTTTCCCAACTCTTCAAATTTAATTGCCTTTTGCCTTGAATATGGTGGAATTGCCTCCATGAAATTTGCATACTCCTTTATCTCCTCATTCTGAATATCTTTGTCCATTGGTTGAATCAGACATGCTTCAAGTGGATCGTTAAAAATATTTTCTTGAAAAACCTTATTCACCAACTTGTCAACTGTCTCAACTCTAAAACAAGAATTATCATCGATGGATATTTCATTGCTTTAAAAACATTAAATGAAACAAGATCATCTTGAACTCTAAGAATCAACTTCCCTTGTTGTACATCAATAAGAGCTCTTCCTGTTGCTAGAAAAGGTCGACCTAAGATAAGTGGTGCCTCAAAATCTTCCTCCATGTCAAGAACTATGAAATCTGCAGAAAGATGAATTTGTCAACTTTTACCAAAACATCTTCCACAATACCTCTTGGATATTTAATTGATCGATCAGCTAGTTGAAGTGACACTGTGGTTGCTTTTACCTCGCCCAATCCTAATTTCTTGAAAACAGAATAAGGCATCAGATTAATACTTGCACCTAAATCACATAATGCTTTTTCAAAGTAGGAATCTCCAATAGTGCAAGGAATAGTAAAACTCCTTGGATCTTTTAATTTCGGAGGCAATTTGTTTTGTAGGATGGCTGAACACTCCTCATTTAACTTCATAGTTTCATAATCCTCAAGTTTCCTTTTGTTTGCTAAAATTTCATTCAAAAACTTTGCATAACTAGGCATTTGCGCTAAAGCATCTGCAAAAGGAATATTAATGTGCAATTTTTTAAATACATGTGCAATTTTTTAAATACATCAAGAAATTTAGAAAATTGCTTATCTATTTTGTGCTGCTGGAGTCGCTGAGGGAATGGAATTGGCAGCACATATGGCTTGGGATTATCTGGAAAAAGTTTACTCTTGCTTGTCTCATTTGCTTGTTTATTGATCACCTCTTCCTTTTCTCTGAAAATCTCTTCTTCTCCAATTTGTTTACCACTTCTCAGGGTAATAGCCTTTATGTTTTCAATTGGATTTTTCTCCGTGTTGCTCGGCAAAGAACCCTGTTGTCTCCCTGACATCATGCTTGCTAACTGACCAATTTGCATCTCCAGATTTCTAATTGAAGCCTCTTGGTTTTGAAATCTCACATCCGTGCTTTTGATGAAGTCATGAGTCTATTAGCAAGTTTGGTGACTATATCTTCCAAATTTGACTTTGTCTCTTCTAATTGGTTGAATCCCGGTGGTCTTGTCACATTCTGATTATTCCATGAAAAATTTGGATGATTGCACCATCCCGGATTGTACGTGTTGGAATAGGGATTATTTTGTGACCTGTTAAAATTTCCAACAAAATTAGAATTTTCACTAGATCGTTTAAAAGTATTACCTACTTGACATTCTGTGCTAGCATGTCCTCCACCACAAAAATCACATGTCAAAGTCTGAATTTTCATGGCTGAAATACTCATATTATCTAGCTTTTTGTTGAGTGCTTCAAATTGTGCAGCAATTGCAGCAAAAGCATCCACTTCGTGAACTCTGCTAACTTTTCGCATTGGTAGTCTCTCAGTAGGCCACTGATAATTATTGGACGCCATCTCCTCTAATAAATTGTAGGCTTCTTCTGGTGTTTTATTATTTAGAGTTCCTCCTGCAGCTGCATCAATCATAGAACGAAGATTTGCACTAGAGCCATTATAAAAAGTTTGTACCTGCATCCATACAGGTAGTCCATGATGTGGGCATCTCCTAAGAAATTCTTTGAATCTTTCCCATGCTTCATATAATGATTCATTATCCATCTGCATAAAATTAGTAATATCGTTACGCATCTTCGCAGACTTTGCAGGTGGAAAGAACTTACCAAGAAATTTCTGAGCCATATCATTCCATGTAGTAATTGATCCTGCAGGAAGAGAAGAAAGCCAACTCTTAGCTTTGTCTCTAAGAGAGAATGGAAATAGTCTCAATCTAATAGCATCATCTGTAACTCCATTATATTTAATGGTGTCACAGATTTCAAGAAAAGCATCGATGTGAGCGTTTGGATCATCGCTTGGTAGTCCGCTGAATTGCACTGATTGTTGAAGCATCTGAATGAGTGATGGCTTGATCTCAAAATTGTTTGCTTGAATTGCAGGTCTTCTGATACTTGATGTGGTTCCTTGAATTGTTGGCGCAGCATAATCTCTTAAGAGTCTACGTGGATTTTCATTCTCACCGTCTGCCATCTTCTTAGCGTGATTGCTCTGTTCTCTCAGTCGCCTTTTGAATGTACGCTCGATTTCTGGATCAAGCTCAACAAGTTTCCCTTGTTGGCTACGTGTCATAAACCAATACACACCCTGAAAAATAAAACAAAACAAGAGCTAGATTAAACTTAGAACTATCTGGTATCAATATTAATTAGTATTAAACAAACGATCCCCGGCAACGGCGCCAAAAACTTGTTCGTGAAATTCTAAACGCAAGTCCACGTGTTGAACAAGTAATATAATGATGAGAAAAAGTATCGTCCCACGGAGATCGATGATTAATAAACCAATTAAATACTAAAATAGACTAATTCTAAAATTTATCTAACAAATCAAAATATAATTAAGAATAAATTAAAAACGACAATTGTAAACTAAATGCAGTAAACCGATCAGATAAATATGTTAGAGCATCCGATTTCACCATAACCACTAGATATGAATTTCAGATTAATATGTATACAAGAACGATATCAAACATGTGATAGCGGAATTTCCTAACCTATTTACTATCCTATCTCTAGGCATAGCAAACCTACTCAGCTTATTAATCCACTATATCCCTATGTGAATTAAAATAAACATGAGTGCATTAAAAACTATGAATATTTTCGGCTTACAATGAGTCTTTTAGATCACCTTCTCACCGAAAGCTACACAAATAACGCGGTATATTTCTATCCACGTTTAATTCATGGTTATATATTATAATGAGCAATTGCATATTATCACTTCTCGCTCAAACATGCACATTAGATCATTCAAGTGATGGCCAGTCACTCAAAAGTATTAAACGCAATAATATATAACTCACATGAATGAAATTAATTGTAAAACATAAAAATCATGGCATTCATATCATCATGGTTAGGCTACATCGTAGCCTAACAAAAGAAAATTAGAACATAGTAGAAGAAAAAGTAAAAATAAAAATTAAACTCAGCATCTTGAATCAAAGAACAAGAATTCTGTCACCACTTTTGTCTTCTCTTCAAAATACTTGAAAAACTCTCAGAAGAATGAAAAACGATCTCACCCCCTCAAAACCTAGCTGCTCTCTCTTTTCTATTTATAGGAGATCCAAAATATCAATCTCTTAACGCTTGTAGATAACATTAGGGAACAAAATCAAGAATTTCCTGATTTGATATCCATCTTCCACTGCTGCTTGTATTTGAATTCTTGATAGTTGCAATTCTTTTCCTTATCTCCTCAATATCTCATTATTCTGCATAAATAAGGAAAATTCAAATAATCAGAAGGAAATCCAAATATTTGCTCTAAAATATTGCATTAATTGTTGCCTAAAATAGGTAAAATAACTCTATTTTTATAGAGATATCAGCCGTGGGTGAGGCTGGCCTCACCTCACCTTCGCCCGCGGCAAGGCCAGGGGCGAGGCTCGCCCAAATCCCGGTGAAGCCGCCTCGCCCGCGACCTTGGGCGAGCCTTGCCCAAGCCTCACCAACCGCCGACGAGGGCTTTGCGGCCCTCTCCCAATGGCTGGTCATCGTCGGAACAATCCAAGGAGAAGGAAGAAAAGAAAAGGAAAAAGAAAAGAAAAAGGAAAAAATTCAAAAAAATATTATAAAAATATTAAAAATTGCCACGTCAACATCCGGTCACCAGCCGATGTCCACATCAACGCCGACAGGCCAAAATTGTCCAGATGGACTAAATTGATATCGATGTAAAAAGGTTTAGGACTAAATTTGTTCAATTGAAAAGTTTAGGACTGAAGTGATATCAATGCAATAGGTTTAGGACTTTTTTTGATACTTTTCCCAAAAACTAGTCTTAATGCTAAATTTGAGAGACATCAAAAATTGCATTCGCACTACACTGTATGCCTAATGCTGTCAAGGCACTCAAATCTATTATGATCAAGCCTATCTCCTTAGGTATGTAGTCAAGCTCCTTTAACTGAGTAAAATTAAGCCGAATCAGCGAACCACAATCGTGCAGCTTGGGTCCTTCGCGAGTAACCCAATTAACTTGCGTCCATAGATGCACCGGACGGCATCGATTGTGCGATCTAAAATCAATTGACAGATCATTTTCTCCTACAGCACATTTTGTTGATGGCCTTTAGTCAATAAGTTGCTTAAGTCATCTCTGGCCAAGTGGCTTTTCGATGAAAGCGTATGCTCCACGTATGGTCTCATCTCATGAGCAAAATGTCCTATAACATCAGCTGTGAACTGAGGAGCAACTTGAGAAGCATGTTGTGACATTTCCAATTAATATTCAGAAAGAGAGCAGCTATATTCATCAGTATCTGCCCAAAAAGAACGGCATTCCAAAAAATTCCTTTCAAGCTTGTCTCCGAATCTGCAACAAATGAGTATCTTAATCACGGAACCAAAACTTTGTATTGAGGTTAAATTATCCTGTTCACAGGGATTTTACTGCTGATTAGGTCTCGCGCTGCAGGCAAAAGAGTCGATGCAGGCCGTCCATTTTAATCCTTATGCGAGAAAGATTTCGTGGGAAGATATTTTGCGGGAAGGTCGGTCTTTGCTCCTGATTTGTGTTCATAGTACTTGACCATTGCAGGTGGAGCATGCAACCCGAATAACAACAATACACATTGATGGGCTTTTTATTTGTTGGGCCAAGTCAAGCTCATCCGGCCCATAAGGGAAGGGCCCATAAAAGGAAGATGGCAATTTTTTTTTTTAGTGATAATAATTGCTATATAAATATGAAAAATGAAGAATGGAAATAAGAATGAAACAATTATTCTTTTTTATCCCTTTGAGACAATAGTGTACTCTTCCTTAAAAAAGGAATTCCAGGGTTTCGATCATTTCCTCTAAGACTGTAACAAGTACTTAATCTGTGACAAATAAGGTATATCCGTTTTTGTGATTTGCCTTTTGATCAGTGTTATATATTCGATTGTTTGAATATCGATTCGTCTTTTAGGAATTTGTTTCTTACATACATATCAACAATTAAAAAGAAGTAATGCTAAGAGCGGTACTAGAGTCGGTAAGAACATCATATGCATGAAACATAAATTTGAAGGCGAAATGTACGGCTGCCAAAAGAATTCGTTTATGTACTATCCACAACTCGTGCTGTTGATGGGCATGTCAAAATCTTCCTCCGTCATAACTTTCTACACAACATGCGATGAACGTCAACTTAAACAGTCAAGGAAATGCCTAAGGAGACTCCTTGCCGAGACTACAAGATAAAACTAGATGAATTGTCTGAAACAGGGTCTCATAGGTGGGTTTGCATAGGAATCGAATACCAATACAAAAATACAGAAAGTAATTCTTATAATCAAGGTCAGATAAAGACTAAAATCAGGACTAGAATAATCAGAGCTTGGAGAAGCTTGTTCAACATTTTTAAAGTCTGCGACTCTTGCTGAGAACCATGAATATGTTTCATGTAGGGTGCGTTTGGTTTAGCCTTTCCAAGGGGCTTTCAGCCCTAAAAGCCCATTGGGGAAATGCTGGACCGTTTGGTTCAATTATTTTGCTAGCTTTCAGCTTTCTTTAAAATGTTGAAAGTCCAAAGCTAGTCAAGCCCAAAGCTAGTAGGGACTAGCTTTGGACTTTCAGCATTCGGTGGAATGCTGAAATTATTTTTTCTCTTCCAAAACTACCTTCACTGATTTTTCATATTTCTAATTTTGCCCCCCCTTTTTTAAAAAAAATTGAAAAAGGAGGCCGCCCTTAGACTGCGAGCCAGATTTGGCTTGCCTGCAGCCGTCAGCTGAGGTCGCCCGAGGTCGGGGCCGGGCGACCTCCGCGAGGGTCGCATGACCCAACCGAGGGCCGCCGGAGGTCGCCCGAAAGAAAAAGAAAAAAGAAAATATTATACCCATTAAAGCCCATTGCGAAAGTTTTCTTTACCAAATGCACATTGAATTCAAAGTCCATTTGCAAAAAAATTTTTACCAAACACAATTGCATTTCTCCAAGTAACTTTGGGCTTTCAGCATTTACATTAGACTCAAAACCCATTGCAAATGCTGAACCAAACGCAGTCGTAGTACTAGAGCCCTATCACGAACAAATGTCACCTGGATACTTTTTTCAATCATATTGGTCCTGTATCATTGAGAGAGAGAGAGAGAGAGAGAGAGAGAGAGAGAGAGGCTTTCGTCCACGGGCAAAGTGATTTGGGTAGCATTTCGATGTCTATTTGCTCGCTCATCAACTAAATTATTCTCAGTTTCACTTTGTTGAAAAATCTCCTAAAATCTCCCCCTAAAAATTTAGAATATTATGTGATTTAATTTTGTCGGCTGTAAATCAACTATCTACAAAGATTAGGGTCCAATTAGGATCTATATCTAAAATAGGTTTCTTACTTAATTACTAGACGATAATAAGAAACATAGATTCTTTTCTACATAATATTAGAGCCTAGTTTTCTAATCCGAATTCCCTGCCTTTATTTCTTTTCCCACTACTGCTACTTCATTACAACTCTTTTTTTTTTTTTCAGCCTTATTGATGGCCTTCAATTGTGTGATAACCGTCGTTGTTACTCAATCTCTTCTTTGTCTCTTGCTATCATATGCCCTTTCAAGTTGTCGGAATGGAAGATTCAAGGAAGCCTAGATTCAAGGAAGCCTATCTCCAATCAAATCGGGTCCTCTCTTTAGGATCAATCCAACTTACCGATTGGAGATTTTCCTAACATGAAGGAGTACCAATTAGATGGAAAAAAATTATCTTCAGTGGGTACAGATTGTGACGATGTTTCTTAAAGGAAAAGGGAAGCTTAGTCATCTAGAAGGCACTAGTCCAGGACAAGGTGATCCCAAGTTTCAGGCATGAGACAAAGAAGATTCCTCAATTATGTCATGGTTGTGGAGCTCTATGCAACTTGAAATCAGCAAAACCTACATGTTCTTCTCCACTGTCAAGGACATATGGGAGGTTGTTCATTAGTCTTATTCAAAAATTCAAGATGTAGCAGTAATATATGAACTCAAGACGAAGGCTTCAACAACAAAACAAGGTAATCATTCTGTTACAGAATACTTCAATCTCATGAGAGATCTTTGGCTTGAAATAGATCACAATTTGTATATATAGATGAGATGTGCCGAAGACATTAATACTCTTTGAATCCATATGGAGAGAGATAGGATTTATGAATTTTTGGTATGTCTGAGTGCAAACTTTGATCAGATTTGAGTTTAGATTCTCCGAAAGAAGTGGTTGCCATCCTTGAATGAAGTTTTTGTAAGACATAAAAATTCATAATGCGGAAGCCAGGATCGATTATAGATAAATCACTAGCCATTGTTCATAGTCACATTCATAGGAAAATCCTAAAAATCAAAGAAAATATTAGGCACACACTACTAACTAAATTCTCTCACGTACTGATGGTGTATTCCAAATGAGAGAGTTTGTGTTAGACCTTGTGATCACCCGTCAGAAATTAATGATCATTCCTTTTATACACTATCCTTTTATACACTATCTCCCATCAAGACGGTTACCAAATGAGCGATTGTCACGAAAAAGTACAAAATTTGGAAAAACTTCATGTCAAATAATTGCCACCATAAAGAGAAAATGTGGGTTCGAAAATGTGGGATCACAAAAATTAATAACATTCTCCCACTTGATCCCATCATTTTCATCATACGGATTATCCAACTAATTCCACGAAAAACTTTATGTTTAAAGAAAAGAAACAAAACACATGGATCATACCGACATGTCCTCTAAGAGTGAGTAATATCTTCCATGTATCACAATGCATCTTATTTCTTTAATGTCGCCTATATGTGACAACATATCTTAATGAATAAGCCATATATTTATTCCAAAACCAATGACAAATGTTATTCTCATAAACAACAAAATGTGTACACCAAAATTGAGAATCAACATTACAACAAAATAAGAGTTTCATACAACAGAAATCGTTCATATGACGACAAATCACATGATGGGTTCTATTCCCATACTAGTTATTGTTGGAGAAAACTCCATTTGTGTTTTGAAGCTAACAAAACATCTTCGTCAGTCTAGTCTAGAAGAGTTCAATATCCAAATGTTTAAGTCTGAAGATCTCTAGACTCTATTATCAAAGTCTGAAGAAAGTTAGACTCAAATTTCAGAGTCTACCCAAGTTGACAGCTTTCCAGACTGATGAATTACGATTTTACAGATTGAATAATATCTTTAATGATTTGTTCTATTTTATTATGGAAGATCTCTGGCTGGACATTGCTCAAAATTATTTGGTTATTCTCATTAAGATCTATCTCGATTTGAATATCCTTTGAAGAACAAGCAAAACTTGGAAGGTTCTACTTATGGAAACTCAAAATCCTGATTATATGGGCGAACAGGATTGACGAGCTATCTTCCACATTCATTCGACAGCTTGAAGATCACTTTAATTGATTCATTTCAACGGATAGATTGGATGAACTTCTTTAGAAGGTGCCAACGGCTATGAAGGCACGAGGGAGTACTTAAAGGTGGAGTCATTGTTGTTCGAAGTGTGCACTGATAGAAAAATTTCAAAGTCTGAATCTCTGAAGCTCCTTCTTCTCACATTCCTTTGAGCTATAGTTGTGTACAAGGAGAGAAACATACAGTGAAGATTTGTGTGTGTAATAGCTAAGACTCTTTACTGAAGAAGTCTACATCACAAGCTGTACAAATCTCTTTTGATTCATAGTAAAATCTAGCTGGTGGGCTGTTAGCGTGGAAAGTGGACATAGGCTTGGATTAAGCCAAACCACTATAAACCTTTGTGTTCAAATCTTCTTACCTTAATCTCTTTACTCATATTGCTGCACGATTTAATTGTGTAAGTGTTTTACTTCAAGTCTTTATATTCTGATTTATATTTCAAAATTGATTGAATCTTCTTAAAGATTTTAAAAGGAAATTATAAACACCTATTCACCCCCTCTAGGTGTGTTTACTAGCCTTTATCAATTGGTATAAGAGCTTGTGTGCTTGATTGTTGGAAGTGTTTATACTTCTTAAGCTAAAAATTTATGGCTAGTATTTTGGCTCCAGGTTTGGTTGAAGGCCAAAGCAACACCAGACCACCCTACCTTGATGGGAAGGAATATATTGTATGGAAGAACAAGATGAAGGCATTCCTAAGATCAAAAGATCCTCTGGAGTGGGATGTTGTAGAAAAAGGAATCATTCCTAAAGTTACATCATCCACAGGGAAAGAAATAGCAAATATAGGAGAACTATCACAAATTGAAATAATAAAGAGACAAGCTCTTGATGCTAAAGCTATTTATTCTCTATATTGTGCTTTATCTCCTACTAAGTATAACCGAATCTCATCTTGTGAAACAACTAAAGAAGTCTGGGACAAGTTGCATGTCACCTATGAAGGAACCGATTGAGTTAAAGAAACAAAGATTAATATCCTTCTTAGATAGTATGAAGCATTCAAGATGAAGCCAGGAGAATTCATTACTGACATGTTTAGTTGTTTTACAGAAATAGTAAATGGCTTAACATATTAGGGTCAGCCAATTTTAGGACCAATGAAGGTCAATAAGTTATTGAGAGGACTCTCTAAAGACTAGAATCACATAAAGACTTCCATAAGGGAAACACAAAGGATCATACCTCTTTTTGTAGACGAATTGGTTGGCACACTTCAATCATATTAAGTCGAGCAAATCAATGAGGAAATAGATCCCAAAGGTAAGAAATCAATTGCTTTAAAGTCTAACGATGATTCTGATGATACAGATTTAGAAGATGACTTGGATGATGAAGAGTTAGACTTTTGATAAGAAAGTTCAGGAAGTTGAACAGGAAAGGAAAAAGGTTCAATTGGAAGAAACAGAGCAATCAAAGATTTTAAAAGAAATCAAATGAAGAAGATGAAACCAACAAGGATGTTGTTTGCTTCGAATGCAAGAGAAGGGGACACATCAGACCCAACTGTCCTTTGCTAAAGAAAAAGAAAGGAAAAACCTAAAAATTCAAGAAAACACTCAAAACTGAAACATGGAGCGACACAAAATATGAAGACAGTGATGAAGATTATGCCAACATCTGCCTTAAGGAAAATCAGACTCAGATTCAAACTCAAATTCAGAATCAGATTCAGATTCAGACTCAGATAGTGAGGTCAAGGTTAGAAATTTAAAGATAAAGTCTCAAAATATATAGATGAACTTTGTCTTAGTCTTAAAGCCTCTTTTAAAAGAATTTCTGAACTAAAAAAGGAGAATTCCAAACTAAGACAACATGAAATGGCTTTGATTGAAAAAGTTGAAAACTTAAACAAATGTTTTGCTGAATCAAAAATGAAAGTATTCTTTCAAAAGAAAATACTTCCTTGAAAGAAGACATTTTGAAAGTTACTAAAACGTTTTCAATGGGATCTGAAATGTTAGATAAAATTCTTTCAATCCAAAGACCCTACTATAATAAGTCTGATTTAGGAATGACATCAGAAACCATTCCCTTGATCAATTTTCCAAAGGTAAAGGAAAGAATAAAAAATAGACCCACAAAGTCATTTTACAAGAATCATTTTTAAAAGGCTTTTGTAAAACCTGTTGGGCGAAGTGCTCTCAAGTGCTCAAAATGTAACAGCTTAGAACACTTTGAGAAGGAATTTCCTAAAGTTTGGAGACCTGTTAAGAGAGAATGGGCAAAGACTGTGTTTGGTACTAACAATGTTGGACCCCAAGAAAGTGTGGGTACCAAAGAAAGCTTGAGTTCTTTATATAACTGTAGGTTACTATCAAGAAGAAGATGAAATGGTACCTAGATAGTGACTGCTCAAGACACATGACAGGAGATTCAACTTGTTTCACAAATCTCTTACAAGTGAAAGGAGGAAGTGTATCTTTTGGTGGCGACAGTAAAGGAAAAATTGTTGGATATGGAACCGTGAAGATAGGAAGTCTCACAATCAATAATCGCTCTTTAGTTGAAGATTCAAATTATAATCTTCTCAGTATCAGTCAACTGTGTGACACCGGATACAAGATCAATTTTCAAGAAGATACGTGTTCTGGAATCAGCAAAGATTTCTCTCAATCATTCACTGGACGAAGACATGGAAATATCTATCTACTAGATATAAGGTCTGATAGTTCTCAATGCTTGATATCCATTCAAGATGAAGCTAATCTCTGGCATAGAAAGTTTGGACACATCAACATGAAGCAAATTGCAAAAGTATCCTCCAAGAAGCTAGTTCGAGGACTACCCAACTTGAAATATCAAAAATATGATCTATGCACACCATGCGTGCTAGGAAAACAGGTTAGAAATTCATTCAAATCAATAAATCAGGTACCTATTAAACGTGTTTTGCAGCTTCTACATATGGACTTGTTCGGACCAACAAGAACTCAAAGCATTGGTAGAAAAAGATACTGTTTGGTAATAGTAGACGACTACTCTCGTTTTACTTGGGTATTCTTTCTTTCAAGCAAGTCTGAAGCATTGTCTTACTTTACTAAGTTTGCTAAGAAGGTTCAAAATGAAAAAGGTTATGCTATAACAAGTATTCGTACAGATCATGCAGGTGAATTTGAAAATCAAGATTTTGCTAATTTCTGTGATGACTTTGGTTTTCAGCATAACTTTTCATCTCCATATACTCCACAGCAAAATGGAGTTGTGGAAAGAAAGAATCATTCATTACAAGAAATGGCAAGAACTCATTTAATTGAAAGTAATATTTCTCCTCACTTTTGGGCTGAAGCAACATCAACTACTTGTTATATCATTAACAGAATTTTTCTAAGGCCTATTTTGGAGAAAACTCCTTGTGAATTGTTCAAAGGAAAGAAGTCAGTTGCAAATTTTTTACTTTAAAGAATGCAAATGATCGAATTGGTAAGTTTGAAGAAAAATTAGATGAAGGGATTTTCCTTGGTTACTCAAGCAAGGCTTACAGAGTATTCAACAAGAAGATTCAAACTGTGGAAGAATCTTTGAATGTAAAGTTTGAAGACTCAATACAGAATCATACTAATCAGACTTAACCTGAAGAATATGAATCTATGCAAGTTCCTACAAATTTAAAATCCCTCGAAGCAAACCAGACTTCAGAAGTTCAATAGCAAACTGAAAAGCTCCAACTGAAACAGAGACTCAACAAAATGACAAACTAATCAGCAACTGGAAGCATAAGTCTAGTCACCCTGCAGATCTCATCATTGGCAACATTGATGAAGGGATTCGTACAAGATCCAAAAAACGTGAAGAGTCTAGTGCTCTAGCACTTGTTTTAGAAATCAAGCCCAAGACAATAGATAAAGCCTTGATTGATGAAAGCTGGATTGAAACTATGCAAGAAGAAGTGAAACAACTCAGAATCAATAATGTTTGGGAACTTGTTCCTAAACCAAAAGGTAAGTCAATCATTGGATCTAAATGGGTTTTCAGGAATAAGCTAGATCAACAAGGAAATGTGGTGAAAAACAAAGCAAGATTCGTGGCAAAAGGTTATACACAAGAAGAAGGAATCGACTATGATGAAACCTACGCTCTAGTAGCAAGGTTAGAAGCGATTAGATTACTTCTTGCTTTTACATACTTCAAAGATTTCAAGCTATTCCAAATAGACGTCAAGAGTGCATTTTTAAATGGAGTTATCCAAGAGGAAGTCTATGCGGAACAACCACCTGGTTTTGAAGATCCAAGGAAGCCAAATTTTGTCTTCAAGCTAAAGAAGGCATTATATGGATTAAAGCAAGCACCTCGAGTATGGTATGAAAGACTGAGTAACTTTCTAATTCAAAATGGTTTTGCTAAACGTAAAGAGGATACTAGTTTATTCATTAAAAGAGAAGGAAAAAATTTTATACTTGTTCAAATTTATGTTTATGACATAATTTTTGGCTCTTCTAATGAAAATCTTTGCAAGAAATTCTCAAGATGCATTCATGATGAATTTGAGATGAGCATAATGAGTGAGTTAAACTTCTTTCTAGAACTACAAGTCAAACAATCCAAAGAATGAATTTTCATTCACCAAGAAAAGTATACAAGAGATCTAATAAAAAAATATGGACTGGAAAATTGCAAGAAGACAGAAACTCCAATGTCAAGTTCCTTGAAGCTAGACAAAGATGAAGAAGGGAAAAGTATAGACCAGAAGCTATACAGGAGTATAATTGGTTCACTTCTTTACCTTACTGCATCTAGGCTTGATATTTTGTTTAATGTTTGTATTTGTGCTAGATTTCAATCAAATTCAAAAGAATCTCACATGATTGCTGTGAAGCGTATTATCAAATATGTTGTAACTACTTCTAAGCTAGGTCTATGGTATTCCAAAACAGGAGACTTCACTCTCCTTAGATTTTCAGATGCTGACTTAGCTAGCTGTAAAGTGGATAGAAAGAGTACTTCAAGTACATGTCAGTTGCTGAGAAACAGGTTAGTATCTTGGTTCTCAAGAAAACAGAGTATCGTAGCTCTTTCAACAGCTGAAGCAGAATATATAGCACTTGGAAGTTGCTGTTCTCAAATTTTGTGAATACAACAACAACTAAAAGATTTTGGAGTTGAAGATTCGTGCATAGAAATCAAATGTGATAATACCAGTGCCATCAATTTTACAAAGAATCCAATACTTCATTCAAGGGCAAAGTACATCGAAATTAAACATCATTTTATTAGAGATTATGTTCAAAATGAAGAAGTGGTGATTCAGTTTGTCGACTTAAAAAACCAACTAGTGGATATATTTACAAAGCCACTAGAGAAAAGTCATTTTGAATCTATTCGCTCAAGATTGAACATCATAAAGTCTGAGAGTGTTCAGACTTTGAGGTAAAGTCTGGAAGTGTTCAGACTCTAAGGTAAAGTCTTGAAGTATTCAAACTCAGACGCAAAGTCTGAAAGAGTTTTGATTCAGAGATACGTTTGTAAGTTTTTAAATATGCCATAATAGGTTTACATTTATTTTTGGTATATCGATATCTGTGTTTTATTTATTTTCTGACACTTTTATTTATGACAGTTTTCTTTTTCAAAATATGGCAATTTTCTTTTTTTAATAATGATAGTGTTCGCCTACCTTTACGACGCTTTGTTCTCCTCTTTTTGTTCCTACTATATATACTTCTGGTTCGTCGTCTTCACTTTTCACACTCTCTTTCAAAACCCTAGAATTAAAAACTTCCACTTGAGATCTATTTTACCCTTGTTTACTCCACAAAAATCTCTTCTTTTTGTGGACATTATGTGTCTTTCTCCCTTAAAGTTAACATGTCTTCAAGAAAGTCTTCAAGGCTTGCTGGCAAGGGACCACAAAAGAGGTACGAGGGACCTACTCAGGTTGACCTCACCGAGGAAGAAGATTCTCCTCAAAAGGATCAACTCAGTCAATAGCGACAAGAAGAAGAAGTCGTCGAGGATGTTGAACCAGTAAGAACCCTAAGACCGGAACTTGCCTATTCTCTTTATAAGAAACTGAAAGAGGGAGGAACATAAATGAATTTGAATGATGGATTTCTAAAAGAAAGAGGTTATATAAATGAAACTATCTTTTTGCATGAAATGGAAGAGTTAGGTGTGGCTGAGAAAGGAGAAGCAAAGAAAGCTTTTGAAAACATGTCAAGTGATCCACGGTTTGATACCGCAAATCAGCCTTTGGATGATGATGAAAGGTTGTTTACTCAATTTCAACCGAAAATTGGTGTGGCTGTCAACTTTGCTTGCTCTGAGGAAAACATCTTTCGCTCAAAAGAATAGGAAAGAATCTACTCGAAATTGCTAAAAAGGGGTCATGAACCCTAGGAGCGTGGATTTTGATTTCCTTGATTCAATTAAAGTCAATCTGCAAGGAAAATTGTCTCGATTACAGCTTGAGGCCTTTTGTACTGACTATACAATTGCTTATCCCGAACTCACTGCATACTTCTATTCAGATCTATCTTTTCTAGATGTGAACAGATTTTCCTTTACATTTAAGGATAGGGAGTATGTGGTAGGTGTTGACACTTTAGCTGAACATAATCGGGGTGGAAAGATCGAATTTCCAATCGATTAAAGTGTCCATTGCTCATGCTACATTGGAGCTAGTTCATGATAGAAGCTTAGAGGGCAAGATCTTCTATACGAGGATGAGCACCTCTAACGTTCTGCTCCACAAGATTGTGATTAACTGTCTCAGGCCTAAATTGACGTCAAAAACAGATGTTTCCAATATGGAGGCAAAGCTGATGTTTGCTATCAATGAAGGAATTAGATTCTCTCTCCCATACACAATCCTGTTTCATATGTACAGGACTGTGGATAAGGATAAGAGTCAACTCCCTTACTCTACTCTTGTCACTCAATTGTTCAAGCATTTTATGATTCAAATCCCTGCTCCCTTGTGTCTGTCAAACTCTGCTCTTATGCTCGTTGATTATAAAATGGTCATGAAGATGAAGCTGAGAGAGCTCAACAAAGCTCTTGAAGAATTGAAGGAGAAATCTCCTTCAAAGACTACAAAGAATCTACTACTGCTGTAAAAAGGAAAGGAAAGGAGCCCATGGTTGCTCCTGAAAAGAAAAGAAGAAAAATCATCTTACAAGACGAAGATGATGAAGATGATGACGATGCAATGACCCTTCCAGCCTTAAGGAATTTGAAGAGCTTTGTTAGTTTTCGTGACAAGAGAGAGGAGCATGAGATGAGAGAAGGAGAGACGGAGAGAAGAGCTGAGAGAAGAAGAGAAGAGAAAGCAACATAAGAAGAAGAAGAAGAAGGACAAGGAAGAGAAGAAGAGGAGAGGATGAGAAGAGAAGAAAGTGAAAAAGAGAAGGAGAGTAAGACACAAGAGGAACACGAAAATTCCCTTGAGCCATCTTTTGCAGTTCCACCATCAGGAGAAGATGCTGGAAAACATCACTCTACTTTTGTAGAAGAAGAAGAGCATGGCGAAGAATTTTCCACTCCACCTACTGGCACCAAAACAGGGGGAGTTGCTGAAGCTAAAGGTACTTCATCACCCTTCTTTGCAAGTGATGTTAGTAGGTCAGGTGTAAACCCAGAGGATGTGTATGCCTCACATTTTCCAGAAGTTGAGGTATCTTCCCCGATTGAAGGTGAAAGGGCTGGAAATGAACCTTCAAGCTTCAAGTCTCAAAGAACAGAGTCTGCAGGTCCAAGTACTAGTAATGATCATTCAGCAGAATTTTCAAAGCTGATGAATATAATGTTGGATCTCAAGAAGCAGATATATGGGATGGAATATGACATGCGGATCTAAAGAAAGCTCTCTTGGGAGAATATTGCATATTTGATTTTTTTTTTTTTCATTTGGACTTTTCGTTCGCGTTTTGACTTTAAGACTTTGACTAGCTTGTTTGGACTTTTATTCCGATACTGTTTACCGGTATTATTGATGATTTGGTTTGGACTTTTGAATTTGCAAGTTTATGTCATACTTTTGAGGATAATTATTTTGTAGGACTAACATGTTTTCTGTGGTTGCAGAAGTAATACAAATTATTCCTCAAATTGTATATAAGTTTTTCTTTGCAGGTCAAAAGTTTTCAAATCTGCCGAGATGTTTTGTCACCATCAAAAAGGGGAAGATTGTTGGAGAAAACTCCCTTTGTGTTTTGAAGCTAACAAAACATCTTTGTCAGTCTAGTATGAAGAGTTCAATACCCAAATGTTTAAGTCTGAAGATCTTTAGACTCTATCATCAAAGTTTGAAGAAAGTTAGACTCAAATTTCAGAGTCTACCCAAGTTGACAGCTTTCCAGACTAATGGATTACGATTTTACAGATTGAATAATATCTTTAATGATTCGTTCTATTTTATTATGGAAGATCTATGGCTGGACATAACTCGAAATTATTTGGTTATTCTCATTAAGATTTATCTCAATTTGAATATCCTTTGAAGAACAAGCAAAACTTGGAAGGTTCTACTTATGGAAACTCAAGGTCATGATTGTATGGGCAAATAGGATTGACAAGCTATCTTCCACATTCATTCGACAGCTTGAAGATCACCTTAATTGATTCATTCCAACGGATAGATTGGATGAACTCCTTTGGAAGGTGCCAACGGCTATGAAGACACGAGGGAGTATTTAAAGGTGGAGCCATTGTTGTTTGAAGTGTGCGCTAATAGAAAAATTTCAAAGTTTGAATCTCTGAAGCTCCTTGTTCTCACATTCCTTTGAGCTATAGTTGTATACAAAGGAGAGAAACATACAGTGAGGATTTGTGTGTGTAATAGCTAAAACTCTCTAGTGAAGAAGTCTACATCACAAGCTCTAAAAATCTCTTTTGATTCATAGTAAAATCCAGCGCTGTCAGCGTGGAGAGTGGACGTAGGCTTGGATTAAGCCGAACCATTATAAACCTTTGCATTCAAATCTTCTTACCTTAATCTCTTTACTTATATTGCTGCACGATTTAATTGTTTAAGTGTTTTACTTCAAGTCTTTATACTCTGATTTATATTTCAAAGTTGATTGAATCTTCTTTAAGTTTTTAAAAGAAAATTATAGATACCTATTCACCCCCTCTATCCCTTTATCAGTTATATGATCCTTATACTTCATTGGTGGCATACCTTTAGTTAAAGGATCAGCTATCGTCAATTCAGTGCCAAAGTGTTCTATGGCCACTTTATTCTCCTTAACACGTTCCCTTATGGCTAAATACTTAATGTTGATATGCTTACATCGACTGCCACTTTTGGCATTTTTAGCCATAAAAACCGCAGCTAAATTGTCACAATATATTCTTAATGGCCTAGAGATAGTATCAACAATTCTAAGCCCAGCAATGAAACTCTTCAACCATACACCATGTGAGGTAGCCTCAAAACAAGAAACGAACTCGGACTCCATAGTGGAAGTAGTAGTCAAAGTCTGCTTCGTACTTCTCCATGACACGGCTTCACCAGCTAACATAAAAATGTGTCCAGATGTTGTTTTTCGTGAATCAACGCAGCTCGCAAAGTCCGCATCCAAATAACCAACTAGTTCCAGGTTATCAGTCCTTCTATACATAAGCATGTAATCTTTGGTACCTTAAAGGTATCTCATCACTTTTTTTGCAACTCTCCAATGGTCTAAACCTGGATTACTCTGATATCTTCGCAACATTCCCACAGCAAGAGCGATGTCAGGTTGAGTGCAAACATGAGCATACATCAAGCTTTCGACAGCAGAAGCATATGGAATGTTGTACATCTGTTCCATTTCTAGATCGTTCTTTGGGCATTAGTTCAAATTTAACCTATCACCCTTCACAATTAGTGCTATACTTGGTGAACAATCTTTTATCTGAAATCTCTCTAGAACCTTATTGATATAGGTTTCTTGAGATAGTCCAAAAAATTCCTCGAGGTCTATCTCTATGGATCTTAATGCCAATGACATAAGATGCCTCACCCATATCCTTCATATCAAAACTCTTAAAGAGGAATTGTTTCACCTCATGTAGCAAACCCTTATCATTAGTTGCAAGTAGAATATCATCCACATATAGCACAAGGAAACAAATTTTGCTCCCACTAACCTTCTGGTATATACATTAATCCATAACATTCTCTACAAAATCGTAATGAAAATATGACATCATAGAACCTTAAGTACCATTGGTGGGATGCTTGTTTCAAACCATATATAGATTTCTTAAGCTTGCACACCAAATGCTCAACTTTACTAGAGGAGAAACCTTCAGGTTGTTTCATGTAAACCTCCTCCTCTAGTTCTCCATTGAGGAACGCCATTTTCACATCCATCTGATGTAATTCCATATCAAAATGGGCAACCAATGCCAAAACAATATGAAGAGAATCTTTCTTAGATACAGGATAAAAGGTCTCCGTATAATCGATTCCTTCATTTTGAGTGAATCTTTTGGTAACGAGTTTAGCTCTATATCTTTCAATGTTACCCAATGAATCCTTCTTAATTTTGAAGACCCATTTACAACCAATGGCCTTCGCATCATCAGGTAACTCAACCAAATCTCAAACTTCATTAGATGCCATAGAACTCATCTCTTTCTTCATGGCATTGTACCACAAATTGGATTTAGCACTGTCTATGGCTTGTGAAAACGTTTCAGAATCATTCTCAGCTCCAACACTGTAGCTAGATTCTTGTAAATACACAATATAATTGACAAAAGTACAGCCCAAGTGCCAAAACTTAGCATAGAGGAATACTTAAATGCCAAAAGTTTCAAAATGTACACTTAAGTGCTAAAATCGGAGCAAAATGGATCACGTAAGTATCAATCCGGCCAAAATCCGGCTAAATTGGTGACGTGGCAATTTTCCGGCGAGGTAAGTACAAAACGGCATTATTTTGCATACTGACGTGGCTAAGAAATGCAAAAACAACATCGTTTTTGTCTCTACATGGTAAATAATTAATATAAAAATTAATTAAATTAAATTTAAAACTAAATTTAATTAAAATATTTTAGAAAAATTTAAAAAAAAAAAAAAACTTTAAAAAAAAATTTTGGGGGGTTGGAAGGGAGGCGGCTGAGGGTGAGCCCTTGCCGCCCTCGGGAAGGGCCGACGACGAAGGAGGGAGGGTTGGTTGAGGTCGCCGGCCCTTGGTCGACCCGGCGACAAGGACTTGCAAGCCCCCGCCGGATCTAGGTAAGGGCCGCGACCCTCGCCCGGATGGCCGGCCCTTGGCGACTGCGGCGAGGGCCCGCGAGCCCTCGTTGCCGGGGAGCGTCAATCGGCATCACCGGCCCCCGGCCGGGCCCGGCGACCCCGGCCGACGCTCCCCACATCATCGGCCCTTCCGGCGACGGCGGGGGCCCACGAGCCCTCGCTCACCGGCGAGGGCTTGCGAGCCCTCGCCGCTAGTCGCCCGGGGGTCAACGACCCCGGCCGACCCTCCTTCTTCCGTTGTTGGCCTTTCCCGGCGGCGGCGAGGAGGCGGCGGCGAAGAGGGCTTAGCCCTCAGCCGCCTCCCTTCGGCCCCCACTTTTTTTTAAAGTTTTTAAATTTTAAGTTTTTTATTTTTTAAAATATTTTAAATAAATTTAATTTTTAATTTAATTATTTAGCATATCGGAGACAAAATAACGTCGTTTTTGCATTTTCTAGCCACGTTAGCGTACAAAACAATGTCGTTTTGCACTCACCTCGCCAGAAAATTGCCAAGTCAGCAATTTGACCGGGTTGGCACTTAAGTGATTCATTTTGCTTCGATTTTTGCATTTAAGTGTCCCTTCGTGCCAAGCTTTGGCACTCCAAGTGTCCGTACCTCCAATATAATCACTAGGAATAGCCGATCTCCTTGCATCAACATTCTATTGAGGAGCGTGTTACTCAACTGGTTGTTCAACAGTTTTTGGTAATTGCTGAACAACTGGATCTACTAGATCAATATCAGCAAGTCACGGAGCTTCAACGATTGGTTGCTTAATAGCTGGTTGAACTGAATAGGCATTATGAGCAACAACCAACCT
This sequence comes from Eucalyptus erythrocorys, assembly GCA_014182555.1. Lineage (NCBI taxonomy): Eukaryota > Viridiplantae > Streptophyta > Magnoliopsida > Myrtales > Myrtaceae > Eucalyptus > Eucalyptus erythrocorys. Next base: position 30,076,206 of record CM024607.1, on the reverse strand, counting down.
TAAACTTGAGGTGGAAGGATGAGTGTTTGAATGATCTTTCTTAGGAACAAAGTCGTTCGATTGATCGCTCCCACTAATCAAGTCATTTTCAAGAAATTTAGCATTTCTTGATTCCACAATCCTAGTGGTGTGAGATGGACAATAAAACTTGTATCCCTTAGACCTTTCGGCATATCCAATGAAATACCCACTTATGGTCCTTGGGTCCAACTTCTCTTCTTGTGGATTGTAAACTCTCATTTCAGACGGGCATCCCCAAACGTGTACATGTTGCAAACTCGGTTTCTAACCTTTAAATAACTCAAAAGATGTCTTTGGGACAACTTTGGTCGGAACGGTTTAATATGTACACTGTCGTCTTAAATGCTTTAGTCCACAAGGACTTAGGAAGTTTGGAGCCGCTAAGCATACTACGCACCATGTCCAATAAGGTCCGATTTCTTCTTTCTGCTGCACCGTTTTGGTTCGAAGAACCAGGTATAGTATATTGGGCAACTATCCCATGCTCTTGAAAAAACTTTGCAAATAGACCAGATGCTTGTCCATCTTCAATGTATCTACCATAGAATTCTCCACCTCTTTCTAATCTCACGATCTTAATTTGTTTGCCGCATTGTTTCTCTACTTTCGCCTTAAATACCATAAAGGCATCTAATGCTTCATGCTTATTATGAATCAAGTAGAGATACACATAACGTGAGTAATCATCTATGAAAGAGATGAAGTATTTTTGACCACACGAGTCCATATCTGTACTACAAATATTTGTATGTATGATTTCTAATATCTCTGTACTCCTCTTGGCACCTTTCTTCGTCTTGTTAGTCTGCTTTCCCTTTATGTAGTCCACACAAGTATCACAATCAGTAAAATCTAAAGTACTAAGTACTTCATCATTTACCAATTGCTTAATTCTTTCTATTGAGATATCTCCTAATCTTCGATGCCACAACATAGAGGAATGTTCTTTCACAACACATTGTTTTATATCAGCGTTATCATGAACAAGCATCGCATTATAATACGCATTGTATTGTAAATTAATTCGAAAAAGACCATCAGACAAAGTACCACTCCTAACAATTTCAGATTTAAATGATAAATAGAAGTTTGAATTTGAAAAGTTAAAAGAGTAACCCAAAGGTACAAGTCTTGAAACTAAAATTAAGTTTCTAGATAAACTATGAACATAAAAGGTCCTTTCCAAATTCAAAACAAAGCCACTATTGAGAACCAGTCTACATGTTCCAACAACTTCCACACGCAAACGCATCTTGTTTCCTGAATGGATGCTTTGTTCACTTCCCATTGGCTTCCTATGGTTTTGAACACCCTGCAAGGAATTCAAAATGTGGATTGTAAATCCATAATCAATCCACCAAGTGTTGTGACTCACATTAGCCATATTAGATTCATAATAAACACAAAAGATTGGATTACCTTTCTTCTCAAGCCAAGCCTTAAATCTGACACAATCCCTCTTTATATGTCCATTCCTTTTACAGAAGAAACATTTGGATTCTTTCTTAATGTCAGCTTGGGGAGGTATTTTACCTTTTCCCTTATGCTTGCTATGACCCTTATTCTTTCCTTGTGTTGCCAAATGAGCACTTTCTCCCAATTCCATAATCAGTCTTTCTTCCTCTTAAACACACATAGTCAAAAGTTCATTAATTGACCATTTATTCTTATGTGTGTTGTAAGAGATATTGAAATGTGCATACTGTTGTGGAAGAGTGTTTAGAATATAATACACAATAAATGATTTAGATATCTCAACCTCAAGGTTCTTAAGCTGAGCCGCAATATCCCTCATTTGCATGATGTGCTCATGCACACCTCTAACACTAGTGAGCTTCAATGATGAAAACTTCATAATCAGGGTCATGGCATGTGCCTTCCCAAAACTCTCAAACTACACATCTATGGCCTCCAATAAAGCCTTAGCATTGATATGCTGAGCAACCGAACCACGAATACTGTAACGACCCGGGCCCCACTGTGTGATATTGTCCGCTTTGGACACTGAGTCCTCATAGCTTTAAAACGCGTCATCTGGGGACAAGGTTGCACTCGGCCATTCCTTTCCCCAAATTGATATTGTCCTCTTTGGATGGGATTGCACGAAGCCATTTCCCTCCCTCAAGGCTTTGCTTTCAGCGCAGCGGAAGCGTACGTGAAACGCGTCATCTGGGGACAAGGTTGCACTCAGCCATTCCTTTCCCCAAATTGATATTGCCCTCTTTGGATGGGATTGCATGAAGCCATTTAGTGTGACGGCCCGAGCGGCGGTGCGCAGGGAGGAGGGATGGCGGTGCATCCGCGCCTCGGTCCCCGGACGTGCGCAAGGAAGGGGTCCCTGTCCCACATCGCCTAGGGAGGGAGTCTTGGGCCAATTTATAATGGCTTGGGCCCCTCTAACCTGTGTGACGCGTTTCACGTACGCTTCCGCTGCGCTAAAAACAAACCCATGAGGGGCCCACTATGGGGCCGCCAAAACGGACAATATCAGTTTGGGGAAAGGAATGGCCGAGTGCAACCTTATCCCCAAGTGACGCGTTTTAAAGCCGTGAGGACTCAGTGTCCAAAGTGGACAATATCACACAGTGGGGCCTGGGTCGTTACAAATACTAGGAGATATCTTAGCCCTTATAAACATCGCATAAACGTGGTTAGACCGCTCCCATTGGTTATAAAAGGCTATCTCCGCTGCAGTGCTCGAATCAGTAGGAGCAAGTGGTTCGTCTTTCCTTATAGCATAGTCAATGTCCATCCACCCCAATTGAAGAAGAACCGACTATTTCCAAACTTTATATTCTCACCATTCAGTACGGGAACATCAAACTTAAATTCAGAGAAATTCACAGGTTACAAAACTGCATGTCAAATAATCATGCTTATGTCACAAAATTTGAGGCAAATATACATAAATCATGTTTTACCAATGTAAACATGTCACAATATGAATCACATAACATAAAAACTGCCTATGGGCTAAGTTTTTAATTTAAATAGATTCATAATTTCATTATGAAGAAACTACCATATTATATACCTTTTTATTAATCCTTGTGTGTAAATTAAGAAAAATAATATGATATGTCATTCTAATTAATCATATTAATATAATGAAAATTCCTGTTAGGTAAAATTCATCATATTAAATCCATCATATTAATATAATTAATTACAATCAATGTCCATTTCTAAATATGATCAGAAGGCTCTTAATATATAATTTAATTAATTAAAGATGCTGTGGCTACTCTCTAATTAATTAAATATATGGATCATTGGACATTTAAATTTCATGCACAAAATATTCATAAAATGCATGAAATGACAAAATAATAAATAACTATATCAAGGGGCTGAACAATAAATAAATTGGCCAAGGGCGGGATTGTAAAAACATGAAAAGAAAGGGGCAAAAGAGTAAATTAACGCCGCAAGGATGTCGAGCACTTACCTGCAACAACGGCGGGTGCGTGGCCCGCACACGCGTGTCCAACGCGCAAGCGCCTGCTTTGCTGGCGCCTGCCAACAGCCGTGGGTAGTTCACGCACGTGGGCCCCACACGCCAGTGGTTGGTGCGCACATGGATCCCATGCGCGAAGCGGTTTCACACTCGTGGGTTCCACATTCTTGCAACCGCAACGCGCGCGTGAAGCCCACGTGCCTTCTTCCTCACGCGCAAAAGCCTTTTCTTTGCGTTTTTGGCCGTTCCACCACGATTTCGCCAGCCGTTTCTTCTCCGACAGCCCATCCCAAACACAAATAAATAATGGGTTTTGAAGAGCATGTCAGCACGACCACATGGGTTCAAGTTTTAGTGAAAATGACCAAGAAATTGGCCTCAAATCAAACGAAAATTTCCCAAAATGCAAATCCTTAACCACTGCGACTTTCGCTGCCCGATTAGCCTTCGGCGAACACTGATATATCAGAAAAACTCACGGCTAATGTTCCTCATGGCGATACGACCGTATGGGTCCGAAATCAAGGGGTGGGTCGCCGGAATTTGACTGGAATCGGCGAGTTTCTCTCTTGGCCTTAATATTCTGAGTTACTGTTCATCCTCAAAAATGCCCGAAAATACACCAAAAATTCAACAAAAACAAGGCAGAGGCACTAAACACACTTTGATACCAAATGTAAGACATAAAAATTCATAATGCAGTAGCCAAGATCGATTAAAGACAAACCTCCAGCCATTGTTCATATTCACGTTCGTCGGGAAATCCTGAAAATCAAAGAAAATATTAGACACACACTACTAACCCAATTCCCTCACGTACTGATGGTGTATTTCAAATGAGAAAGTTTGTGTTAGACCTTGTGATCACCCGTAAAAAATGAACGATCGTTCTTTTTATACACTGTCTCCCATCAAGATGGTTACCAAATGGGCGGTTGTCACGAAAAGATACAAAATGTGGAAAAACTTCATGTCGAATAACCGCCACCATAAAGAGAAAATTTGAGTCCGAAAATGTGGGATCACAAAAATAAATAACAGTTTTTTCTACTGTAAGAGGAGAAGAAAGCCGATGGACTGTAATGCTTAAAGACTAACACACCAAAGGATTTGCCATGAAAGCAATTAAGGAGGAAACAAATCCTGATAAAAACAGGAGACTAGATCCAATTAAGACAACTAGCAGTGAAGGTTTATGATGAAGTTTTTACAAGAAACCACACCATACAAGAGAAAATTGCTTCAAGCTTCATGGAAGAACGTAAGTGCTTGGCAGAGTTAAAAGACAGCCACAAGCGCAGATGACCAGTGAAGGTAAAGCTGCCCTATGGACCAATACAAACCTACTAGTGATGAGACATTTAACAAAGAAGAAATTGGTAAAATTAGGGCTCTTCTTGACTCCATATTTAAGTCTTCTAATATGTATTCATAAGTCCCGTCAGGTGCGTGTCTAATTTTTGAAAACTCAACGGCTTCTCAGTACGCTAATTCATGGGTTCTTAATTTAAGAGCAACCAACCATATGGCACATGATACCATTAAATTTAAAACTTATAGACCATCACCAGGAAATATAAGTATTACCATAGCAAATGGATCTCCTGTTATCATAGCTGGCCAAGGAATTATAACTCTAAGTCCCTCACTTAAACTTGACAATGTCCTTCATGCCCCTAAGCTATCCACCAATCTGCTTTCCATTGATCAACTTACTAAAAATCTGAATTGTAAGGTGTTTTTCTCTATTGATCATTGTATTTTGCAAGACCGGATGACTAGATTTGCTAAAGAACATAATGGGTTCCACTACCTTGAGAATTCGAGCAAAATTGGTTGGTCTTTTGTGGGTTATAGTACTTATTACAACTCTTGTAATCCTATCCCCTCTTCTCAGATTTGGTTTCACCATTTTTGATTAGGACATCCACTATAGGACTATGTTTCCTTCCATTTTTAAAGGTGTTGCTGTTGAAAATCTTCATTGTGAGGTTTGTGAATTTGCAAAACATCATCATGTTTCATTTCCTTTGAATAATAATGCTAGAGTTTTAACAACATTCTCTCTTATCCATACTAATGTGTGGGGTCCATCTAGAATTGCTAATTTTACAAGAGCTAGATGGTTTGTTCCTTTTATTGATGATTGTACTTGTACTACAGGGCTATATCTTATGAAAGACAAATCTAGTATTCAATCTATCTTTCAAAACTTTCATAAAATGATAGTAAATCAATTTGGAGTGTTAGTTAGGAGAATTAGGTCTGATAATGGGAAGGAATATTTTAATCAGTATCTTGATCATTTTTTTCCAAACTCGGGATATTATTCATGAGTCTTCCTATGTTGATATCTATCAACAAAATGGAATAGCCGAAAGGAAGAATAGGCACCTTCGAAATGTTACTCAGGCTCTCCTCTTTCAAATGTCTGCTCCAAAGCATTTTTGGGGGGAAGTTGTTTTAACTTCAGCATATGTTGGTCCCTTCCAAAAGCTTAGGAAATAAAGTCCCTTACAGCTCCTGTCAACCTTTTATCCTGATGTTTCCCATAAATATCACCTTCTCCCTCGAGTCTTTGGCTATGTTGCATTTGTGCATATTCATAATCACAATCAAAACAAACTCGACCTTCATGCTCTAAAGTGTCTTTATTGGGTACTCTAATACTCAAAAAGTCTATAAATGCTATGACCCTTTAACACATCAAGTTTTTTTTCCTATGGATGTCACCTTTAATGAAAACTAGTCATTTTTTCCTTCCCACCACTATCCTCAAGGGGAGACTACTAATGAAGATAGTGCGTTTGAACCACTGCCTCCACTACCTCCTTTGCTACCGTGGGCTTTACGCAATCGATCGGATCATATAGATATCCCAATCCTACTTCGTCCAATTCAACTTCGTCTCATTTCCCATCTCCGTCCAATCCTAGCCCTCTTAGTCCACCTCATCCTTCATCGAGTCCATCGAGTCCTCTATCTAGTCCTAGTGTGACGTCCCAGGCCGTCACGTACTAAGCGCAAGCGGAATTAAAATTATAATTGATATCTAATTAATCTTGTATACTTCTTACATTACCATATAGTATTTACCATTGAAGGTTAGCATGAATAACATGGATTATTTAAAATTCTAAATTTATAATATGAGGTTATCCTGCAATCCTTTTAACAATTCATAATGTTAGCCATTTGCATACATGGACTCAAACAAGATCATAAAGGACTTTCTTTCATTTACCATCATTGGGGCTTTACAAAATTTATCAACCTGAACTTTTCTTTTCCACGTTCCTCGCCTATATATATACATCATGTACAAGCAAAAGTAAGGCGCATCAAAAGTCAGGGATAGGGGTAAGGGTGTCTACTCCACGAGCTTCCCATACCAGCCCCACGTCTTACAAAAAACAAAAGTCTATCGTCCAGCCTCCACATGAACACTGGCGTCTAGGCGCCATCCATCCCGTCTCCAAGTCCACCTGCACTGAAAGGCAAAGGATCGAACATCTCTCCATCATGGTTAAGGAACTAACGCTTCCATAAAAGCTAGACTAAGCAATAAAGTTCCTCGTATTTTTCCCTCCGCCTCGGGCTGTCTTGCAATAACCATGCCACAAACTTCATGGGGATCAAGCTAGCTCTACCGTCGTCCATCCATAAGACAGCTTCATACTTGGAAAATGTCATGTCTATGTCAAGATCGTATACGTCATGAAAAGAAACGTCAAGGCGTGCTATCACCCCATATCATGCAACTGGAGGTACATCCATGCTTTCAATCTGAAATTGTAAGGTATGAGCAAAACAACCTTGCCCAGTAAAGAATGATAAAGCTCTAACTTAAACAATCCATAGCCATCAAAGTTACAGGTAAATCATCAAACAATTACGACACTAAGAGAGTATAATGCAAGCATGAAACAATACTAATGCGTCATATAAGAAATCACTTGATATGCATCCATCTCTATACTTACCCTTCACAAATTCAATCTATAATGCAACCATAATAGATGAACTCACTCGCCAAATATAATTAAATTTAGTGTGCATAAGAATCCACCCTCGAATTAGTCACAACCGGGACACTACCGGCTTGATCGAGTCACTTCCGGAAGGTACGTTATCCGGACTTCCACAATACCTCTAATTGTGGGCATCTCACTCCGAGGCATCCCGGTATCACCCAACCGAGGTCCTCCCTAATCACACACAAGGGCATCTCACTCCGAGGCATCTCTGGTATCACACAACTGAGGCATCATTGATCACACACAAGAGCATCTCACTCCAAGGCATCCCGGCATCACCCAACCGAGGCATCCTTGATCACACACAAGGGCATCCCAAACTTCTGGGGGCATCACCGGTATCTCGATACCGATGGGTCCATTCACCATTTTAAGCACACGTTTCACACCACACCTTTGATTAATGCATATATCATATGCAAAAGAAAAGACTCTAAAGTATCTATCTAATTCTCATGAACCTAGCACACGTGCATGTCCAAATTATAAGATAAAATCCATCATGAACATGTCCCATACCATGTCGGACAAATATTTATCCCATAATCAAGCACTATGCACCGCACTCATTGCACACGCATGATTTTATATGCACTTATACCTCTATTGACATATGAAACTTACTCATACACAACTAACATCTATTATGAGGTTTATTAGACTCTATGTTCAGCATACAAGTCCAATTTATAAGTTGCTACACCTAATATGTGTTCTCGGGTACAAACAGTATATTAGCTAAGTGAACAGTTTCGGTTTCGAACATGAAAGACATATCAATTCTTATCGAAATACTACCAAATTTTAGTATGTTGTATTTAATACATAGCTTAACATTTTTTGTGAAGGAACTTAAGTCTAGTTCTCACTTTATTAAGAGTAACAGTTGACATAATCCTTACTAATATCCTGTACCGAGTCCAGATTTTATACCTACAAGGAAAAATCATTTTACTAATCAATTCTTATCCATTTAATCTTAAATTTTGACACGTTATTCCTTAAGATGTGTTCTACAATCTTCATTAAGGATTCGAAGTTCAATTCTAACTAGGTAATTACAGAAAATTCATGTAATCAGTAAAGGTCATCCGATTCTCACAAAAACAGTTTACTAGTTTTACTAAACTCACTTCTATCTCTATCTTTATATATATATATATATATATATATATATATATATATGTGTGTGTGTGTGTGTGTGTGTGTGTGTGTGTGTGTGTGTGTGTGGTCATAACTATGTGTATAACTCAATCTTATAGATATTCTATCATGTAGAAAGGCTTCTTTCTTATACCTATTAACATACATAAAGAAAATTAAACACAAACAGAAGACTATCTATTCGGTTTCACCTAGAACAGAATAGATTCACGATTTCTTTTCACTTCTAACCCAACTAAACCACTTGTTCATCCACAAATCTCTTTGTACAATACTTCAATACTTCATCACAGCAACTCAAAGCAACTTCAGCATGTCTTTCTCTAACAAATGATTAAATCCACAGCTCGGCTTGAAGTGTTGTTGCATCCGTGAACCATTCATCATGTTTCCAGCCAAAACAACACACTCGGCCTCCATTTCATCACTTCGCTCAACAAAACAGCATACTTATACAAGAATTTCGAACATGCAAGACTCAAGAGTGACATGCAATAGCTTCTACCTTCAATCTAACACTCACTAGGCTTAGATCAACCACAAAACAGCAACTACAAGCTATATCCTTCACTGTTTGGTTAGATTCACAAGTTCCCTTGATGAAACAATGGATAACTTTCAATTTAGAGTTAGATCATTCCTTACCTTGCTTCAGCTACTAAACAACACTAAGATTCTTCAAGGTCAACACTCAAAATCAGCATGCAAGAGGAAGAAAGCTCGCTGGTTCCTCCTGGTTCTTCACGGCTCTACTGAGAGAAAAGAAGAAGATGAAGGTGGGTTTCTCAGTTTTGAGGAGAGAGAGAAAAATTTCGATTTTTATGTGGGGAAATAGATCTACAAAGCTAGTCCTAGGTTAGAGTAATGATTAGATTTAGCAATGATGAGGCTTCCTTGGATTGCTAGCTTCGGTTTTGAAGAAAACCGTGGGTCACAATTGAGGAAATAGATCTACAAAGCTAGTCCTAGGTTAGAGTAATGATTAGATTTAGCAATGATGAGGCTTCCTTGGATTGCTAGCTTCGGTTTTGAAGAAAACCGTGGGTCACAATTGAGATACACGAGAGAGAGAGAGAGAGAGAGAGAGAGAGAGAGAGAGAGAGAGAGAGAGAGAGAGATTTGGTGTCGTGGCTTTCATGCACGAAAATTTCCGCCATCTGTCGGTCAATGTCCATTAACAGTTAATCAATATCATTAGTTAGTTCATTAGCTTCAAATATTTTCATCTAATTGCCTTTTGTTTCTACTTAATCTGAATTATACAAAATCATA